>CM060311.1:73255996-73285996 GCA_030674185.1 Monoplex corrugatus | reverse complement strand
TGTGTGTGTGTGTGTGTGTGTGTGTGTGTGTGTGGGGTGTTTTATACTCTTAAAGATGGGAGACAAATTTCAATTACGTGACAGGGTTGAATCAGGGCTTTGTTTGTTTGTGTTTGTTTATCTGTTTATTTGTTTGTTTGTTTTTGGTTGTTTTTTTGCTTGCTTGTTTGTTTGTTTATTTGTTGTCCCTTAACAAATCTAGGCTTGAGTTTGGCTTTACCTTTTTCTTCTTCCTTCATTTTTTCATGAATATATCCTCAGTTCATTCAATCAGTTGTCTGCTCTGTTGTTGTTAGCGTTGAAGTTCTTGTTGCTGCTACTGCTGCTGTATCGGTTTTTTTTTTTTTTTTTGTTTTGTTTTTTCTTGTTTACATCTTTGTTCCGTGTAGTCGTATGTTGCATACGTACAGAGCTTGTTGTTGTTTCCTTTTCTTCTTCTTGTTCTGTTCTTGTTCTTGTTCTTGTTCTTGTTCTGTTCTTGTTCTTCTTCTTCTTCTTCTTCTTCTTCTTTTCTGTTCTTGTCTTGTCTTGTCTTTCTGTCTTCTTCTCTTCTTTCTTCTTCTTCTCTTCTTCTTCTTCTTCTCTTCTTCTTCTTCTTTCTTGTTCTTGTTCTTTTCTTGTTCTTTCTTCTTCTTCTTCTTCTTCTTCTTCTTCTTCTTCTTCTCCTCCCCTCTTCTCCTCCCCTCCTCCTCCTCTCTTCCTCCTCCCTCTTCTTCTTCTCTTCTTCTTCTTCTTCTTCTTCTTCTTTCGTCTTCTGCTTCTATTTTTTGATTAGTGTTACCATAATCACGTTCATTCCAGCTTCCGTGACCAGCGCAGTAACGTTCTATGTGCCCGAGCACGTTGCAGGAGCCACAGACTCAAACTGCTGATAACTTTCAGAAACACACAGGAACGTGTGCACAGAATACAAAGCGGTTGGCTCCTTACGTTTAACCCTTTGACTCCCTCACACTGTCCACTTGCATCCTGCATTGTCAACCATGCTAGCAAAGCAAAAACTTAACCCTTTGACTCCCTCACCCTATCCACCAGCTTCCTCTTTCTCTGTGTGTGTATGTAAATGTTGTTCATGTTATTTACTTTCTTTCTTCTTTTTCTACTCTTTCATCATTATCACTTTCTTTTCTCTCTTTCCCCACCCCAGTCTCTCTCTCTCCCTCTCTCTCTCTCCCTCTCTCTGACCAGGAAACCCTACCCATCCCACGCTAACATCGCCCCAATAACATTCGGTCCCTGTCTTCCCGACCTTCCGTGCCCATTCCATACTTTTCTGTCTCTATGTCTCTATCAGCAGTTTGAGTCTGTGGCTCCTGCACAACGGATCATGATTAATGACCAGATGGAATTTCCGTGTGCGTGTGGAAGGAGATTCACCACCAAATGCGGCATGAAGATCCACAGGACAAAAATGGGCTGTTTGAAGACACATACGAACCAGCAGCAGCGCACTGCGATAGCAGGTGAGACGTTGGATGACCAAGGCCAGGATTTAAACCATAGTGCCAAGGACATCCACGCTGACGGTTCTGATGCGGATTTTGCACAAGCTCTTAACGCCAAACGTGGAAAACTCAATTTGCCGCCTGCCGGTGCAAAAGAACAATGGGAGAAATTAGATGAGGAACTTGTCCTAAGCTGAATGCGCTAATAGGGAACAGTACGCTGGAACACAAACTTGACACATACGGAGACATCATATACTCTATCTGCAGGGACACTTATGGAGTGAAGCAGCCAAAGACAAAAACGCCTCCCCAGAAATCCAGAAGACAGCAACAGATGGAGAGCATCCGGAGGGAGAAAAGGAAGCTTAAAAAGCGAATGAAAACTGCCTCAGAATTCGAGAAGCAAAGGCTCCTGGAACTCTGGAAAGATCTGAAGGCCAAACACAATGCTCTCAGCAAAGTGGAATCAGCAAGGCGAAGAAAGAGCAAAAAGAAGAAGACTCAAGATCGTTTCTTCAAAGATCCCTTTGACTTTTCAAGAAAGCTGTTTGAACAACCCAAATCAGGGACTCTCACAGTGGGCAAGGAAACCCTAGAGCAGCATCTCAGGGAAACATATTCCGATTCTCAGCGTGAGGCACCACTTGAAATCCAGAATCTGGTTTGGCCTGCAGCGCCAGAAGGAAAATTCAATAACACACCACCAACACTGGATGAAGTGAAGAACGTAGTAAAGAAAGCCAGAGCCAAGTCAGCACCTGGACCAAACGGAATACCATACCTGCTCTACAAGAAATGCCCAAAAGTGCTCGAGTGGCTCCACAAGATGATTCGATCAGCACGGAGGAACCAGAAGATCAGCGACCAATGGATGAGAGCTGAAGGAGTGTACATTCCGAAGGAGCAGAACTCCAGCAGCATCAATCAGTTCAGGCCAATATCACTTCTGAACGTCGAGGGGAAAATCTTCTTCTCTGTTATGGCAGCAAGATTGACAAAATACCTGACTGAAAACAAGTATCTGGATATGTCAGTCCAAAAGGGAGGCATACCAGGAATGCCTGGATGCTTGGAACATGCCACGTTGATTTGGGATGCCATCCAAAAAGCAAGAACAGAGAAGAGAGACATTGACGTAGTTTGGCTTGATCTGGCGAATGCATATGGATCAGTTCCACACGATATGATCCAGCTGGCTCTTGAAATGTATCACATCCCAGAAAACATCCGAACAATGCTGAGGAAGTATTTCCAAGGGTTCTCAATGCGGTTCTCTACCAAAGAATACACCACGGACTGGATAGACCTAGAGGTGGGCATTGCAATGGGCTGTGCAATCTCTCCCATACTGTTCGTGTTGGCAATGGAAGTCATCTTGAAAGCTGCAATGAAGAGTTCAGGTCCAGTGAATCTGGGAGATGGATACCAGATGCCTCCTCTGAAAGCTTTCATGGATGACACAACAGTCTTGTCCACGGATGAGGAAGAGACACACCAAATCTTAAAGCAGCTGGATGAGCTGGTGGCCTCTTCAAGAATGAGGTTCAAACCTAAGAAATCCCGAAGTCTCTCACTGCGAAAAGGAAAAGTGGCAGATTCAGTCAAATTCATGGTAGCCAACCAAGCCATCCCCACTGTCACAGAAGAGCCAGTAAAAAGTCTCGGAAGATGGTATGATGACTCCCTGAAAGACACACAAAGGGGATGTGAAACCAAGCAAACAGCAGAAGAAGGCCTGAAGAAAATAGATAACTGCGGACTGCCAGGCAAATACAAAGTCTGGTGTCTACAGTTCATGCTGATACCAAAGCTGCTGTGGCCACTGCTAATCTATGACATTTGCACCAGCACAGTCGAAGCAATGGAAGCCAAAATCAACAAATACACAAGAAAATGGCTCGGTGTCCCACCTGGTCTCATTGATGTTGCATTCTACTGTCGTCAAGCAATGCTGAAGCTACCTCTCAAATCCATAGTGGAGGAATACAAAGTTGGAAAAGCAAGACTGTTGAGCATGCTGGAGGAATCGGAAGACAATATCGTGAGATCAGTTCATCCAAAGCTGAGAACTGGCAGAAAGTGGAAAGTCCAAGAGGCTGTAAACAATGTCAAGAGAAACCTCAGCATCAAAGAAATAATTGGACACACGCAAACCAACAGACAGGGACTGGGAGCAACAAAAATGCAGTGGTGGTCCAAAGCCAAAGGAAAGGAAAAAAGAGACATGATCATACAGGAGTTGAAGGAAGAAGAAGATGTCAAAAGAGTGCAGAAGGCAGTCCAGCAAGGTCAACAGGGGCAATGGACAACATGGGACAGTGCACTCCAAAGAAGTCTCAGCTGGAACGATATGTGGCACATGGCTCCTCTAAGGATAAGCTTCCTCCTCAGATCTGTATATGACCTGCTCCCCTAGAATGCAAACTTAGTGAAATGGGGGAAATCAGACGACCCAGCATGTCCGCTCTGTCAGAAGAAACAAACAGTGGAACATGTCCTAAGCTCTTGCAAAGTAGCGCTAGCCCAAGGAAGGTATACATGGAGGCACAACCAAGTTCTGAAAGTGATCACAGACGTGGTTAGCGAAAAAACCATGACCCCAAACGCACCAATTGCTATGACAACGTTCTACAAAGCAGGAGGGAAACAGGTCTGGCCCGAAAGTGCTATGACAACCAGCACATTGCCAAAGGGTCTTCTGGATGGAGCAGTCGACTGGGAGTGTACAGCAGACCTCCCAGAGTGGAGAAATTACCCAGATGTCATCAGCAAGACAGGCATGAGACCAGACATCGCTCTCCACTCTGACTCCTCGAAACAAGTGATTCTGATAGAACTCACTGTGCCATAGGAAAGCAGAATGGAAGAAGCACATATCTACAAGACCGAAAAATACGCCGGTCTTGCCAGCACCCTGAAGAAAGCAGGTCTGCGGGTCAAAATCTTCGCCATAGAGGTCGGGGCAAGAGGGTTTGTGGGCACCTCCGCTTATGATCTCATGAAACAACTCGCCATTTCTGGGAAGAAGAGGACTAGAGCCCTTAAAGCGATGGCAGAGGCAGCAGAAAGGAGCTCAAGCTGGATCTGGGCAAGGAGGAACCAAAAGTGAACTTCATAAGGATTAAATTCCCTACAGATGATGTGTGCCCCGTTAGCACATTGGTAAAACCGCGTACCGCAGTTCTGAAGCGCAGAATCGCCCAGGTTCGCTCCCCGGCGTGGGGGAAAAAAAAATAAAAAAAATAATAGACAACAGCAGAAGGGCATCCAGGAGTCATGACCTGGATGTGGCCCGGCCCCCCGAGAGTGTAAGGAATTCAGGGCCGAAACACTTGTCTAAAGGGGGTTACTTCTCTGAAGACCTTCTGTTGTCTAGCTCTCCCTAGAGTTTCTTTCTACCTGTGTCTCTGTCTGTCTCTGTGTTTCTGTGTCTCTTTGTCTGTCTCCGTCTCTCTCTCTGTCTCTGTTTCTGTCTCTGTCTCTAGCTCTGTGTCTCTCTGTCTGTCTCTGTGTCTCTCTCTGTCTCTGTTTCTGTGTCTCTGTGTCCGTCTCTGTGTCTGTCTCTGTGTCTCTGTCTGTCTCTGTGTCTTCATGTCTCTTTGTCCATCTCTGTGTCTCTGTGTCTCTGTCTCTGTGTCTATATCTCTGTGTCTCTGTGTCTGTCTCTGTGTCTCTATGTCTCTCTCTGTCTGTCTCTGCGTCTCTATGTCTCTGTGTCTGTCTCTGCGTCTCTGTGTGTCTGTGTTTCTGTCTCTGAGTCTCTGTGTCTCTGTGTCTGTCTCTGCGTCTCTCTGTGTCTCTATGTCTCTGTGTCTCTTTGTGTCTGTCTTTGTGTCTCTGTGTCTCTATGTCTCTGTGTCTCTGTCTTTCTCTGCCTGTCTCTGTTTCTCCCTGTCTCTGTGTCCGTCTCTGTGTCTCTATGTCTCTGTGTCTCTTTGTGTCTGTCTTTGTGTCTCTATGTCTCTGTGTCTCTCTGTGTCTGTCTCTGTGTCTCTATGTCTCTGTGTCTCTGTGTCTCTGTCTTTCTCTGCCTGTCTCTGTTTCTCCCTGTCTCTGTGTCCATCTCTGTGTGTCTCTGTGTCTCTGTCTGTCTCCACGTCTCAGTATCTCTGTCTCTGTCTCTGTGTCTCTCTCTATCTCTTTGTCTCTGTGTCTCTGTGTCTGTCTCTACATGTCTGTCTCTGTATTTCTGTCTCTCTCTGTCTTCTCTATCTTTCTGTCTCTCTGTGTCCCTGTCTCTCTCTGTGTCTCTATGTCTCTGTCTCTTTGTCTCTCTGTGTCTCTATGTCTCTGTGTCTCTGTATCTCTCTATCTCTCTGTCTCTGTGTGTCTCTCTGTGTCTCTGTTTCTCTGTCTCTCACTCACTCACTCTCTCTCACTCTCTCTCTCTCCCTTTCGCTCTCTCTCCCTCCTTCCCTCTCCCTCTCCCGCGACTTTGTCCCTCCCTCCCTCCCTCTCATTCTCTCTCTCTCTCCTTCGCCCCTCACTGTGTGTTTTTCTTCATGTCTCTAATGATGTCCTATACACCGTTTTTTCCCACCCCTCCTCTTTCAAACACACGTACACACACAAAAACACACCATCATCATGGACTGTTCATTGTCACGTTGACATCTGTTCAGTTCATGTTGCTATAGCCCAGCCAACTACTAGAACCATATCAGGCTAGGGTTAAGGTTAACATCTATGTTGCGGTCACAGACACAGATACACAGACACAGACACACAGACACAGACACACACACACAGCCACACACACCCACAGACAACACACACACAACACACAACACACACACACAACACACAACACACCACTACCCCCACGCACACGACTCAATTACTCTTAACTTACCCATGTCTTGAGGTCTTTGTATCAAACAACAACAAATGTTACTCTTTGATTTCTCCTTGTATTATATCTTGTATTATTGATTTAGTGATTTTTTTTTTCTTTTGTGTGTGTTTAAGTTTAGGCAGGTAAGTCTAGATTAGCGATGACAAGCTCGAAAAATGGCTTTTAGCTAGTGATGTCTACAGCTGGAAAATAAAATGTCATTGTCATTGTCTTTGTGATAATCTCTGTCTCTCACGATTGTTTGCTCTCTCAGTGGATCTCGTTAAGACAACATCCATATATAGACACTCGTGCGCACACATATCACACACGCACGCACGCACACGCGAACACACATGCACAGGTGCATACACACACACACACATAAGCGTGCACACACATGCACACAGGCATGGGCGAACACACACACACACGCGCGCGCGCGCACACACACACATACACAAACACACACACACAAACACACACACACACACACACACACCACACAACACACACACACACACACACACACACACACACACACACACACACACACACACACACACACACACACACACACACACACACACACACACACTGAACATTCCCAGTTTCGTAATTACTGACATCTCACATAGGGGCCGGAAACTAGTGTTTCCATTGAAAAACAAAAACACTAACAGACTGACGAGGGTTCGCTGAACCGATCAGGCCTAACAAAAAGTAAGTGAAATTCCTTGATGGATAATATTCGTTTAGGCGTGATATGTGTAAATTATAATAAGATTGTGCCTATTATAATTTCTCAAAAACAATGGTCATAAAATTAAGTAACGCCTATATGGCTGAAACAAGAAAACTCTCAGCATGGATATGTGTAAATTATAATAAGATCGTGCCTATTATAATTTCTCAAAAACAATGGTCATAAACTAGCTAACCAACTAGGGCTTTTATAACTCACTGACTGGCAAACTTACTAGTTAACCAACTGACTGACTGACTGACTGGCTGGCTGGCTGACTGATTGGCTGGCTGACTGACTGACTGACTGACTGACTGAATGAATGAATGAAGGAAGGAAGAAAGGAAGGAAGGAATGATTAAATGAATGTAGGGAGGAAGGAAGGATGGATGGAAGGAAAGAAGCAAGGAAGTAAGGAAGCAAGGAAGGAGGGAATGATTAAATGAATGAATGAATGAATGAATGAATGAATGAATGAATAATGAATGAAGCCCAAGTTAGAAACGATGATGTAGGGACTGTGGAATAGACAATTGTTGAGGGCCACGGATTTGAACGTTGGCTGGCTAGCTCTTTTGGTAGAACTATAGACTCAAAATCTCATATCTCGAGTTCAATCCTTATACCCATACGTCAGCAGTTGCCTTGATCGCTCCCCATCTTAATGCTCCTATACTTGTGAAGATCTCAATGTTTCAAAAGTCCCTCCTTACTTCAAGATTTTGCCTGTGCATAGGGTTTTGCGCAGGTTTAAGGAGTTTGCCGGATCATAGCTGGCAGATGTTATAAACCATCTCATTGTGTTTGTGGAGCGTTATTCTTCTTTAGACTCATTTTGGATTCGCTGCCCGTTTATAACATAAAGCAGACTTTTTAGTGGAGCACAGAGAACTCAAGCTGTTAGACGAGCTGACCACATTCCACTGTGTTGTTGCACAGTCTGCATCTTTGGTGGGCGCGTGCATGCTGGGTGTTTTCATTGTTTCTGTAAGTCACCAGACATTGACATGATTTACAGGATCTTTAACTCCTTCACTCCCGCACCCTACCCACCAACTGCAAAAACTTAACCCTTTGACCACCTCACCCTATCCACCAGCAGAAAGCAGTAGGGTGAGGGAGTCAAAGGGTTAATTGCTGGTGGAAAGGGTGAGGGGGTCAAAGGTTAAGTTTTTGCAGTTGGTGGGTAAGGTTTTGCTAGCATGGTTGACAATGCAGGATGCTGGTGGACAGGGAGTCAAAAGGTTTATACGCATATTTGACATTTGGGACGCTTACACATACGAATGGGGTTTAGACATGGACAAGTCTGTACGTATACATATTGACCTGGGAGATCAGGAAAATCTCTGTATCCACCAGGCGGAGGTGTCTCAGCGGATCGAACCCAACAGCTTCCATTTGGAAGCCCGATATTTACCCACTTGACTACCGCGTTCCTTTAACTGTAAATTCGTGGATGGGGAGCGCATACGGCATTGCCCGAGTGCGATGACTCCTTTTTGAGCAAACTCCAAAGTCCACACTCTGGTTGTGTTTGCAGTTTGGGGCTGCGAGCTGTTTGCTGACAATTTGAGAAGTGGTGACCATGACAACTAAACAGTCGTTGATGGCTTCAGCTGCGGCTCTGTGGTGCTATGTGCAACAAGCAAAGAGAAGGGCGTGTGAGTGATCGTGCGTGTGGAGTGTGTGTGTGTGGTGTGTGTGTGTGTATGTGTGTGTGTGTAAGTGTGTGTGTGTGTGTGTGTGTGTGTGTGTGTGTGTGTGTGTGTGTGTGTGTGTGTGTGTGTGTGTGTGTGTGTGTGTGTGTGTGTACTCGTGTATGTGCGAGCTTGTATATGTGTGTGTTTGTACGTACCAGTGCGTGTGTGTGTGTTTGTGTAAACAGTGTGTGTGTGTGTGTGTGTGTGTGTGTGTGTGTGTCGTGTGTGTGTGTGTGTGTGTGTGTGTGTGTGTGTGTGTATGTACGTGTGTGTGCGTGTGCGTGTGTGTGTGTGTGTGTGTGTGTGTGTGTGTAAGTGTATATGTGTGTGTGTGCATGCGTGTATGTAGGTGTCTGTATAGTAGGTAGGGGACATTTTTACGTGTACGGTAGTATAAAGGGGACGTGTGTGTAATTTGGGGACGTCCCCAAAATACACAAAATTAAAATTGGCTCAAAATAAAAAAGATAAGCTTAAAATGGTATACTATTGCGTATAAAATATAGATTACGTAATTTTAAAAAACGTCCCCTAATTACTACATATTTTGCTTGTAGTAATTTGGGGACGTCCTTTTATTACTACATTCCACTGACCCTGTTCTCACACAGATTGAGTCGCACAGCTTTTCAGTCTTAGTCGGTTTAAAAGCGTATTTCTTTGGCTTCTTTTCTGTCTGAGATTGATCTATTGTTTTCTTTGTGGTTTTCTGTCTATTGTTATTGCTGTTTAAGTGCTGATGTTGGTATTGCTGTTAATTTACCATCTTATTTTGAAAATATGAATGATTTTGTTGTCTAACACTGACATTAATAGATTATTCACTGAATAATTTATATTGGTGTTGAATAATTTCAATTGTTTCGTTTTAGTAGTTTAATACATTTTTTAGAATTAAATGCTGTCTGTGTGGCTTGATTTCAATTGTATATTTATCTATTTATTTATTTATATATTATTTATTATTATTATTATTATTTATTTATTTTATTCATTTATTTATTAATTTGCTTGTCTATTTGTTTATTTATTTGTTTATTATTTATTGTCTATTTGTTTATTTGTTTATTTAGTTTACTTATTCATTATTTATTTATTCATTTATACATTTTTTAATTATTGTCTATTTGTTTATTTATTTGTTTATTATTTATTGTCTATTTGTTTACTTGTTTATTTATTTGCTTATTTAGTTTACTTATTCATTATTTATTTATTCACTTATTTATTTATTTATTTACTTATTTATTTATTATTATTTTTTTATTCATTCATCATTTATTTATCTATTTATTAATCTATTTATTTACTTGCTTGTCTATTTATTTATTTGTTTATTTATACATCTATTTGTTTATTTATCCTTTTTATGTTGATTTCTATTTTTGTTTATTTATTTATTGGTTCCTTTATCTATTTAATCTTTTATTTCCTCTATTTATTTGACTGAATTTTATAAGCTGTTTCTAATTCTTACTGTTTTCCTTCATACGTTTGTATCAATATTTATTTATTCATTAGCTGCAGCATATTTCTTTCCTATTTCTGTTGATTGTTTTTATATGATTTACTATTTATTTATTTATTTATGAATTTATTTATGAATTTATTTAGTTAGTTAGTTAGTTAGCTAATTAGTTGCTTGTTTGTTTGTTTGTCGATTTGTTTATTCATTGGTCAATCCATTTTCATCTGTCCCCATCTCCTTCATTTGTCTTTGGTTTGTTTTTTCCTTTGTTAAAAATAATTTGCGCTTCTTTATCAGTTTATTGCTTACTTTGATTAATTTGTTTTCCGTGATTTAACATTTATGTGGAAATTGGATTGTTGAAGAATAAAAATAAAAGAGGCACACAAAATCCCCTTTGACATCAAATATAACACATGAACAAAACGAAGATAAAGGAAGCATTAAAAACAAATAAAAATGAATGATGGGGAAGGCATGTCAAGTATAGCATAATGAAAACGCATGAGCTATATAAAGCATACAATGTCAAAGAAGTTATGAAAATGAATTATGATAAAATGTTGACTTCCATGTGCCAGTCAATCAAGTGTTTTGCTAAAGTATGACAAGTAAAGGCAAAAACACATAAAGCAAATGTAATAGCAATAACCATAAAAACAAAGCTTAACAATAATAACAAAAATAGCTATATTCTGATAGAACAAAACAAAAATACGCACGTAAATTACGAACACAGAAACTAAGAAAAGTAAGGGACAAAGCTAAGCATTAAAAGCAAACGAGGGAGAGGAGAGACGTGTCAAAGAGAGAGAGAGAGCAAGAGAGAGAGAGAGAGAGACCGAGAGAGAGAGAGAGAGAGAGAGAGACCAAGAGAGAGAGAGAGAGAGACTGAGAGAGAGAGCGAGAGAGAGACCAAGAGAGAGAGACCAAGAGAGAGAGACGAGAGAGAGAGAGACAGAAGAGAGAGAGAGAGAGAGAGAGAGAGAGAGAGAGAGAGAGAGAGAGCTTGCATCACAACAAAAACAATCATACACATGACATGCAGAAGAATACGTAATTCAAGCGTCTAGGTTGCAAAAAAAGATCGGTTGCTGCTGCTCCATCACTACCACTACTATTGCTACTGCTCTATCAGTACCACCACTACTATTGCTACTGCTCTATCAGTACCACCACTACTATTGCTACTGCTCTATCAGTACCACCACTACTATTGCTACTGCTCTATCAGTACCACCACTACTATTGCTACTGCTCTATCACTACCACTACTATTGCTGCTCTATCAGTACCACTACTATTGCTGCTCTATCACTACCACTACTATTGCTGCTCTATCACTATCACCACTATTGCTACTGCTCTATCACTACCACCACTATTGCTACTGCTCTATCACTACCACCACTACTGCTACTGCTCTATCACTACCACCACTATTGCTACTGCTCTATCACTACCACTACTATTGCTGCTCTATCACTACCACCACTATTGCTAGTGCTCTATCACTACCACTACTGTTGCTACTGCTCTATCACTACCACTACTATTGCTGCTCTATCACTACCACTACTATTGCTACTGCTCTATCACTACCACCACTATTGCTACCGATCTATCACTACCACCACTATTGCTACTGCTCTATCACTACCACCACTATTGCTACTGCTCTATCGCTACTACCACTATTGCTACTGCTCTATCAGTACCACCACTATTGCTACTGCTCTATGACTTCCACTACTATTGCTGCTGCTCTATCACTACCACTACTACTGCTGTTGCTCTATCACTACCACCACTATTGCTGCAGCTTTATCACTACCACTACTGCTGCTCTATCAATACCACTACTGCTGCTGCTACTGCTCTATCACTACCACTACCATTGCTGCTGCTCTATCAGTACCACTATTATTGCTGCTGCTCTATCACTACCATTACCACTGCTACTACTGCTCTATCACTACCACTACTACTGCTGTATCACAAACACTACTACTGCTGCTGCTCTATCATTACCATTACCACTACTACTACTGCTCTATCACTACCACTACTACTGCTGCTGCTGTATCACAAACACTACTACTGCTGCTGCTCTATCATTACCATTACCACTACTACTACTGCTCTATCACTACCACTACTGCTGCTGCTGCTCTATCACTACCACTACTACTACTGCTGCTCTATCACTACCACTACTACTGCTGCTGCTCTATCACTACCACTACTACTGCTGCTGCTGTATCACAAACACTACTACTACTGCTGCTCTATCACTACCACTACTACTGCTGCTGCTCTATCACTACCACTACTACTGCTGCTGCTGTATCACAAACACTACTACTGCTGCTGCTCTATCATTACCATTACCACTACTACTACTGCTCTATCACTACCACTACTACTGCTCTATCACTACCACTACTACTGCTGCTGCTCTATCACTACCACTACTGCTGCTGCTGCTCTATCACTACCACTACTACTACTGCTGCTCTATCACTACCACTACTACTGCTGCTGCTGTATCACAAACACTACTACTGCTGCTGCTCTATCATTACCATTACCACTACTACTACTGCTCTATCACTACCACTACTACTACTGCTGCTCTATCACTACCACTACTACTGCTGCTGCTGTATCACAAACACTACTACTGCTGCTGCTCTATCACTACCACTACTGCTGCTGCTGCTCTATCACTACCACTACTACTACTGCTGCTCTATCACTACCACTACTACTGCTGCTGCTGTATCACAAACACTACTACTGCTGCTGCTCTATCATTACCATTACCACTACTACTACTGCTCTATCACTACCACTACTACTGCTGCTGCTCTATCACTACCACTACTGCTGCTGCTGCTCTATCACTACCACTACTACTACTGCTGCTCTATCACTACCACTACTACTGCTGCTGCTGTATCACAAACACTACTACTGCTGCTGCTCTATCATTACCATTACTACTACTACTACTGCTCTATCACTACCACTACTGCTGCTGCTGCTCTATCACTACCACTACTACTACTGCTGCTCTATCACTACCACTACTACTGCTGCTGCTGTATCACAAACACTACTACTGCTGCTGCTCTATCATTACCATTACCACTACTACTACTGCTCTATCACTACCACTACTACTGCTGCTGCTCTATCACTACCACTACTGCTGCTGCTGCTCTATCACTACCACTACTACTACTGCTGCTCTATCACTACCACTACTACTGCTGCTGCTCTATCACTACCACTACTACTACTGCTGCTCTATCACTACCACTACTACTACTATTGCTCTATCACTACCACTACTACTGCTGCTGCTCTATCACTACCACTACTGCTGCTGCTCTATGACTACCACTACTACTACTGCTGCTCTATCACTACCACTACTGCTGCTCTATCACTACCACTACTACTACTATTGCTCTATCACTACCACTACTACTGCTGCTGCTCTATCACTACCACTACTGCTGCTGCTCTATGACTACCACTACTACTACTGCTGCTCTATCACTACCACTACTGCTGCTCTATCACTGCCACTATTGCTGCTGCTACTGCTCTATCACTATAACTACTACTGCTGCTGCTGCTGCTCTATCATTACCACCATTACTGCTGCTGCTCTATCACTACCACTAGCGTTGCTCTATCACTACCACTACTGCTGTTCTATCACTACCACTACTGCTGCTCTATCACTACCACTACTGCTGCTCTATCACTACCACTACTGCTGCTCTATCACTACCACTACTGCTGCTCTATCACTACCACCACTATTGCTACTGCTCCATCACTACCATCACTACTGCTGCTCTATCACTACCACTAGTACTGCTCTATCACTACCACTAGTACTGCTCTATCACTACCACTAGTACTGCTCTATCTCTGCCAATAGTGTTGCTCTATCAATACCGCTACTGCTGCTCTATCAATACCACCACTATTGCTACTGCTCTATCACTACCACCACTACTGCTACTGCTCTATCAATACCACCAGTATTGCTACTGCTCTATCAATACCACTACTATTGCTACTGCTCTATCAATACCACTCTGTTGCTCTATCACTACCACTACTGCTGCTATATCACTACCACTACTGCTGCTGCTCTATCACTATCACTGCTACTGCTGCTCTATCACTACCCCTACTGCTGCTCTATCACTACCACTACTGCTGCTCTATCACTACCACTACTGTTCTGTCACTGTTGTAGAAACTCGATAAAGTGCACAAAAATGAAGTAGTAATGTAGCATTCTCTAGTATCTGGAATTTATTTTTCAAATGGAACTTATAAATGTCTGATTACAAACTCATCAAAGATATGAAGCTGAATCATCAACAGCAATAAAACTAAGAGAAGTGGCATGACTGATGGTCCTGGATAGTTGTGGAAACTGAATAAATCAGTGGACACTTGAATTAATAAAAGGTACGAAGAATGTAGTAAGAAGGGAACATTTTCTGAGCGCAATTTACGTAGAAACTAAAATGTTTTATGTGAGTATAAACCTCTCTACTGGCTTGAACTATCATATTAATAGTGACCATGACATTGGCAGCGACGGAAGTGGTGTAGAATATAAGAGAACCCATCAACATGCCAGACCTGTGTAAACCATACTAAGATATGTAGTAATAACGGGACGTTCTCTTACTTTGATTAGAGTGATAGTTGATTGAAAAAACGATATGCTTATATGAGTATAACACATCTACATGCTTCAGCCAGTGAGACCACTGTAGTGCTAAAATGTATGGTAGATGAGTCATATTGGCGCTTTTGAAACTAGTAGAATAGCAAGCAATAGCAAAATACGTATGAGGAGACCGTTTCAAAATAGTAATGATAGTAACAGTGGTATACGTAGTGATAGTACTGTTAAGGTATGAGCGATAGTGGTGATGATACATGCATACATACATACATACATACATACATACATACATGCATGCATACATGCTTACATACATACATAAATACATACATATATATATACATACATACATAACATATTACACACATGCATGCATACATACATACATACATACATACATACATACATACATACATACATACATACATACATATACATACACACATGTGTATAAAGAAAAGAAACCACCAGCACAATGGAATTGTGTAAACTTGCCAGCATATGTAGTTATAACGGGGCTGTGCCTGATCATTAATTACGGTAACAATGTTTTAAAAAATGTCTGTTTGAATGTAACATGTCTACAAGCTTAACATATAACAAGTCTACACACATATGTATAGATAAAGAAAAGAAACCACCAGCAAATGGAATTGTGTAAACTTGTCAGCATATGTAGCAATAAGTGGTCTCTGTCTGATCCTTAATTAGTAGGTAACAATCCAAAACAATATGTCTGTTTGAATATAACATGTCTACAAGCTGGCAATGACAGCCTTGGCTAAAGTGGCACTACAATACCAGTAATGATAAAACATGTTGTAAATTAGTGTTATTGGTGCTAATGCTACTAATAGAGTAACAATAGCAGATTTCGTGAGGGAAGTCATTTGAAAACCATGGCAGTAATAGTTGTGTTAGTGGTGATAGTAGTAGTTGCAGAATTAGTGTAGGTACTGATGATAGTGACAGTACTACTAATAATGAAGGTATCATGTGGATGTTCGAATTCATAAAAAACGCTCAGAAATTGTACTCAATAGGATAATCTCTGAGAATTACCTCGAGCAGTTTTCAAATGGAACATGTTATCCGGATACTAGCAGCAGCAGTGGAAGTATAATAATAATAATAATAATACTAGTAGTAATAGCAGTAGTGGTAGTAGTTGTAGTAGTGGAGGTAGTGATAGTAGTTATAGTGATAGAGGTAATATAATTTGTATGATGTTGAAACTCCACAGAATACACACAAATTCCAGTAGTAGTTGCATATTCTTTGAGAATTACCTCAAACATTTTTTTTTCCAAATGGAGTATGGTATGTCAATACAAAATCCCAACAGACGAGAAGTTGCATTCATCATAAGTAGCAAAACTAAGCGAGGTAGCATGGGTAGTAGTCATTGGTACTTGTGGAAACTAAGTAGATCACCTGGCCACTTGAACTGGTAAGGTGTACGAAACACGTAGTAACATGGGGACATTTTATGAGCCCAATTTATAGGACAAACACAACGTATTTATATGAATATAAACAACTTTACAGGGTTGTATCATCGTGTTAATTGTGATCATGGCATTGACACCAGCTGCAGCAGTGAAAAAAAAAATCACCAGCGTTCTGGAACTATGTAAAACTTAACACAATACGTAGTAAAAAGCGGACATTTTCTATTCTTTGATTAGTGTAACAATTCATCACAAAGAAGCATGTTTATATGAATATGATATCACTATAAGTTAGCGCCATCACCCTCAGTTGAAGTGGTATGCATTAGTGCTAAAACGAATGATAAATTAATATTATTGCTACTTTTCTTCCTATTACAATAACCAGGCAATAGAAGTCATAATAGCAGGATTAATACAAAATGAAATAGTAGTAGTAGTAGTTGTAGTAGTAGAAGTAGTAGTAGTAATAGTAGTAATAATAGTAGTAGTAGTAGAAGTAGTAGTAATAGTAATAGTAGTAGTAATAGTAGTAGTAGCAGCAGGAGCAGCAGCAGTGGTAATAGTAGTAGTGATAGGTGGTAATAAAAGTAATGGTGATGGTGGTGGTAATGGTAGCAGTAATTGTAGCAGCAGCAGTAATTCTAGTAGTTGTAATCGCAGTAGAAGTGGTGATGATAACAATTGGAGTGACAGTAATATAAATATAAATCATGCGATGTTGAAACTCCATAAAACACACACAAAATGTTGTCATAATTGGATATTCACTTACAATTGTCTCACGCAGTTTCTCAAATTGTAACATGTTATCTGAATGTTAAAATCTCCACATATATATAGCTGTATCATTATCGGCAGTAAAAATACGTGAAGTGGCGTGTGTAGTGGGCTTGAGGGCTGTGAAAGTGAATCACGTGGACACTTGAATCAGGAAGATGAACGAAGAATATAGTAAGAAGGTGCATTTTCTAAGCCCAGTCTCCGAGAGTAATGTAACATGTTTTATAAAGAGAAACATCTTTGCATGCTTGTATTATCATACTGATAGGGACCATGACACTGGCAGCAGCTACAGCAACGGAAAAGTAACGGAAAACACAGAAACCACTGGTATGCTAGAGCTGTGTAAAACTTAGCAAAATATTTAGTAATAAGGGGACATTGTCTGCGCTTTGGATATACTAACAATTCATAGAAAAACTACACGTGTATATAAACAGAATACTTCTCCAAGTTTGCACCGTCATTGACACTGTAGAAACTAGGTCAATAACCTACACATGAATTGGTAAGATGTATGAACACTAGTAAGAAGGGGACATATTAGAATGTAGTTCATGTGACAAATTGAATACGTTTGTATAGATACAAGCGAGTCTACACATTTGCATTGATATTATAATAATAGTGACCATGACAGTGGCAGGAGCTGCGATAGCAGAAGTGCTATGGAAAATAGACAAACCACTTCCATGATGAAACTGTGTAAAACTTACCAAAATATGTAGTAATAAAGGGACACTGTCTGCACGTCATTACAGTAAAGTTCTATACCAAAACAACATGTTTATATGAATAGTATATATCAAGAATGTTTTGATTCAGCTGTTTGAAATGTGTATATAACATGCACAGACAAGGGTAAAAGAAAGAGGAGAAACAATTAACCCTTTGACTCTCGCACCGTGTCCACCAGCATCCTGCATTGTCAACCATGCGCTTGCTAGCAAAGCAAAAACTTAACCCTTTGACTGCCTTATCCTATCCACCAGCTTCCTATTGGAAGCAGGTGGGTAGGGTGAGGGAGTAATAGGATTGTTTTTTGCAATTGGTGGATGGGGTGCATGAGTCAAAGGGTTAAACAAGGAAATTTAACAGGACAAATACAATGGTAACCAAATAATGACAAGAGTAAACCTATGTGTTAGGAAAGGAGGGGGTTAGCTTGAACTGTTTTTTTAAGCCTATGCACTGTCATCCTGACGTGGACAAAGCCACAAAGACAACTACCAGCGTTATCTCAGGATCCTTTGATGTTCTAGGCAGCTGGTCGACAGACGCGGAAAGGTTACGTCACTGGCCCCTATTTTGTTTACATATGTCGGCGTCACGCTTTTGATGTTTGAACGTTAGGTCTGGTCACTAACTAGTCCCTCTTCGCCAAGACATGCACTTGACTCCCAGCTGTGTGAGTATTTAGCTTTGTACCCTCTCTACCAGTGCGCGAGAACAGAACTGACGAACAGGACTAGAAGTTAACGAGTACATCTCGATACGTCCCAGGTTCGACACGTCCCAGGTTCGATACGTCCTAGGTTCGATATGCCCTCCACACCCACACCCCCAGACCAACACCCCCACACCCTGACACCACCCCCATACCCACACCCACACCACATACACCACACATCACCCACATCCAACCACCCACACCCCCAAAACTGACACCTACCATCCACACACCTGCCACATCACGCACACCCAACACACACCCAACACCACCCACACCCCTATACCAACACACTCCCACACCACTCACACCAACATCCACACCACCCACACCCCAACCCATTTCTCCCACACCACCACCCCATAACCACACCCCACATACACACCCCCACACACCCCAGATTCCCACACCCCACCCCACATCCACATACCCCAGCTTCCCACACCCTGACACCACCCATACCCACACCCACACCCACCCACCACCCATATACCACCACCATACCCACACCCAAACCACCCGCATCCACCATTCACACACCCCCACACTCACATCCACACCACCCACACCTCCACCACCCACACCATCCCACCCACAAGCACACCCACACACCAACACCACAACCCCCTACCCTACCCACACCCCACACACCAACACCACCAACACGACCCAACACCACACCCTGACCACCCACACCCCAACCGCCTCCCCCACCCACACCACCCCAAAACCCACCCCCACACCACCACCACCCCACACCACACCCACCCAAGAACCCACATCACCCAAACCACACAAACCACCACACCATCACCCACCCACACCACACCTACACCACCACACCACCCACACCACCCAAATAAGACACCACCACCAGCACCACACTCCCACACCCAGGAAACAACGTGTGGGGGATAATGGGGTGTCTGGGTGTGGGGTGTTGGGTTGTGATGGGGGTGTGGGGGTGTATGGGTGATGGGGTATGGGTGGTGTGTGGGTGGGGTAGGGAGTTCAGTGCAGGTGTGTGGGTGGTGGGGTGGGTGTTGGTGGGGTGGATATGCTTGTGGGTGGTGTGGGGGTGAATGGTGTTGTGTGGTTGGTGGTGGTGTGGATGATGTGGTATTGGTGGTGGTGTGGATGATGTGGTGGTGTGGGTGGTCTGGGGTGGGGGTGGTGTGGGGGGAGGGGTTGGGGTGTGGATGGTGGGGTGGTGGGGATGTGTGTCGGGGTCTGGGTTCAGGGTGGGGGTGTGGGGGTTCAGGGGTGTGGGTGGTGGTTGGTGTGGCTGGTGTTGGTTGTGGGGGCATGGGTGATTGTGGTGTGGAGGTGTGGGTGGTATGTGTGGGGGGTGATGGTGGTGTGGGGGAGGGGGTTGGGGTGTTGTTGGTGTGGGTGTGGGTGGTATGGGGTGGTGGTGGTGTGAGTGTTTGGGTGTGGTGGTGGAGTTGTGTGGGTGTGGGTGGTGGTGGTGTGTGGGTGGTGGGGTGTGGTTTTTGTGGAGGTGTGCGTGTGTGGATGGTGGGTTGTGGGTGGTAGTGGTGTGGGTATGGGAGTGGTGTGGGTGGTGTGGGTTCAGGGTGTGGATGATGGGGGTATGGGTGGTGTGGGGTTTGGGTGAGGGTGGTGTGTGGGTGGGGTGGGGTGGGGATGGGGTTGAGGTGTGGGTGGTGTGGGTGTTGGTGTGTTGGTGTGGGGTGTGGGTGGAGTGGTGGTATGGGTGTGCATGGTGGGGTGTGTGGTTGATGTAGGGTGTGGGTGGTGGGTGTATTGTGGGGGTGTGGGTGGTGTGTGGTGTCTGTGGTGTGGGTATGGCGGTGGTGTCGGGGTGTGGATGGTGTGGGGGTTTGGTGTGTGGCGGTCTGGGTGTGTGGGTGTGGGGGTTTTGGGGTTTGGGTGTGTGGGTTTGGGGTGTGTGGGGCATATCGAACCTGGGACGCGTCGAATCTGGGACGTATCGAATTGTCCCCGAGAAAATATATAACAAAAATGTATGCATTCATTCAAGAAGGTTCACAGTCCTATTACACATTGTAGTATACAAAGATCAGCTATAACATTTTCAAAGAAACCTTAAAGTATGTCCACTTCTCCTGACCCGTGGAGCTCCAAAGTGAACTAGAAAGTGATCGCGTGTTTACTAAAGAGGCAACAGTACAGTGAACTGCCTGCTTATACATGACCTTTAAGGCCCGTTTATACAGAGCGCGAACGCGGTTTTTCGTCCTGGAATTCCCAAGTCATTTTTAGAGGCCCTGTTCATACAGAGCGCGAACGCGAACGCGAACAAATATTTGTTCGCGCGGTCGACCGCCGAGATTGCCTCCAGAGCGAATTTTTCAGAACGCCGCGGCGGCTTTCTTGCTATCAAGTTGTATCAACCAATCAGCTAGTACCACCTCCCTTGCATCATTTCCGAAAATAGAAACTTGTAGGCATGGCTTTTCCTATGCAGATCTAGTCTACTTTGCTTGTAGGGTATGGCCGATGCCGAGACAATGGATAAAACGGAAGTTTTGATTTTAGAAGTTGCAAAGAATCCGGTTTTGTTCGACAAAGCTGAAAAAGCTTACAAAGAGACAGTAAAAAAGAAAGATATTTGGAAGCGAATTGGAGAGAAAGTTGGACTGACAGGTATGTGATTGAAATTAATTTCAATTTATTTTGCCTGTTTCAACAATGGTATGGAACTTTAAAAGAAAATAACATAACTGTATGGACCAATTCATTAATTAAGGCAAGCCCTATTCGTAGTAGTACTACCAATAGGCCAAAAGCCATGTTTTTTCCCTATTCGTAGTACTTATAGATTAGAAGATATCCCAAACCCTAACCCTAGAAACCCTAACCTATCACCTAAAACACCACCCTAACCCTAAAACCAAACCCTAATCACTAGATTCTAACCCTAACCCTAAATCCTCCCGATTCTAGATCTAGAAGATCTAGATCTAATCCAGATCTAGATCTAGTACTACGAATAGTCACTTCGCATGTTTTTCCCTATTCGTAGTACTTAGATCTAGATCTAGTACTACGAATAGTCACTTCGTTAATTAAACACGTTTTAACTTTCATGTCAGCAGTCTTCATAATGACACCATTTTAGATCTGAAAGAAATGGAATTACGATAAAGTCTGCGTTCCGCACTGACAGATCTGATACACAGGAAGTACAATAAACACTGCATTAATGAATACAGGCAATCTGTCTGTCTGTTTGTCTATCTGTTCTTGTCATTAACGTCTAGACAGAGAGCTGTGAATGATATTATCTTCTTTGGGGAAATTGACTGTTGTCACACTTTGTTTAAAACGTCCTCTGCCGGCGTGGGTGCATGTCTATGTCCTAATTAGCATGTCCAAAGCATGCTTCCATTTGCCATGTGACTGCTCCTGCTGGGGAGACGAAGTAGTTTTTGAAATGTTCTCGCACCTCAATGGCTGCATTACTGGGTCGATGTCCTTCTCGACTGAAAGGCCTCAATACACCATCGTGGATGTCTGTTGTCATGGTCTCAACGTCAGCCCTGTGTGCACCGACCTCATCAAGTTCACCACACAGCATGTTATATAAAACTATGGTTGCTTTCACAGCACAGTCCACATTTTCAGGTGACAGAGAGAGTTTTCTGTGATACATCCTCCACCGATTTGCCAGTATGCCAAACGCGTTTTCGGAGATTCTCCTTGCTCGCGATAATCTGTAATTATATATCCGCTTTGCATCATTCAGATCAGAACCTGGATACGGGCGCATCAAATTGGTCATGAGCGGGAAACCTTCATCTCCTACTATTACATGAGGACAGGGTTGATCATCCACGATCAATGGTTTGTCATCCGGTATAGCAAGCGTTTTGTTTTCCATCTTTCGAAACAATGCAGTGTTTTTGAAAATGCCAGAATCACTGTTTGACCCGTATGAACCAATATCCACAAATGTAAAGCGATACCGATAATCAACGAGGGCCAGAAGAACGATTGAGAAAGATTTTTTGTAATTGAAGTATTTACTTCCTGAACAGGGAGGCGCCTGAATCAATACGTGCTTTCCATCTAAAGCACCAATGCAGTTTGGGAACTGCCATCTTTCACGAAATCCACTTTCAGTTTGCCGCCACATTTCTTCAGTTGGCTGAGGTAGCCTCGGATACTTCACGTACGATTGTCGCCACTGTGGCAACCCCCACACGGTAACTCGATGCTATGGTATGGTAGGAATCCCCCGTTGTCAAGAACCTGAAAGCAAAAATAAAAAAATTAATAGAGATCTGCATTTCTGTTTCAGGTAAAGAAGTGGAAACTCGTTGGAAGAATGTGCGTGATGGCTTTTGTAAATATCGAAGGAAGCTGAAATGTCAGAGCGGGGATGCAGCTAAATCAGTGAAGGAATACAAGTACGCAAAAGCTCTGTCCTTTCTAACCCCCTACTTGGGTGACAGACCCACCAGCAGCAACTTGGCAGAGGGATCAGATGAGGACCCATTGCAACCAGACAACTTCACTGACGAAGAAGATGATGCAAGTCAAATATCTGACTTCCAGCCACGACAGGATCGTCCAGTTACACCATTGAACACCAGTGTTGCCTCCTCAAGTCAGTCCACGTCCAAGCGAAAACAAAAGCGCACTCAGGATGATTTGGACGCCACCTTATGTCGGTATTTGAAGAAGAAGTCACGTACTCCTGAGAAAACAGAGGAAAAGCAAGATGATGTGGATTTATTCCTTCAGTCAATGGCCGGAACAATCAGAAAGCTACCTGCACGTAAACGGGCCGAGGTCAAGTTCAAAATACATAGCATCGTACATGAAGCGGAAATGCAGTGCTGCTTCCCTCAAATGACGACACCATTTGACATGCAGTACATGAGGGAACGTCCGAATTTGACATCCACCCGTTTGATGACATCTCCTGCGCCTGACATGCAGCCAATGGGCAGCCAACACACTGTCAGCAGCAACTTGGAATCAACCTTTCAGGGCTTCCAGTCATACACCCAGTTTTTGGACTCTCAGTGATCGTGATGACCACAAGGGTGTCTTTGGTTCTTTGAGTTATTAGAATTTTAATTTGCAGATGGCAAGTTCTTGATTTAGGAAAATATTGCTAAACAAAATGAGAAACACACAACAGTGTTTATGCTAATTTTGAACATTTGAACTGTTTTCATAAAGATTCGATGGGAAAGAAATTATTATTTTCTTCATTTTGAACTGTTTTAATCACAAGATTCGATGGAACAAACTGTAATTATTTTCATTTTGGACATTTGAATCGATAAATAATCGATAGTACAATAATTATGATTCTTTTTACAAATGGTTCTTTTTCACTCAAACCTGTTATAACGATTTACTGCACTGAACACACGCATACATAATAAATGTTTGAAATGCTATTCAAGTATTATTTTAGTTAACGAATGCATTGTATAATTTTACACGGATGGATCAATATAGTTTGAACCTTTTGTTTCTTCTTCTTCTTCTTCTTCTTCTTCTTCTCTTCTTCTTCTTCTTCTTCTTCTTCTTCTTCTTCTTCTTCTTCTTCTTCTTCTTCTTCTCCTTCTTCTTCTTCTTCTTCTTCTTTCATGATGGAGGTAGCCCACTTACAGGTTTCTATCTATACTCCACTTTTGAAAGTCTTAAAAATTATTTTTCCATCCTTGTCAATGTGTGTCTGCTACAGTATTTCCCACTCAAATATAAACATTGCAGATCCAAAATTAACTTGGTATAGGGAAAACACTAAAACTTTACTTACCTCAAACAAATGGCCAGTCGTTCTCTTGGGGTGATGGCCTTCTTCCAATTAGTATCTTGTTTGCAAATGTCGTCTCGAATTAATTCCAAAATGTAGTCAAATCGCTCCTCAGTCATTCGAAAATATTGCTGGAATTTTGCAGGATGAAAATGCAGTTCTTGGACGAGGTGGTGGTACTCTCCATATTCACTTCTTCTCTGTAAAATTTCATGCACTGACACACGCCTCTTTCTCTTTCTACGCTGTTTTGTGTATAAATACAGAGCTATAATCTCCTCCGTGTCTGACTCTGCCTGTGCCATGATTCCAAAATGACCAAATTTTAACTCTCACAACAAGAAAAAGGCGATCCGCCTCGAAAGCCGTCGACGGTTTTCCGCGTTCGTGTTCGCGCTCTATTTGAATGGCTGAACTGCTAAAAAGTCGCGTTCGCGTTCGCGTTCGCGTTGGCCGCGTTCGCGTTCGCGCTCTGTATAAACGGGCCTTTACATTGCAGACTGCGCAAGGATCAGCATAGCCAGCAAGTCTCCCGTCTTCAAAGACCGATACGACCGACTATCATTGGCCTCCTCAGCGCGATATTCTTTGTTCTCGCGCTGACTGTACAGACACTTGGGTGAAAGACTTTTTTTTTTATTACAGATTCTTGTCCCCGCCAGTAAGCATGACTTCGGCTATTCTAAGAACACTTGTCATTTTAATTTAAGACATCGCACGCACTATATCAAGTACATACACACGCACACACACTCTTCTCTCTCTCTCTCTCACACACACACACACACACACGTGCGCGCGCGCATTGTGTGAAGACTCTCTCTCTCTCCCCCTCTCTCTTCCTCACGCATTGCATGAACTAGACACACGCTGTATGAAGTAGAACACACACACCCTCTCTCTCTCTCGCTCTGTTTAGAATACCCCCCCCCCCCCTTCTCTCTCGCGTGTCTTTATTGTTTTGTAAGGTGCATGGTTATCATGAACTGATAAACTGACTTTGAAATGCTGAATCTGTGCTGTACTTTCATCAAGATTTATCACAGACTTTAGAAAGGGGATGGGAGGGAGGGAGAGAGTGATGTATGAAATCAACAACAACAACAACAAAATTCACAGAATTTAGCAAGTATTTGCTGATTCATTAGTAAGCAGCTTTAGGAAAGTTCTTTTTTTTTACCCTAATCTAGGCATGTGGGAAATGATCAACTGTTCAAACTACATAATTATTATTGTTTTACCTCCATTTTGTTCTGATGTGATACAAATCTTGTCAGGAAGGGATCTGCTGGTAGGAGTTCTAAGGGTTGGTTTGTCAATGATCTGTGAAAGGTTGTCAGCTATGATGGCTGATGTTTGAAAAATCAGTATTAGAGAGAGAAACTTCGGATCACTAAAATGTGTTAATCCATTTAAAAGTGTTGCAATTTCTAAGTAAATAATAATAATAATTACAATATTTATATAGCGCAAAATCTTGATAAAATCAAATCTAAGCGCTGAAGCAGACACACACGCACGCACGCACGCACGCACGCACGCACACACACGCACGCACACACACACACACACACACACACACGCGCGCGCATGGCTATAAATGGGGAGAAAGAATAAAAGCAATAAAAGCAAGAATAAAAGCAATGGAAAATTATAGAGAGCATAGCATATACAATTATATATTATAACCATGTGATTCCCCTCCGAGCGGAGACAGGCTGCAGAGGGGGAGGGGGGGGGGGTTGAGTGAGGTTAGGATTTTATGCGGAGGAGAAAAGGTGAGTTTTGAGAGCGGACTTGAAGGAGACAAAAGTAGGTTGCTGACGGACTGAGAGAGGAAGTTTGTTCCAGGAGAGTGGACCAGAAACAGAGAAGGCTGGTGGACCATAGGTATTGAGCTTAGTGCGTGGAAAGCGAAAAGTCAGAGGATCGGAGGCAGAGCGGAGGGTACGTGAGGGAAGATAGATCTCAAGTAGGCTTGACAGGTAATCAGGGGCTGCGTTATTGAGGCTTTTGTAGCACATGGTGTCTAGTTTGTACTGTATGCGCTTTGATACAGGGAGCCAGTGAAGTTGTGCCAGGAGAGGAGATATGTGGTCAGCTTTTTTCTTTTTGAGTACAAGGCGTACAGCATTGTTTTGAATGCGCTGTAGGATGTGAATGGTGGAGGCAGGAAGACCAGACAGGAGTGAATTGCAATAGTCAATGCGAGACATTATGAAAGAGAGAACGAGTTTTGCAGTTGTTTCCACAGAGAGATACTTCCTGATCAGCCTTATACGATGGAGATGATAGTAGCAAGATCTGGCAGTTTGAGAAACAAAGTTGTTCATGGAGAGGGTAGAGTCAATGCAGACACCAAGGTTTTTAGCTGAATCAGAAATTGGGACTGATGTGTTACATAATGGGAGAGAAAGAGGAGGCAGCTGAGAAAGTTTCTGACGGGTGCCAATGAGAATAGCTTCTGTCTTGTCGTCATTAAGCTGAAGTTTGTTGAACGTCATCCAGTTCTTAATGTCTGAGTAACACTCAGTGGTGCGAGTCAACAGGCGCTGTATATTATCAGGTGAGTCACTGTCTTGAAGTTGGGTGTCATTAGCATAGAAGTGGTGTTTTATAGAGTGGGAGTTGATGATGGTGGACAGGGGGGAGGTGTAAAGAGTGAAAAGAACAGGGCCAAGGACAGATCCTTGTGGAACACCACAGGTCAGGTATGCAGGTTGAGAGTAAGTGCCATTGATGAGAACAGTTTGTTTTCTGTTTGATAAATACGAAGTGAAAAAGGAGAGAGCAATGTCAGAGATGCCAAAAGTATGATGAAGTCTAGAAAGGAGAATACCATGATCAATGGTATCGAAGGCTGCAGACAGATCAAGGAGTGTGAGGAGAGAGACTTTGCCAGTATCAGTTGCAAGGAGATTGTTGAGAATGTGTAGTAGGGCAGTTTCAGTGCTATGGCACTGGCGGTAGGCTGACTGGAAAGGATTGAGGAAATTGTTGGCAGACAGGTGAGAGTTCAGCTGGTTGAGGACGACTTTTTCAAGGAGTTTTGACAAGAAAGAGAGATTAGAGATAGGCCGGTAATTTTTCAGTTCATTTGAGTCTAAATTGTGTTTCTTGAGGAGAGGGTGAACAATAGCAGACTTGAAAGAATCTGGGACAGTTCCAGTTTGAAGAGAAGTGTTGATGATGTCAGTGATGAATGGGAGGAGAGTAGGGAGACAGTCGGAGTAGAGAGAACCTGGAAGAGGATCCAGTTCGCAGGTTTTGAACGACATGGATCTGATTGTGTTGAAAATTTCTTCTTGTGAGACTGGGGTAAAAGTAGTAAGAGGTGTGCCAGAGAAGGAAGGGTCAGGTGGGCATGGTTGACAGGGTGTCCTGTCAAGCCTGTCACGAAGAGTTTGTATTTTGGTGGTAAAATACTTGGAGAATACAGATGGGAGTTCTTCATTTGTATGTTTTGTTGGGAGAGGTAAATCTTTTCGTGTGCCAAGGAGATGATTCATGGTTGTAAAGAGTTCTTTTGAAGAAGAGGCATTCAGGATTTTGGTTTGGAAATAGCTTGTTTTTGCTGATGCAATGAGGGTGGATACTTTTGTTTTAACTAACGGATACTTCTTCTGTTTCCCTTTATATGTAAGGGATATTTTTAGGTATGGCCTGATTATTCTGTTCCATGTTTGAGAGAACTTTTCAGCCAGGACCAGTGTTGACCATGTGAAACTTATAAAGGTCTACAGCAGGCCAACAGTAACCAGAATATTTTGTTATTATTGTTAATACAATTTCCAGATTTATGTGCCTGACTGATTCACAAATCCCTTACATTAATTGTAACATGAGACACTAATATAATATAATATAATATTATATAATATAATAATATAATATAATATAATATAATATAATATAATATAATATAATATAATATAATATAATATAATATAACTTTTTTTTTTTTATAAATAATATAATATAATATAATGTAATATAATATAATATAATATAATATAATATAACATAATATAATATAATATAATATAATATAATATAATATAATATAATATAATATAATATAATATAATGATA
Source organism: Monoplex corrugatus (assembly GCA_030674185.1). Taxonomy (NCBI): domain Eukaryota; kingdom Metazoa; phylum Mollusca; class Gastropoda; order Littorinimorpha; family Ranellidae; genus Monoplex; species Monoplex corrugatus. The sequence goes on along the minus strand of CM060311.1, from coordinate 73,257,532 downwards.
TGATGTGATATATAAATTGCATGGAACAACTTTCTCACACATTAATTGTTGATCACCTGTGAGAACATGTCTTTCTTATTTGACTATAGGCACACATTCTCAAACAATAAAGTTTGCTTCATTTGTTTCTCAAATACGCCATTCCTTTACATTGCGCAGCCTGTAAACCTACCAGCCTATTCCATATGTAGGCCTTCAATCATCATTGATACAAGTCTTTGTTCACTTCACAATGGTGGCGACACAACACGAACTACGACTGAGACACGTTCAAGCCACTGCTGCTGGTTACGTCATGGCTGACCACTATCCGCGACTATACTGCGGTTTACATACCCCAATCAAAAAAGCAACGATCTGCCCGGAACGCAATGCTCATCACTAGAGCCAAAGGTGGCATCTTTGTACCCGTGGAAGGTGGAAAATGATGCAAGGCAGGTCAAGTCGTTATTGTTCCCAAACGCATTGTGAAAGCGTAGCCAAGCACTTGATCAAAAGAACACACGGGAAGAAGCCTGTTGCACGAAGTCATAGAAAGCGTGCGGAACAAACCAGATATTTCTTTTTCTTTAATCCTTTCACTCCCGCACCCTGTCCGCCCACATTCTGCATTGTCAAACCATGCTAGAAAAGCATTAAAACAGCCCTTTAACGAGTATATGATCACAATTTGTATAGCATCATACTGGCCATGAATTTGAGCAGCAATTTCATAAAACAAAGGATTGGAAGATCAGTTATACACATTTTCTGAAAAGTGTTTTCATAATTTGTGTGCATGTATTTCATTTGGGAATCTCATATACTGCTGATACATGCTGTAGTACTACACTCATCATACATGCTGTCAAAAAATAGAATATATTTTTCTTAGACCGTTTTTTTTAATGCTTTTAAAATATATTGCTGTCATCATTCAGGGTGTTTTTGTGTGCATGTTATTTTTTTTGCATGCTACCAAATTATTCTGATATTCCATATTTTTAAATTATATTGTTCAAAATATGAAACATGTTTAAAAAAAACAGTGTTGAAACAATGAAAACGTATGTTTGATATATTGTATGTGGCTGAAATGAGGTGATACATGAGTTTGTATAAATGTTTACATAATCAATCTTGAAGATTTATTACAGCTCAATATTCAGATAATCATTACTAAGGTGTTTTTTCTGGACATCTATTTTCCTTTTTGTGTTTATTTTCTTAACAGTTTTTATTCATAATTCAGCATTTTGTCTATTCTGTGTGATTAATTTCACTTTTTATATAGAGTGTGTACTTAACATACTGTTGAACCTTGGTAATATAATATTTCTAAAGATGAAATACATACAATCTTAAGCAGTTCAATTTTCAGCGGTTAAGTATTACATTGATCATGTCAGTGTGTCTTAGTAGTATCTGACACCTCTTAATGTCACACACATTTGATTAAAAGTGTATCCCTTTTTAAACAAGTCATCAATGCATGCGCGCACACAATCCAAGGAGACGCCTCTGCCACTGACCACTACGTCCAATTTATCACACAGA
>CM060311.1:73218496-73253496 GCA_030674185.1 Monoplex corrugatus | reverse complement strand
ACATACATACATACGTACGCACATGCATACATAATAATTACAATATTTATGTAGCGCAAATCTCGACAAAATCAAATCCAAGCGCCGAAAAGACACACACGCACACACGCACGCACGCACGCACACACACACACACACACACACACACACACACACACACACACACACACACACACACACACACACACACACACACACACACATGCATGGCCACAAATGGGGAGAAAAGAATAAAAGCAATAAAAGCAAGAATAAAACCAATGGAAAACCACAGAGAGCACATCATATACAATTATATATTAAACAAAGTGATTCCCCTCTGAGCGGAGACAGGCTGCAGAGGGGGGTTGAGTGAGGTTAGGATTTTATGCAGAGGAGAAAAGGTGAGTTTTGAGAGCGGACTTGAAGGAGGCAAAAGTAGGTTGCTGACGGACTGAGAGAGGAAGTTTGTTCCAGGAGAGTGGACCAGAAACAGAGAAGGCTCGTGGACCATAGGTATTGAGCTTAGTGCGTGGAAAGCGAAAAGTCAGAGGATCGGAGGCAGAGCGGAGGATACGTGAGGGAACATAGATCTCAAGTAGGCTTGACAGGTAATCGGGGGCTGCGTTATTGAGGCTTTTGTAGCACATGGTGTCTAGTTTGTACTGTATGCGCTTTGATACAGGGAGCCAGTGAAGTTGTGCCAGGAGAGGAGATATGTGGTCAGCTTTTTTCTTTTTGAGTACAAGGCGTACAGCATTGTTTTGAATGCGCTGTAGGATGTGAATGGTGGAGGCAGGAAGACCAGACAGGAGTGAATTGCAATAGTCAATGCGAGACATTATGAAGGAGAGAACGAGTTTTGCAGTTGTTTCGACAGAGAGATACTTCCTGATCAGCCTTATACGATGGAGATGATAGTAGCAAGATCTGGCAGTTTGAGAAACAAAGTTGTTCATGGAGAGGGTAGAGTCAATGCAGACACCAAGGTTTTTAGCTGAATCAGAAATTGGGACTGATGTGTTACATAATGGGAGAGAAAGAGGAGGCAGCTGGGAAAGTTTCTGACGGGTGCCAATGAGGATAGCTTCTGTCTTGTCGTCATTAAGCTGAAGTCTATTGTGTGTCATCCAGTTCTTAATGTCCGAGTAACACTCAGTGGTGCGAGTCAACAGGCGCTGTATATTATCAGGTGAGTCACTATCTTGAAGTTGGGTGTCATCAGCATAGAAGTGGTGTTTTATAGAGTGGGAGTTGATGATGGTGGACAGGGGGGAGGTATAAAGAGTGAAAGAACAGGGCCAAGGACAGATCCTTGTGGAACACCACAGGTCAGGTATGCAGGTTGAGAGTAAGTGCCATTGATGAGAACAGTTTGTTTTCTGTTTGATAAATACGAAGTGAAAAAGGAGAGAGCAATGTCAGAGATGCCAAAAGTATGATGAAGTCTAGAAAGGAGAATACCATGGTCAATGGTATCGAAAGCTGCAGACAGATCAAGGAGTGTGAGGAGAGAGACTTTGCCAGTATCAGTTGCAAGGAGGAGATTGTTGAGAATGTGTAGTAGGGCAGTTTCAGTGCTATGGCACTGGCGGTAGGCTGACTGGAAAGGATTGAGGAGATTGTTGGCAGACAGGTGAGAGTTCAGCTGGTTGAGGACGACTTTTTCAAGGAGTTTTGACAAGAAAGAGAGATTAGAGATAGGCCTGTAATTTTTCAGTTCATTTGGGTCTAAATTGTGTTTCTTGAGGAGAGGGTGAACAATAGCAGACTTGAAAGAATCTGGGACAGTTCCAGTTTGAAAAGAAGTGTTGATGATGTCAGTGATGAATGGGAGGAGAGTAGGGAGACAATCGGAGTAGAGAGAACCTGGAAGAGGATCCAGTTCGCAGGTTTTGAACGACATGGATCTGATTGTGTTGAAAATTTCTTCTTGTGAGACTGGGGTAAAAGTAGTAAGAGGTGTGCCAGAGAAGGAAGGGTCAGGTGGGCATGGTTGACAGGGTGTCCTGTCAAGCCTGTCACGAAGAGTTTGTATTTTGGTGGTGAAATACTTAGAGAATACAGATGGGAGTTCTTCATTTGTATGTTTTGTTGGGAGAGGTAAGTCTTTTCGTGTGCCAAGGAGATGATTCATGGTTGTAAAGAGTTCTTTTGAAGAAGAGGCATGGTGATCAGTAAAAAACATGAAATCCCCTCATGCAAAAATAACAGTAAATGGCACAACCTTGACACAGGTTAATAAGTTCAAATACCTGGGAACGGTCATTTCATCAGATGGCAGATGCACATCGGAAATAGCTGGCAGAATCGGCCAAGCCAAAACAGCATTCAAGAAGATGACAAGCATTCTTACCAACAAATGCCTATCAATTAACATCAGAGAGAGAGTTCTTGAATGTTATATAGAACCAATACTGTTGTGCGGATGCGAGGCGTGGACAGTCAGCAAGCAAAGCCAGAGCAAGATTGAGGCGCCGAGATGTGGTTTCTCAGAAGAACGTTGAGAGTTCCATGGACAGCAAAGAGAACAAACGAGACAGTCTTGATGGAGGCAGACACAAGTAGATCACTCATAAGGAAGATTAGGAAAAGACAAGCAACATTTATAGGCCATTTTATGAGGAAGGGGGATTTGGAGCACCTGGTCACAACGGGAAAGCTGGAGGGAAAGAGAGTGCCGGGTAGACCCAGGGAGAGAATGCTGGACGGACTTGCAGAGTGGCTGGGGATGAGGAGGGTGGGGGAGATGCTGGGGGCAACGATAGATAGAGATGGTTGGAAGTCCATGGTCGCCAACGCCATGCGGCAGGGCACCTGATGATCATAATGATGATGTGCATGTGTGTGTGTGAGTGTGTGTGTTGTGTGTGTGTGTGTGTGTGTGTGTGTGTGTTTGTGTGTGTGTGTGTGTGTGTGTGTGTCTGCGTGTGTGCGTGCATGTGCACGGTGTGTGTGCAGACCAAAGAGAGTACAGTTATACATTAATGTGACCACTAAACTCAACCGACCCTTCGAACCGCTGGTAATGGAATACACATACGCACACAGTTTTACACACACACACACACATACACAGACACACACACATACAATAGCGCACGATGTGTGTGTGTGTGTGCGTGTGTGTGTGTATGTGTATGTGTGTGTGTGTGTGTGTGTGTGTGTGTGTGTGTGTATGTGTGTGTGTGTGTGTGTGTGTGTGTGTGTGTGTGTATGTGTATGCGTGTGTGTGTGTATGTGTGTGTGTGTGTGTGTGTGTGTGTGTGTGTGTGTGTGTGTGTGTGTTGTGTGTGTGTGTGTGTATGTGTGTGTATGGAAGCTTTCCTATTACCACTATCACAAATTGTTTATATAAACAACAAGAATTTAAAACAGTAAGGCATAAATGAACAAATGCTTACAAATTTGTGGAACAGGGGGTAAACTGAGAGAAAATGGAGAACTAAGGAGAAGAAACAAAATTAAGTACGTCCATATAACTAAGTCAAACACTGTACGCAGAACAAAAGCAAAGAAGTCTAATGAATCAAGCTAGCAAAATAAAACTGGGAATAAAATATTGCCAATTTTTAGGGGCGGATTATAATCTTGGCAACAGGAGGCCTCTAAAAATGTAGGAGGGTCCGGGGCATGCTTCCCCTAGCAAATATATGTTGTCCAGAGGGTTAAAATGCAAGCCGTTCGGTGAACTCTGTTGATGAGATCATGTAACTTGTTTAAACTTTAAAAAAACAACAACATTTATTACATTGCCTTACGTGTCTCCTCAAAAGCAGCTCGTCTCTTGGACAGCTCGAGAAGTGGGGGAAAGGGAGTGTCTGAAAGTCCTGGAACTTGCTCTCCCCTATAATATGCCCCTGATATTACATTAACCCTTTGACTCCCGCACCCTATCCACCAAATGCAAAAATCTAACCCTCTGACTCCCTCACTCAATCCACCAGTTTTATACAGGATGCTGTTGGATAGGGTGCAGGAGTCAAAGGGTTAAACATAAAACATATTGACCATGTAATCATTGTTACCCGTTCTCACAATGGGAAACATAAGTCCATTTTGGAGATACGAATATCAAGCTTTTGGAGTCACTGGAAAAGACATTACATTTCTTTTCCATTGAAGTCTCTGGGAGGAAAACTAGGAATTGTGGCTAACTGAAATATCAACGTGATGAAATCTTTGTTTTGGCAAACATTTACTGTCATGTTTTCCTTAGCAACCAATATGGATGTTTGGTTTTTGAATTCTAACCGTAGTTTGATGAATTGAATTATTGTGTACACTGCTTGTAAATTGATGTCGGAAGCCTCAAAATGATGTATGAAATGTTGTAAGTGATTGAGTCTAAACACAAGACGGCACTGACCCAATATTTCTTTTGAGTTTTAATTTGTTGTCATCGTTTAGTCTTACTAGTATACATAGCTGTTAGAAGGAGGTCGGAGGGTATTGCGGTAATCACATCCAAATCGCCTGGACCTTTGTATGTTTGATGGTGGTAGCCTTTGTTTGTCCATATAACAATTTATCGCCTTGTGGGTTTCGTGACCTACCAATCTGTATTGGTGATACAAGGTATAACACAAGTTGGGGAAAGTGGCAGAATGGTTCAGACGTTCGCCTGCCAATAACTGAACTCGAGGTTTCAGGGTTCGTTTCTCGTTAATGATTGATTTGTCTCCTCAGTTCGACTGGAAAATCGAACTGAACGTTCTGTCCTTCGGACGGGGACGTAAAAACGAGTCGGACCCACGTGCCTTCTGGCACGCGCACGCAAAAAGATCCCACGGCAGTTAAAAATCGTGAAGAGTATTGGGCGTTTGCCCGGCTGCCCTGGCATGAAAACATTGGAGGGTCTTAGTTTATTTCCCAAGTCCCTCCCTCGAAGCCCAATTAACATTCTTGCCTTTCTGAAATCTTTGGGGGAAAGAAGAGAGATAATATGCTGGGGCAGTGTGTGTGTCTATGTGTGTGCGTGCGTGGGAGAGAGAGAGAGAGAGGGGAGAGAGAGAGAGAGAGAGGAGAGAGAAGACAGACACAGACACAGACATACAGACAGACAGAGATAGACAGACAGATAGACAGACAGAGAAAGAAAGAGAGAGAAAGAAAGACGGATAGTATGAGAGAGTACCTTGTGTGTGTGTATGTGTATATGTGTGTATGTGTGTGTGTGTGTATGTGAGAGAGAGAGAGACAGAGAGAGAGAGAGAGAGAGAGACAGACAGACAGACAGAGAGACAGAGAGAGACAGAGAAGAGAGACAGAAACAGAGAGACAGAAACAGAGAGATAGTATGAGACAGAAGGAAGTTGACGGCGTGGGTCATGGGTCATACGCCTTACTTCCCCTCCTGTGTTCCCACCCTTAATTTGTGTCAGTTTTGTGTCCTGGAGGTTTCATCGTTGTTGATGACTGTTTTGGTGGATGATGATGAGAGCGCACGCCTTGATTTGATTCTTGAATCAAAATTTAGTGCATCATCATCATCATCATCATCATCATCATCATCATCATCATCATCATCATCATCATCTCATCATCCTTGCTATTGTTGTTGTTGTTGTTGTTAAATACTTCTGTCGTTGTAAACGTCGTTTGTCTGTTTGTTGTTGCTTTTTTCTGTTTGTTAGTTTGTTTTGAAGTCCATAATCGCCAACGCCATGCGGCAAGGCACCTGATGATGATGATGATGAGTTTGTTTATTTGCTTTTAGTATCGGGTTCAGAATATCATTCCATTAAAAAGACAGTCGTTACATGAATAATAAACATCTCATCACTGTTGTGGCCTAGTGATCAAAACACTTGCCTAGAACGCGAAAATCCTGGGTTCGAATCACGGATCACACATAGTTTTTCCTCCTCTTTGACTAGATCTTAAGAGGAGGTTTAGGTGTTAGTTTTTGGGATGGGATGATACATCCAGTTTCCGTGTACAGCATAGGTTCAGCGTACTTTAAAGATTCCACGGCAAAGGAAGTGGATTTTGCGACGGAATCCCTTGTTGCTGTGGGATCGTTAACGTGCGCTGAGTGCATGCTGCACACGGGACCTCGTCTATCGTTTCATCCGAAAAACAAGAACAAAGGCCACCGCTTAAGAGCTTTGATTAACATCACGGACGAACGTATTCAGCTATTTCAGTTTCAGTTTCTCAAGATGATGTCTCCGCGCTCGGAATGAACTCCATGTACACTAACGTCACAGGTACCATATGATGGAGAAGATCCAGAATGATCACGGCACAAGCCTTAGGCCTGCACATAAACCCATGAGCTGGCCAGGTCCTGAGGTCCTACCTAGATAGTTCCATAACGCTGGGGTCATAGGGGAGTGAGGTGGCAGAGACCTCAACTTTTCCCGGGGCCAGCACCACGAGAGCGGCGCCCGTCCTCTCTCCCTTGCTTCAAACTCATATTCATATTCACATTCACATTTTTTTTACCAAGACTTCAGATAGGCGAAAAGGTCAATTGGTCTTCAAGGGGTGGGATCTGGGAAATCAACCTATCTCTCCACTGTTTTATACCAAGGCAGCAGGGCAATGCCCTGCTCTTCACGATTTTCAACTGCCGTGGGATCTTTAGCGCGCACAGCCGGAAGGCTCATGGATCCGACTCGTTTTTCATTCCTTTTCGAAGGCTAGACGTTCAGTTCGATTTTCCGCTCAAACTGAGGAGAAAAGTCGAGGCCTCTGCTGGGAGCGAACCCTGGAACCTCGAGTTTAGTTATAAGCAGACGAACGTCTGAACCATTCAGCCACTGTTCTCCCTATTCAGCTGAGCTCTGCCCAGTCGAACAGATCAGCTTAACGCTGTCTGCTGTCTCCGTAATTTCCTCAGTCAACGACGCAGACTTCTGTCAAGATTCAGACATACACTATTTGGCCTGCTTAGAAAAGTTTGACAAGTGTTTGGCTAACATTGTACACATCTGTGTCTGTCTGTCCATTGAGATCCAGGAATGAAAGCATCAGGGAATTTTTCGACGTGGGCTGAGAAAAATCGATTGGTCTGTTTGATCTGTAAACGATTTTGGCATTCTTTCAACCGTCTGTCCATGTTAAGACATGGAGGAGTCGATACAGCTCTTCCTCTCTCTCTCTCTCTCTCTGGTTTTTTTTTTTTTTTTTTTGTCTCTCTGTCTCTGTCTCCCTGTGTCTCTTTCTCTCTTTGTCTCTGTCTCTCTGCGTCTCTCTCTGTCTCTGACGTTCTTTGTCTCTCTGTCTGTCTCTGTCAGTCTCTGTCTGTCTCTCTCTCTCTATCTTTGTCTCTCTCTGTCTCTTTCTCTCTCTCTTTGTCTCTCTCTGTCTCTGTCCTCTTTGTCTGTGTTGTGTGTGTGTGTGTGTGTGTGTGTGTGTGTGTGTGTGTGGTGGTGGTGTGTATGTGTGTGTGTGTCTTTCTGTCTCTCTCTGTCTCTCTTTATCTCGGTCTATCTGTCTATCTCTGTCTCTTTTTCTCACTTTCTCTCTGTCTGTCTGTCTGTCTGTCTCTCTTTCCGTCTCTCTAAAGGTAGTTCCAGATTTATCTCCTACGGAATGTTCAAAACTTCAAACTACTGAATCTTATCGTTATCCTAATGTATATGAACAGATAATATTATATTAAGCAAGCACTGGCAAAACGTGGATGTGGCATACCAGAAATCATGATATCTACATAATTGTTCTGCGTTTCCTTTATTCTTCTTTTGTTACATTGTTTGTGGTTTGACTGCCTCTATTTCCTTTATGAATGATACTTACGAGATTTCGGCAAATATACGTTTTTACATTGTAGTTCACGCTCGTTCGTGAAGGGTTATACATGTGTAGTCTGAATTAATAAATCATCTGAAGTCTGAAGACTCTTTCAAAGTTAACAAGAAACACCACGAGGGTGCGGATGTGACCCGGAGCACCAATGCCCCGCCACTCTAGAGACACTCACCTCCCAAGCTCCCGACGCCAATCGACAGTCATTTCTTCAAGCAAAGACGGGGCAAGGGGGGGGGGGGGGGTCGTCTGTCCTTGCGTTGCATGACCTATTAGGGCCCAGTCATCAGTTACATTGTTTACAAACCGAATGACAAGGTGGGGAATGACAAACACCGGTACATAGCCACACAACGCGCACCAACCAGGTCCACCCAGCCTCTGGACTAGGAGATAATGAAAGACCCTTCTCTCGACCCAATCTGGGTCTTCGTCTTTCTTTCGGCAGCCCGCCCTGCCTCCAGCTCGCATAGCTGTTAACATTTGTTCTATTTGTCTAATTGCCTTTGATTCACGAAGGTTTTGTTTTATCTGTTGATTCTATTGATATTTTATTAATGATGCATTGTTATGAAAACAAAACCCTGCCTACTTGCTTACTACAATAATCTAATTCATGAATTAAATGTATATAAATGAAAATGTACTTTTGATATAGTTGTTACTGCTCTCTACCTCTTTTTTTCTTTTCTTTCTTACTTCATTTCATGCGTCTATTGTGTTGACTAGTGAATGCGTGCTTGTCACCTCTCGCTTTCAGCCTGCACCGCTGGCTAGCACTGCTGCATGCAGCTATGCAAAAAGGGAGCAGAATGCGTAAGTCTCTGTCTGTCAGTCCATAATTCATTTATAACCTCTCCGTCAGCAAGCCCTAGGTTGTGCCTCCTCGTGGCGACATGCGGTAATTAATCATTACTCCTTTGTGTATTATTTTACCCTTCGGTAATCCGAAGTGTAGAACATGCTGTGACTTTGACTTACACACCATGACAAATGAGTTGTGGAGTCGGAGTATGCGTGCAAGGTGTTTGTGTGGTTTGGATCATGTGTTTCAGGAGTTTTAGTCCCGTGGCGGGGTCTTAGCTGTGGATCTTTATCGTTTGGTTTGAAGACTGGCTATGTCTGTTTGTATGATCCAGGCAGTAACGTAATTTTACTTAGGTTTAGTTTGACTGATTTTGATAATGATGATGATGATGATGATGACGATGGTAATGATGATGATGATGACGACCATAATAATAATAATAATTATAATAATAATAACAATGATAATGATGATGATGATGATGATGACGACGACGACGACGACGATAATAACTGCAAATCCCAGGAAGACAGCTTCTTCGAGCTCAGCACTTTACAAAAAAATTGTACATGTAAAGATGTAAAATATATATAAGTCAGTGATATAAACTTTGATGATATGACATAGAACAACAAAAGGAAACGTAATGATGATGATGGTAATGATGATGATGATGACGACGACGATACTAATAATAATAGTAATAATAATACTAATAATGATAATAATAACAATAATAATAATAATGATGATGATGATGATGATGATGATGATGATGACGAGATCGACGACGACGACGACGACGATAATATCTGCAAATCCCAGGAAGCCATCTTCTTAGGGCTCAGTACTTTACAAAAAAAAAAAAATGTACATACAAAGATGTAAAATACAAATAAGTCAGTGATATAAACGTTGATGATATGACATAGGACAACAAAAGAAAACGACAAAGAAATATCTTCTTATAAGAACACGTAAGCATACACCAACACACAGACAGACACAGAGATATGCAGGCACATACCAAACACATAACAGACAAGCATCTACACAGGCCAGTCCTCAGGCAGGCAAACGCACGTAGGCCTACACTGACACAAGCTTGCAAACAAATCGATGAAATATACACAAATAACATTACCGCACACAATCAATTATACGAGTGCAATAGGGATGGTAAGACTAATATCAGTAATAATATTGTTTGAAGGAAACGTTTTATAGAGCTCTCCTGAAACAGGACAAAGCTTGCAAATGACAAATATAAATGGGAGGCGCATTCCACCGTTATTTTGTTCTTTTTGTTTAAAGCCCAGCCGACTGCATAGAGCCATACCAGGGCTATAACCGTTTCAGGACAGACACAATACTTCAACAGGAAAAAAAAAAAAAAAGGAAAAGAAAAAAAGTACACTATCAATGCATCGCGTACATAATCTAAGAAATGCCCCGCGTTGACTACTCCGTCCAATTTATCGCACTGGGGATTTTAAAAATATACAAATTTAAACATAACTAAGGATACTAAGACATATATAAAAACAGGCTGAAATTATCTAATATTGCTTCCGCATATCTCATTTCCCTAGATCCAAAAATGCACTTACTACATGTACCCAATTATCAATTCTAGGAGAAAGTACGTAAGGCTTTATCAAACACACACAGATGAATGAACTAGCAAGACAGAAACTGATAGGATGAAATGACAGAAAGCAAAGGAGGAAGAAAGAAACCAAGAGAGTGACAGAAAAGAGGAAATTTCTAGCACAGAATTTCCAGAAAGTGGGATACTATTTATTCTGAAAGAGCCCCCGGCATCCCCACAGGGATATTCCGTTGTTGAGGTGGACAGAAAAAAAATGAACATTGGCCGCACAAGTCATAGTCTTTAAATAACAAGAGTAGAAAATGCCTTTTCCTGATACTGACCGGAGCTGTCTAGGAGGAGTATAAACGACGAGGAGAGAGAGAGAGAGAGAGAGAGAGAGAGAGAGAGAGAGAGAGAGAGAGAGACAGACAGAGAGAGAGAGAGAGAGAGAGAAGAGAGAGAGAGAGAGAGAGAGAGAGAGAGAGAAAGAAAAGAAAAAAAAAAAGAAATAGGCACCGGTGGCTTTGGAGAAAAAAAAGTTTAACAGAGATTTCAATTGAGAGCTTGAAGATCATCCGGGCAAAGATTTGGGAGCCGATAAAATTTGTAAATAAGGGGATGAACATGATCATATTTGTCATCCTTCACAACCATTCTTGTAGGAGGGGGTGGGGGTAGGAGATTTAACAAACGCATTGATGATAATAGATTAACAGTAACATAAGCCATGTCATGTAGGCTAAGTTATAAAAAGTTTTAAAAAAATTCCATGTACGTGTTAAATTAATCGATCAAGTGCATCACAAAAGCATGAGATAAAGGCAGATAACCCTACCCGATACGCGTAAAACAAGTACAAGTCAACCCATAACAACAACAATGCAGGCCTATATTTTCGATCATTGACACGGAAGCATACGAGAAGAAGAGCGTAAAAGAATCAATAAGAAACAAAGCGGAAGTGGGGTGGGGGTGGGGGGTGGTGGAGGAAGAGGAGCATGTCAACTGTAACGCTATAATGCAAATACGTGAACCATAGCACATACAATAATCAAACAAGTCATAAATGGAGGGGGAGGGAGGAAGAGGGAGGGAGGGATAAAAAGAGAGAGACAGAGAGAGAGAGACAGAGAGAGAGACAGAGAGAGAGAGAGGAGAAGAGGAAGAAGAAGCAGGAAGAGGAGGAAGAGAAGAAGAAGAAAGAGGGATAGGAGGAGGAGAAGAAGAAGAACGATGGACTGAGAACATTTCAGAATTGACAGAGAAACCATTTGCTTAGACCCAGACTTCGGCACACAACCGACATAACCAGAGGAATCTTTTGAACAATTCTGCAGTGCGGCGCCCCAAATGTATGACTCTTCATCGAATTACGGGAGAAGATGCCTGTCAATGACTCTGACGGTCAGCACTGGGCATACGAGTCTTAATCTGTCCACACACACACACACACTCACACACACACACACACACACCACGCACGCACGCGCGTGCGCGCACACGCTCACCACACACACACAATTGTTGACAACACATACATGGTACACGCAGCGCTATGACAGATCCAAGATGATGACAAAAGATGAGTCAGTGTAAGAAAGATCAATACTATAAAACAAAGCCAGTGATATCATTCACATTAATAATATTTATATACACAATGGTGGGCACTTTTGATCTGTCACTGTCCAGTGTTCAATGAACTCGTTTGCTTTTTATCTTCACAAAACGTCAGCCACAGTCAACGACTGCAGACGGCAGATTGTTGACGTCACACAGGAAGTTGCATGTGCTTATGTATGCGTCTGCGCACAGCGCAGAATGCAGACGATTTGGTTGACAGAAGAATCGTCGCCTGTGATTCGAGTTCCAATGGCACCTAGGTCTTTATTTCACGTTTGAATGGACGTTCGTAGATCGGTCCACGAGCAGATGCTACCTTGTATTCTGCGAAGCTGTGAGCACAGTGAAATTGTTGTTCTAATCGACTGAAAGATCTCATTTGTTGCACAGCCGCACTATCGTCTGTGAGATAGTGGACAGCCCTCGTTCATTTTTCAGTCAGCGAAGAATTCAGTCATCCGCGGAATTTCTAAGCATAGACATGACTGTTGCAAAGAGAGGATTTTCGGAAATTTATATAATTTGTCAACAATGTGTACACGACAGGAAACTGTAATTGACATCGTGCCTCTAGTAGGCTCCACAACCTTTGTTTCTGAGGTAAGCCAAGCCCAAGGTCCAAGCACTCGAACATGATAATAATAATAATAATAATCATATGTCTGCTTTTATTTCAGGTCAGTCACCCAGATTACACCGATGTTGTTGAAGTTAAACGTCTTCTCTGTTATCAAGCTTTTATCTGTCTGTCATCAGCATATAGATGCTAGCAAACAGTACCTAGATTGAGGGGAGAACGTCTAGAATACAGTAGCCCAATCAGGCCAGTGTGATGCTGGCAACAGTGCTTCTCATGACAAACCATGCGTGTCGAGTCAACAGTGACACACAAAACAGAAACTGAAAGGGCATTTGTGTATACATGTGTTTGAAGTTCCTACTGTGTGTGTGTGTGTGTGTGTGTGTGTGTTGTGTGTGTGTGTGTGTCTGTGTCTCTGTGTGTGTGTGTGTGTGTTAGTATGCATAGCAACAAATAGAACCATAAAATACTTAAAACAGTCATGTTTATCCTGTTGATCATGGGGGGTGTTCAGCAGCTACAAGCTGGTAATGTAGTATATTGATCATAACAATCATATGTATTCAATTTTGAAATTTATCTTACAGACATATAGTTATGACAATTGAGCTCATTCATTTAATTTTTTTATAGTTATGGAAGAAATTTTGCTGTGAAAATAATGAAAATTTTGTTTTCAGTTTGTGTCTTTGTATTTTGCCAGTATTGATGGTTTTAGATAGGATTGTGGCCATCGTAGCTATTGTAGTTTAATAAGAGAAATGGTTCTTGTAAAGAATATGTAGTAGTTGAGGTTTTTGTTTTCCCATTCACTATGTTACATAGTATACATGTACAGCTTGGAGTGCAGCTCCAGGATGATTAACTCTTGGCATCAGTTCAACAGATTTGTCCAGAAAGAGAGGCAATTTCATCTTTAATATACTGTGTGACATGCACAATGAAACCACTGAACAAAACCTGTATTATTCAGACTTACCCACTTGTACAGTGAAGGTAGATTTTAATTTTGATGTTCCCACTACTTCATGCATGTATGTGGGCACAGTGTGTGTGTGTGTGTGTGTGTGTGTGTGTGTGTGTGTGTGTGTGTGTGTGTGTGTGTGTGTGTGTGTGTGTTTCTGTACAGTGTTAGTTTTACTGAAAGTGTTATTATATGACCTAGTGCTTTTACTGCTGGAATGATGATTTTCTTTAATGTTTACTATTGTTTACATGCTAAAGTGGTAGTACTGTATTTTATATTAAGCGATCTAAAGCCAGAAACACCTTCTTTCCTTCCTGAAGGTTTGTTTAATTTTTAAATTGATTTTTTTTTTTTTTTTTTGCAGGGATCACACGGTTATATTTGTGTTTTGTTTTTAAGCAATCCACTCACTTCTGACTTACTTAAAATTACATACTTACTTACTCACTAACATACCTACTTACTCACTAACATACCTATCTATGAAGTATGATTAAGAAAATATTGTCTTCACCTTGTTGATAGCTGAGCATTTGTGCATTGACTGGGGGAGGGGGATGTTTTTCTGTCATGTGAGACAAGTTTATACAGAATAGCTAGTTATATTGTGATTCAGACCTTTAATTATTCATTTATTTACTATATGTTCCTTTTTTTGAAGGTAAGATACACAGATACATATGTCATTTATATGTAACCAAGATTATTTAGTGATACTGATAGGCTGAAAAAATACCAGTATAAAATATAGACTATGTCAAACATAGCCTAGGTAGGGCCTCAGGACCTGACCAGCTCATGGGTTTATGTGTGGGCTTAAGGCTTGTGCCATGGTCACCATACACATGACACCTGTGATGTTAGTGCTATAGAATTTGTTCCAAGCACAGAGACGTCATCTTGAGAAACTGAAACTTTTCAGCAAATGGATTTTCAGTACAATATCACCGTAGTAGTTGTTTGTTTGTTTTCATGAAGAATGAGTCTGACTTTATGGGCACTGTGGTTAAGTGGATGAACATCAGACTTCCAATCAGGTCTGGGATTTGATCCAGCTTGGGTGCCTCATGTCCAGTAGGTAAAGATTGGCGATTAATCTGATCTCCCAGGTCAGTGTGTGTGTGTATACCTGTTAGTGCCTAAATCCCTTTTGTTTGCATGCATGCAGAACATTAGGAATGCACGTTTAACTTAGAGGTCTTGTAACACTAACAGTGTAAGTTCAGTCAGTGTCTAGTGGCTTATGCCGTGTTGGAAACATGAAAATGCCTAGCATGTATACTGGTCACCGAAGAGGGAATCTATATGCTGACTCTGCAGAAACATATTGCTTGCACATGTGGGTAAAACAATCTACATACATGTGTCTGGAAAAAGACCAGAATGCTTTAGAAAAAAAAGTAAGGTCATATAAAGTGTGCATGCAGCTGAGTAGGCTACATATTTTGTGTGTGTGTGTGTGTGTGTGTGTGTGTGTGTGTGTGTGTGTGTGTGTGTGTGTGTGTGTGTGTGTGTGTGTGTGTGTGTGTGTGTGTGAATTTCGTCATAAATTTGAGTCATATTTCGTATATATATTTCAGTAGAGACTAGAGTATATGGCATGTAATCATTAAATGTTGAAAGACCCAGATCAGTTACAAAATTATACTTTAGAAATTCATTATCATATTACGTTGATAAAATTACTAAATTAGATAGTTGTGTACTGAAATTTTAGAATTTTTAATTTTGTGATCCCCCCCCCCTTCCAGTAATCAGTCTTAAGATTTTAAAGGCATCGCAACTGATCCAACCGATGGGGTGAGCAGAGCTAGTCCGCAGATTTTCATTGCTATGTGTGTGCTGTGCTTGGTGTGACAGCAGACTGGGGCACTCTGAGGATTCCACACATTCACATATACACATGGAGAAATTGGGTAGGCCATAAAGTTAATTTGGTCAAGCTGATAAGTGATATTGAAAGCGATACCTCTGCAGCCCTATTGTGGCCCCAGAAACAGAGCCACAGACCTAAACATTTATTTGTAGGTCTGTGGTGCCAGGCAAGGCATGCTTTTCAGAGACTGGTTCCACCCACCGTAGTTCAAATCTGCCTGATTTGAAATGTTTCTATTGATTTGCCATAGCTTTTTCTATTAATACAACATTATATCTAACATAGTGTTTTGAGATAATAATAGCTAACATTCTATCAGATGTCATTATAAAGCTTCAGTGTCAAACTACTTGAGAAAACAGAGAGATGTGGAGTCTGCTATTACAACGGTTCAAAATGAAGCTGACATATTGAGCACACAGTGCTTTATATAGTCCTGCCATGGCTTTACTTTGTGTAGAGGTTGAGCTCTTGGTCTCAATTTCTTCCAGTCTGACTGCACAGATTTAAGTCTAGTTAAAGAAAAGTGCAGATTCACTTCAATCTCAGGCCAACCTATCTGTAAGTAGGCACTGGATCCTCTCTACGGCTGAGGAAGGTAAAGCAACAGGAGAAAAGAGATGGGTACCACCTTTACAATGCTGGGCCTACATAGAATTGAGTCTCTGTGATCCCACCTTTTTACAAATTCAGGGTTGTGGGATAACTTTTACGTGTTACAATTACATATTCAGTCCAAGTAGGGCTGATGGAACTTAAAGGAAAAAAGCCCCTTAACCACCTTTCACTCATCCGTCCTACCCACACCCCAAAAAATAAGAAGTAGATGCTGCACTGGACATTGCCTGTTTTCAAATTTGCAATGATATAAAACATGTCCAACACTGAAAGTGGATAGAAAAGGGATAATATCACAATACGCATACTGTATGATTTCATTATTCATAGAGATATATATAGTACCATTGCTCATCTGTAAATCATGATGAAGAATTAATTTATCAGTGTGTGTTTATGGCAAGTCTTTGTTATGTACATGTAGTAAACAGAATTATTAATTTTGTGATTGAAGAAAAGGGAGGTGTGTTGTGTGATTGAACAGTTAATGATCACTTGTTCACAGTTGCAAAATTTCAAATGAATTTGATCCGCTCATGGTGTCATGGCCTTTGTCAAGATCGCAGACAAATATTGAATAGTAATAGTCTTTGAAATAGAAATAACAAATCACCCAAGAGTGAGCTTTCTGTACAATGGTGTCTGCCTACATTGAAATTCAAGGGAGAGCAGACATGTGTTCACTATGGCTGTAGTTTGTAGGAGCTACCGTACAAGTGTGAAAAATCAGTGACCTTACAGTTACACAGCGCTGATTGATTTTGCCTCACTGGTGGAGTCATGTCATTCCGCATTTTATAAGTCATCATTATGACCTTTTTTTAGTCACTGAGTCAGTTTTATAGTTCATTCATTAAAGTATCACAAACAAATGAACAAACAAACAAACAAACAGTCAAACAAATAAACAAAACAAATCAAATCCGGGATCCAACCCCCACAAACACACACACACACAAATGTATACACACATGGCATACTGCTGCTGGAATATGTCACACTGATGGCTGCGCTTTACAAAGCAGTATACGATGCTGAGCAGTTGTACCAGTCGTGAGGGCTTCAGATACAAGACCTCATTCATACAAAGAGGAATTTGTTATGCCCATTTAAGATTTTGTTTGTTATAAACTGTTATGCAAGAGGGAAAGAGAAGGAGGTGGACAGGGACAATGAAAGTATATTATTGTTGGAAATTTGTTGCAAGGTATATCTGTAAATTACTGTTTCTTGTCTAGTAAAATAACATCTCATAATAATTATGCTTATCATGGAGTCACAGCATAAGAGCATTTAAAGTGGAATTGCATCACTTCCATTCACTGTTTTATGCTGTGTATGTTTCGTTTTTTTGCAGCTGTTTTTTGTTTGGGCTTATTCCATAAATATTGTAAACATAGTATGTGGGTGTGTGTGTGTGTGTGTGTGTGTGTGTGTGTGTGTGTGTGTGTTTCAGATACAGAATGTTGCAAGGGAAGGTGGAAACAATAACACAGCAAATGTGAATTCATATCGTAGGCATACATGAGTTCGGTTGTGAAATGTGTGCAGTCCATCATTGCTACTGGTCAACAAAAACAGTGGCAGAAATATAGATCACCACCACCATTATCATAGGCCTTGCCAGCAGCAGCAGCATCAGCAGCAGCAGCAAGTGGCATTCAGTGCTGCCCAGGGCTGCAACAGGAGGAAAGGGAGAGGCGTTTGGAAAGAGAATCAACATTTCTCAAAGTATTGATTGAGCCTATGTAATGCAGAGGCCATGTGAGGGGTGTCTCCGGAGAGATTTGCCTCATTTTCTTGATCAGTCATTTAGGTGCACTGGCACACAAGCAGCTATGCAAGTGTTGTCAAACGTCGCCACCTGATCATCTCCCCTTATTTCCAGTGCACATGTTTTGTTAGTTCAGCAGATTGTGTTGCATGTCAGTGTAGACATTTGGTTGACAAGTGACAGATGATATGACAAGGGAGGTAATAATATGAGTATTGTTAAATTGAGGAAAAAGAAGTGGCATATTTTGTGAGTTTCATGTGTAGACATTTATTCATATAACCATACTACTTAGGTTATGAAAATGTATATATGTGTTCATATAAAATAACTACATAATGTGTCAGTATGTGAAGAGGGTGGACCGGCCTACTTTGTTTTTAGGACAAACTGTTCTATAAACTATTCTAATTTGTTAAAAAGGATATGTTAAGCAGATATGGAGAAAAGGTCCTGACACTAAACAAATACATAATTTTCAGAAATTGATGTTCACACTTGAACTGGTGATCAAGATTTCTGATACCCATTTTAACCCCAGATATGTATATGTGTTATTGTTGAACAATTCAGTCATCTGTCAGTTTCTGATACAATTATTACTTTTAATTAAAAAAATGTTGGTGTGTTGAGATCCTGGTGATTAGTTCCTTGTGTGTTATACTACCGATGCAGAACTGATCACAGAAAACTACAAAGGTAATTATAGGCAGCAGGTAATAGGCAATCAAGGCAGCTATAGGCATTGAGGCAAAATGCATATCCACTTTGAACAAAACACGTACACACGGACAGACTCAAATTTCCATTCTTTATCCTGGATGGGCAAAGTTCCGGACAGTCTGCCAGATGAGGGTGGGGGCTGGAAGTTAAACCGTGCACAATACTACATGGAAGGGTGGCTAGCTAGTGGAAATGGCAAAGGAGTTGTGGGAATCACCTTCACCACCAGCCATTGCCAGAAGTATGAGGCACCACCCAGATCCAACTTCAACCTGAGAGGTCATCGCAGTGAGGTAAGTGTTTTTTTTTTTTTTTTTTTTTTTTTTTTTTTTAGTGGTTCATGTCCCATTTTGGTCTCTCTTTGTTTGTCTGATTTTTGTTTTTCACTGTTTGCCGTGTAAAATCTTTATCATGTAAATCACTAAATGATATCTTAAACGAGATTTGACATTTCATATTTCACAGGATTTAATTGTTGTCCATACATTGAAAGGCTGCCTAGATAGAAATTGATAAAGATTATCGTATCGTACCTGGGAAAGGCTTCCTTCAACTTGACAGTGGGGTGACCATTCTAAACTTGGGCGAGCTTTGATGTTGGATGGCTTTCAGATGTGGAGGTTAGCCAGGCTTGCCTGGACAAATGAACAGTCATGGACTGATTAGATTCTGTGAATGATAGGACAGGATGGGGTAAGACTTCGCAAGGCCGCATCAAGAAAATACCCTATGTCCTCTGACTAAACCATCAAGCAGCTAAGGGCCAATCCATAGTCCCTTTAACTCATAGTGTAGATCTTTTGGCTGTGAGCTTTGGGCAGGGTAGCCCCTATAGCAAACGTAGACTGTAGAGGGCGGAAGTCAGAGATACCAGGCCTGCAGGCGCTTTCTGATGAACTTGCAATATAATGCAAATGTCTTCATCCGTCATCAATATTAGGTGGAATGGTGCTCGCCCATTGAGGACTGTTCAGGGTGGAGCAGTGCTGGATCCTGCGTCTCAGCAGGATCCACCCTCAGCTACTGGAAATGCCTCCCGTCCAATTTGTTGTGCCAGTAGACATGGGTGGGGGAAGCTACACAAATCGTCTGACCACCAAGCTCCATGGCAGCAGGCACAGACAAAAAACAAATTTTCAGTCTGGAAATTGATAGCTGAACTGTCCCCCCCCCCCCCCCCCCCCCCATAGTTGTGGTATTGTCATGCTGTGTACAGACTTTTGTTAAGTAAATATGTATGTTGTGCTTCAAAAGCAGTTTTATACTGACCATGACTTTTTAGATTTGTGTTTTACATTTAACAATGTTTCATTTTTGAACATGTGTTTTGAAACAGTTTACAAAAGTCATAAGCACCTGTTATCATTTTATTATTCCTTCATTAGGTTAGAGGATGAGGAGCTGATTTTATGTTATGTAGTATGTCATCCACCCACCACCCACCCCATTTTGTGGATATGGTAAACTGTTGTGCCTTACAAAGGCCCACTTTTCTGTCTGTTAAATGTTTTTTTTTTTAAATTTTCCTCTTCAGTTCTTATATCTTGACATTTTTCTGCCTGTCTGTCCATTTGCCTGTGTGTTTTCCAGAGAGCGGCCCAACGATTTTATTAAAAATGGTTGAAAACACTCCTTTTGTCTTAATCATCACCTTGATGACAAGGTGATAGGTGTAAACACTGAGATGGGCATCACTATCCATTCTGCGATGTTATTTGTCATAAAAATCATGAAAACAATTGTTTTCGAGTAGGCTACTTATAGTTGTATGCCTATCACTATGTGTACATTGTTTCGATTCTTTTAATCTCCCTCAAAAATAGAAAGGAAGAAAAGGATGTGTGTGTGTGTGTGTGTGTGTGTGTGTGTGTGTGTGTGTGTGTGTGTGTGTGTGTGTGTGTGAATGAAGTGGGGGGTGAAGAGAGAGAGAGAGAGAGAGAGAGAGGAGAGAGAGAGAGATTTTCTTATCTGTTTCTGGGTGGAACTTTACCAGATTTGGATCAAAGGTGTGGATCTTTGAGGAGTCACAAAGGCATAGTGTCAGAGGACAAGGTCATCAGGGTCAAGTCACTTGGAGAAGATAATGCCAAAAATGTGCAATTCTTTAAGCCAGTGTGTGAACAGCACTTTCTCAGGTACAATTTCAAATGTGTCTTCACTTTTGTGACAGTACACCGTTACCTCTGATGGCAAGAAATTGTATTTGAGCTGAAACTTCCTGAAGGTCATGTTGACGTTGTTAAGTATGTAATTGGGATTTCTTTTATAATTTTGGTATAAAACGGGAGATTGTTAGACTGGCTTGATTGTGATGATGTGTTTGTTTGGATGTGTAACTTTGAAGTGATAAATTTTGCGTGTTAAAATGGCTTAATAGTCCGGCAGAAAGACACTGGCACCTCTTCAGAGCGTCCACATAATTGTTTTCAGCGGTTTTGGGTTCTTAATATATGACATTAATATATGATGCCATTGTCACATTGAGATTTTCAAAAAATTAAATAAATAAAAATAAAAATAAGCGTTCTTCCTCCATAGCCCACACGGTACACCATACGGCGCGTTGATCAGTGCCGCGGCTTATCGGCTGCAACATCTCAGGAATGCGGTGTCAGGCATCACCGGTGTCGAGACTTCCGCCTCTCATTTCTGAGAGAGACCGGATACTATATATCAGCCGAGTCTTTGTATGCAGTATTTTTAATTACACAGCTGTTGTTTGTAACTTTTAGTACATGTCTACACTTCTGTGTTTATCAAAGTCTGAAAACAGAACTTTTAAACCCAACAGGAATCTTTCTACAGACATATATTTTGCTTGATTAGAAATCTACCGTGGGGATTTGTTTAACCGAGCCCAAATTCTAAACGGCGTCAACCCACAAGCCAGCTGTAGCGTGCTACGTTATCGTTTAAACTTTGAAATTGAACTTTCCGCGACAACGCATTCAGTCATAAGGTGAGTGTAGGCCTAACAGTTTTTCTGTTTTGTTTGTTTGTTTTTGTTTTTGTTTTGATTTATTTGTTTGTTTTTCTGATCTTGACAACCCATGTCATAGCTAGCTGTTTACGTGTTATTTATTGTTTGAATTGCTTGTAAAGTTTATTCTAAGTTCGAACACTTGCTCAATTTTTGGACTCATTAACTGAATGCACTGTCAACAAGTCTGTTACTTGCAAATAATATTTGTCATGATGAGGGCACGATAACTCCTATAAACTGAAACCATGCTGTTCATATTTGTCAGATGAAATTAAAGAGCGGTACTAAAAGGAAGTATGGGAAAATGTACGTGCCTTAAATTAATGCATTTTACTGTTTTGTATTTTTCAATTCCAGAGAATGCAGTTAAAGAAAAATTTGTGAAAGCATACAGAATAGATTATCACTGCTTCCATCACTAACACACCTACTCTGTTACAGGTGCCACTGGGTCTGCTTGTACAGCAAAAGCGCCTGCTTCAAACATGTATGACTTTGGTATCACGTGTTCGTATGACGAAGTTGTAAGATTTAAAGCATCAGCAGCAGCGCATACTGAGATTGAAACTGACAACAGGACAAAGACAACACTAGACGCCAGCAAAGGTCTTGTGCAAGCTATTGGTGATAACTTTGACGCTAATATCTCTTGTCAAAATGGCCTTAAATCTACGCATGCACTTGCTCTTTTGCTCACACAAAGCCAATCAAATATGCCAGATTCTGAGAAGCATGAAGAAGAAATCAAACGGATAAGTAAAATTAAATTGCAGACTCCAGTTGTATCAAAAACTCCAATTCATATCTTCAAGGGATCGAAGAAACCTGCCATGCCCCCAGCAGTGCACAGCCACACAGTTCTGCCACTGAAAATCCTGACAAGGCAGAATATTTCGCTCAGAAGGGCAAATGATTTGGATTTCGACTTTTCCAAACATGTCACAGAACACGAGTCAAAGCCAGAATTTGCAAGCTTCTATACAAAACATGCACGTGAGCATGGTCATGAAGTCAAACCAGCTAGTAAAATTGTGTACCGGCCTTGATTGACATGACACCTTCAGACCCAACAACAATGATGACTGCAATGATTGAGGCCCAGAGAATCACGAAGCAGTCAGGACAGAGTTTCACTGTCTTCACAGCGGACCAACAACTCTACAGAATCATGATCAATGTGCTATGGGTATCACCCGGAAATGTTCAGCAACTTCATTCCTCGACTGGGTGGAATGCACATGCTCATGAGTTTTGTGGGATGCATTGGCACCTTGATGCCAAACTCTAGCCTTGAGAAGGTGATGAAAACAGCTTTTGGAGGAGTACCAAACATGCTGAGTGGGAAGAAGTTTCCGCAGAACTGCCGAGCATTGAGAATGGTAACAGAGGAATGACTTCGTGAAAATTTGTCCGAAGTCACTGAACACGGTGAGCTCATGACCCTGCTTGAAAATGCCTCAGCCAAGAGTACAACCACAATGCTTATGGGCTGACAGTCTCATCAAACCTGTCTTCATTAGCATGCTGTTTGTCAGGGCTGAAAGAGAAGGAAACTGGCTGTTACATCTGGTGGTAGTTACATCTGGTGGCAGTTGCAGCCAAGTTACCTTACTTTTTTGCAGCAGGTCATTGGAATTATGCCAGATACAGCCTGTATTATTTGAGATCTATGGAACGCCTGTCAGAAGAGGTCCTTGGGCATTTTCTGAAAGGAGAGCATGTAATGCGCATAAATCTGGACTCTGGAACGGCATCTGATCAGATATGTACATCGAGTCCACCTTCATGAGGTATGGGCATAGTCCAGGTGGTTTAATCGGCATCACCCTCAATCCTGATGCGCAAGTCATATAGGCACTCAGTCTTCACTCTTAAAGTCAGCTGATCAAAGACATCTCAGAAATTCAGGAACGGAAAAACACTGAACCACAGAATGTCACATTCCACAAAGAAGAAATGGCAGCACGGATTCAGTCTGATGCCAAATACATAGACAAAATTCAAAAGAAACTTCAAACATGCATCAACCCACTCAATCCAAATGATCATACAGACAGCTGCATTGTCAACATCGCTACTGGAATGATCTCCGATCAGAACGTCAACGTTGACAAAGCCTTGGATATGGGAATCACACAGATGCAAGAGTTTGAAGGAACCTGGCCAGAAGGGTTCAATAATTCCCTAAGTTCGAAGATCATCACCATGGCTGTTAGAAAAAAAACAACAACAAAAAACAAAACAAAAAACGATGAAAAAATCTGGAACCATGTTTGACACAGAACTGATCTACAGCAGAGTCATGGGTCTGATGAGCACAAGAATTCTTGTTCTCGAAAATTTATTTCAGCATGAGCACCCATTCCAACTTCCATGTTTACAGACAATGGGCTCCTGAGACCTTCCACATAAAAGTCTGTACTGAAACGAACTCTGCAGTCTGATCAATCCACTCGTACGTGCCAGAAGGCTGATGTTGTCATCATAGATGGCTGTGCAGTGCTGTGGACTGTCTATTGGCCATCCTAAGGTTCTTACAAATATATGTCGACAGTTTCCTGAACTTCATCATTACCAAACTAAAAGAGAGTGATGTTTATCTTGTATTTGATAGATACTATCATTCAGCATAAAGAGCACACCAGATCCTCCCGAGCTGCGGAAACAGCAACAAGGCGTCACCAGCTCAAGCCAGACACGCCTCTGCCTCCTCAAAACATAACCCTGACAGTGACTGACAACAAAACACAGATGATTGCCATCATCTGCGAACAATTACTGAAAAAGGTACTTGATCTTCAGGTTCAAAGAATCCTTCAGCACAAACTCGTAGTGACATCTCATGATCCCATCCCAACAGAAGCCAAGAACGGCACCTCATCCCTAGCTGATGATATGCAAACCACGCATAAAGAAGCTGATGTTATTTTAGCTCAACAGATGGTGTGGGCATCAAAAAAAGAACACACCTCCATCAAGATTGTTTCAGATGATACAGATGTGTTTGTTTTGTTCCTGTATTATTATCTGTCTCAAAGGATTACAGCTCCTGTTGTGATGGAAGGCACTACCTCCCAGAAAACAACATGTGACATTGCTGCGACAGTCAGAAAGCATAAACATATCATTCCTGACCTTCTGGCAGCACACGCACTTTCAGGCTGTGATACAGTGGCTTACACGTGGGGCATTGAAAAAGCCACAGTTCTGAAAATTCTTCAAAAAGGATTTTCACTCGATAGCTTAGGGGTACCAGATGCTGATTTCAGTCACGTCATCCAGCAGTGTACCGGTACTCGGTTTATTGGTGCTTGCTATGGCTGCAAAACCACAGAAATGTCCAAGATCAGGTTTGAAGCATAGCTCTTGAAAACATCAAGAAAAGCAACTGTGACTCCAAAGCTAAGATCACTGCCACCACCAGAAGCAACCTTTAATGAGAATGTGAAACGTGCACATCTGCAGGCATGCATCTGGAAAGGAGCACTAGATCCTGATCCTCCAAAGCTTTGTCCAACGGATTTTGGGTGGCCTCAAGGCTGACACAACTTTACTGGCGGTCAGATTACCTCCTGGAGTTGAAGCCGCACCTGCTGAGTGTGCTGCAAATTTTGAATCCTGTCAGCAACGATGTGGATGTGCCACTGCACAAATGACATGTACTGTCTTTTGTAAGTTACCTAAATGAAAATTATCAGAATCCATGGACCAAACGCGCTGATGCCCTTGAAAGAGAAGACGATGATAAAGAAGAACCTGACTCCACAAGTACTATGTAGCTGCTTTGCGCCTGATTCATAGATCTAAACAAATCAAACTTTTTGCCATGTTTTGTGTGTCATAACTGCATTACTCCAAACAAAACAAGTACTGTCATAACACATCATGACTGTGCAGTGTGGTTATGGTCTTCACGTGTCATCCAAGTGACATGTCTTTGCTCCTGTTCCTGTGTCCCTGGACAGGCTTTCCAGCTCTCTGACAGCCTTATTGGGTAACATTCTATATAGATGGCTTGTGTTTCTGTGATAGTTTTCTGAATATGTAGTGTTAACGCTACTTATTCTGTTTATATTTTATGTAATTTACAGCCAGGTACAATTCTACTTTATTATAAAAGAAATCAGACCCCACCCCCTCCCCATTCCTTAACGAACCAAAGAAAGGAATGTTTGATGTCCTCCCGGTTAAAAGATTGTCTAAATTTGGCGGCCTTTTTATGTTATAAAGATACAATCAGGCATCATGATATATTTCAAATGTATTGTGTGTGTATGAGAGTCAAACAGGAAACATTTCATGCTGGTATGTCGCAAAAACTATCGACTTGTGTGAAAAACTGAACATGTGCCATTACTTGCTTACTTTCAGTCGCCATATTGGCGGACATCTTGGAAATGTAAACATACACACATTTACTAAAACATGTTTTTGGGTTTCAAGATCATTTCTGCATAATAAGTTTGGGCAATCAGTCTCAAAAAATAGCGTTCTGCATTACCAAGAATGTCATATCGCTTATTTTAGAAATTCAGGCCGCCATCTTGGCGGCCATGTTGAATTTTTCAAAATGCTCAACAGTGTCAGGGTGGCATCAGTTGGATATGTTATATATGGACACTAAAGAGCTCAAAACCGCTGAGATCAATTATGAGTACTATATTTTTAGGTCATGCTAAAAATCATCAAATGGCAACCGGACGATAACTGTTTGTGAGAGGTTTACTGTGTCAGGTAGAAAGCACGTTCATAAGGGAAAAGGAGGATAATATGTGGGGAGTACTGAGGTGGCAAATGAAACAGATGACACAGTACAGATGAACGCGATCGGTGTACCTACCAAAACTTACTGCTGTGCACCAGATCATCGAGTGGGACTCGAAGCCTATGTCATCGGTCATTGTTGGAACACGCGCACGTGCGATCTGCGTGTGTTTGTGTGTGTTGTGGTGTGTGTGTGTGTGTGTGTGTGTGTGTGTGTGTGTGTGGTGTGTGTGTGTGTGTGTGTGTCTGTGTCTGTGTGTGTGTGTCTGTGTGTGTGTGTCTGTGTGGTGTCTGTGTGTGTTGTCGGGTGCAGTCACCACTCGTAAACAATGACAAACTTGGGTGTCAGATAGAGAGTAGGGAATGAATGGGGTGGAAGGGGGGGGGGGAGTTGCAATAATAATATTGCTGCTGCTGTGGCAAGCTTGCATCGCATGCATTCTAAATCCCGACTATGTTGCCCCCCAAGCGGTTATTGATCTCTTGTTTGGTGCTGCGGACACACAGGCACACGCGCGTGCGCTCACCACACCCCACACACACACACACACACACACACACACACACACACACACACACACACACACACACACACACACACACACACACCGCGCGCGCGCGCATGTGCCGGCATCGTACTAGGACGGACACTCAGGCCTTTTTCGCATCACGTGCTTGAGCATGCACACATACACACACCACACACACACACACACACACACACACACACACACACACACACACACACACACACACACAACCACACACACACACACACACACACACACACACACACATACGCAGCGCGCGCACACACACACACACATACACACACACACACACACACAAGTACGCATGCGCGCGCACACACACACACACACGACACACACACACACACACACACACACACACACACACACACACACACACACACACACACACGTTTTGCTTGTCGATTTTGAATTAAAATCAGTGAAATGTGATTTGTTTTGTTTTGTGATTAAAACAATTGTGAACGCACACCACACACACCACACAAACAAACACACACACACACACACACACACACACACACACACCACACACACACACACAGTCTCTGTCAGTCGTCTGTCTGTGTCTGTCTGTCTGTCTCTCTCTCTCTCCTCCTCTCTCTCTCTCTTCTCTCTCTCTCTCTCCTCTCCCTCTCCCTCTCTCTCGATCACTGAAGGTTTTCTTGTATTCTGTGTAATTTTTAATGTATGAATCGTAAATGGGTAAGGGGGGCGGGCTGCTGTTTTGTTTATGTTTATTCGTGTATGTTGTGTGTGTATACACGCGTGTTCACTTGCATCTATGTGACAGGTATTGCCCACACACCAACTAGAATGCCCGTAGGGGTTGGAGTCAGAACGCAACACATTTGTCCGATCGGCATTTCTGCAAGCAGGCACTTCCTTGGAAGTCCTGTGCTTTGTCTCAGCATCCAGAAGCAAGGGTACTGATTCCTTGTACAGTTTTAGGCAGAAGAAACGGGCGTCATGATGCTCCAAAAAGTCAGTAGGTCCAACCAGCCCGTCCAGCACAGAGATGTATACCCCTTTTTTTTTGGCTTTTCTGTGCTCAAAGCAGGGCCTCCGGCAAGCAGTCTATTTTCCAGGATTACTGCTTGGCCATCAACGCCACGATCTAACAAGCAGAGGACACGGATTTCTGTGGAGAACTTCCTCCTCAGAGATACGTCAAGGGTTATTTTATTTCTGAAGATTCAGTTCCAAGCGTGAAGCGTTTTCCTCATCCTTGATACCTTGAGGGAAAAAAAAGAAGAAAAAAAACTCACGAGTCTTTGGTCTGTTTTTCTTTTGGTGATGGCCTAAAACGCCTACCTGCTCGTTCTCGTTACCGGCAGCATGAAGTGAGTTGCATGGCCTTAAAGGAGCACCAGAAAACATTGCATTCTACCAGAACGGCTCTGTCTCCATGTCCTTCCTTATGGACTCTTTCTTCATTTCGGACAATGAAAACTATCAGACACACATTGCTGCCAGGACAGTTTCCTGGAGGATCTCCCAAACGATCTATCGAGTGTACGAAACAGCTGGTGAAGATACAACCGTTCTGGACCCCAGGGCCCATGGGTCCATGATCCAGGCTCTGGCAATTTCTTCTGCCTTTTTCCATTCTGTTCCTGCCAGGGATGTCCTGGAGGCAGGGCACTGGCACTCAGAGAACCTTTTATCAGTTACTTCTTAGGGGTGTGTGCTTGGCCCATACATATGTTCCTTCATGATCTCTTTTATGTCAGCTTATTATGTCATATCCGTTCGAGGGTCCACCGTTCAAACAAGAGGGGCGTCTCTCCTGTATTATTTGAATTCTGCTTCTGGTTTGACGCCAAAATCGGGATTTCCCCCCTTAAATCTCAGTTTAGCTGGACTTAAACATTGAACACAAATTCCCTCCCTTTCATCCCTTGCTCGTATCGCTTGGTTCTCGCAGGAGATTTTCTACGGGCCAGCAAATGACACGCAGCCAGCACAAGCTGTTTGATTGAGAAGGGCTCAAATTGGCCAAAAAATGACTATGGACCGTTGACCGTTTATTGTCTGTTTTCCTGGCCAGACAGACTGATTCTGTGTGGCCATCTCCCCAGGCTTTATGTTTTACGTGTAGGTCTATTAAAGTAAACAAGGATTCAAATTGAAATCTCGTATTTGGTATTTGACTTATACAAACATGTGTGGACGTGTGCACCCATACATATGCTGGCACGCACGCTCACACACGCACACGCACATGCACACGCACACTCTCAGAGACGGACACGTCCGCAGAGAGAGAAAAGAGAGAAAAAGAGAGAAGAGAGAGAGAGAGAGAGAGAGAGAGAGAGAGAGAGAGAGAGAGAGAGTACGGTTACTTCATGTTACTTCAGGACGCAGAATGATCGACATGTGCATGTTATATACAACAGTTATCTTAAATGGAAGGACACTTGGAGATTTTGCAAATAAAAATAAACGTACACACACACACACACACACACACACACACACACACACACACACACACACACACACACACACACACACACACACACACACACACACACACACACACACACACGCACGCAAGACCACGCACGACTGGGTTGCAGTGTTGTTGAATATGTCATACGCCCCCCCAACAGTTGACTAGATAATCCAAATTGACAATTTATGGCTTAGTCTGACCTCTGTCCATTACATTTAGATATGTATTCACTAGTGCTATGTAACCCCCCCCCCCCCAAACAAAACAGAACAAAACAAAAAACACATGAAGAATAAAACATCAGTCACCCCAAGAATTCAAAAAGAGAATAATTTCACGCATGATCGATTAGCATACAAGTTAGATGAAGGATGCGCTGAAAAAGTACAAGAAGCAGTTAAAACCTCAAAGACTGAGACAGTTACGTGGGAAATGGAATCTGAATTTGAAAACATTCCGTCCACCACCCAGCAACTGAACGGACTAATCAAACTATATACTATTAGTAACAGAAGCTTCGAAGGCAGATTTACGCCATAGGTCAGTTAGGAGAAGACATCAGGAAAAGACAGTTAATAAGAAATGTTTTGACCTAGAATTGTATGTCTGAACACGGAACCTTAAATCATTATGGAACGTGATCACCAGACACCCAGAAAAAAAATGCTACATAAAAGTAAACACAATGCAAGACTTACAATAAACTACTGAAAAAAAGAAGAAAACATACAAACAAAACCTTGTATCTTTTCTCGGCGATACCTTTACAAAAGACCCAAACAGTATCTTGAAAACGGTAAAATTACTACATGAATCGAAAGACCCAAAGAGTAAAAAAGACGGCCCCATCAGCTTAACATAATGGATGAATCATCTGGAAAAATTCGTCCGCAGAGACACAGCTGTTGACCGACCAACAGGCTGCAAAAGTCGAAGCAGAACTACATAAAATAAATTTGGACCTATGACAATCTTATTTAAACTTTTTCATTACTTTAACAGACATTTTGAAAGCTTCAGATTATCTTGAAAATGAAGCGTCCCCATATACTGATGGAATTACAAATGAAATTATAAAAGCAGGTTTATGATCAAGTTTCTTGATTATCAACAAAACAAAACAAAACAAACAAACAAACAAACAAACAAACAAACAGACAGCAAACAACAAAACAAAACAACCTGTTCGAAGCATATTACAATTACATGTAGATAGTATCCAGGTGAATGGAAAACGAGCATCAGTATACCTATATTTAGAAAAGGGATCCATTGAATCCAACGAACTACAGAAGGATTACGCTTAACTCTCAAAGAAATTTCTTTTGCCTTGATAACTCTTTCGGACATTTCTTTAGCCAAAATCCGAATAGAAGACAAGTGACTGTTGACAAATGAACAAAGCTTCGTTTTGAGGAAACGCCGAGAACCGCTGACTGAAAAACTTGATAGATCATTTATTAAAAACACATAACGTAGACTGTATAGCTGCTTTGCTGATTTTCAGAAAGCTTTTGATAATATGTGGATTGAAACTCTCGTGTTGAAATTATGTTAAGTATAAAATTAAGAAAAAAAAAATCCGAAAATTCCACATTACGTACAAACACTACAGACTGTCTTTTACCCAAGATACCATATCAAACAAGAGTACTTTAAGGAAAAAACTCGAATATCTTTAGATGTATCTGTTAATGATTTACCAGCTTGCTTACAAGGCTGTGATTCATCACGTATAAGTGAATCTAATGATGTACAAATCCCATATCTCTCATATACTGATGACATAGTAATTCTTTCAATAAGTAAAGTAGGATTGGAAAATAAATTGGACAAACTTCATAACTATTTGCAAGAATTAAAAAACAAATCAATCAAGAAAAAACGAAAGCAGTCATCCTAAATGAAATTGACTTTAAAATGTCTCTTTTATAAAGTTCGGCTCTCGTACCATACAAACACAGAATAGTACAAATACCTAAGAGCTGTTTTCCACAAAAACGGTGACTTTACATCTGTACAAGAAATTACAGCAATACAAGCAAACAAAGTAATCCATGCTCCGAAAAGATCTCCCAAAGAGTAAGAATTGAGATCAGATATAATGGTACATCTATACGACACAACAGTCACTCACATCAACTTTCGACGCTCTGGTGATAAATGCAGCAGAACAGCCAGTGCCAGAGGCATATTATTAGATTGTTTGCATGAATGCAGCGATATGTGTACTTAATTTTCTTTAACCAGGTTTTAAGGTTTCATTTTTACCCAAGGTCATTTATGTGTTTTTTAACCCTTTGACTTTCGCACCATGTCCACCGGCATCATGCATTGCCAACCATGCTAGCAAAGCAAAAATTTAACTTTTGGTTTCCTCATCCTATCCATCAGCTTTCTAATGATAGTATATTAGAAGAAGTAAAGACCAACATCACCACCAGCCAGCAGCAACTTATTGCTTTGAAATATGGTTCTTCTATACAAAACATTCCCAGTGACAGTACACAGAATTCCACATTTCCACATCGAACCACTATTCTAAAACTGTCTTTCAGAAAAGTTATTCCATGAAAAAAACAACATATATATATATAAGTTTGCAAACAATTTCTTGGAAGTTTATAGTAAAGCTGTAGATCTACCAACTGAGACGATTTCCCAGCAGTGGCCAAATCATATATCGGCTGCTGGGATTCTGATTACTCGTATTAAAATCAGACAATACAACTTTTGTCAAACAGATTATTAACAATGAAACATTACAAACAGACAAACGCGTGAAAAATCATGGCTTGATTTTATGAAAAAAAATCTCCATGATTTTGGAATGAGTTATATATGGAAGTCAACCTTGAATAAGCATAAACTGAAACATGCATTGAAAAAAACAAAAACAAACTAGAGTACAAAGATATCTGTTTTTGAAATGAAGAAAAATTATAAGCACATCATGATTGAAATTTTGATAAAATTACAAGCATCTACTTTTGGAACCTTAATGAACATGTCAGATTAATTAGTGGGTGGTCTCACAGCGACTTTACAACACTGGTTCCTTCTGGATTTCCTGACATTGGAACTGAAAGCAGTTTATGGTTGGCGATGTTTTCAAGCGGAGAAATATGTGTTGAAGGAGGACACGAGTTGTATGGAGACTGTTCTTGACGCAGTGTAGAGGATTGATCAGGAAAAAAAAGAATCAGACCGTCGGAAGTGTTCACTGTCAGTTAAAAGCCACCCCAAAGCAGCCGAGAAATCTTCGCTGTTGTGACATTTTATGACACTGGGTCACATTCGCGTAAAAATTCTGAATGGGTCAGTGTTGAGAAACATTATACTACCTTGTGCTGTGCGTTCGGTAATTATCCATTGAACGGACATGTGCCATCCAGTTTCGGTATTTTTCTTGTCCTTATGCATAACTGAGAGTTCCTTTATCTGACATTATTTTTGTGTTGGGCATTTCAGCCCCTCCCTCTCCCATCAACTCTCTCTCTCTGTCTCTCTCTCTTCTCCCCCCCCCCCGCCCCTCTCCCTCCTCTCCCCGTCTCTTTCTTCGTGTCTCTTGTGCAGTCACTGCTTTATCGATTTGATCTCCCTCTCCATCCTTTTTTTCAAAGAAGAGGACGAAAAGCCGAGGATTTGCGCTGGAGGATTTAAAGCTCTGGCATAGAAATGGAATGCCCCATCCGTGCTTAGCTGGACCAAAGACATGGATGGACAGGGAGACATGAAACTAACGCTGTCACTCATTGTGATGTGATCGCTTTGCTGTTCTACAGGTCCCAGCATGTAGACCTACACAACGTTCCTGTATAACACTCAACTAGCAGTTTCTGTTCAGATTTGTAAAAAATTTGTGTTGTTTGGAAAACAGTATGGTAATCAACTTACAAGGATTTTGAACGAAGGCATTTGAAAAACAAACACACAAAGAAACCAAACCCAACCAACCAACCAACCAACCAACCAACCAACCAACCAACCAACCAACCAACCAACCAACCAACCAACCAACCAACCAACCAAACCGGCAAGACCAAGGTTGAGGCAGAAAATGAAAGAGACCCGAGAAATATGCGTAGCTCCCATCTTGGTCAATAACGTACAAATGGGAGCAAAGCATTCGCCGCGTAAATACAGTATTATTTGCCACGCAAGAGTCTTTAATTATCAAAGCGTTGTTTTGCGTTATAAAGACATTCACGGCCCATTCATTTACCTTAGTTCCTTAGAGCACCATGCTATTAACTTAAGCATCGTGATTCAGCTGTCGTTTGGGGCGGTCAGATTTTCGCAGGCAAAGTGTGTGTGTGTGTGTGAGTGAGTGAGTGGTGTGTGTGTGTGTGTGTGTGTGTGTGTGTGTGTGTGTGTGTGTGTGTGTGTGTGTGTGTGTGTGTGTGTGTGTGGTCGTTGAAAGAGCTGTTGACTAATGATTTGATGTTTAGAGTTCGGTACCAACCGTCAACATAAAAACTGGCCTGTCGCGGCTTGCTTTTAACCCTTTGACTCCTTCACCCTGTCCACCGACATCCTGCATTGTCAAACATGCTAGCAAAACAAAAACTTATCCCTATGATTCCCTCACCCTACCCCCAGCTTCCTGTAGGGAGCTAGTGGATAGGACGAGGGAATCAAGGGGTTAAGTTTTTGCACTTAGTGGATAGGGTGCGGGAGTCTGTCTGTCTGTCTCTGTCTGTCTGTCTGTCTGTCTGTCTTCTCTCTCTCTCTCTGTCTCTCTCTCTCTCATTGAAGAAATTGCTCAGAGGAAAAACACGTCCACGTGGTTGCTTAAAATCTAAAGATGGTGCGATTATGTTGAAAAAAGACGAAAATATATAGGTAGAAAGAGTACATTGAAAACCATTTTGACAGTGCCAGAAATGAGCAACACATAATAAGAAAGAACGTTGAATAACCGCCATTGCAGCAGGGCACTTGATGATCGTTATTAGTTATCAAAACATATGAATTTGGCTTTCCAATGATCCTAAAGAAGATCTGTCATGTCCCTTGTGCAAATGTCTCCAGAGGAAGAAAGCCATATTTTATTCTTGTGTACAACCGAACCATTACGATCGAAGTATCTTTATTTTGTAATTTCCAGTCATTCTCGATGGCAGACCATATTTAATAACAATTATCATCTGACAGATATTGCAAAATACACGAAACAAAATTACTATGGTTTAAAACTGAGAACGTAGAACCCAGTCGAATAAAAGTAATCTTTTTCGGAGAGAAGAAGAGAAATTAGGCAATCAGTCATGCATATTCACTATCAGTATTATATGGGAAAACGTGCTAGTAAGAAAGTGAGCTGATATCACGTTAATATTGATATCTCTCATTGATATTTTGACTTCTAAACATAGAATTGTATGCATGGGCGAGTGACATGTCCCTCCAAGGCAGATCATTAAGATGCTTTTATTGTGATTGCCCCTCTGTATGGGTCTTGCCATGCGAAACAGGGATTGCGCGCACATTCGCTCTCGCATGCCTGTGTACAGGTGTACGAGTGAGTGTGCACATCTTATTTTTTTGTTGTGATAGAAGCTTTTTTGTTTATGTCATTATGAAACCGTTTACGTCCAGGCTTTCTCTGTCTCTGTCTCTCCTCTGTCTTCTCTTGCTTTCTTTCTGGTCTCTTTCTTCTCTGTCTCTGTCTCTCTCTCTCTCTGCGTGTGTGTGTATGCGTGCGTGCATGTGTGTGTGTTTGTGTGTGTGTGTGAGTGTTTGTGTGTGTGTGTATGAGAGAGAGAGAGAGAAAGAGAGAGAGAGAGAGAGTCTTCAACCTGTTTTGTTCTTTCTTTCTTCCTTCCTTTTCGTTGGTTTGTTCTTCCTTTAGTTTCTCCCTTCGTTGCACCGCCCCCCCCCCCCCCCCCCGCGCCTTATGACACTGTAAGAGAAATTGTATAAATATATCAAGTCAACACGA
>CM060311.1:73208496-73213496 GCA_030674185.1 Monoplex corrugatus | reverse complement strand
GGTGGATAGGGTGAAGTGCAGGAAGTTGGTAGAGTCTGGTGGATAGGTTGAAGTACAGGAAGTTGGTAGAATGTGGTGGATAGGGTGAAGTGCAGGAAGTTGGTAAGATCTGGTGGATAGGGTGAAGTGCAGGTAGTTGGTAGAATTTGGTGGATAGTATGAAGTGCAGGAAGTTGGTAGAGTCTGGTGGATAGGGTGAGGTGCAGGAAGTTGGTAGAATCTGGTGGATAGGGTGAGGTGCAGGAAGTTGGTAGAATCTGGTGGATAGAATGAAGTGCAGGAAGTTGTTAGAATCTGGTGGATAGGATGAAGTGCAGGAAGTTGGTAGAATGTGGTGGATAAGGTGAAGTGCAGGAAGTTGGTTGAATGTGGTGGATAAGGTGAAGTGCAGGAATTTGGTAGAATGTGGTGGATAGGATAAAGTGCAGGAAGTTGGTAGAATCTGGTGGACAGGGTGAATAAAGTACAGAGAAGTTGGTACATAGGGTTCGATGGAAGATGCTAGTGGAATCTGGTTGGTAGGATGAGGTGTTGTGAGGAAATAGATAAAAGCTGGTGGATAACTGAGGTGCGCGAAGCTGGCAGAATCAGGTTGATAGGGTTGAGGTGCAGGGACTTGGTAATGCTGGTAGATAAGGTGAGGTGCACGCTGGCAGAATCTTGGTTGATAGAAGCAGGAAGTTGGTAATGCAGGTGGATAAAGTGAGGTGCGCGAAGCTGGCAGAATCAGGTTGATAGGGTTGAGGTGCAGGGACTTGGTAATGCAAGTAGATAAGGTGAGGTGCACGGAGCTGGCAGAATCTGGTTGATAGAAGCAGGAAGTTGGTAATGCAGGTGGATAAAGTGAGGTGCGCGAAGCTGGCAGAACCAGGTTGATAGGGTTGAGGTGCAGGAAGTTGGTAATACAGGTAGATAAGGTGAGGTGCACGGAGCTGGCAGAATCTGGTTGATAGAAGCAGGAAGTTGGTAATGCAGGTGGATAAGGTGATGTGCACGGAGCTGGAAGAATCAGGTTGATAGGGTGAGGTGCAGGAAGTTGGTAATGCAGGTAGATAAGGTGAGGTGCACGGAGCTGGCAATGCAGGAAGATAAGGTGAGGTGCACGGAACTGGCAGAATCAGGTTGACAGGGTGAGGTGCAGGAACTTAGTAATACAGGTGGATAAGGTGAGATGCACTGAGCTGGCAGAATCTGGTTGCGATAGGATAGGTAAGAGAAGCTGGTAATCTAGTGATAAGTTAGGTGCAGAAAGCTGGTGGAATCTGGATAGTCAGGGTGCAGGAAACTGGTGGACAGAACGAGAGAGAGGAAGAGTGAAGAGTCAGGCTATCGACATGATGCTGTGTGTGTGTGTGTGTGTGTGTGTGTGTGTGTGTGTGTGTGTGTGTGTGTGTGTGTGTGTGTGTGTGTGTGTGTGTCTCTGTCTGTCTGTCTGTCTCTCTCTCTCTGAAGGTTGAGGAGCTCTTCGATTTGGCACTGACCTTTTTAGTCGCAAAACCGCTGCCAGGACTATACCCTGACATTCACTGATTCCGCGTGCGTCCATCTGTGAAATAACAACAGACACCAAACCTTGGAGGCCTAAGTAGGGCATGAGGGTTGGGGAGGTGGGGGACTGTGCTTTGGGTTGTGGAGTGGGAGGGGCTTACCTGGGGGGGGGGGGGGATTTAAACCACTGTGTTCTCTCGTGGATATACTGAGGGATCTTACGGTACACGTAGTAAGCACCACCACCACCACCACCACCCCCCACCCCTCCCCCTGTTCCACCTTCTGGAAAATTTGCCCTATAGTATTTTTGTAAACACTCGTTTCTGTTTTTCTTTCTTTTTGATCTTCATTGCCTCCTCTCTCTGTCTGTCTGTCTGTCTGTCTGTCTTACCTACCCTTTCATTTTCCCCCATCAAATCCCCCCCCCCCCCTTTTTTTTCTCTCCATATTTCTCACCAACTCAGCGGTGGAGTCAGAGTGTGCAGGCTTTGCAGCGACAGTAATATGTTGAATGCGCATTTTGGTACAAGTCGCAACAACAGCATGCCTGCAAGCATTCAAGCCACCATTAACATGCCTCACACGGAACATAGTCTTATAGTGATAAACGGGCTACTGTTTGGTGTGATGAAGCTCCAGTGCAAAAGAAGAGGATAATGTGTTTGACAGACTTACGTTGAAAGGAAGTGTACGTCTGGAACACACGAATGTGAAACCTAGTCAGTGACAAGATTGTCAGCCTGACAATTGTTGATACGCATCTGTGGCAAATATTGTTGAAGGATAGTGGAAAATAGAGTATGTAATTTTATGCATGCATTGATGTGTGCTATTTTATGAAAAATGAGATTTTTCGAAAATGACATTTGGAACCTGTCTGTCTTCTCTGTCTGTCTGTCTGTCTTCTCTCTCTCTGCGCAAAACATAGATATGCTTGCACTTGCATAGCCTTACACACACACACATACATACACACACTTACTCACGCACGCACACACACACACACACACACACACACACACACACACACACACACACACACACACACACACACACACACACACACACACACACACATTCACACGGGTGATTTATGTTATGCAGCAGATGACTATTCAAAGGCGTTGACTGTGAAGTCTTATTGTCACCTAGCTGTCAGTCAAGCCACAATCTAAGATTGGAAATATATATGTATATATATTTAAAGTGTTTTTGACCTCGGAAATATACATGTATATATATTTAAAGTGTTTTTGATCTCACATATCCATAACCTCTGTATCATTATAAAATTCATTATTAAGTTCGTTGAACGACTCGAAATTTGATGCCTTAGTTAAATGGTACGATTGGTCTATTGTTAATGCCTTCAGCTTCTTTCCCTCTCGATCCATATTGTGACCATAATCATTATTCTTCTTATTGTGCCGTGATAGGTTTTAGTCTGAACGTTTTCGTGTTAGTAATACATTATTTGTGTATTTTTATGACCTCATTAAGTATTTTTATGTTGTTGGGAAATGAGTTACAATGAAATATTGTGGAATTTATTATTTTTCCCCTTTTAAATTTATAGCTTACTTGTTCTGGTTGGCTGACAAGTTGAAAATATAGTTAATCCATTCTGATGGACCGAGTATTAGGTGCCATTGTTTTTGTCTTTCTGTGTGTCTACTGATGATATGACAAATGAAGCTTTTGTTCAGAGATATCATGTGTTCTCAAATATAAATGTTAATGATTTTCCCTTTTGGAAAATTTGTATTGTGGGGACACAGACTTCCTACAGCAAAGGACTGCAAATAGCTTTATTCAGTGATTGATACAAGTTCACATATGGAATTCATTGTAGCTAGTATATTTTGATCATGTTAAGTATACCTTTGGTCATTATTTACCGTGTTTATGTTAGTTATATGGTTTATGTTAGTTATGTGGTATGTGTTATCTTTGTTTTTATTTGTTTCTCTGAAACTGTATACACGTTGCATACGTACACACACGAGGAGAGGTTATGCATTAACGGTCTGCACATGTATATATTGACCAGAGAGAGTGGAAAAATCTCCACCCTTTACCCTCCAGGCGGGAGGTACTCAGGCAGGATTGAACTCAAACTGTCCTACTAGCAACCCGATGCCTTACCCACTTGACTATCGCGCCCATCGTATCAATGTACTCGTATAGGAATTATGACGAAAAAGCTTGGCGACTGATGCTTTGTTTCACCCAAGCACAGTCATAGCCATTAGACACGTTCATAATCCATCGATCAGCGATCTGGTTGCCAACAGGGACACAGAAGCAATTAAACAGGATGGTCAAGCCGTATTAAACTGCCTTTATATGTACATGTATGATGTAATAACTAGAGAGTAACATGGTCAAACCAGAAAGACAATCTCCCAGTCTTTCTGACACGACGAGACACCAATATCAAACCGTACTGGTGGTACTGTAGTCTCCCCTTCCTTCTGATACAACAAGACAGCGACGTGGTCTTGAAAGCCATTCCAGCAAGTCCCCCTCCATTCTGAAGTAAAACAGCAATGTAGTCAAGTGAAACAGCGATGTAGTCAAGCCATTTCAACAGTTTTTTCCTTTCCTGAAATTAAGCAGTGATATGTTAAGGCACATCAGTAATCTTTCATTCCTTCTTGGAGTTTGGAGTTTGTTCCGTAGGAATTCATCGCGTTCGAACAGCTCCATATGCACTGCATTCAATTTCAAATCTGTCAGCAGTAATCTGGTAGACTCCTAGGGTCTGTGCAACACCCTACGAGTTGGCAAAGTCTTGAAATTGGGAGGTGGGAAGGAAGGGATTAGTGAAAGACTTAACCGACACCATCAGCATCAGAATGGTGAAAATATTAAGATGGACAGCCGACAGGTCAGTTTTCCTATGCAATAAAACACACACACACACACACACACACACACACACACACACACACACACACACACACACACACACACACACACACACACACACCACACACACTCTCTCTCTCTCTCTCTCTTCGCTCTGTGTCTCGTTCTCTCTCTCCTTCCCTCTTGCGTAGTCATTATGTCAGTGCGTCAGTATTTATATTTCTTATGCCTATGTTATATTTTATTTAGAGAGGCAAGGATTAGCTGTAAGACATCCATTTGGACTTAATGCTACTGTTCTTTCTCTCTGTGTCTGTCTGTCCGTCTCTGTCTGTCTGTCTGTCTGTCTCTCTCTCTCTTTCTCTTTCATAGATTGATTTCACAGAGAGTGAGAGAGAGAGTCGGTCGATTTGAGTCAGTGTTGCCCCCTCCTATTCTCACCCCCCTTCCGTCTTTTATTTCCGATGGGAAATTTACAAGAAACAACCTTGATGAAGGAATTTAGAACTGTGAAAGTGCGCCAGGTTCGGCTTCGATTGTTCTGGACTCTTGACAAAAATTTGTCCGCCATAATATTGACACATTGGCATGATGACTGGACAAGAAGGATATGTTGAAGTGAGATCAATCATACCCCT
>CM060311.1:73193496-73203496 GCA_030674185.1 Monoplex corrugatus | reverse complement strand
AGTTAATTGATCAGCGATGTGATTAAGTGTGATATCAGATAAGGGATAACTGATATGATTGTGTTTGACGTGAGACAAGAGACATGATTAGCGATGTGATTGTGTGTGACATAAGACAAGAGACATGATTAGCGATGTGATTGTGTTTGACGTGAGACAAGAGACATGATTAGCGATGTGATTGTGTTTGACGTGAGACAAGAGACATGATTAGCGATATGATTGTGTGTGACGTGAGACAAGAGACATGATTAGCGATGTGATTGTGTGTGACGTGAGACAAGAGACATGATTAGCGATATGATTGTGTGTGACGTGAGACAAGAGACATGATTAGCGATGTGATTGTGTGTGACGTAAGACAAGAGACATGATTAGCGATATGATTGTGTGTGACGTGAGACAAGAGACATGATTTAGCGATGATGATTGTGTGTGTGACGTGAGACAAGAGACATGATTAGCGATATGATTGTGTGTGACGTAAGACAAGAGACATGATTAGCGATGTGATTGTGTGGTGACGTGAGACAAGAGACATGATTAGCGATGTGATTGTGTGTGACGTGAGACAAGAGACATGATTAGCGATGTGATTGTGTGTGACGTGAGACAAGAGACATGATTAGCGATGTGATTGTGTGTGTGACGTAAGATAGGAGAGAACTGATTAGGGATAACGATTGTGTGTGACACAAAATGGGGGATTATTTAGTTGCGATATGATTTTGCGTGACAGTAGTTGGGGTTCATGGATTGGTGGTATTTTCCCTGTGGGAATGGCGGAGGCTCTTTCAGTATAAATAGTATTCCCACCCTCTGAAAATTATGTGCTAGAAATTTAATCTTTTCTGTCATTCTCTTTGTTACTACCTTGTTTCTTTGCTTTCTGTAATCTCTTCTTATTTTCTACCTTGCTGGTCTATTCACTCATGTGTTTTATAAAGTCTGACATACCTTCTGGTAGAAATGATGATTGGGTACATGTATTTTCTGCAGTTTTGTTTGTATGAAAACGTGATGTGCAGAAGCAATTTTTAGGTAATTAAGCTTGTTTTTTTTAATGCATAACGTAGTGTACTTAATTATGCTTATAGTTTATACATTTGCATTCAGGTTTTTTTAAACCCCCCCCCCCCCACCCTGATGAATAAATTGGGCTGATGATGAATAAATTGGGCTGAGTGGTCAACGTCAGAAGCATATCCGTAGATTAAGTGTGCAAATGTATTGATATTTATGCTTAATTTTTTCCCATGTGTCTTGTTTTTTTCTTCAGGATCGACGAGGTGTTTTGAGATGGTAAAAGCATAGATATGGCTGTGCGCAGTTGGCTGGATCTTTAACATTAATCCTGGTAATGATTAGCGCTATGGTTGTGACATTTCAGATGAAGAATGATTGATATTAGTTATGACTGTGATATCAGATGGGGGATAACAGGTTAGTGGTATGATTGGTTTGTGATACCAAATGGGGGATAACAGATTAGTGATATGATTGGTTTGTGATACCAAATGGGGGATAACAGATTAGTGATATGATTGGTTCGTAATACCAAATGGGGGATTCCAGAGTAGTGATATGATTGGTTTGTGATACCAAATGGGGATAACAGATTAGTGATATGATTGGTTCGTAATACCAAATGGGGGATTCCAGAGTAGTGATATGATTGGTTTGTGATACCAAATGGGGGATACCAGAATAGTGATATGATTGGTTTGTGATACCAAATGGGGGATACCAGATTAGTGATATGATTGTTTTGTGATACCAAATGGGGGATACCAGATTAGTGATATGATTGGTTTGTGATACCAAATGGGGGATAACAGATTAGTGATATGATTGGTTTGTGATACCAAATGGGGGATACCAGATTAGTGATATGATTGGTTTGTGATACCAAATGGGGATACCAGATTAGTGATATGATTGGTTTGTGATACCAAATGGGGGATACCAGATTAGTGATATGATTGGTTTGTGATACCAAATGGGGGATAACAGATTAGTGATATGATTGTGTGCGTCATATAGGAGGTAATTGATTAGCAATATTATTGTGTCCGACATCACCCGGGGAAATAATTGATTAATGATTTGATTCTGTGTGAAATTAAGATAGGCGAAAGTTGATTTGTGACATGATTGTGTGTGACATTACAAGGGAGATGTAGTGTGTGTGTGTGTGTGTGTGTGTGTGTGTGTGTGTGTGTGTGTGTGTGTGTGTGTGTGTGACCTAGGGGATTTCTACTCTGCTTGGCTTGTGTGTGTGTGTGTGTGTGTGTGTGTGTGTGTGTGTGTGTGTGTTGTGTGTGTGTGTGTGTGTGTGTGTGTTAGTGGTGTATAT
Source organism: Monoplex corrugatus (assembly GCA_030674185.1). Lineage (NCBI taxonomy): Eukaryota > Metazoa > Mollusca > Gastropoda > Littorinimorpha > Ranellidae > Monoplex > Monoplex corrugatus. The sequence continues at coordinate 73,201,140 of CM060311.1, read as the reverse complement.
ATTGGACGAGGCAAAGGAGTTGCTGGAAGGGCTTGGAGGCAGGGAGATGAAGGGAAAAGTCGATGGCATCTATATTCTATGCATTGTATTATTACGAAAGAGGCTTTACTGGACACAGACATTGACTGATGTCGGATGAGTGTGAGCACGTGTATGGACGGGTGCCGGAGAGAGAGAGAGGAGAGAGAGAGAGAGAGAGAGAGAGAGAGAGAGAGAGAGAGAGAGAGATTGTAGATCAAAAATAAAAGAAAAGGAATGAGGAGGAGGCGCCATAAATAAGTCGCCAGAAGACCATCCATCAGAGGAGGAAGCACTATCACATATAAGTATGCATAGACGGTGCGCGCGCGCCGCACACACACAAACACACACACACACACACACACACACACACACACACACACACACACACACACACACACACACACACACACACACACACACACCACACACTTGCTTCATAACCTTAAAGTAATGCATTAACACGACTGTGAACCAATGATTCTGCAATTTTAACTAACAAAGCTTGATCCGATAGTAGGTCTACTTCTTTAAAATGCGTTTCAAGATAGTTTCGTTGTGTAAACATCTTTGGTAAAAACAAGAAAGTTAGCTTTTTGCAGTAAAGCAGACAATGATACAGTGTGAATTGTTCACTGCAAATACATTCGACATTTTTACAATATTTTGTTTTCAAAGCATTTTGTGTTTTTGGTGAAAAAATTCTTTCACATTACTGTTCTAGTTCCATTTCTCTGTTCATCCATATCCTTTTTCTTAAGACCTTGCCGCTTCCTTTTACACATTTTCTGTCTTTTACTCTTTTTCCCCTCTGCATCTCCCCCCCCCCCTCCGTACTTTCATCCTCCATGCCATGTTTATATATGTATCCCCCCCCCCCCCCCCCCGTCTCGTATCACTCATAGTGAAAAGATGTTAAATCAAAGATTGAACAACGCGCACACACACACACACACACACACACACACACACACACACACACACACACACACACACACACACACACACACACACACACACACACACACACACACACACACAACACAACACAACACACAACACACACACCCTTCCATACCCCCTCCCATCACTTAGAAATCAGGTTATGCAGACATTACAACACCACTGTGTTGCATGCACTGTGTGGGCCAGCCCACCAGAACAACGCGCTTATCGGATTCCGAGTCGACGTGCATACTCCTCAAATAAATTTACCGACTATACCAGTCGTCTTGTTGCAGTGATTAGTGCAACAGCATACCGATTGGAATGTTCATCATCATCATCATCATCATCATCATCATCATCATCATCATCATCATCATCATCATCATCATCATCATCATCATCATCATGTGTCCTGCCGCATGGCGTTGGTGGTCATGGCCCTCCATACGAATCTATCCCTTGTCGCTGCAAGTACATCTCCCACCCTGTCTGTCCCCAGCCACTCTCTAAGTCCGTCCAGTGTTTTTTTCCTGGGCCTACTTGGTGCTCTCTTTCCCTCCAGCTTTCCTGTTTTGACTAGATGCTCTAATTTATTTTGCCTCATAAAATGAGGAAGGTTCCACTATTGGAAGATTTGGGTTCGAATCCACATTAGTCCTGTCAAACTCATTGTGGGATTTTTCGGCTCTTACCAGCTCCTATCCTTAGTTGAGTGTGTTATGGGCTTATTGGGAAGACTGCGACCACACTGTCAAGTCTCATCCACTTCATGGATGCGTCCTTGAGGATGTTGTTAAAATGTTTTGACCAGCACCGCAGGTGTCTGTATATCGGACTCTGGTTGATGCCAGGATATATTATGATAGTAAGCGTAGAGTGCAGCACTCTCACGCCGTCTCAGTCTTGAATGGAACACCATGACATAATGATTATCAACCGCATTGTCATCGTCATCACCATAAAAATTCATTAAGATAGCATAGAAAATGGGACAGAAGGAAAGGTGAGCACAAACGAAACGGCCTAAATGCGATAATTCTTAAAGAAAAAAATTGAGGCAGGATCAGGTGCAGACTTCTTCTTCTTCTTCTTCTGCGTTCGCACGTTCACAAGGTCAGTCCAGTCAGGGAGACGAATGTTGTCGTGTCCTCCATGTCCTGTCGGCAGCCATAGAGCTTGGTGCGGAGGGGAGCTGCCGTCGGCCACACTTGTTCCCTCTGCTCTTGGAAGAGGGGGCAGATCTGAAGGATGTGTTCTGGTGTCTGTTCTTCCAGACCACAAGGACAGATAGGTGATGAGGCCAGCTTCATCTTCCTGAACAGGTGGGCATTCAGGCGACAGTGACCTGTTCTGAGCCTGAAGATCGCCACCTGCTGCAGACGGCTAAGGAGATGGTATGGATCCTTTGAGGTTGTTCTGCAGAAGGCTGCCTTCACAAGGGTCTTCTTCTCCCTGAAGCTAAGGCTTTTTTCTGGTTGTCTTCCTTTGGCTCCATCTTTGGCAAGCTGGTCTGCTGCTTCGTTTCCAGGTATCCCACAATGGGCCGGAACCCACTGCAGGACCACACGTCGATGCTTGGCGACATCTTGCAGCTTTTCCATGAGATGTGGAAGTTTGTCCCCTGCAAGTGCTTCCAATACAGACTTTGCATCGGAGAGGAAGACAACTTGGGTGCAGTCGCTCTGAATGTCATGAATTAGAGCCGCTGCCTTCATAAGAGCCTCCACTTCTGCTGCATAGTTGGTGCAGTGTTTGCCAGTGGGTATCCCTGCTGTGATGACGTGTCCGTCAGGAGAGTTGATATGTACGCCCGCTCCTCCATCTGCCACAGCATTGGTTGCCGAGCCATCCGTGTATACGTGAATCCAGGATTCTGCAGGATATTGCTCGTCGATCATGGCGAGTGTCAGAGTGCGTTTGACGCTGTCATCTTGGGACTCTCCTGGGTAACTTGAGGGACTGAGGTGGTGATTTGGAGCAACTTGTAGTCGTTGTTCCAAGGTTGTGGTAGCAGGTCAGAGGTGTTTAGAGGAAGTGTTGTTGGTGTGTCAGCCAGGTGCACCCTGGCAAGCCGTCTAGTTTCGTGGAGGAAGCTGCTGCGTTTGAGACGGCTCTTGGTTGGTTGGTCCATTCTCTGTCCCATTGGATGGTGTGGCAGAACCTTGATCTTCTCTGCCTGGACCAAGTTTTTCATGTCTCTTCTCTGCACCAGGGGCTGAATGGCAGTAACTTCCTCCATGGCCTGAATTGGTGTGGATCGCATTGATCCTGTGATGAGACGGAGTGCTTGGTTCTGGACTTTGTCCAGGGTCTGCAGATGGGTTTTGGCTGCTGTAGACCAGGCTGTAGAACCGTACTCAAGGTGGGGTCTGACCACTCCCTGGTACGTTTGCTTGAGCACTTTCTCGTTGGCTCCCCAGCTGGTTCCGGCCAGTTTGCGCAGGATGGCGAGCTTTTGTCTTGCTTTTCTTTCAGCTCTTTCGATGTGGGGCTTCCAGGTCTGCCGCTTGTCGAAGGTGACACCAAGGTATGTAACTTCCTCATCTTTCTTCAATGGAGTGTCACCAAGTTTGATGGTGCCAGATTTCTGCTTGGATGACAGGGTGAAGAGTGCCGTGGAGGACTTGTCTTTATTAATCGAGATGTTCCACTCTTCTGCCCATGCTGCCAGTTTGTCTGCTGCTAGCTGCATTCTGTAGGTGGCAGTGGTGGTGAACTCCTCCTTGCACCATATCACCAGGTCATCCGCGTATAGTGCTGCATGGATGCCTTTTGGCAGATCTTTTATGAGGTCATTAATGAAGACCAAGAAGAGTGTGGGGGAGAGAACTCCACCTTGAGGGACTCCATGTCGCAAGAGAACTTTCTTGCCTTTGCTTCCGTTGACTGTGACTCGTGCTCTGCGGTTGTGGAGGTAGGCTCGGATCCACCGTAGCATATTGCCTCCAACTCCACATCTCTGCAGCTTCACCAAGAGGCCATCAGTCCAGACCTTGTCAAAGGCTTTCTGCAGGTCGATCCAGGCAGCAAAGACAACTTTCTGTTCCTGGAACGCGTCTTCAATTTCTTGGGAAAGGAAGGTGGCCTGGTCTTCTGTACTGTGAAAGCATCGGAATCCTGCTTGCTCCGGGACCAGAATGTTCTCAGTCTCGAGATACCAAAGGAGGCGCTGATTGATCATCCTCTCTAGGGTCTTCACCATGCAGCTGGTCAAGCTGATTGGTCTGTAACTGGCAGGCTTCTTCTTGTCCTTTCCTTTCTTATAGATTGGAGTCATGATAGCCTCACGCCATGTTTGTGCCAAGGTGCCGGTTTCCCAGCTGTGATTGAGGACCTCCAGTAATTTCAAGATGGCTGTGCTGCCAAGGTGCTTCAGCATCTCGTTAGTGATCCCATCCGGTCCCGGAGATTTCTTGGTTTTTAGCTTCCTGAGAGCTGTCTGAAGCTCATGAAGCGTGAAGGGTTGCTTCATGGGTTTCACATTGGTGGTCTGGTGAGGACGTTCTCGCTGTTCTCTTCTTGCTTCTCTTTGTTGGAGGGGTGTGACTGGTATGTTGCTCTCATTTGCGTAGTTGTCTGCAAATCGATTGGCAGCGCGTCTACCAGTCAACAACTCTCCGTTATCTTCCAGTGTGATGTTGTGATGTCTGCTCTCTTCATCGTTGAGTTGTCCCAGGACTCTCCAGAGTTTCTTGCCATCTCTCTCAAGGTTCAGAGCAGCTGTTTTCTCCCTCCAGCTTTGTCGTCTGGCTTGGATTTTTGCCTTGAGAAACCTGGCTTTTGTCTGCTGGAGCCGCAGGTGGTTCTCATCCGATGGGTTATCTTCTGCTTTCTGTCTGGCTTCGGTCATCTCGTCCTGCAGTTCTTGTAGTTGGTTGTTCCAATATGGCTTGTAGTCTTTCCGAGCACCTCGTGGAATGCACTCTTGGGCTGCCTTCAGGATACATGAATTTAATTCGTGGACTGCATTGTTGATGTCTCTTCCTCTGACTTGAAGGTCATTGGTGAGAACATTTGTGCGGTGGCTGAAGAGCTTCCACTTTGCCTTCTTGTAGTTCCAGCGTGGGGCTACAGGGTTCTGTGTTGTGTTCTCGTTGAGAGTGAGGAACACAGGCCTGTGGTCACTTCCTCCAAGCTGGTCTCCCACCTCTCTAATTACACCCCTATGGATGTCCTCGGTGCAGAGAGCCAGATCTGGTGTAGATGTGGTTCGCCAACGTCTGGAGTAGAAGGTTGGAGTGTCATGCGGTGAGTTGATGAGGACGAGATGGTGTTCATCCTGCCAGTCTTCCACTTCTTCTCCTCGACGGTCCATGTGGTTATATCCCCAGCTCTGGGAGTGACTGTTAAAATCACCGACTGCAATGAAGCGCGAGTCTGGGACATATATGGTGTCAAGGGAGAGCGGACGATCATTGGGGCAGTAGAAGTTGAGTATGCGCAACTCTGTGTCCTTCAGTTGGGCCCGAATCATCTGGTACTCAGCACCCTCCATGTAGACAGTCTCCTCGCAGGCGTGAATGTTGTTCCTGACGAGTGTCAGGATGCCGCCTTTTCGTCGGTCAGTTCTGTCTGATCTAAAGCTTTGGTAGCCCCTCACTTTGAGTGTTTTCCCACTTTGCAGATGGGTTTCTTGAAGACAACAGATGTTGATGTTTTTCTCATGGAGCAGATGTTCTAGCTCTGTCTTCTTGTTTATGACTCCTTCTGCATTCCAATGCATAACCATGAAGGGTTTCTGCATGGGAGATGTTGAGGTGCTGCCAGTCGCATTCCTCCGCCGTCCCCTGGCATGCCAGGACGGACGAGAGGGACCTCCAGTTGCTGAGGGTGGACTCCGTTGAGGCGCGGAGTCCGACGCTGCTCCACCCTGGGGGGACCTCAGTGGGCGAGCGCCATTCGTGTCACATCTGTCTGACATTGTCCATTGTGCGATGGTGCGTGGCATGGTGATTTGTTAGAGAGCGCCATACAGGCTCCATTTCTCCGTCTTCAGGTGCAGACTCAGAAGTGTTCTTTATGTTTCTCAAAAGAGGGGGAGAGGTAGAAGGAGAGAGAGATAGCAACATCAGCAACAACAAAACAAGCGAAAAAGAAGAAGAAAAACCATCACGACCGTCATGACCGCTACGATTACCATCATCACCATCAACATCAACATCAACATCAACAATGTCGTTTCTATCATCAGGCTGTCACTGTAGACATGACGCTTTCATGCTTCACGTAACACTGACTTCACCCTACGCTTGTTTTAATATTGATTGAATATCGGTTCAATATTGACCGCTCACACCGCGAATTCCACACTAACATTAGCTTCCCATTACCGTTTTCACAAGCAGCCACCGCGGCGTCAGAAAGGAGTCTGCTGTGTTTTGTTTGCTCTGAATCCATTGGATTGCGATCTGTTGATGCGTAATCTTCCACCGAGTATTTGGGATTCGGAGCATAACAACGGTTGTCGTTTTTAGCTTCCAGACACACAGACAGACAGACACGTACATGTAAATCGCACGCACAGGCGCACCCACAACCATACAGACATGCGCACGCACTTACGCATGCGTGTTTTTCGCGCGCACGTACACACACACACACACACACACACACACACACACACACACACACACACACACACACATGCACACACACATGCACACACACATGCACGCACGCACGCATGCACGCACGCACGCACAACACACACACACACACACACACACACACACACACACACACACAAACACACACTCACACACACACACACACACGGCCAATCTAATATTACATTATGTGGATGGACAATAAATGAAATTGAACACACGGCCAGGCCGAATAGAGCAGAACTCCCTTGATGTCAACACATACACACACACACACACACACACACACACACACACACACACACACACACCACACACACACACACACACACACACACACACACACACACACACACACACACACACACACACACACACACTTGTGATTACCCATTCTTACACATACAAACGCTCACATACACATACTCACGGACATACGCACATGCACTTCATGCAAGCGCACACACACGCATCACGCATACACACACAGGAACATAAGCACATACATAAAATAATAAATCACGCATGCATGCGTATGCACACATCCAAACACTCATTCCCAGAAATAAACACACAAACACACACTTGCGCGCGCGTGCACACACACACACACTCACATACACACACAGACACACACAAACACACAACACACACACACACACACACACAACACACACACACACACACACACACACACACACACACACACACACACACACACACACACACACAAAAGCCGATCAGAGCAAAACTCTCTCGGGACACTACACACATACGCTGTCATCCACTCCCACCCATCCTCCACAGACACACCCACACACAACTCCCTCCCCCTCACGTACCCACACACAAAGCTAAATTGGTCGGTGCATAAAGCAGAAGTCCCCAGAGTGAACAGAGCAGACGATTTTATCTGGTCTTCGATCTTGGGCCGAAATCTAGTTGGCTGGCTTCCAAGTGTGGTGCGAAAAACTCTGGACCTGTGTCTGATGCCTGGGAAGTAAGAATAGCAGTATGGGAACTGTTATGACAAAGGGGTCAGAGAGTTCCACAGCATGCTTGCCTCGGT
>CM060311.1:73164901-73188396 GCA_030674185.1 Monoplex corrugatus | reverse complement strand
CACACGGTCACACATACTACACTCACTCATACCTTTTATAAATCCCCTGCGGGGATGCCAGGGGCTCTCTCAGTATAAATAGTATCCCCACCTTCAGGAAATTCTGTGCAAGAAATTTCCTCTTTTCTGTCACTCTCTTTGTTTCTGCCTTGTTCCTTTGCTTTCTGTCATTTCTTCCTGTCATTTTCTGCCCTGCTTGTCCATTCACCTGTATGTGTTCGATAAAGTCTTATGTACTTTTTCTTAGGATTGATAATTGGGTACATGCATTAAGTACATTTTGAATTTAGGTAGGTGAGATATGCGGACGCAATTTTCGGTAATTTAGGCCTGTTTTTGTATATGTTTTAGTGTCCTTAGGTACGCTTAAATTTTTGTTCAGGTGTGTTTTTTACATCACCATGTGCGATAAACTGGACGGAGTGGTCAACGCCAGGGACATCTCCTTAGATTATGTGCGCGAATGCATTGATGTGTGTACTTAATTTTCTTGTCTTTTTTCCTGTTGAAGTATTGTATATGTTTTGAAACTGTTATAGCACTGATATTTCTCTATGTAATTGGCTGGGCTTTAAACAACAATAATAATAACAATGGTCAGCATGGACAGCAAAGAAAACAAACGAGACTGTCTTGATGGAGGCAGACACAAGTAGATCATTCATAAGGAAGATTAGGAAAAGGCAGGCAACATTCATAGGCCATTTTATGAGGAAAGGGGAATTGGAACACCTGGTCACAACGGGAAAGCTGGAGGGAAGGAGAGCACCGGGTAGACCCAGGGAGAAGATACTAGACGGACTTGCAGAGTGGCTGAAGACAGGGAGGGTGGAAGAGATGCTTGAGGCAACAAGAGATAGAGACAGATGGAAGTCCATAATCGCCAACGCCATGCGGCAAGGCACCTGATAATGATGATGAATAATAACAACCTTTTATGAAAAGAAACACCATGGTGCAGGCCGTGTGACAAGCACATAGCATCAAACGCCTTCTTTACTGGATACTAGGGCTTACACGATATGAGACAATAAGCACTGTACAGCAGACTCCTTAATAACCTTTGACTCCTGCACCCTGTCCACCAGCATCCTGCGTCGTCGACCATGTCAGCAAAGCAAAAATTTAACCCTTCGACTCCCTCACCCTATCCATCAGCTTCTTGCAAGAAACTGGTGGATAGAGTAAAGAGTCAAAAGGTTAAGCTTTTGCTTTGCTATCATGGCTGACAGTGCGGGATGCTGGTGGACAGGGTGAGGGAGTCAACGGGTTACTCTGACCCTAAAGAAGAAATGACTCAAGTGGCGGCGGGAGGTGATTGTCCCGAGAGTGATGAGGCATTAGTGCTCTGGGTACCATTCGCACCCTCGTGGTGTTTTTTGTTAAGTTTGGCTTGTGGCTTGGCCACTAACTTCAGGGAATCAGATCTGATGACTGCAAGGATAGACCTGCTGGCTGCTTGGAAAGATGGCAAACTTGGGATCCCGTTCGGGTCATGTCAGACCTTGTTGAAGAGCAAGATGGGCTGTGTCTGGAGCATCATACCTGGCCACTTTCACGCCGTTCAAACAACCCCTGTAGTTGAAGTAAGACAACGTTTGGAGCTTCCGATTGCTAAGTGTCGAGACTATAGTAAGGGGAAAGGAGCTGACAGCTATACGAGCTGGTGGCAGGGCGGGCTGCCCGAAAGAGAGACGAAGACCGGAGCGGGGCGAGAGAGGGGTCTTCCATTCTCTCTTGGTCTGGAGGCTGGGCTGGACCTGGTTGGTGTGCGTTGTGTGGCTATGTCCGGGGGTTTGTCATCTCCCCACCTTGCTGTTCGGTTTGTAAACAAGGCAACTGATGACTGGATCCGAATGGGTCATGCAACTCATGGACAGCCCCCATTTGCTTGAAGAAATGACTGTCGATTGGCGTCGGGAGCTTGGGAGGTGAGTGTCCCGAGAGTGGCGAGGCATTGGTGCTCCGGGTCCCATTCGCACCCTCGTGGTGTCTCTTGTTAATATTGTTAATAATAATAATAATAATTACAAATAATAATAATAATAATATCAATAATAGATGGTGGTAGTTTATGCTTCAGGGCGATGCGATACATCCTCGTGTCAGCGCAACTCGTGTGAGACTAAACGGAACCAATCATAGGCTGCCATCAGAGCAGTCGGCACGCGCCAGTAGACGTGACGGCCAACAAAGATGACGACTGAACGCCGAGACAAGCGCCACCACCCGCGGTCAAGCAAGCATACACACCGGACCCAGGAACCAACACGGCGTTGAATGGACATTAGCGAAATGATAATCAGAAGATCATTAGCATCAGCGTGTTGGGAAGGGGTGGAGTGGGGTAGAGGGAGTAACCCGTCCGTCTCAGTGAAGTGCAGCTATTGGTTAAAACTGGTGACGTCACGTTGAACGAGACCCACTGGACGCTCTTCAGACAATGAAGACCCTTACCCCACTTCCCTGGGATGGTTGTCCCCGTCGGCCATATCACCTGAGGTGGGTGTCGACGTAAAAACTGAACCAAATCAATCAATCAATCAATGAGGATAGCGGGCCTCAGTAGTTCAGTTGGTTGAGCACCGGATTCATATGATAATGGTTGTGCGTTCGAATCCCGGGGTGCGCTATATTAAAACTGGCCTTCTTACTGTGTCGACTTAAAATAACTGTTGTTCTGGTGGTGTCAGTATAGGATTAGATAAGTCCCCTCTTCCCCCACTTCCCTGGGATGGTTATCCCCGTCGGCCATATCACCTGAGGTGGGTGCCGACGTAAAAACTGAAACAAATCAATCAGTTAATGAGGACAAGATCGTTAACATTTTCAGTGTGGGGAGGACGGCGTCTGTCTCAGTGGTGTGCGACTAGTGTGTAAGATCTTATTATTCTCATCATCATGGCCCTCATTATGAATCTATCTTTCGTCGCTGCAAGTATATCTCCTATCTCTTGTGTCCTCCCCCTCCCCCTTTCAACTCTACAAATCCGACCCTGGGTGCTCTTTTTACCCTAGCTTTCCTGCTGTGACTAGGTGCTCAAATATCTCTCGCCTCATAAATTGTCCTGTAAATGTTGCTTGTCTTTTCTTGATCTTCTTCATTAACGTTTTGTTTTTGCATTTGCTTCTTTCAAGACTTGTCTCGTTTGTTTTCTTTGCTGTCCGTGGAACTCATTAAACATTCTTCTCAGAAACCAGAAAATCACGAAAAGAGAATCAAAAGATGTATTCAGACTGGTTATATTAAATACGCGTTCTGATTCTATTTTCGTGTTTTTCTGGTTCCTGTTTGCTTGAACGCGGGCAGTCGCACTTGTTTTGGATTTCGTATTCTTCGCAGAAACCATTTTTTTTTCAGCTGCCTCAGTCTTGTTCTGATTTTGCTTGTTGATTGTCCACGCTTCACATCCGTACAACAGCGGTGGTTCTATAGAACACTGAAGAACTCTCTTCCTGATGTCCATTGACAGGCCTTGACCTGACCATGTGGAAAGTCCAGGGGTGTTTTACGTGAGCTGTGTTTGTCAACCCCGCCACGCAGGGGCGGATCATGGCTTGGTAAAGAGGGAATTCTAAGAAATTTGAGGGTCTGGGTGCATGATAACTTTGGGAAGTTGTTTTGTCCAGAGAATTAAAATGTAAGCCATGCAGTAAGTTAACAAGTTTACAAGAAACACCATGAGGGTGCGGATGGGACCCGCAGCACCAATGCCTCGTCAATATCGGGACACTCACCTCCCAAGCTTCCGACGCCAATCGACAGTCATCTTTTCCGGCAAAAGGGGGCTGTCCATGCGTTGCATGACCCATTCGGGACCCAGTCATGTTACCTTGTTTACAAACCGAACGGCAAGGTGGGGAGATAGCAAACCCCGGGACACAGCCACAGAACACGCACCAACCAGGTTCAGCCCAGGCTCTGGACCAAGAGAGAATGGAAGACCCCTCTCTCGCCCTAGTCTGGTCTTCATCTCTCTTTCGGGCAGCCCGTCCTGCCGCCAGCTCTCATAGCTGTCAGCACCTTTCCCCATATTATATAGTCTCAACACTTAGCAGTCGGAAGCTCCCAAACCCATATGGTACGCTGTCTTGATTAAATAATGTAATTTGCTTTTTAATTTAAAAGCATTTATCATATCAGTATCTTTTCTTTGCTGTTCTAATAAGGGTGTCGATTATTTTCTTTTCTATTTTTTTAGGTTGAGGGTTGGAGTTTTGTTGTTGTTTTAAAGTTAGTCCATATGTATAGATATTTGCTTGCTTTTTCAGCATTATACGCTGAATAGAGATTTCAGATGGCAGTTTTTTTTCAGCTTGAGTATAGAGGAGTGGGGGGGGGGGGTGTCCGACTGCCCTGGAAATTTCCACCATAATCTGGGCTGTCTGATTCTTTTGGTATAGCCCTGGACTCAGGCTCTGATATCTCGAGTTCAATCCCAGCCCGCAACATTAAAACCTGACCTGCCTGCTGCCCATCTTTAATACTTCCTTCCATCATTCCGGTGGTGTCAAGCTTAGTGCTTCGTTGGTCTTCTCCCCCCCCCCCCTCCCTCTTTCCTTTCCCCCTCCTCAGTTCAAGACCTTGCCAACGCACAGGGTTATACGCAGGCTCACGGAGTCTGCCAGATAATTGCTGGCAGATTTGGGCGGAGCGCATATGGAATTGTCCGAGTGATATGACCCCCCTTTTGAATAGAATCCAAACTTCATAATCTTGCGACTGCAGCGCGCAAGTCAGATTATTGTTGTGGGTTTAGGTAGAGAGACAGAACCGGTCATTTTGAGGATGGCTTAATACGCTTGGGTATACACGTGTGTGTGTGTGTGTGTGTGTGTGTGCGTGCGTGCGTGTGTGTGTGTGTGTGTGTGTGTGTGTGTGTGTGTATGTGTGTGTGTGTGTGTGTGTGTGTGTGTGTGTGTGTGTGTGTATGTGTGTGTGTTTATGACTATGTGTGCGTGTAGGTGCATACATGTGAGATACGTGTATCGGACAAGGGCAGTGTTGTGTTTTTTACGGACGTGCATGCGTGCACAAACTGTACATAAGAGTTTACATGTGTGCGTGTGCGGTATGTATATGTTCGCATGTGTATGTATGTGTGTTTGATGGGTGGGTGGGTGAGGCATGGATATGTGTATTTTGTATGTGCGTGTGTTACTGTGCTTGTGTTAGTGTGCATGTGTATGTTAGTGTGCACGCGTGTGTGTCTTTTAGTGCATGAGAGCGTGTGTGTTAGTGTTTGCGTGTGTGAATGGGTATACTATTAGTGTGCTTTTGTGTGTGTGAGTGTTTGTGTATGTGCGTGTGTGAATGTGTGTGTGTTTGTATTTGTGTGTGGGTGTGCTCGCGTGCTTGTGTGTGTCTTCGAGAGTGAAAAGATTATTCTTCGTAAAAGGAATCCAAAACAAGTGCGACTGCCCGCATTCAAACAGGAACTAGTCCTTTTCTCCCACTGGACGAAACAGCAGCGACGTTTTAGTCTTTTTCTCCTAATTTTTGCATTTGGTGTTATTCGTTTGCGATCTTACGTTTACGCTTGACAAAGGCCAAAATGTGCGCCTGACTTGTCTGGTTGTATTAAATACGCGTTCTGATTCTATTTTCGTGTTTTTTTTTTCTGGTTTGTGTATGTATGTATGTATGTATGTATGTATGTATGTATGTATGTATGTATGTATGTATGTATGTATGTATGTATGTATGTATATATGTATGTATGTATGTGTGTGTTTGTGTGTGTATGTATGTATGTATGTATGTGTTTGTGTGTGTGTGTATGAGAAAGAGACAGAGAAAGAGAGAGAGAGAGAGAGAGAGAGAGAGAGAGAGAGAGAGAGAGAATGTGTGTGGGTGTGTGTGTGTGTGTGGTGTGTGTGTGTGTCTTCACCTGAGAGATGTGTGGTGTGTGTGTGTGTGTGTGTGTCTGTGGTGTGTGTGTGTGTGTGTGTGTGTGTGTGTGTGTGTGTGTGTGTGTGTGAGAGAGACACTGTGTGTGCGTGTGTGTGTGTTTGTGTTTATGAACGTTTGTGTGTGTGCGCGCGTGTGTGTGTGAACGTTTGTGTGTGTGTGAACATTTGTGTGTGAGTGCGTGCGTGCGGGCGCGCGCGCGCACGCCTGTGTGTGTGTATGTGTTGGATGTAACAAGCTCGGTACATGATATGTTTGCTTACTTGTCTCTTATATACACTTTGTCTGTCTGTCTCTCACACATGCACACACAATTTACACTGACATAACACAAAACAGGCTCAGTTCACATAACATATATTTCATCAATTATTCACATTTATGACAGTCAGTCATCAAAATTATGGCTTGAAAAGTGACAGGTGTTGATGGATAATAATTATAAATGTAAATAATCTTCACACTCGCATAACGTCTCTCTCGCTGGTGCTTTTTAATTTCATGGCATAATTTTAACCAGTATCAGCAAAGCAGTAACTCTGTTGGTAGGAGGATTATTTATGTAATCATTTATGATAATTATTCGCTAACGCTGCGGCTGAATATATATATACCAGCTAAATGACCGGAGAGATTTATGTCTGTAGGAGGATTATTTACATTTACGACAATTATTCGTCAAAAACTATGGCATGAAATCACCACAAGCAATGGACAAAGGTTTTTATATCGATAGGAAAATTGTTTACATTTATTGTATGATAAGTATCCATCAACAGCTGTGAAAAATATGGCAAGAAAACAAAATATCAACATCAGAAAGAAATCAGTTTCAGATCAATAGGCAGAACACCTGACAAAACTGGAAGATCACAATCGAAGGGCAATAACTACACAGATACAGAAATCTCCATCCGACCGTAGTATTGGTTCTTGACATCAAACCCCCTTCCCCAATAAAAAAAAAAAAGAATAGTACTGGTTGTTTTCAAACACATCTATTTTGAGTATTGATAACGTAATTGTTTTTAAGACTACTGTTTTCAAACTTAGCTAGGCCTTTTAACATTATTGTCTATAAGCATGTGCTGGGTTATTTTTCAAAGCTCTGCTCTGCTTTGTAGTGTTACTATCGTTACGTTCAACTTCTGTTCTACTTTCAGTATCACTATTTTCTGTTCAAACCCGTTTTCGTATCATTTAATTTGTTACTATTTTCTGTTCAAACTCGTTTTCATATCATTTATTGACCAAACTAATGATGGCTGATTTTTTTTTCAAAATGTGCTAGAATGTTTTTCTTTTTGATAAAAACGTGATATTTTGTATTCCAGTATGGCTCGTCTCTTAATTCAGAATGCCCCAATACAGTCTTAGTTAAACTGAATTTCATGTCGAAGTGAACATTACACTTCATATTGTAGTGTTAGTCATTGAGTTTGAAACAGCTTCTGGCTGGCTGAGTGACAAGTTACACAAGTCTGACAGCCTGAACACACAACATGTTCATACCTTCCCACAGGCCATGAAGACCATATGAAGGATATTACAGTCAATAACATAACACTGCTTCCGTCCGATTCAGGCACCAGCGGATTTTGTGACCCGCGAATTGCAAACCGCTTCAAAATAGTGAAATCACAGAGTTGGCCACCTACGGCCACTCAATGACAGGTCTGACCATGCAAGTCGGTGTTGTGAGGGGCTGGGGGTTGGGGAAGGGGGGGGGGATTGCAGAGGGGGGGGGTGAGGGGGTTGCGGAGGGGGAGTGAGAGGGCTGCGGAGTAGGGGGAGTGAGAGGAGCAGATACATGTGCTCACAATTTGTAATTGAGCAAACATTTAATATCAGTGAAGTCTGACTAAATCTTGTTTTTAAAAAAAAAAATTTTTGGATTAAGTTTCTTTCTTTCTTTTTTTTTTTTTTTTTTTTTTAACTCTGTAAACGTTTTCTAGAACATCATGACAATAGAACACGCGTGTTACATGTTCTTTGTAACTACAGTTGGCTACTCTTATGAGCATGATGAGAAAAGCACAGGTGTGTTTTTATTTCTTTTCTTTCTTTCTTTCTTTCTTTTTTTTTTTTTTTTGCCTCCAAGTTACTCTCTCTTCCTGGGGCTTCTTCCCGTCTCTGTACATCACAAAGGGCTGTGATGTATGAGACTTTTTTTTTAAAGGACCATCGCACTTACGCAGTGTCCTTCGTCATATCCTGTAGTTACCTTTCCGCACAGCGTCAAAGGCTTTAAGCTAATAGCTGTTTTTTTTAAAAATTCTTGTTCATAGCTAACAATTGCTTTGTTTTAGCTTATTAATTAGATTTTAATATCTGCAGACGTAGAAAACAGACCACTGTCACAGTGTGTAATCCTATTGACCTTTAGAAAATAAAGATCTATGAATTAGTCAATCAGTCAATTAATCAATCAATCAATCAATCAATCAATCAATCAATCAATCCAATCGATCAGTCAATCTGTCAATCATTGAATCAGTCACATACGGACACCGTCACACACTCTAAAGCGCACATGCTTACTCCAGCTTGCGCGCGCGCGCGCGCGCGCGCACACACACACACACACACACACACACACACACACACACACACACACACACACACACACACACACACACTTGCTCTCTGCATGTCTGTCTTCTTCCTCCCTCCCTCCCTCACTCTCACATGTATCTCTGGATGATCATGATGGTGTCTGTAACGTACGGCAACTGGTTATTTGTATTTCCCCCCTCTTGGCTTATGCGTGTATGTGCGCGTGCGCATGTATGTATATTGTAATGTGCATTAGTCACTATGTGTAAATGTATATATGTGTATGGGAAAGAAAACAAATGTGAGAGTTATTGTTATTGTTGTTTAAAGCCCAGTTGACTGCGTAGAGGGCTATAACCGCTTTAAAACATACAAACTTCAACAGGGGAAAAAAAAAAAGAAAAGGAAAGAAAATTAAGCACACATGTCAGTGTATTCACGCACATACTCTAAGGACATGCCCCTGGCGTTGACCACTCCGTCCAATTTATCGCACAGGGGATTTAAGAAACGCACCTGAATACAAATGTAAGCATACCCAAGGACATCAAAACATGTATAAAAGCAGGCATAAATGACCTAAAATTGCTTTCGCATCTCTCACCTCCCTAGAGCCAAAAGTGCACTTAATACCTGTGCCCAATTATCAATCCCAAGAAAAAGTACGTAAGGCTTAATTGAACACATACAGGTATATGGATGAGCAAGGCAGAAAATGATGGGAAGAAATGACTGAAAGCAAAGGGGGAAGAAAGAATCACAGAGAGTGACAGAAAAGAGGAAATTTCTAGCACAGAATTTCCAGAAGGTGGGGATACTAATTATACTGAAAGAGACCCCGGCATCCCCACGGGGGAAATTGCGAGAGTATGCTTGCATTTGTGTGTATGAATGTATAAGAGAGTGTATGTCTGTGTTTGAAGAGTTAGATCGATAGAAAGATAAACGATAGATATAATGACAGATAAACGGTTAGACAAACAGATATGTAGGTAGATATGTGGGTAGGTAGATAGCTAGACAGATAGATAAACAGATAAGCAAAGAGACAGACAGGTAATTAGATAGGCATATATTTACAAATATCAGTGACATATTATTTTTATATTTGGGTCTCCAGATAGGTAAATGGATAGACAGATACAAAATCAATGATATCATCAGTGTATTTTAAACTTATGGGTTTCCCAAATACGTCTATGCAACGTTACATTATTTATTGTAAAACATGACTTTAATTCTGTTTCATTGAGCATGCTTCAGGATGACTATTTCATGAATGGAGTTAGTATGATACGTTGTATTGGTTGCATTTGATATAACGTGGTGTATTGGTTGCATTGCATCGTAGTGTATTGTGTTTCGTAGTGTATTGTGTTTTATGTATGTATTTATTGTGAGAACAAATTAGCTGTGCGAAAACAGATGCTTGGTGCTGGGAAAATGCGCTGCCGTAATGCAACGCCGTCCACCACTCTCTCCCTCTCTGTCATTGTGTTTGTCTTTTTTCTCCCTGTACGCTCATTTGTCTCATTGTCACTCTGTCTCTTTCTCTTTCTCTCTCCTTGCTCGCTCGTATGTCTCTATCTTTGTCACTCTGTCTCTTTCGCTTTCTCTCTCTCTTTGTTCGTATGTCTCTATCTTTGTCACTCTGTCTCTTTCTCTTTCTCTCTTTGTTCGTATGTCTCTTCTTTGTCACTTTGTCTTTCTCTTTCTCTCTCCTTGCTCGTATGTCTCTATCTTTGTCACTCTGTCTCTTTCTCTTTCTCTCTCCTTGTTCGTATGTCTCTATCTTTGTCACTTTGTCTCTTCTCTTCCTTTCTCTCTCCTTTGCTCGTATGTCTCTTCTCTTTGCCACTCTGTCCCTGTCTCTCTCCTTGTACGTATGTCTCTCTCTCTCTCTCTTTCTGTCTTTGTCACTCTGTCTCTTTCTCATTCCCCCTCCTTGCTCGAATGTCTCTCTCTTTGTCACTCTGTCTTATTCTCATTTTCTCTCTTTGTTCGTATGTCTCATTCTTTGTCAGTCTGTCTCTTTCTCATTCTGTCTCCTTGCTCGTATGCGAGTCTATCTTTGTCACTGTGTCTTATTCTCATTCTCTCACTTTGCTCGTATGTGTCTATCTTTGTCACTGTCTCTTTCATTCTCTCTCTTTGTTCGTATGTCTCTCTCTTTGTCACTGTGTCTCTTTCTCATTCTCTCTCTTTGCTCGTATGTCTCTTTGTCACTTCTGTCTCTTTCTCATTCTCTCTCTTTGTGCTCGTATGTCTCTCTCTTTGTCACTCTGTCTTTTCTTTCTCTCTCTTATCGTATGTCTCTATCTTTGTCACTTGTCTTTTTCTCATTCTCTCTTACTCGTATGTCTCTATCTTTGTCACTCTTCTCTTTCTCTCTCTTCTGTATGCTTGTCATCTGTCTCTTCTCTCTCTTCTCGTCTTTCTTGTCACTCTGTCTCTTTCTCTCTTCTTGCTCGATGTCTCTCTCTTTGTCACTGCTTTCTCATTCTCTCTCCTTGTACGTATGTCTCTCTCTCTTCTGCTTTGTCACTCTGTCTCTTTCTCTTCTCTCTCTTGTCGTGTCTGTCTCTTTGTCACTGCTTTCTCATTCTCCTCTTGTCGTATGTCTCTCTCTCTTGTCACTCTGTCTCTTCTCATTCTCTCTCTCTTTGTTCGTATGTCTCTTTGTTCGTATCTCTCTTCATTTGTTCTTATGTCTCTCTCGTTGTCACTATGTCCTATAATTGAAATTGTTGAGTTATACTATAGGTTGGTTCAAGTTATTGTTAGGTAAAACTAAATAGATAGTAAATAATATAATGAATAATTATAAAATAAAATGGTGTTGAAGCTAAATGCGGCACGCGCTGCAGCAGAGGAGCAGCCCGGTTTCACATGGTAAATCATTTCACATGGTAAATGAAATTGAAAAAAAAAAATGGTTATAGTTCTACAAGAACAGCGCTGTGTGTTGAGTGGCAGGTCCACAGTAGTAATACCACAAATGTCTGCGTCTCCTTTTTTTGCGCTGGGGTGTCTTGTCACCAAACTAGTTGCTGATTGTGGTTCTAGTGTCTGACCCTCCTTCCCCTTCCCCTTGCAACTTCTTCCCCCTCTTTCCTTCCTATTCTTGGTGACTGGGAGGAGCGGGAGAAGGGGATGGGGGAGTCAAATCCAGTGGTTAGTCTAAAAGGCCAAAGGTCACTTGTGGATGAATACATTGCACATGTTGACATCTTTGTGCTTACGTAAATACCTACGTGTTTGGCTGGAGGGGGCTGATGGGTGTGATTGTGTGAACGAAGCTGGCATTGCTTGTAGGATTGTAGAAAAGTTGTGTGTTTACACGTGCGTTTGGACGTGCGTAAATGTGGGGGGTGGGGGGGGGGGGGGAGAGGAGGGTGTTGGTGGGTGTGATTGCGTGAAAGGGAAGGCTGCATTGCGTGTAGAACCGTAGACATGCCCCAAGTAAATCGAATAGTGGTACAGATTGCACTAACGCCTGCTTCTTCCTTTCTTTGCCCTGTGGGATTATGGTTACCAAATCAACTGATGGTCGTGGTTCTGGTGTTTCCTCCTGACCCCCGTCTCCCCATCTCTCTCTACATGGATTCTCTCCCCCCCCTCCCCCGTGGGGATGCCGTTGACTCTTAAAGTATAAATATATACCCACCTTCTGGAAATTCTGTGTTAGAAATTTCCTCTTTTCTGTCACTCTTTGTTTTTTCCTTCCTCCTTTGCTTTCTATCATTTCTTCCCATCATTTCTGGTCCATTCACCTGTATGTGTTCGATAAAGTCTTACGTACTTTTTCTTTAGGAGTTATAATTGGGTACATGTATTAAGTGCATTTTTAGCTCTAGGGAGGTGAGATATGCGGAAGCAGTTTTAGGTAATGCATGCCCGTTTTTATGTTTTGTTGTCCGTAGGTATGCTTAAATTTGTAATCAGATGTTTTTTTAAATCCCCTGTGTGATAAATTGGATGGAGTGATCAACGCCGGGGGCATGGCCTTAGATTATGTGCACGAATGCATTGATATGTGTACTTAATTTTCTTTCTTTTTTTTTTTTTCCCCTGTTGGAAGTTTCGTACGTTTTGAAGAGGTTATAGCCCTGGTATGGCTCTGCGCAGTCGTCTGGGCTTTAAACAACAACAACAACAACAACGACAACAACAACAACGTGGATTGTTCACCCTTGTGGATTTAGTACCCACCTAGAATATGAGAAACCGTGATTTGATTCCCAGTCAGAGAATGATTTTTCTCCCTTTCCAGCAGACTTTGACTGGCGGTCTGGGTGGTAGTCTTTTGCATGACTCAGATGAACCGAGTTCCCATTTGTAGCATGCGCTTTGCACACGTTCAAGATCTCACAGAAACAAAGGAGTTGTTATTGTGTATATTCCGAGAAGAATCCATTCTTATCGGTAACCAAGACTTGCACACAGAGAAAAAAGGAAACGTTGCTCTGTGGTGATTTGCTCTCCCTGTTGAGAGCAGCACAATGTATAGACAGACATTTTATATTTAAATGACATTACATGCAAACGTATTTCCATTTCCTAATCTAAGAATACTGACATCTTTCCTTAAGTCACTAAAAGCTGTACAGTTGAAGAGTACATGAGATTCACCTTCTTTATGTTGGTTGCACACAGGACATAGTAAATGAAATGGTATCACATCCTTTCTTTGCTGCAATGTGTGTAACGGATAGGCGAGAAACCAATATAAATTTCATGACCTCCTCTTTGTAAACAGTTTCAAATTGTGTATTCCCCATACTTTTCAGTTTGCAGTGGCTGTTTAGAACACCTGAGTCGAGACCCAATGTATGTGTTAACAGCTGAAAGATGTCAAAGGAAATATTGCCCAGGAAGCATACAGGTGTTGAGCTAAAAGACAAGGCCATTTTATATTACACAATTACTGTGTGTCAATGAATTTGGAGATGTTTGGTTTCAACAAAATGTAGGTGATGTGAGTGGTTAACTTTTCTTGTTCAGGCAAAGACCCGCTGATCAATATGAACAAAGTGGCACGACAGTCTAGAAACAAAGGAACGCTTTGAAATGTATTCCAGTTTAAACAGACATTACAAATTGTATGCATGTTTAAGTGTTTATAAGGAATTTGTGACGCTGCGTACGATTTTGATGAATAATTGACAGCCTATTACTCTTGAGCTTAAAAAAAGTAGTTTTGATATTCTCCAGAATTCCACACCAAATCTATTAAAGCTGAAATAAGCTATGAATATGTGTTGAAATTGTTATCCCGGTAGCCATTTCCTCAAGGGAAATTGCGCAAATGTATGCGTATTGCCAACCATTAAAGTATATGTCAGCAGTTTGATGGAAAAGCAAAAAATCTAATTATGTCAAACTTGTGCAGTATCCATGATTTTCCCAAGCACAGTCATAGCTTTGACTTAAAAAAAAAGTTAAAACCTCATTTTTGTGTGAGTTACCAACATATGTCCATGCGCACAAGTGAATGTGTAGGTCTCGGTAGGAGGATGGGTGGGAGGTGGAGTACGGCCGCGGGTGAGGAGGTGCGAACGTGTAAATGGAAGGTGGCATTGCGTGTAGCATTGGGGGAAAGTGCTGTGTATTGATTCGCAGGTCGACGACATTAATGCCACTAATACCCTGCTTCTCGCTTCCCCCCCCCCCCCCGCCTTTTTTTTTTTTCCTTCTTTTTTTTTTACGGTATGGGCGTCTGTTACCAAACCAGCTACTGGTAGTGGTGCTGTTACCTCTCTTCTCCCTTTGTCAACCCCCTTCGTCACTTCTTCCCACCTCCCTGTTTCTTTGTTGCCTTTCTGCTTGTTGACGTCTGTGCGTTAACGATGTGACCCTGAGGGAGGGGACGGGAGAGAGAGAGAGAAATGGGAGAGAGGGAGGGAGAGAGAGAGTGAGAGAGAGAGAGAGAGAGAGAGAGAGAGAGTAACTGATTGATATCATTTTCCAGCGATAAAGACTATGCGTGACACAGTGCAGTAATGTTTGGTCAGTGACCGAAAGACAGAGGAAAAGGGAGACAGAGAGATGCAGAGAATATTAAAACTTGTATTTATGAAGGTAACACAATAAGCATATGAATATTATATGTTTGCATGCAACCCTCATCCAAGCGGGTTGCACACTATGCACATGTATATATTAGATCAAGTAAGCATATAAATATTACATTTTTTACATACAACCCTTCCAAGTGGGGACCACACTATGCACATGTATATATAAGATCAAATAAGCATATGAATATATTTTTGCATACAGCCCTCACCCAAGCAGGGTCCACAATATACACATGTATAAAATAGATCAATTGTGTCGAAAGTCAGTACACAGAATGAAACAACTCAGAGAAGACGGAAAGATAGAGGAAAGTAAAGGGGAGAGAGAGAGAGAGAGAGAGAGAGTGGGGGGGGGGGGGGGGGGCGGGGGGGGGGCGAGAGACAAACAGCCGAATACACCGACAGAAAAAGAGATACAGGGCAGCTACAGCGCAAAAACAAAAAGCATGTAGGCTAGTATATGATCTAACACTATACAGCTTACTTTTTTTTTTTCTGAACCGTAACCTTTTTCCTGTAACGTCGAGTAAAGAGACGTTACACGAACCTCCCTTGTTTATCTCGCCGTCTGTTTTTATTCAGTTATTATGGATACTTTCAGGTTAGACGATGATATGATTAGTGACGCAATCTCAAATCTATTGACCTCTCCACATTTTCATCTGATGCCTCCCGCCTCCTTTCTGAAAAGTCACACAACCTTGCCGATGAATTCTATACTACTCTCCACCATCTTCTGGACACTCATGCTCCAGCCACAACTCGTCTTTTACCTGACCGCCCCCCTACCCCCTGGCTCACTCATGAGATTGCCTGTGCAAAACGTGCCCGCCGCAGATCAGAGCGCCGCTGGCGCAAATCCAAACTCACTATACATAGGCAACTTTTCCAAGCCTCTAAAACAAAAGTATCCACCCTCATTGCATCTGCAAAAACAAACTATTTCCAAACCAAAATCCTGAATGCCTCTTCTTCAAGAGAACTCTTTACAACCATGAATCATCTCCTTGGCACACGAAAAGATTTACCTCTCCCAACAAAACACACAAATGAAGAACTCCCATCTGTATTCTCCAAGTATTTCACCACCAAAATACAAACTCTTCGTGACAGGCTTGACAGGACACCCTGTCAACCATGCCCACCTGACTCTTCCTTCTCTGGCACACCTCTTACTACTTTTACCCCAGTCTCACAAGAAGAAATTCTCAACACAATCAGATCCATGTCGTTCAAAACCTGCGAACTGGATCCTCTTCCAGGTTCTCTCTACTCTGACTGTCTCCCTACTCTCCTCCCATTCATCACTGACATCATCAACACTTTTCTTCAAACTGGAACTGTCCCAGATTCTTTCAAGTCTGCTATTGTTCACCCTCTCCTCAAGAAATACAATTTAGACCCAAATGAACTGAAAAATTACCGGCCTATCTCTAATCTCTCTTTCTTGTCAAAACTCCTTGAAAAAGTTGTCCTCAACCAGCTGAACTCTCACCTGTCTGCCAACAATCTTCTCAATCCTTTCCAGTCAGCCTACCGCCAGTGCCATAGCACTGAAACTGCCCTGCTACACATTCTCAACAATCTCCTCCTTGCAACTGATACTGGCAAAGTCTCTCTCCTCACACTCCTTGATCTGTCTGCAGCCTTTGATACCATTGATCATGGTATTCTCCTTTCTAGACTTCATCATACTTTTGGCATCTCTGACATTGCTCTCTCCTTTTTCACTTCATATCTGTCAAACAGAAAACAAACTGTTCTCATTAATGGCACTTACTCTCAACCTGCATGCCTGACCTGTGGTGTTCCACAAGGATCTGTCCTCGGCCCTGTTCTTTTCACTCTTTACACCTCCCCCCTGTCCACCATCATCAACTCCCACTCTATAAAACACCACTTCTATGCTGATGACACCCAACTTCTAGACAGTGACACACCAGACAATATACAGCGCCTCTTGACTCGCACCACTGAGTGTTACTCGGACATTAAGAACTGGATGACATTCAATAAACTTCAGCTTAATGACGACAAGACAGAAGCTATCCTCATTGGCACCCGTCAGAAACTTTCTCAGCTGCCTCCTCTTTCTCTCCCATTATGTAACACATCAGTCCCAATTTCTGATTCAGCTAAAAACCTTGGTGTCTGCATTGACTCTACCCTCTCCATGAACAACTTTGTTTCTCAAACTGCCAGATCTTGCTACTTTCACCTCCATCGTATAAGCTTGATCAGGAAGTATCTCTCTGTGGAAACAACTGCAAAACTCGTTCTCTCCTTCATAATGTCTCGCATTGACTATTGCAATTCACTCCTGTCTGGTCTTCCTGCCTCCACCATTCACATCCTACAGCGCATTCAAAACAATGCTGCACGCCTTGTACTCAAAAAGAAAAAAGCTGACCACATATCTCCTCTCCTGGCACAACTTCACTGGCTCCCTGTATCAAAGCGCATACAGTACAAACTAGACACCATGTGCTACAAAAGCCTCAATAACGCAGCCCCCGATTACCTGTCAAGCCTACTTGAGATCTATGTTCCCTCACGTACCCTCCGCTCTGCCTCCGATCCTCTGACTTTTCGCTTTCCACGCACCAAGCTCAATACCTATGGTCCACGAGCCTTCTCTGTTTCTGGTCCACTTTCCTGGAACATACTTCCTCTCTCTGTCCGTCAGCAACCTACTTTTGTCTCCTTCAAGTCCGCTCTCAAAACTCACCTTTTCTCCTCTGCATAAAATCCTGACCTCACTCATCCCCCTCTGTAGCCTGTCTCCACTCGGAGGGGAATCACATTGTAATATATATTTGTATATAATATGCTCTCTATAATTTTCCATTGCTTTTATTCTTTTTCCCCATTTATAGCCATGTGTAAGTGTGTGTGTGCGCGCGTGCGTAAGTGTATGTTCAGCGCTTAGATTTGATTTTTATCGAGATTTTGCGCTATATAAATATTGTAATTATTATTGTAATTATTGATGTCATGAGAAACGGTATTCTCTTTCGTCATCGATAGTTAACACACACCTGTCTACACATCTGCGGGAGGATTAAATTAAGGTTTTCCTGTAACCTGCTGAACGATTTGTTATAAAGCAAGGTGTCAACTCAGTTTTTCATTATAAAGACGATTCCTTACTTCTCTCCCTTTCTGATCAACTTCTGGGGCCCAAAAGAGAGACAGGTACCTATTTACAGATGGATGGACTGTAGCGATGTATCTTACTCAGGACCTGGCCAGCTTATGGGTTTAATTGTGCAGGCTTAAGGCATGTGCCATGACTACCATACGCATGGCACCTGTGACGTTAATGCATATGAAATTCGTTCCGAGCGCGGAGGCGTCATCTTGAGAAACTGAAACTGAAACTTGGCCTGGGCATGAACCTGGCCCTCCATCCGTTTGGAAACCACACTCGATCGTGCATAACCTCAGCTTTTGCAAGTGATGAAATTCCCTCATCCACTGCACCATATCATCGCAGAACCCAGACAAGAACGTACAGAATAAGAACAAAAGCTTGGTGTATCCACAGCGGCCGCTTCTGGCAATATTGAAACTGTGTTTGCTTTGATGACGTCATATGTTATGACAGTCTGTGCTGTGACGGTCTTTCCAGGATCATCCTTTAGGATAGCTGGAAGGTGTCTTGTCTCTATGGTTGACAGAGCGAGCTGGGTGGCAAATGTCAAGAGACTGCACTAACTTCAGTGTGCCTGAGCTGCTTGAGTCTACATTCCAGAGACAGAGCTGGAGATTCCTGTCTGCTTTGCGTCTCATTACTCCTCCCAACGACCACACTGGTCATGGGATTAGATGATGTTGATGAAAACAAAAGAAGTTAACTACTGGATAAAGTGTCTTGGGTTGGAGATGACTTATTCTGGATCAGCCAAACCACTGCCTCCTAACCCCCCCCCCCTCTCTCTCTCTCTCTGTCTAAAACTGTACGTGTCTCCAGCTTTTGCGCTATAGGAAAAGTCACGTTTTATAAAGTCGGACTTTTACGTCGAAAATTTAATACATGCTGGAAGTATAATTGATGTAGGAAATACACAACGTGGATTTGAACATCGATCAAACATTTTGCTGTTTTATGCTGATAGCAGCATAATAGAACAGATGTAACCTTTAATCTTAATCTGATTTTTCAGAAATTGTGCGTGTTTACAAACGTGAAATTAGTCAATGTTCTGCATTTCTCAACTCGCCAATTTCATGAACGATTTGTACTGTCTTGTATGAAATTAATGATACAGCCTACAAATTAAAATCTCAAATTAATGTATGAAATCCATTCAACAACGGATTGGTCGGAGTACTCTTCTAAATTATGAAATGATTTGTTCCTCAGATTTTGGTTCTTGTACACAAATGTTACAAATGTTGACATTTCTCAGATTGCGCAGCTCGGATTGATCTTTCACATTATTCCTGAAGAAAATCAATTCAGCTTTTTTGTGTGTTTTTTGTTTGTTTGTTTGTTTGTTGTTATTGGTGATATTCTTCTATTCCTTAATGGGCGAGGGCTGGATATTCTTCTATTCCTTAATGGGCGAGGGCTGGATATTCTTCTATTCCTTAATGGGCGAGGGCTGGATGTAGAAAAGGCACGCAAGTTAAACCACCGTCGTAATTTTTTAAAAATCTCTTTTCGGAAAGGGGACGGGGGAGGGAGAGAATAATTTAGCATTGACATTGAGGACTGTGTGTCTGTCTATGTGTATGTGTCTTTGAATTTATCAGCAGAGAGTTCGTAACAGTTTATGTGTTTTTAAAACCAAATTTGGTTTATTGCTTTGTTTGTTTGTTTTTCGTTGTGTAGTCTTGAACATTTGAATATATTATGGAACGGTCTGATACTGGCATGATCTAAGACGGTCTAATAGTTGGACTGGCGTCTTACAAAATGTGAAAATATGTATGTATTGATATCACGGCTGTGTAGGGATGGATTTCATTGAAAATTGAGACAAATGTGTTGTCGGGTAAAAGGCAGACGGCTGTAGTATGAACTTTAAACAACAGGTGACCACTCCTAAACAACAGGTGATCACTCCTAATTTTTTCTAAACAGTCAGATATTTTAGGAACGAGTGTTGGAGAAAGGTATTCTTAAAAGTACAAGAGATGAAACTCAAATGGATGGAAATGTATATTGTACACACCATTTTTGGAACCAGTGTCATTCGAAAAGTAACGAGCTGTTAAATATTTTTACCCGTGACTCTTCTGTCACATGGCGCCTGTGGCATCGGAGCATATGAACTTTATTCCGAGTGCGGTTAGGCCATCTTGGGAAACTGAGACTAAAACTGAGTATAAAAGCAATGGCTGGTACTGAAACTGAATGTAAAAGCAATGGGGGACTTGTAAATATCTTTTGCAAAAAAGGAAATATACTGTATACATAATTAATGGAAAGGTTCAAAGAATTGTTGAGATCAGAACGCAAATATCAAATTAACGGAAAACATGGTGTGGTTTGACGTTGATGAAAACATGCAGTTTCGGTAGTTGATTTAATAAGCCTTCTTGAGAAAGTGTACAGTTATAAGCGAAAATTAAAAGAATAAAAACTCCTTTGAGAGATGTCTTACTTCAGCATGCTGTATAGAAGAACATACTGCAAAATCGACGTTGAACTT
Source organism: Monoplex corrugatus (assembly GCA_030674185.1). NCBI lineage: Eukaryota > Metazoa > Mollusca > Gastropoda > Littorinimorpha > Ranellidae > Monoplex > Monoplex corrugatus. Next base: position 73,168,189 of record CM060311.1, on the reverse strand, counting down.
GTATGCTTTTGGTGCGGAATAGCTGCCGGATATATTATTGATCAACAGGAACTCGATACTATTCTCTGCTTATGTATTATTCACATTGTACACAATGAAAATTAACAAAATACCAGTTTATGTTATTAAGATTTGCTCATGCCTATGGTTTGTAATTATATTCCATGCAGGTGTATATAATAATAATAATAATTACAATATTTATATAGCGCAAAATCTTGATAAAATCAAATCTAAGCGCTGAAGCAGACACACACGCAGGCACGCACGCTCGCACACACACGCACGCACACATACAGACACACACACACACACACACACACACACACACACACCCACACACACGCATGGCTATAAATGGGGAGAAAGAATAAAAGCAATAAAAGCAAGAATAAAAGCAATGGAAAATTATAGAGAGCATAGCATACAATTATATATTATAACCATGTGATTCCCTCCGAGCGGAGACAGGCTGCAGAGGGGAGGGTTGAGTGAGGTTAGGATTTTATGCAGGAGAGAAAAGGTGAGTTTTGAGAGCGGACTTGAAGGAGACAAAAGTAGGTTGCTGACGGACTGAGAGAGGAAGTTTGTTCCAGGAGAGTGGACCAGAAACAGAGAAGGCTCGTGGACCATAGGTATTGAGCTTAGTGCGTGGAAAGCGAAGAGTCAGAGGATCAGAGGCAGAGCGGAGGGTACGTGAGGGAACATAGATCTCAAGTAGGCTTGACAGGTAATCGGGGGCTGCGTTATTGAGGCTTTTGTAGCACATGGTGTCTAGTTTGTACTGTATGCGCTTTGATACAGGGAGCCAGTGAAGTTGTGCCAGGAGAGGAGATATGTGGTCAGCTTTTTTCTTTTTGAGTACAAGGCGTGCAGCATTGTTTTGAATGCGCTGTAGGATGTGAATGGTGGAGGCAGGAAGACCAGACAGGAGTGAATTGCAATAGTCAATGCGAGACATTATGAAGGAGAGAACGAGTTTTGCAGTTGTTTCGACAGAGAGATACTTCCTGATCAGCTTTATACGATGGAGATGATAGTAGCAGGATCTGGCAGTTTGAGAAACAAAGTTGTTCATGGAGAGGGTAGAGTCAATGCAGACACCAAGGTTTTTAGCTGAATCAGAAATTGGGACTGATGTGTTACATAATGGGAGAGAAAGAGGAACAGATTTGCAGATATGATGCATGTGTATATATATATATTTTTTTTCAATCTTATTGTTACCACAGTTATGCGTTGCCGTTTCTATTCTTGTATTTTTCCTTGTGTGTTGTCTAAAACGAACTAAAAACAAGTTTGACTGGAAAAAAAGAGTGTGGTCTCGTGGGAACTTTCATTCCTGTAAAACTGATAAAATCCAGGTTCACAACTGTGCAAGACATGTGTACGCAATGTTAATAAATATTTCTTGATGTTTGATGTAGAAAATGATATCCAGAATAGTGCATTGTCACAGTTGCACAAAATACAGATGAACACAGTCCAGTATTTAGAACGGTAGTGAAAATATTGAGTACTTATATCCCATGTATTGGTAAACAGATTTCAATTTACACATCATGTGCTTGACGCTGTTCATAAACAAATCGCTGAACATTTTGTTGAGCTCACTTGGTTTGTCTGCAAGGAAGTATTACAAGAAACCTGTTTGAACGAAAAGGGATGGGAGATTAATAGTATGGCTTGACTATTCAGAAAAAAATGTAATTGTCACTGGTAGCAGTGCCAACGAAAATGCGATTTGGAACTGACCAAAATATGATGTATATAACTCATACCTCATATTATATTTGACACATTCACGCACGCTCGCGCGCGGGCGCGCACACACACACACACACACACACACACACACACACACACACACACACACACACACACACGCACGCACGCACGGGCGTGCACGCGCGCGTGAGGGCATCTTATTATAGGCCATAAAAGGCCCTTGTCTCACCTCTGTGTCTGCCTTTCTGCCTGCCTGCCTGGCTGTCTGTCTGTCTGTCTGCCTGTCTGTCTCTCTCTTTGGATACTTAGTATAGCTCATCAGTATATTACCTCTGTTTCATTCTGACAGTCAGATTAAGCACTGTCATTACTTTTATTATAGTGGTTGTTAAAACTTCTGGGTATAAAAACTTTGTCTTTTTCTTGGAATTTAATATTACTTATATCTTGCTGTTTCTGTTTGTTGAAAAATTGGTTCATCTATACATACATGGAGTTGTGTAGACCCTCCTTATGCAGGACTGAATGTGAAAAATAAATGAACCAAAAAGTCTATGTATTGCTTGTTTTATACCCTCGAAAATATGGTTGGTTTTGTTGTTCCGTCCTCTCTGTCCCTCCCTACCCCCTCCCTCCCTCATTTTGTAACGTGTATATCTTTAACACACAGTGTGGATGCATGCACGCACGCACGCACACACAGACATAGACGCGCGCACACACCCATGCATGACACACACACACACACGCACGCACGCGCGCGAACACACACACACACACACACACGCACGCGGCACACACACACACACACCACCGCCACACACACACCAGACGCACACACACTCTCTGTCTCCACCCCTACACACACACACACACGCACGCATGCACGCACGCACACACGTGCGCGCGCGCGCCACACACACACACACACACACACACACACACAAAACACACTCACGCACACCATACCCACCCTGTCGTACGTTTTTCAAAATCGGTTCTATTTATAAGTATAATGCTTGATAAAATCACAGCAGTATGACAATTTCAAGGCACGGAATTTTTCATAGGAACGACGACCGATAAGCATGAGCGAGTTTGGACACGATGTCAGAGACATGAATAAATAGACCAGCAACTACACGACTTTACTGATGACCTCTATCTCTCTTGATCGACTCCCACCTGTAGTAGGGTATTATGGATGCAGAAAACTGTCAAAACTCTTTTCTGACTTCCGGATCATTCTCCTGTATTACTTCCAAATTCTCTGCTTCGCCATTCCCTGAACAGGGTGCGTAACTGCCTATAACGCAGGATAAAGAACGGTCACTCATGTAAAAATCCGCCTCTTCTGCCGGGTGAGTAGGTTTGTATGAATTTAGATACTTAGATAAGAAAATGAAAAGCGTTCAAGTTACCAACAAATCCTATCGATTAACATCAGGAAGAGAGCTCTTAAATGTTTTCATTTTACTTTTGCACGGTTGTGAGGCGTGGACAGTCAACACGCAAAGTCAGAACAAAATTGAGGCAACTGAAATGTGGTTTCTAAGAAAA
>CM060311.1:73159593-73162301 GCA_030674185.1 Monoplex corrugatus | reverse complement strand
CTGGCGAAGCCTGATCGTTTTAATGTTCAGATTGCTTTTCTCTTGTTGGTTAAATTGTTTGATATTATATGATACAACGCCTTTATGTGTTAACTTGTTTGGTGTTATGTGATACAACGCCTTTATGTGTTAACTTGTTTGATGTTATGTGATACAACGCCTTTATGATTTCATAAGTTCTTCCACCCCATAGACACCTCTTTATCTTGTCTTTTGTATTATTTGTTTCTTTATTTATTCGTTTTTTTCTTCTTTTGTTCGCCTTAAAGCACACATGTGAATAGATGTTAAAAGAAATAACACACACACGCGTGTGCGCATATGCACATGCACAAATGGAATCAGAACGCGTATGTAATGTGACAAAAACAAGACCAGTGCAAATTTTCTGCCGACTGGTCTTTGTCAAGCGTGTACAAAAGACAAAAAAGAATAAATGCACAGCACTCCTGCTTATCGCAACGTTAGGGAAATTGTCCACTTTATTCTGTTAAATGTTTTGCATTTATTCTTTGTTGTCTTTTGTGTACGTTTGACAGAAGCCAGTTGGCCGAAAATTTGCGCTGCCTGGTTTTGCTGTATTAAATAGGCGTTTTGTTTCTATATCTCAAGCAAGTGCGACCGCCGATGTTGAGGCAAACAGGAACCAGAAAAATATGAAAACAAAAACAGAATGCATATTGAATACGCGTTCAGATCTTAGTTTCATGTTTTTATTTAAAACATAAAAAAAAAAGTCTTTGTGGAGGGGGACAAGGCAAAAAGCAGGGAAGCGCAAAAACAGTTTGACAATGACAGTAGCTTAGAGACAGACGAGAATGAGGTGCGTCGTCTGTTAAAAGGTTGCAACCTGGCCAGGACGGGGTTTCCCCCAAAGTTTTAAAACAGTGTGCCAATCAGCTGGCATATATCTTTACAGTAATCTTTAACCTTAGTTTCAGACTAGAAAAGGTCCCTGAATGCTGGAAGGCTTCTGCCATCACTCCAGTACCAAAGAAGCCTAGGGTCACGCAGATGAACGACTTGCGGCCCGTAGCCTTAACATCTCCCATCATGAAGCTCTGTGAGAGAATAGTATTGAATAGGCTGTCTGTTCTTGTCTCTGATTTTGTTGACCCCTTACAATTTGCTTATAGAAGGAATAGAAGTGTTGAAGATGCTGTTTTGTATGTTTTAAATGCTGTGTATAGTCACCTGGACAAACCTGGCAACTCTATTAGGCTGATGTTTTATGATTTTAGTAGTGCTTTTAATACCATCCAGCCACATCTCCTCGTTGATAAAATGTCTAAAATGAACATCCCTCAAAATTTTATATCTTGGATTTTTGATTAATTGACTTTTAGACCTCAATTTGTCAGACTGCCTATTGCATCTGCTTCATCTCATGTTCCCTTTGTTCTATCTGATGTACTGTACACCAACACTGGTGCCCCCCAGGGAACTGTTCTTTCACCATTTTTGTTTACTTTGTATACTGCAGATGGAATACAGAAGGATGAGTCATGCCCTTTAGTTAAATTTGCGGATGGCACCAGTCAGGTTGGAATGATTTGTAAGAAAAATGATTTATTGTACAGAGAAGAGGTGAGACACTTTGTGAACTGGTGTGAAGAAAACTATCTGGAACTGAATGCATCTAAAACTAAGGAAATTGTTATTGACTTAACCAGAGCCAAGATGATGCCCCGGAGCCTGTGCGCATCAAGGGTGAGGAAGTGGAGAGAGTGGATGCGCACAGGTACCTGGGCATCGTCTTTGACAACAAGCTCTCCTTTTCAGAAAACACAGATTCTATCATTAAGAAGGTACAACCAAGACTCTATTGCCTTAGAAAACTTAGATCTTTTAGAGTAAACTCTGAATTCTTTCTTCATTTTACAGATCTGCCATCAGCAGCTTGCTAATCTTTGGGGTTGTGTGCTGGAGTGGGAATGTGTCAGAGAGAGACAGGGAAAGGCTGGAGAAGATCATCAAAAAAGCTGGAAATGTGACAGGACAAAGACATGAGACGCTGGACATGGCCTACCACAAACGACTGACTGACAAGACAGTTAACATACTGAATGACAAAACTCACCCACTTGTGGGCGAGTTTGAAAAAGACGAATTGACAGGAGTGTACGCTACGACAACCGACGACACGGACAACGAGATACAAAGATAGTTTCATACCCAAAGCCATATTATCTTTTAACAACGCTTATACTCGTAATTTTATTTGAAATCTTTATGCTTAACCTGCACTCTTTTTTTACTATTTTAATGTTTATTGTGATAATTGGCACTTGGTCTATGTGAGAGCAGCGCGCTGTGATATGCGAGAGTATGTGATATTATAATGTATGTGATAATATTAATTGTTTGTTTTTAATGCCTTTATAATTTATAATGTATAATTTTATGTCTAATTTGTAATGTGATTGGCAACGTAATTTCCTTCGGGACAAATAAACTATCTTAGTATCTTGTATCTTAATATGCATTCTGAGCATATTTCCGTTCTTTTTTCTGGTTCTGATTTTTTTGAAAGAAATGAGTCAAGTAATGATTCTTACTAAACATTCTGAAACTGAGGGGCCGTTGTCGGATTTGAGGTTGTGTGTTGGAATCCAGAGGGTTGCTTTCAAGTGTGTAAAGGTAGATTCAGAGATTGTTGATTCCTGGAATAGGGGTATTGATTTTCTTAGCATTGAGAGAGAGAGAGA
>CM060311.1:73152093-73157093 GCA_030674185.1 Monoplex corrugatus | reverse complement strand
ATTATTATGTTTTATTTATTTATTGTTTTTTGTTGTTTTTTTGTTGTCTAAAATCACTTAAGTGAATAGACATTAAACCAATGACCACCACCACCACACACACACACTTTCTCTCTCTCTCTCTCTCTCACACACACACACACACACACACATATATACACACTCTCACTACACACACACACGCGCACACACACACACACTTAGTCTCCAACACACACGCACGCACACACACACACCACACACACACACACACACACACACACACACACACACACACACACACGCACTCACTCAAACACTCTCTCTCTCTCTCACACACACACATACACACACAACCAACCACCTCACACACTCACACACACACGCACGCACACACACACACAAACACACACACACACACACACACACACACACACAACACACGCATAAAGAAAGGACCTAAAACAGGCCTGGTTTTCTCTGCATTTTGAGATTGCTTTCTGTTGAAATGCCTGAAGCAGTTTTCGCGTTTGTGTATGTGTGCGTGCGTACGCGTCTCTCTGTATCCGTCTCTCTTTGTGTCTCTCCCTCTGTCTCTCTGTCTCTGTCTCTCTTCTCTTCTCTCTCTACCTCTCCCTCTCCCTCTCCCTCTCCCCCCCCCTCTCTCTCTCTCTTTGTGTTTGAATATATTAAAGGTCTTGATTGTTTGCTTTGATATCGAGTTTCTTGTTTGCTTCTTTCCATTATGCTGTGTTCATCACCAGTCATGTATGAAAAATGTCAAAATTGTCATCTGAGTATTACATTCTCTTCTCTGTCTCCCTCTCCCCCCCTCTCTCTGTCTCTCTCATACACAACGCGCGCGCGCGCACACACAGACACACGTACACACGCACGCACGCGCGCACGCACACACACACACACACAAGCACATGCACACACGCGCGTGCTGCACAGCCATCATCCATGCAAAATGATGAAGCCGATGTTTCGGTTTTTGTTTTATGTTTGGATTGCCTCAATTGTAATTGCACCAAGTTCGTGTCTTCTTGTACGGAAGGTGTGCGTGATGTGCGAGCGTTTATGAAACACACACACACACACACACACACACACACACACACACACCACACACACACACACACACACACACACACACACACAACACACACACACACACACCACACACACACACGTACGCACGCATGCACGCACATACACACACACAAGATCCGGGATGGGGGAAAGGGGGGGGGGGAGTGCCTGTTGGGAAGGCAGTGCAATCTGTATGATTAAAATTTTACTTTTCATCGGACCCAGTGTAACTGAATAGTGTATAAGTACAAGTATCAAATGAAAAAGTAGAACTTAAGTTAAAATGGCAGTGGTTATACAACACATTAAAAACATGATTGCTGAAATTTGAGTTTGTTCAAGAGGGATTCATTGCACTTAGACAGTGCCATATTGGCTTCACCAATGTCTGCCAGCAAATATCTGGCAGACTCCATGAGCCTGTGCAAAATCCTTTTCGCTGACGAGTTCTTTGTCTGAGAGGGATGGGTGGGTAGACGGACCTGTAAGACGCTAAGCTGACACCACCAGAACTATGGAAACATGTAAATGGGCAGCGAACAGGATTAATGAAAGAGATGTGTTTTAGAAAGACATTGAACAGTAGCTGGCTTCTTCTGTTGATAGAACCATGGACCGAAGATTTGATATATCATAGAAAGTCTCAGCGTGCAACATAAAAACTGGCATGTTCGTTGTCCATCGTAATGCTCCACACGTCCAGGTGGTGTCAGCTTAGTGTTTCATAGGTCCTGTTTCCCCCTTCCCAACATCCTCTCCATTTCAGGACATGGGCAGTGCATAGGATTTTGCGCAGGCTCAAAGGTCTGCCATTTGATTATTGGCAGATGTGGGTGCAGTGCATATGGATTTGTCTGAGTGCGATGAATCTTGTTTAAAGAAACTGCGACCTCTGAAGAGACATAATGAAAATGAGGGGCAACGAATTCCGTGCAATTATAGTTAAAAATTTTATCGTAATCTGAGCGGTTGTAGGAGAACGTTAGAAAAGTCAGCTTCCCTGAGACCACCATTATGACGACGGAGCCATCTCCTCTCCCGTCGCCTCTTTAACGTTCCCTCCACTGAAGAACCCCAGGTTTGCATTTAAAGTTTGGGTGACTGAGTCAGTGTTTTGACCAGTCAAGGCATAAATACGGTCACCCATCCTCTTGGCAGCCACGTTCGATCATGCTAAACCTTGGTGCTTTGGGAGCAAGTGTTCAAACTACTATTGTCAACGAGGGTGAAGGAGATGGATAGTATCGCTACCCTCTGAAAATTCTGTGGTAGAAATGTTCAATTTTTCTGTCACTCTCTTTGTTTCCGATTTACTCATTTGTTTTCTGTCTACTCTTGTCTTTTTCATTTTCTGCCTGTCTGATTCATTTGCCTTTACATCGTCCATAAAGACTTACATGCTTTCTGTATGTTGTAATTGATAAATGGGTTCTGATATTAATTACATTTTAGTTCTAGTGAAATGTGAACTGGTTAGTGGCAACTTAAAATACTATGAGCCAGTTTTTATGTGTGTTTTTGTGTACTTAATTAGTGAAGTTTGTTTTTTCTAATCTGCCTTGTGATAAATTCGGTGGAATGGCCAACGCCAGATTATCTGCAGCTTATGCATGAATCCAGTGACATGTGTGCTCCAGTTTCTTTTTCCACGGTCGTCGATGTGCTCAGATGAGTGTGTTTTCACTGAAATGGATAAATAGCCCTGATATGGTCGTAGTCAATCGGCTGGGTTTTAAACTCTAGTAATTATGATAAGAAAAGGAGATGTTGAAGAAAGGAGATGTTGGGCCACATCTTCAGGATGGACTGTCATAGGCACCACCTTGGATGAGAAACATGGTCAGACCAATAGGCACATGATGGTGAAGTTTTGTTATGCTGCATGGGGAGCGAAGAGGATAGATGGGTGGATTGAAAGAATGCTTATCTCTCTTTCTCCCTTGCTGCTTTACATTTCCCACCTCAAAAGAATTTCAGGTGCCTATTTTCAGGTGGGTGAATTGGACGATGTGTTGACCAGGTAAAGCATGAGTATGATCGCTTGCCCATTTGGCAGCCGATCCTGCTGAACTGTAGGGTTTTGAAAGCGAGTGCCTAACCACTGTTGTCAACGAGATGAAGAAGAAGACACCAGGCACCTTTTCATTGGCACCACCTGGGAAGAGAAACACAGGCAAACCAACATAGGGCGTCTGGTGGCGCGCAATTTAGAAGAGAGTGAGGAGGTCTGCATGACATAGAACGAGTTCTCTTAGCTTGCCCAAGACCGTCGCAGGTGGAGTTTTAATGGCGCCTTATGTTTCACCCGAAGCTAAAAAAAAGCATTGAGTGAATAGGTCATCACTACGCCACCAAACCCCCTATCATCCACATAGTAAAACATTTGCAGAGACCCAGGCTTTGACACCAACCGACAGAGCTGGAGGAATCTGTTGAACAGTTCTTTAGTGCGTTGCCCATTGACTCTTCACGAAGTCGAAAGAGGAGACGAAGAAGAAGATCATGAATTGCAATGAGCCATACCATCATCATCATCATCATCAGGTGCCCTGCCGCATGGCGTTGGCGATCATGGACTTCCATCTGTCTCTATCTCTTGTTGCCCCAAGCATCTCCTCCACCCTCCTCGTCTTCAGCCACTCCGCAAGTCCGTCTAGCATTTTCTCCCTGGGTCTACCTGGTGCTCTCTTTCCAATGAGCCATACCAGAGGTTACAATGTTTGTATTATTTGATATTTCGTCATTTCACAAGATACTATCCACGTCGCTACAATGCAGCACTACCTTCTTTCTCCCCCATCCCCTCCTCCTTTCCGTATGCGGGCAAGCGTTTTTATTAACCATGTTCATTGAATTTTTAATATTATTTTTGCCAGGGACATCTCCTTTTTGTTTTGTTTGTTGTGCCTTTGTTGTTGTTGTTGTTTTGTTTTACGCGTATCAAACACATACTGCACATGGGACCTCTGTTTATCGTAAGACTAGCAGCCGCATCACTCCAGATTTAGTATACACCTCTCACCTCTCTCCCTCGCCGAGATCGGCGGTAGGAGCCACGCTCGACGTCTCAAGTCTCCTCCAGGTCATACGTTTGAGACATCTGTGGGCGACTTCCTGGGTCCCCTGACCACATACATCGGCGATTTTGTTCAAATAGGTGTGCGATCGTCCCTTTCTTCTCCTCGCCTCAATTTTCCCCTGCAGGACCGTTGATATCAGGTCTGTTTGGTGTTTCTGATCGCATGGCCTACATATTTCAGATTTCTTTTTTGACGACTGTTAGCAGTTGGCGGTTAACATTTAGTTCCTAGAATATGCTATCGTTTGTTCTTCTGCCTGTCCATTTGACTCTGAGAAATCGTCTATACACCAGCATTGATTTTATTTTCATCTTTTCTTAGTGTCCAGGCTTCGCAGCCATACATTTAAGACAGGCCAGAACAAAATTTTCAGGATTTTTAATTTTAAATCTTTGGGAAGCCCTTTGTCTGTCCATACATTATTTAACTGGACCATTTTTTTGTTTTACCTTGCCAGTTCTTGTTTTCACATCTTTGGTGCAGGAGCCGTCATTTTAGTATAGGGCAGAGAAAAATTATGCCCAACCAGGAAATGAACCCTGGTCTTTTGGCTTCTCAGGTGGGCGCTTTTGCAACAGCGCCACGTCACTACTCCATCAGTGGCTAATTGCGTGTTGTGTTTTGTTTTGTTGCAGGTGATCATGGTGAAATGGAATGAGCCGTATCAGAGGCTGGCGACCTGTGACAGTCGTGGCGTCATCTTCGTCTGGATCAAGCACGAGGGCAGGTGGTCCATCGAACTCATCAACGATAGAAACAGCCAGGTAGATTGATACCTTTGTGTTGCCAGAAATGGTCTGGAATGTGATTACTTGTATTTACTTGCTTTCTTACTTACACACACGC
>CM060311.1:72988988-73151993 GCA_030674185.1 Monoplex corrugatus | reverse complement strand
CTCTTACCACTGTCTCTCAGAAAAACTAAGTGTTTCTCAACCTTCAAACGGCACCTGAAAACCCACCTCTTTCAAACTCATCTAACCTGAAGAGCCTTAGTTTGCAAGTCTGTCATCAGACTAATCTCTCCTGCCTGTATAACAGTATTTTGTATAAGGGCCTATAGAGCAAGGTGTGTGTGTGCGTGCATGTGTGTATGTGTGTGTGTGTGTGTGTGTGTGTGTGTGTGTGTGTGTGTGTGTGTGTGTGTGTGTGTGTGTGTGCTTGAGTGAGCATGTGTGTGTATCACTGTATGTGTACAGCTGAGGAAGGGATAGGGGAGAAATTGAGTGGGAAAGAGACTGAAATACTTTAAGAAACTTTTTCAAATCTTTGTTTGTATGTAAATTGTGATGTGTGATATGCGAATAGTTCATAATTTGTGAGGAATTTTGATTGTCAAGGTATTAATGCTGTAATACTGAAGTTGTAATGTTTTTCCTGTATATGGATTAGAATTTTTCTGTTTTTATCTTCATTCAAAATATTGATTATAATTTTATGTACAACTATTGCATGCATAAACACACACACACGCATGCAAACATAGCACACGCACACACACACACACACTCTCTCTCTCTCTCTCTCCTCATCACACACACACACACACACACACACACACACACACACACACACACACACACACACACATTCTTACAAACACACACGCACAGCAACGCACACGCACGCACACACACATGTACACACACACGTACGCATGCACACACACGCAGCAATATATAAACACAGTATGCCTCTTTATTCATATGAAAAATCTGTTAATCTTTCTTCATTACATAAGTCAGTGTTTAAATTTTAATATTCTGTGGTTTCTTATGTGTCTTCTTACTTGTATAGCTTTAATGTTTGTTGTTATCTTATTGTGTATGTAATTGTGAACATTTTTTATCACCTTTTGCCTTTCTTGCGAAATGTAAAGCGCTGGTGAGCATGTTTTTATATGGAATATGCGCTATACAAATAAACATTATTTATATATATATATATATATATATATATATATATATATATATATATATATATATATATATATATATGTATATGTATGTATGTATGTATGTATGTATATAATCTCTCTCTCTCTCTGTCTTGTCTGTCTGTCTTGTCTGTCTGTCTGTTTCTCTCTTTCCTCTCTCTCCCCCCCCCCTCTCTCTCTCTGTCTGTGTCTGTTATGCAGATAAACCAAAACCAAACCAAAACCAAAACAAGACAACAAGTTAGAATTTTGAGCCCAGTGCTTCAGTCTCTGTGGCCTACCTCATATATATATATATATATATATATATATATATATATATATATAATATATATATATATATATATAATATACACATATAACATAACATATATATAGTTTATATATATATACATATATATATATATATATATATATATATATACACACGCGCGCCACACACACACACACACATATATGTGTATATATATATGTATAGTAAGAAACTCTGGGGAGAGCCAGAAGACAGCAGATGGTCTTCAGAGGAGAAACCATAAGAAACCATAATCAAGCAAGTGTTTGGCCCTTTACTCCTTACACTCTAAGGGGACCAGGTCACATCGAGGTCATGACTCCTGGATGCCCTTTTGTGGACGCCATTTTTTTTTGGATTATTCTTTTTGGAGAAATTTATCCTCCTCCAGAATCGAATCCATGGTCAGGCGTCGCGAGGTCAAGTCACTATTGCAACGGATGTCCAACCACTTAGTTATCAGTCACCAGCTCCATATAGGGGGATTTTTAGCCTTATGAAAGTTCACTTTTCTTCCTCCTAGTCCAGGTCCAACTGAAACTCTTTTCCGCTGCTTCTGCCATTGCTTTTAGGGCTCTGATCCTCTTTCTCCCAGAAACCGAAAGCTGTTTCATGAGATCATAGGCTGATGTGCCTGTCAACCCCCTTGCTCCAACCTCTATGACGAGGGACATCTGGCTGTGTCCTGAAGTTGCTGGCTAGACTGGCATACTTTTCAGACTTTAGATATGGGCTTCCTCCATCCTACTTTCCATACGGTATAGTGAGCTCGATCAGGATCATTTGTTTTGATGAATGGGAATGGAGAACTATGTTCAGGCTCATGCCACTCTTGCTGACGATTTCTTGGTGTTTTTTCCATTGTGGAATATCTGCTGTGCACTCTCAGTCGTCTGTTCCATCCAGCAAACCCCGCTTCCATTGTCTGGGTGTCACACATCTTTTCCAGGCCACAGTTTGCTGCCTCCTGAATGCGTGCAGAAGCTTGTTGGAGGTTCTGGTGGCACGTTTTTCCCCCTGGCAGTACTGATCACTTGTGCGATGTCTTGAAGCACTTGATTGTGCCTCTGTGTGTACCTTCCTTTGGTTAAACGCTACAGTACATGAGCTCAGGATAATTATGTTCTACTGTCTGTTTGCCCCAGCAGAGCAGACATGCAGGTTATCTGATTTTGGGCATTTCACCAGATTAGCATTCAAGGGCAGGAGGTCATACACAGTTCTTAGGATGAAACTGATTCTAAGAGGGGCAGTATACCACAGGCATTTCAGCTTTGACTTCTTTGGAGTGCATTTTCCCAAATCGTCCACTGCCCCTGTTGGTCTTGCTGTTCTGCCTTCTGGAGTCTTGTGGCATCCTGTTCTTTCCTCATCTCTTAAATGATCCCCCTCCCCCTTTTTCGTTGGTCTTTGACCACCATTTCATTTTTGTTGATCCCAGTCCCTGCCTGTTGGTCTGCGTGTGCCCTATTATTTCTCTGACTATGAGGCTTTCCTTCACTGCAGCTGGTGCCTCCTGGATTTCCCATTTCCCTTGCCAGTCCTCAGCTTGGACTGGATTGAACTCACAACCTTGTCTCCTTAGTCTTCAAGCATGCTAAGGAGTCGTCTGACTTTTCTTGCTTTTTACTCCGCAACGATGGATTTTAGGATAGCTTCAGCTTTGACTGGCGACAGTAGAGCGTAACGTCAGTGAGACTCGGTGGGACACCAAGCCATTTCCTTGTGTGTTTGTTGATTTTGGACTCCATCGATTCCACTGTGCTTGTGCAGATATAGTTTATCTGCAGACGCCAGAGAATCTTTGGAATCAGCATAAACTGCAGGCACTATACTTTGTATTTGCCAAGAAGACCACAGCAGTCTGTTGCCTGCAAACTTTCTTCCAACATTTGCTTGGTTTCCTTACCCTTTTGTGTATCTTTCAGGGAGTCGTCATACCACTTTCCGAGGCTTTTCACTGGTTGTTCTGTCACAGTTGGAATGGACTGATTGGCGACAGTAAAATGTTGCTGTTTCGTCTACTTTCCTTTCCTCAGTTAGAGGCTCCGTGACTTTTTCGATCAGAAATTCATCTTAGATAAGGGGACAACTTTTTCCAACAGTTTCAGGATTCCGCGTGTCTCCTCTTTGTTTGTGGAAAGCATTGTGGTGTCGTCCATGAAAGCTTTTAGAGGGGGCTTTTCGTATCCGTTTCCAAGATTAGCTGGGGCTGAAGTCCTCACAGCTACTTTCAAGATGACCTCCATTGTTAACACGAACGGCATTGGAGAAATTGCACTGTCCATGGCAATGCCCACTTCAAAACTGATCCAGTCTGTAGTGTATTCTTTTATGGAAAACTGCATTAAGAAGCCATGAATATACTTCTTCAGCATTTCTCAGATGTTCATAGGGACATGACACATCTCGAGAGCCAGGTTAATCAGTATGTTCGGGACTGATCCACATGTATTTGCCAGATCGAGTCACACCACGTCGAGGTCCTTCCTATCTTTTTTAGCTCTTTGGATTGTTTCCCAAATCATCATGGCGTGTTCTGTACGTCAGACACTCCTGGGATGCTTCCTTTTTTAGACTGAGAAATCCAGGCACTCATTTCCCATTAGGTATTTGGTCAACCTTTCGGCCATGATGGAGAAAAAGATTTTCACTTTGACGTTCAGAAGTAAAATTGGTCTGAACTAGCTGATGTCGCTTGACCTGTTACCTCGTCTTTTGGAATGTACACTCTACCAGCTGTCATCCATTTGTTGCTGATCTTTACGTTTCTCCATGCTGATCTTATCAGTTTGTGGAGACATTAGAGGACACTGGGACACTTCTTGTACAATACATAGAGTATTTCTGTTAGACCCTGGTGAAGATTTGGTTCCTGATTTCTCCACCACTTTCTTTACTTCATCCAGTGTTGGTGGCTTGTTATTAAATATTTTCACTGGATTGCAAGTCGAACCAGACCCTGGATTTCAAATGGTGCCTCGCTCTGAGGGTTGAAATATGTTTTCCTCATGTTGTTGTAGAACATATTTGTCCACAGTGAGTAACACGGATTTGGGCTGCTCAGACAGTTTCCTGGCGAACTTGAGGAGGTCTGTGAAGAAGCAGTCATGGGTCTTTTTCTTTTTGCTCTTTCCCCTCCTTGCTGATTGTGCTTTGCTAAGGGCACTGTGTTTCGCTTTGAAGTCTTTCCACCGTCTCAAAGTTTGAAGCACTTTTCATTTATTTCCTCAAAATCCTTTTTTTTTTTCCTTCTGATGTCCTTCATCTGACGCTGGCGTCTAGACTTTTGTTGAGTAGTTTTCTCTTTTGGCTGTTTCACTCTATCTACATGTTGCATAGTTTTTGGACTATTTCTCTATCCAGCGTCTCCCATTCCTCTTTAGCACATGCAGGTAACAAGTTCATTTTCTGGCACATAGCATCAGGAGCCTGTACAAGTTTCTCATCTGAGCCATCAGCCTGAATGTCCTCGGCACTGTGGTTTGCTTTCTGGTCCCCCTCCCTCCCTCCCCCTCTCTCTCTCACTCTCCTCTCACACACACTGTCTCTCTCTCTCTCTGTCTCTCTCTCTCTCTCTCTCTCTATATATATATATATAATATATATATGTATATATATGTATACAGTGTGTGTGCGTGGTGTGTGTGTGTGTGTGTGTGTGTGTGTGTGGTGCATATGTATATAAACACACACAAGGATGCACACACATGCGTGCATACTCGCATCTTGCACGCTTGTGCACATGCAAGCATATGCACATGCACATCATATCATGCATACGTGCTGCTATCCACACGTGCGCGCTTGTGTTTACATATCCACACAGAGACGGATTCACGCACGCATGCATGCACGTGCGCATGCATGTACGCAAATACAAACGCGCACATGCCATGCGCGCGCGCGCACACACACACACACACACACACACACACACACACACACACACACACACACACCACACACACCACACCACACACACACACACACACACTACACACACACACACACACACATACTGTTTGGGATTAGACATATCCCTGCATCATGTTCGTGATGTTCCAGAACGTTGTGTGCTATTATTTCAAATTAATCTTTTTTGTTCAATTTATGTTAGACCACTTGGCTTCGCATCACGGGTTTTTTAAAATTTTATTTCATTTATTTATTTTTTTAATTCTTGTAATTTCGTTGTGCTTATTGTAAAATTGTACGTACACGTATCTGTCTTCCCGTCCGGTGGTCAATCTGTCTGCCTGCCTGCCTGTCTGTCTCTGTCGCTTTTTCTCTCTCCTTCCCTCTCCCCTCTCTCTCCCCCTCTCTCTGTCCCCCCTCTTCTGTCTCTCTCACACCCCACACCCCCCACGTGTATGTGCGTGTGCGCATGCGCGCGCACACACACACTTAGTAATGGTAAATACTGGCTTCAACTTACCTTACTTTACCGTCCACTCAGAGTTGTTGCGGGAAGGTAAAGATGACTGTCGTCAGATAACCGGGGTCCCTATCGTACAATTAGGCTGTAGATGTGGTGTACATGTACAGTGTGTGTGTATATATATACACACACACACACACACACACACACACACACACACACACACACACACACACACACACACACATATATATATATATATATATATATATATATACACACACCACATATACTATATATATGTGTAATATATATATATATTTATTATATATATATATATAATATATATATGTGTGTGTGTGTGTGGTGTGTGTGTGTGTGCGTGTGTGTGTGTGTGCGTGTGTGTGTGTGTGTGTGTGTGTGTGTGTGTGTGTGTGTGTGTGTGTGTGTGTGTGTGTGCTCTCTCCTGGTTCACTTCATATCTATCAAACAGAAAACAAACTGTTTCATTAATGGCACTTACTCTCAACCTGCATACCTGACCTGTGGTGTTCCACAAGGATCTGTCCTTGGCCCTGTTCTTTTCACTCTTTACACCTCCCCCCTGTCTATCATCATCAACTCCCACTCTATAAAACACCACTTCTATGCTGATGACACCCCAACTTCTAGACAGTGACACACCAGACAATATACAGCGCCTCTTGACTCGCACCACTGAGTGTTACTCGGACATTAAGAACTGGATGACGTTCAACAACTTCAGCTTAATGACGACAAGACAGAAGCTATCCTCATTGGCACCCGTCAGAAACTTTCTCAGCTGCCTCCTCTTTCTCTCCCATTATGTAACACATCAGTCCCAATTTCTGATTCAGCTAAAAACCTTGGTGTCTGCATTGACTCTACCCTCTCCATGAACAACTTTGTTTCTCAAACTGCCAGATCTTGCTACTATCACCTCCATCGTATAAGCCTGATCAGGAAGTATCTCTCTGTCGAAACAACTGCAAAACTCGTTCTCTCCTTCATAATGTCTCGCATTGACTATTGCAATTCACTCCTGTCTGGTCTTCCTGCCTCCACCATTCACATCCTGCAGCGCATTCAAAACAATGCTGCACGCCTTGTACTCAAAAAGAAAAAAGCTAACCTCACATCTCCTCTCCTGGCACAATTTCACTGGCTTCCCTGTATCAAAGCGCATACAGTACAAACTAGACACCATGTGCTACAAAAGCCTCAATAACGCAGCCCCCGATTACCTGTCAAGCTTACTTGAGATCTATGTTCCCTCACGTACCCTCCGCTCTGCCTCCGATCCTCTGACTTTTCGCTTTCCACGCACTAAGCTCAATACCTATGGTCCACGAGCCTTCTCTGTTTCTGGTCCACTTTCCTGGAACAAACTTCCTCTCTCTGTCCGTCAGCAACCTACTTTTGTCTCCTTCAAGTCCGCTCTCAAAACTCACCTTTTCTCCTCTGCATAAAATCCTGACCTCACTCAATCCCCTCTGCAGCCTGTCTCCACTCGGAGGGGAATCACATTGTAATATATAATTTTATATAATATGCTCTCTATAATTTTCCATTGCTTTTATTCTTTCTCCCCATTTTAGCCGTGTGCGTGTGCGTCGTGCGTGCGTGCGTGCGTGTGTGTGTGTGTGTGTGTGTGTGTGTGTGTGTGTGTGTGTGTGTGTGTGTGTGTGTGTGCGTGCGTGCGTGCGTGTGTGTCTGTTTTAGCGCTTAGATTTGATTTTATCAAGATTTTGCGCTATACAAAATAAAGTATTGTATTGTATTGTATTGTATTGTATTGTGTGTTGCTCATGAGGACAGCTTGGTATTCCAGTTTACATGTGCAGAAAGAGGAAACAGTGAAAGGGAGTGGTGAACCATGGACGGACAGTATTGTTGATTTAATGGGTTTTTGAAGACAGTGATGAAAGACTGCCTGTTGCTGGACTTTTGGATATACTGAAGGGGACAACTTGGTGATTACTTCATAAGTTGGGATAGAAGTGGAATAGACTGGCCCTCCCCCCTCTTCTCTCTCTCTCTCTCTCTCTCTCTCTCATCTCTCTTCTCTCTCTCTTGTCTCCTCTGTCTTCTCTCTCTCTCTTTCCCTCTCTCTTCTCCCCCCCCCACTCCTGCCTCATTTCCTTATCTTGTACCTCTCCTCTCTCTTCTCTCTGTCTCTCTCTGTCTCTCTGACTGTCTGTCTGTCTGTCTCTCTCTCTCTGTCTCTCTCTCTGTGTTTTCTCTTCTCCTCTGTTCTTCAGACGTTCTTTTGTTCAGATATTCGATTTTGCCAGCTGAATTTCTGGTTACCTTGTTCTGAAATCCACGGCTACTCTTATGTGAAGTGAACAATTATAATTTGGTGCCTGAGGCAAGATGCAATGTCACACGTTATACAAGATGTGGGCATGATAAGACCACCTCATAGAACTTGTGTTGTGAAGAACAAATAATCAAGCCATTTTAAAATTTGTCTTTTTAGTCAAATATTATTACGGATGAGCCACATTATGTACTTCCAAAGATCAGTGTGACCTTGAAGGTGCTTCGGGTGAAATGAAACTTTTTTTTAGAGGATCATCGCGCTCAGGGAGGTTATCTTTGTGCTCACCTTTTTTTTTTCGTCCCATTTTCTACACCACCTTAATGGCCACAGAAGCTGGCACAGTTTATTTTTTTTACAATGCGATGATGATGATGTCGATGAAGATGATAATCATGATGCTTTGGAGTTCCATCTAGGATTGAGACTGCGTGACAGGGCTGTACTCTACGCTTACTATCATAATATATCCTGGCGTCAACCAGACCCGAGAAATAGATACATGTGGTGCTGGTCAGAAGATTCGAGCAACACGCTCAGTGACACGTCCGTGAAGTGGATGAGACTCAACTGTGTGATCCAGTCTTCCCAACGAGCCGGTTAGAGCCGAAAAATCCCACAACGATTTTTGAAGGGACTGATAGAGAATCGAACCCACAACCTTCCAGTCGGTAGTCTGCTGTATTAACCACGGCACCACGGCAACTGGTCCGGGTGAGATAAAACTTGACACGCATGCGCAAATAGTTTAACGTCGAATATACCAAAACAGCAACCCCCGCTAACCTGACCAGTTTAATTCTGTCTCTGTCATTGACCAAACTTAGTGAAGCTGTCCATTGATCTCGCGCGATTTGCACGTCAGCCGCCTTAACTCTTTGACTCCCGCATCCTATCCACCGACTGCAAAATCTTGATCCTTTGATTCCCTCACCCTGTCCACCAGCTTTCTACATGAAGCTGGTGGATAGGGTGAGGGAATGAAAAGGTTGTTTTTACTTTGTTAGCATGATTGACAATGCAAGATTCTGGAGGACAGGGTGCGGGAGTCAAAGGGTTAACCAGTCAGCGGTCCTCGCTCTCAGGGCGTGCTGAATACTGGCTTTGTTGTTCATTCTTCTGGCCAATGCCACAGAAGAAAGGACGCACACACGTTAATTAACTCTGTCTTTGCTTTCACATCCTTAATTCACGTGTTCCTGTGTCTTAGTTTGTCTTTCGAATTTGTTTCCTCGCCCTCGTTATTTCTCTTGTGTGTTTAATTCTCTTGTGCATTATGAGTGATCTGTGCAGGCATAGCTTCCTCCCCCGTGGGGATGCCGGGGGCTCTTTCAGTATAAGTAGTATCCCCTCCTTGTGGAAATTCTGTGTCAGAAATTTCCTCTTTTCTGTCACTGTCTTTGTTTCTGCCTTGTTCCTTTGCTTTCTGTCATTTCTTCCTATCATTTTCTGCCTTAATGGTCCATTCACCTGTATATATTCGATAAAATTTTACGTACTTTTTCTCAGGATTGATAATTGGGTACATGTATTAAGTACATTTTTGGCTGTAGGGAGGTGAGGTATGCGGAAGCAATTTCACTTAACTTATGCCTATTTTTGTAATGTTTTGGTGTCCTTAGGTATGCTTAAGTTTGTCTTCAGGTTTGTTTTTTAAATCCCCTGTGTGATAAACTGGACGGAGTGATCAACGCCGTGGGCATGTCCTTAGATTATGTGCGCGAATGCATTGATACGTGTTCTTAATTTTCTTTTCTTTTCTTTTTTTCTGTTTAAGTTTTGTATGTTTTGAAACGGTTATAGCCCTGATATAGCTCTCCCGCAGTCGGCTGGGCTTTAAACAACAATAACAACAACAGTAACTGGCATCACTTTCATCGATCATGAACCGCACCCGTCGGGCCCCGCCATTACAACTCGACTAGGCGTGAATTTGATTCCTGGTAGTAGTAGGAGGATCGAGAAAGTTGTTGAGGCTCCAGCCCCTTCTAGTCCGTTCCTCTCGTTCTCCCTTCGTCAGTGACCTCAGGGTTCCCTCAACCAGATTGCGAAAACATCCAGCTGGGAAGGCTGTTCACACGCCTTTCCCAAAATGGGCTGATTGTATGCTTTTTTTTTTGTTGGTATGTTTTTATATTTTAAATCCTTGTGGCCTTAACCTTAACTCTTTGTCCTTCGAATTTATGCATTCACAACTGTTTAGTGGTTCACACTTTTGACCCGGATTTGTAAAGGTCAGTTCCGAAACATCCCGAGAAGTTCTTTTATGTAATTAGCATATTTTTGGTAACAGACACGTAGACAGACAGGCAGACACACACACACACACACACGCACACGCACACGCACACGCACACGCACACGCACACGCACAAACGCCCCTCTTGTCACTTAGAAAAGGGGGAATGGAAAAAAAAAATGGGAGGAACAATGAAAGAGAAATGATGTTTTGTATGTACACGAGGAAACTTGCCCCAAGCTGAGTTGGGATGGTTGGTGGGAATCCTGTTTTCATGGCAAAGAAAGGGTGAAACGAGCAGTTGGAAAGAGATGGAGTAGGGTGTGTTGGCTGGGTGGTCGTGGCAGGAATTTTAGAGAGGAGAGAGAGAGAGGAGGGATGAAGGGACATAGAGAGAGGAAGAAACATAGAGTGGGAGGTTGGAAGGGATGGAGAGAGGGAAGGACACACACACACACGCACACAACAACACCACACACAGAGAGAGAGAGAGAGAGAGAGAGAGAGAGAGAGAGAGCGCCAAAGTGAGAAGGAGGAACATGAAGAGAGTGAGAGAAAATGAGGGACATAGTGTGAGATGGAGGAAGGGAGGGTCTTAAAGAGAGTAGGAGGGAGGCATATAAGGAGAACGGGAGAGAGGGAGGAAGGGATATTGAGTGGAAGGGGAGGAGCGAGAGCATAGAGAGGGGAGAAAGGGAGAGATGGACATAAAATGGGACGGATTTACATGGAGTTGGAGAGAGGGAGGGAAAAACATAGAGTGGGAGAAAGAGAGAGAAGGACATAAAGCGGAAGAGAGAAAGAGAGAGACATACAGTAGTAGAGATGGAGTGAGTGACATAGAATGGGAGAGAGAGAGGGAGGGGCAGAGTGAGAGAGGGAAGAAGGAACATAAGTCAGAGAGAAGGAGGGAAGGACATCGAGTGTGAGGGAGGGACATAGAGGAGATAAAAGAGGGAGGGTCGTAAATAATGGGAGGGAGGGAGGGACATCAAGAGACAGGGACATAAAGAGTGGGAGGGACGGGCATAAAGAGAGGGAGGAAGATGAAAATGGGAGAAGGACATATATAGAGTGGGAGGGAGGGTAACAGATCGAAGAACATGAGCTTCCGAATGTGTATGTAAAGGGTCCTGTACTTAAAACGCACAAGAGGGAGAGAGAATGGACAAAATAGCATATTTGGCCAGTGGCCTGTACAGTGCCTTTTCTTGAACACAAACAAGAAGATAAGTACATAATTATATGTATCAGGTGGTCTGAATGACAACTACTGTTTCATAGATAATGGCTGCATTTGTTGCTATGGGTCAGACAAACGGATTTACGATAAACTGATATAATAGACATTTCATATATATATATATATATACTCCTAATCATAATTTAAGGGCACTTCTTCTTCTCTCTAATTTTAAGATTGAAAATAATTGACAATGTTTAGAATTGATTCTATGTTTTATATTCGAATTTTTCCACACATGTTTTTGGAAAAAAGAATTAGCACAATGTCCTTTAGTGAACAGCACATGCATTTAAAAAAAAGGAACATCCCCCCCATCCTTTCTCAAAAAATGAAAGTTGTCAGATTTTGGCCAATCTGTTTTTCAATATCGCGTGTGTCCCCCCCGGCCTCTGATGCTTGCTTCACGCGCGATGTCATCGACCCCACGGTACGGACTGTGTCCTGAGGGATGCCGCCCACTCGATCTGACAGGATTGTCATACCAGCCTGGCCATGGGTGCCGATGGGTGGTTGTTGGTTGTCCTGATGGCCTCGAGCACATACCAAGGTGTTTCAATTGTTCAGGTCAGGTGAGCACGCTGGCCAGGCCATACGGACGACTTCATGCTGCTCCAGGAAGTCGGTCACAAGGCGTGCTCGATGCGCAGGTGCATTGTCGTCCTGGAAGATGGCGCCTTGACCAAGGTCCACAAGCGCAGGCAGTGCCACGGCCGCCAGAACCTCGTCCCGGTACCGGACCCCGTTCAGGATGCCGTCAATGGGGAGCAGGGGGGTCGGGTACCACGGCTCATGCCACCCCACACCATCACCGACCCGCCGCCGTACCGGTTATGCTCTTGGACAGTGGCGTCAGCGAACCTCTCCCCTTGACGTCGCCACACCCGAGCCCGGCCATCGTTAAAGGTCAGGGTGAACCTGGACTCATCCGAAAACAAGACCCGGGCCCACTGTTGCCTTGTCCAGGTCACGTGCTCCCTGGCCCAGGTCATGCGGCGCACTCTGTTGACCGGTGACAGCACGGGTCGGACGGCCGGTCTCCGTGACCTCAAGTTTGCCTCATGTAGCCGTCTTCTCACCGTGCTGCAGCTGATGTTAGCACCTGTTGCGTCCCTCAGCTGACCCCTCAAGGTCACCGCAGTGGATGCCCTTTCCCTCAGGACGGAGAGGGCAAGGTAGCGGTCTTGCTGTCTTGTCGTTACTCTGGGTCGACCCGTGTGACGCCTTTCCTGGACTGCTCCAGTCTCATTGAAGCGCTCCAGCAGTCTCTGGATTGTGGAATGCGACACTTCAAGTCGTCTAGCAACTTCCCGCTGCGCTAGGCCTTCATCAAGCAGAGCGAGGGCTCTCCCCCGCTGCTCATCCGTCATCCGTCGTCTTGCAAGCATGGTTAAAACGAACCAAGAACGGGTCCTTTTTATCCTCGTCTGCGGGCAACTTTGGCTGGAGTAGTGTTCAAAAAGGGCTTGCCTTGCACGTGCAAAGCGAATTTTGTCGCTACCTTGCCTGCGTCGTCAGAGAGACCCTGCTGAAGATTCGACAATTTCGTGCGGAAATTGTCTTCCTTGGGCCGCCCATTGCAAATCGGCAAATCCCCAACACGTGCCAAAAGGAAAACTAGCATATGTTGTCTGAGCCTTAATGCCATTCGTTAGGAACAATTGGAGAAAAGAGTAAGAAAAATAGTTATTTTCTCTTTTCAAAAATTGACAAACTTTGGCCTTAAATAATGAGTTTAATAAACTATATATATAATATATATATATATATTATATATATATATATATATATATATATATATATATATATATATATATATATATTAAATCATCCATATTCAAACTTACTTTGCTCCTTGCTAATACAAATCTGAAGTTTATCATATATTTTTCAGTACTTGTCTATGAGGCATTCGGCTAAGAAAACGACGTATAAAAGTGCACCTTAATGCGTATGTTCTCTATAAATGTACGTGAATTGTTTACCGTAGGCCTAACGATTAAAACTAGTGGTAGTTCATCTATGGACAATAATTATGGTTTAATTGGTTGTTTAAGATAATCATGGGCTGGATGTTGCTGGGCTGTTGGCTGAACTGAAAGCGCACAACCTGTGATTTGGAAATCGGGAGACAGAAGGAGAAGGGAACCGTTGTACCCCCTTCTCCATCCCTCCCACCCACCCCATACCCTTTCTGTCCCGAATCAATATTGAAAAGATTGTTACGATCTTTGTGATCGAAATCTCTTGACATTCGCTGTCTCCCTATCTCCTTTTTCCTCGCTCTCCATCTGTCTCCCTCTCTCGGTCTCTCTCGCTCTCTCCTCTTCCCTGTCTGTTTTTCTGTTCTCTCTCCCTCCCTCTCTATGTGTCTCCCATCCCCCCCCCCCCCCCCATCTCTCACTCTCTCTTTCTCTCTCTCGACCATTGTTTATTTTGTCATTATCTTTACCGTTGGAAAATGAAGATCAGCCAATGAGCCAGTCGGTTAGTTTCGGTTAAGTCTGCTGATGGGATGTAGAAATGAAAATACGGTTTGAAATCTGTTTATTTTTCCAAAACATTTTAGCTACAACCCGCTGTAATTTTTTTTATATGAATAGCAAACGCATTTATTCATCTCTAAACAATCGTCATGGAATGTAATGTTTTGTGTACGTGTACCCATTCCTTCCTTCTCTCTGTCTCTTGTCTCTGTCCCTGCCTGCCTTCTTGCCTGTCTGTCTCTGTATCTGCCTGCCTGCCTGCCTGCCTGCCTGCCTGCCTGCCTGCTGCCTGCCTGCATGCCTACCTGCCTGCCTACCTCTCTCTCGCTCTGTCTGTCTGTCGTCTGTCTTCATGTCTGTCTGTCTGTTGTCTCTCTCTCTCTCTCTCTCTCTCTCTCTCCTTGTGTGTGTGTGTGTGTGTGTGTGTGTGTGTGTGTGTGTGTGTGTGTGTGTGTGTGTGTTGTGTGTGTGTGTCTCTATACGACTGACAGTCTGATTTTACAATGTTCTGATGTTGAATATAAACCTTCCATTGGCATAACAGTGCACTTGTTCTGTGGAGACCCTCCAAGGACGAAGGCTGGATGCAAAAAAGTATTGATCTGTTTATATATGCCACTGCCTTTGAAAATAAAGATTTGTTGAAAATAAAGATTTGTTCTTCTTTTTTTTCACTTTTTTTTTTTAATGTGTCCTTGTTGGCCTAGTTGGTTAGAGCACCATGCTGACAGTGCAGACATCGTGGGTTCCATCCTTAGGCAGGCCACAGTTTACGTGGGCTGGTTGATTCTTTTGATAAAGCTATGAACTCGAGATCTGATATCTCGAGTTCAATCCCAGCCCGCAACATAACTGGCTTTTTTGTTTCCCATTTTAACCCTTTGACACCCTCTCCCTATCCACTAGCATCCTGCATCGTAGTCAGTGGTAACACAAACTTAATCTTTTGATTCCCTCACCCTATCCACCAGCTTCCTGCAGGGAGCTGGTGGATGGGGTGAGGGAGTGGGTTAAGTTCTAGCAGCTGGTGAATAGGGTTCAGAAGTCAAAGGGTTAAACCTTCCTTCATGTTAGTGGTGCCAGCTTAGTGTATTATAGGTTCCTTTCCCACCTTCCATCTTAAATCCTTGCCAGAAGGAGGAATTCGGTTTTACCGAATCGAGCGTGCTGTGGACTCGTTGGGAAGATTGGAATCATTAGTTGGAGTCTCATTCGTCTTAGGGATGTGTCATTGAGAGAGCTTCTCAGATCGCCTAACCAACATTACATGTGTCTGTATCTCTCGGACCTGGTTGACGCCAGAGTATATTATAGAAGTAAGCGTAGACTACTGCCCTGTCACGAAGTTTTAATCCTAGAAGGAACTGCGTAGCTTCATGATCATCATTCCCATTATCATGAAATAATCAGTTATTATAGCATCGTGAAAGCTGTCAAAGATGATATAGCCTTTCATGCCCTGATCTTGTGGTGATCTCAGTTCTGGTTCCCTCTAGCCTTTCTATGCCTGCGATAAATTCACGTTGTACTCTTGGGTGTCAGTGCTTCATGGGAGGGTGTGGTTTGTTGGAGGGCTGCGATGTGTCTCCTTACCAGGGGATCTCGCACTTGGTCTTGGTCCACGACTAAGCGATTACTGTTGTTAGTAAGGATCTTAGTAGGAAGTGCCTTTAGTAGGTTGGATCAGAACAGGAAGTGTTGAACTACACTGAAGTGACCCAGCAGCAGTGCTGGGTCTTTGTTTGCTGGGTAGGCCTCTAGCTTCATTGTCATAATATCATGTGCCCTGCGGCATGGCGTTCGCGATCATGGCCCTCCATGTGCATCTATCCCTTGTTGCCGCAGGCACATCTTCCACCCTCTCTGTCTTCAGCCACCCTGGGTCTACCTGGTGCTCTCTTTCCCTCCAGCTTTCCTGTTGTGACCAGGTACTGTAATTCCCTTTTCCTCATATAATGGCCCATAAATGTTAGACCCAAAACAAGTGCGACTGCCCGCGCCCAAGCAAACAGGAACCAGAAGAACAAGAAAACCAATGTAAGCGCGTATTTAACAAAACAAGACAAAACAAGCGCAAATTTTCGGCCAACCGGCCTTTGTCAAGCACGAACGCACGGTCACAAACAGACTACAAACACCAAACAACGGATAATAAAAACAGAACTAAAAACTTCCCTGCCGCCTCTTCCAGTTGCTTGTCTTTTCCTAATCTTCCTTATCAATGTGTCTGCCTCCATCAAGACTGTTTCGTTTGTTTTCTTTGCTGTCCATGGAACTCTCAACATTCTTTTTAGAAACCACGTTTCGGCTGCCTCAGTCTTGTTCTGGCTTAGCGTGTTGACTGTCCACGCCTCACAACCGTATGACATTATCGGTTCTATATAGCATTCAAGAACTGTCTTCCTGATGTTAATTCATAGGCGTTTGTTGGTAAGAATGCTTTTCATCCTCTTGAATGGTCTTTTGGCTGGCCGATTCTTCTGTCTATTTCTGATATGCATCTGCCGTCTGGTGAGGTGACTGTTCCCAGATATTTAAACTTATCAACCTGTCTCAAAGTTGTGCCACTTGCTGTTATTTTGCATGAGGGGATTTTTTTCTTTACTGATCATCATGACTTCAGTCTTCTTGCTATTTAGCTCCAACCCTTTATTTTTGCTTTCTATTTCTATTATATTCACAAGGTTTTGTAGGTCCCTTTCATTTTCTGCAATTTGCACGGTGTCATCTGCGTAACGAATGTTGTTTATCATTTCCCCCCAACCTTTAGCAGCTTGACATTTTTGACTCCCATGGCCTTTCAAACAGTAGGACTTGCCCCCAATGGGGATGCCAGGGGCTCTTTTAGTATAAATAGTACCCCACCTTCTGGAAAGTCTATGCTAGAAATTTCCTGTCACTCTTTGTTTCTTTCTTCCTCCTTTACTTTCTGTCATTTGTTCCTATCATTTTCTGCCTTGCTGGTCCATTCACCTGTATGTTTGATAAAGTCTTACGTACTTTCTCTTAGGATTGATAATTGGGTACATGTATTAAGTTCATTTTTGGCTGTAGGGAAGTGAGATATGCTGGAAGCAGTTTTAGTTACTTCAGGCCTGTTTTAATATATGTTTTATTGTTCTTAGATATGTTGAAATTTGCATTCAGCTATGTTTTCTTTTAAATCCCCGTGCGATAAATTGGACTGAGTGGTCAACGCCAGGGGCATGTCCTTAGATTAAGTGCGGGAATGCATTTTTTTTCCTGTTGAAGTATTGTGTACATTTTGAAAGGTTATAACTCTGACATGGCTCTGCACAGTCGGCTGGGCTTTCAACAACAATAATGATAAGATTAACAGTGGGACTTCGACTGAATGAACTCGCGTTGATTGATGGTTAGTCGTGGAGCCGGCACGAGTGCCGTAATACCAACGCCACTAAGACGGCGTGGAAGTTGGTACAGCCAAAAGAAAGTCTCTGAGAGTTTTTTTTTAATAATTTATTTATTTTTTTTTGTTTTCCTTGTGGGGTGTTGGGAGGAGGAGACGAAAGCTTGTAAGTGACCAACAAAATGACTGCTACAGATGGATGCATATTTATAATTGTAAACGGCAGGAAATCTGCTTTGGTTTTAGGAAGAGCCCTGCCCTCCCCCACCTTCCCTAATCCCTCTCTCTTCTGCCCACTTTCCAGTGTCATTGCACGGCTTCATTTCTGGCTCGAGTCACCACAGCGTGTAAGGGGCCTCCAGTCCACCCACCTGTGAATAGGCACCTGATCTTGTTCAGGGTTAGGGAAGGTAAGTAAAGCTGCAAGGGATAGGGGGTAAGCGCGGGCCACAGTAGTTCAGTTGGTTGAGCGTCGGATTCACATACTAATGGTTGTGGGTTCGAATTCCGGGGTGCACTACATTAAAACTGTCTTCTCGCTGCCCCATCTTAACATCACTGTTATTTTGGTGGTATCAGTACAGGATTAGATAAGTCCCCTTCTCTCACTTCCCTGGGATGGTTATCCCCGTCGGCCATGTCACCTTAGGTGGGTGCCGATGTAAAAACTAAACCAAACCAAAGGAGGTAAGCCTCCTTCATAGATACTGGATCGAAGGAAAGTGGAAGTTTCACTCCACTGCGACCTCATGGGGTCATGAGACACCCCCACCCCCTTTTTCTTTTTTTTTTTTTTTTTTATGATGGGACTCTGGACACGACCATGAGGATTTGACAGTGGAGTCGTTTTTGTTTTTTTTCCTTTGCGATGACAGTGCTGACGTTTTTTCTTTACAGGTGACGGATTTTGCATGGTCTCACGATGGACGAATGGCCTTGATCTGTTACCGCGACGGATTCGTGCTGGTGGGATCGTGGCTGGCCAGCGCTATTGGTCCTCCATGCTCAACCTGGACAACACCGCCATCACCTGTGGCGTCTGGTCACCTGACGATCAGGAGGTTAGTGTGTGTGTGTGTGTGTGTGTGTGTGTGTTGTGTGTGTGTGTGTGTGTGGTGTGTGTGTGTGTGTGTGTGGTGTGGTGTGTGTGTCAGACAACGTCTTTATCATCACGTGTCTTTCTGTCTGTCTGTCTCCCTCCCCCTCTCTCTCTCCTCCCCCTCTCCTCCCTCCCCACTCTCTCCTGTCTCTCACTCTCTCTCTGCCCGCCCCCGCCCCCCTCTCATTCAAACATAACACACACGCTCTCTCTCTCTCTCTCTTTCATACACACACAACATCCGCCTTTCTCTCTTACATTTCCTCTAAGGATATCTATGCGTTGTTCGTTTCTTTGGGTAAGACAGATGGGGGGAAGAAGCAATAGAATATGGTGGCGTGAGTGCGCGTGCGTGTTTACTAGGGTTGAGAGTCAGGGTTAACGGTCACTTGGCTTGATTCCGCATGCAACACATCGTATATGATGAAAACGATTCTCTCTCTCTCTCTCTCTCTCTCTGTTGCCCTTTCATCTTTCTCTTCTTCTCTTTTTCGTCTCTGTCTGTCTGTCTGTCTTTGTCTGTCTCTTCTGTCTGTCTCTGTCTCTCTGTCTGTCTCTTCTGTCTGTCTGTCTCTCTCTCTCTCTCTCCTCTGACAGAGTCTGTGCATTTTGTGTACTTGTGTGCGTGCTTTTTTGTACGTATCTGTTTTGAGTGTCTGTGCGCGTTTACATGGGTGGTACACCACCCCCCCCCACCAACACACACACACTTTCTCAGTCTGTCTGTCTTCCTATCTTCCTATCTGTCGATATAATATAATTATTACATTGAAAATGTTTTGTTTGTGCATGCAGGCATGAATGTGCACTATTAGTTTGTCATTTTTGCATATGCGCGCGTGTGTGTGTTATATGTGTTTGTGTACGCGCGTGCTCGCGCGCGCGTGTGTGTAAGTGCACATACACGCAATCATGGTAATTCGATTTTAAGAAAATAACTTTTTTGGGGGGGGGGGGGGGGGGAATCATTTTTCTCCTTTGCTGGTTTTTGTTTTGTGGGCAGAATGGTAGAATGGCCTTTCATTATTCTAAAACCTCAACCAGTTGAAGCTCGGTCAGTTTATTAATCTGTATCCTCGAAGCTCTTATCCTTTACCCGCCACTGCTGATTCTGCTTCTCCTCCATGTTGTGCCTTCGTCTTCTTTTTAATATTTTGTCGGCAGAAGTTTAAAAGACTTTGCTGGCTTTGATTTCTCCAGTCATTAGCGATTCAAGCAGTCAGTCAATTGATCGATCGACCAATCAAACAAGCAGTCGAGTAAACACGCCAACAAACAAGTAAATTGTCAGTCATGAGTCTTCTAATTCTTCTCCTCCCCTTATTCCTCCTCCTCCTCAAATTCTTACTGTACTAGCTCTTTCCCTACTTTATTTAAATCTGTATTCAGTTTTCTTCTTTTTCGTCTTCTTCATCTCCCTTTCTCCCTCTTCCTAGATGTCTTACTGTACTTGCTCTCTCCTTTGTTTAAGTCTTAATTCTTACTGTTTACCGTGGTGAAGGGTTATGGTTAAGAAAATACTGTCCTCACCTAGTTGATATACGGCTGAAGCTTTTTGCATTGACTGGAAGTGTGTGCGTGCGTGTGTGTGTGTGTGTATGTGTGTGTGTGTGTGTGTGTGGTGTGTGTGAGGGGGGGGGGGGTGCTGTCTGTCATGTGAGACGAGCTTATACAGCTAGTTGTGTTGTGATTCAGACCTTTCATTATTTATGTGTTTACTTTACATATATATATATGTTCCTTTTTTTTTTTTAAAGATATTTAAGATAAGATACACAGATATACGTCTCATTTACATGTAACCAAGAGTATTTCAGTGATAGACTCATGCAATATACCAGTATAAAATATAGACTAGGTAAAACGTGTGCTAGGTAGGGCCTCAGGACCTTGTCAGCCCATGTGTTTATGCGCAAGCTGAAGGCTTGTGCCACGGTCACCGTACACATGGCATCTGTGACGTTAGTGCATATGGAATTCGTTCCTAGCGCGGAGATGTCGTCTTGAGAAACTAGAAATGAAACAGTGGTGAAGTGGTCACGCAACAGACTACCGTACTGGGAGGTCGTGGGTTGGAAACCCCTACAGAAACAGTTGTTGTGGGATTTTTCTATTCTGACCGACTCTTACTATGAGTTGGGTGTGCTCAGTGTGGAGTCTAGGAACACAGACCACACAATCAAGTCCCATCCACTTTAGAGATACGTCATTGAGAGTGTTGCTCAGATTTTCCGACCAACATTGCATGTGTCTGGATCTGTCGGGCCTGGTTAACGCCAGGTTATGATAGTAAGCGTAGAGTACAGCCCTGTCACAGAGTCTCAGTCGTAGATGGACTGACTTGCCTGATGATGATCATCCCCATTATCATGAAATCAGTTACTTAGCGTTATGAAAATTGTCCCGGTTTCTGCGATTCTTCACGCCCTGATTTCATGGCGATCTCGGTTCCGGTTTCCTCGACCGTTTCCATACTTAATTTCTATTCTGACTGTGTGGTCTTTAGTGTGAGAACCGACTTAAGTCAGCCTGACTTAATGACCGAATCATTACTACCATTAGTGGGATTTATTCAGGAAGTGTTGTTAGTAAGTTGGATCAGAACGGCACTATTGAAATACACTGTGGTGGATCTTCCAGTGGTAGCTGGACATCTTATATAAGTGTTGTTGTAAGTTGGATCAGAACAGGCACTATTGAAATACACTTGGTGGATCTTCCAGTGGTAGTGGAACTTATAAATGTTTTGGTAATTGGGTCAGACGGCACTATTGAAATACACTGTGGGGATCTTCCAGTGTAGCTGGACACTTATATAAGTGTTGATAGTAAAATTGATCAGAACAGGCACTATTGAAATCCACTCAAGGGATCTTCCAAGGTAGCTGAACATCTCTAGAATTCCTTGAGCTTCCTGAACTGGTTTCGCGAATAAATCTTGTGTTGATAGTCAAGTTATGGATGGATCAAAGCACTAAGGAGCAAAGTCGGAACAAAAAAGTTTTTGAATCTTGCGATATCTGTTTGTTCGTTGTATATTCGGCACGTGATCATACTGTGATATGTAAGTTGGCCTCTGTGCTAATATCGATACCGTTGGACACTTAGGTTTTTTCTTTTTTCTTTTCGTTTGATTTCCTTTCCTCTATTTCTTTTTCTTGCTCTCTTTAGGTTTTTTCTTTTTTCTTTTCGTTTGATTTCCTTTCCTCTATTTCTTTCTCTTGCTCCCTTTCCTCCAACTTGACCTTCTTCTCGTCGTAGTTGTCCCTCTGCTTCGTCTAGTAATGTTTTTCCTAATATTGTGTTTACACAGGTCTTGAAAAGTGTTAAGTACACCAAATTTTTAACTCATTGCTGGTTGGTTGATCTTTCGTTCTTTCAACCGTCAACTCGGAAGACAGAGCATTGCTTCTTCGTCTTTACTCCCCGCTGCTTGATTCTCAACTGACTATATATACATTTCCCAGTGAACAGCAGTTATCATTTAAACGAATATCATCCCGTGCTGCTATCAGCAGGCAGTTTACTGTTAACACACGTCACAGTTGATCTACAAATCGGTCGGTCAGTTAAGTCAGTTCATCAACGAATCGGTAAGTCAGTTGAGTCAGTTCATCAATGAATCAATCAACGGTCGATCTGTCCATCAACCAGTACGTCAGTTTGATCCTTCTTTGGTTAGAGCGCCTTGCTGATAAAACAGGGACTGTGGTTCGAAACTTCAAGTGGGACACGGTTTTTTTTTTCTTTCTTGTTTGTATCCCCCTCAGCTGAGTTGTTTAACCCTTTGACCCCCGCACCCTGTCCACCAGCATCCTACATTGCCAACTATGTTAGCAAAGCAAAAACTTAACCTTTTGATTCCCTTACCCTATCCACAAGCTTCCTGCAGGAAGTTCGTGGATAGGGTAAGGGAGTCAAAGGATTAAGTTTTTGTAGTTGGTGGATAGAGTGCAGGAATCAAAAGGTTAAAGCGCCATACTGATAATACTGCGGTCGTGGGTTCGACCCTCAGGCTGCAGGTCAGATCTTGTTTTTATAGCAAACTGGCTGGCTTTGTTGATGAGTCGTTAACTCAAGATCTGATGTCTCCAGTTCACTGTCAGCTGCAACATAAGAGTTGGCCTCATCTGTGCCCATCTCAATTCTCCAATCATTCTGGTGGTATCAGCTTAGTGTTTCATGGGTCCTGATCTCCCCTCCCCATTCCAGCCTGTTCCCATTTCAAGACCGTATTGCCAGCGTATGTGGTTTTGCGCAGGCTCAAGGAGTGTGCTGAGTAATTACTGGCGGATTTGGGTGGAGCGAACGTGGAATTGTGCATGTGTGACTCCTTCTTGCACAGACTACTAATACTATCTTCAAACTCCTGTTTGCTCATGTTCTCTCCTGCTTTTCGTCTCTGTTCATCTTTTCTTCCTTGTCGTTTCCTCTCCCCTCTCCTCCTCCTCCCCCCGCCTTGAAGTAAACGCGATTGCATGCATAATTATGCGAAGATACAGATGGTAGTAAACAAGTCAGTGCAGATGTGCATCAGCAGACATCTAGACAGTCTCCTGATAAATAGAAGAAGTCAACCATAATCAACCCTTTTACTCTCTCTCTCACCCTATCCACCAGCTTCCTTCCGGATAGACACACGACTTGCACAGATGCGCTATATGTAAAGCTACTTTCAGCCTGGCTGTCTATGATGGAAGATGTTAAACACAAACAAGGTGACTGACAACCGAACAAACAAACAATCTTAAGAGACCTACAGAAAGATGGGAGACAGTCAGGCTATACCAGTGAGCTCCTATCACCGTACCTTTAGACATTTTTGTTGTTGTAATTGTGGCAAGTGTAAGCTCACCTGGCTTTTGGGAGTAGAAGCAGGCAAACCAACAAGTTGACAGGTAGACAAGAAAACAAGGAACATCCATAGACAAACATACAAACCCACAAACGAATGAAAATAAAACAATCTGCTATGATCAAGCCATACTAACGCGCTCCTTTTTCTTGTACCTTTGGACACGTTCTTTCAAAATGTGACCTTGGAATTTAATCGAGGTAAATCAGACTCGCACAAACACTTTCATAATAAAGACACAGGGTTGAACCCAACATTTGACAACTGGTAGAATGGTTCAACATTCTTGAATAAGCAGTAGAAGCATTTGTGCTGAGCCGTTTTCACATTTTCAGTCGCTATGAGATAAACAGAAAGCCATGTACTATTGACAGTCCAATAAAACGTAGTGTACGATTTTACGAGATTCCATCAGGTCAAGCATTTGTTCCAGATTTGGCAAAGAGCTGTCCAGAAACAGCAGAGAAACTCCCATCTTCTTCTCTTCCTCCTAATTTACCTCCTCCCGTACATGTACTTCCGCTTCCATTTCCATGTTTTCTTCCTTCTTCTCCTCTCCGTAATTTGCCGTCATTCTCTCTCTCTCTCTCTCTCTCTCTCCTCTCTCTCTCTCTCTCTCTCCCTCTCTCTCTCTCTCTCTCTCTCTCTCACCCTCCCTCCCCCCCTCTCTCTCCGTTGTTCTGTTCTCCTCTTCGTCCTGTTGCTTGTCCATCTTCTCTTCGTCTCCCCAGATGCCCCTGACTTTCTCGTTCGCTTTCTCTTTCAGTTGATACACAAGCCTAAGTTATGCAAAAACGCTGACAGCAGTAAACAAACTAATGCAAATGCAATATCCCAGTCCTGAGCGGACGTCTAGACAGTATTATCATAAGTACAAGAAGCCACCATTGACCCTTTCATTCCCTCACCTTTCCTGTAGGAAGCTGGTGGATAGAATGAGGGAGTGAAAGAGTGAATGATGCCCTGCGTGCATTAAGTTGTGAATAGGATGAAGGAGTGAAAGGGTTAATAATGACCTTTCTGCTAAGAGCTGGCGGATTGGATGAGGGAGTGAAAGGGCCAGTGATGGCTTTTTTGCAGGAAGCTGACGGATAGGGTAAGGGAGTGAAAGGGTCAATGATAGCCTTTTTGTAAAAAGCTGACGGATAGGGTAAGGGAGTGAAAGGGTTTATGATGGCCTTTTTGCAGAAAGCTGACGGATAGGGTAAGGGAGTGAAAGGGTTTATGATGGCCTTTTTGCAGAAAGCTCACGGATAGGGTAAGGGAGTGAAAGGGTCAATGATAGCCTTTTTGTAAAAAGCGACGGATAGGGTAAGGGAGTGAAAGGGTTTATGATGGCCTTTTTGCAGAAAGCTGACGGATAGGGTAAGGGAGTGAAAGGGTTTATGATGGCCTTTTTGCAGAAAGCTCACGGATAGGGTAAGGGAGTGAAAGGGTCAATGATGGCCTTTTTGCAGAAAGCTCACGGATAGGGTAAGGGATTGAAAGGATTAATGATGGCCTTTTTGCAAGGGTTAATGATGGCCTTTTTTTTAGAAAGCTGATGGATAGGGTAAGGGAATGAAAAGGTTAATGATGGCCTTTTTACAGAAAGCTGACGGATAGGGTCAGGGAGTGAAAGGATTAATGATGGCCCTCTTTCTGGAAGCTGGTGGATAGGATGAAGGAGTGAAAGGTTTATGATAGCTTTCCTGCATGAATTTTGTGAATAGGACGACGGAGTGAAAGGGTTGATAATGGCACACTTGCTGGAAGTTGGTAGATAGTGTAAGTGAGCGAAAGGGTTAATGATGACCTGCTTGCAGGAAGTTGGTAGAAGGGTAAATGAGTAAAAGGGTTAGTCAAGGCCTATTTTTATAAAGCTGATGGGTAGTCAACATGCAAAGCCAGAACAAGATTGAGGCAGCCGAAATGTGGTTTCTAGGCAGGATGTTGAGAGTTACATGGACAGCAAAGAAATCAAACGAGACAATCTTGATAGAGGCAGACTCAAGAAGATCATTGATAGAGACGATTAGGTAAAGGTGGCCAACATTTATAGGCCATTTTATGAGGAAAGGGGAATTGGAGCACCTGGTCACAACATGAAATCTGGAGGGAAAGAGAACACCGGGTAGACCCAGGGAGAAAATATCGGACGGACTTGCAGGGTGGTTGAGGACAGACATTCGAAGATGTACTTGCAGCAACAAGGGATAGATGCATACGGAGGGCCGTGATCGCCAACGTCATGCGGCAGGGCACATGATGATGATAATGGACAGGATGAAGGATTGAAATGGTTTATGAAGGCCTACCTGCATAAAGCCGGTGATAAGGTGAGGGATTGAGACGGTTATTGAAGACTTGCTTGCAGAAAGCTGGTGGATAGGGTGCAGGAGTGAAAGTGTTAATAAAGGCCTACATTCAGAAAGCTGGTGGGTAGGACGAAGGAGTGAAAGGGTCAGTGAAGAAAGCTAAATGCAGAAAGCTAGTGTATAGGGTGAGAGTGAAAGGGTTGGGTGAGAAAGAGAGAGAGAGAGAGTGAAAGGGTTAATGAAGACTTTCCTGCAGAAAACTGGTGGATAGGGCGAGTTAGTGAAAGGTTAGGCAGCAAAGTAGTAGCAGGAAGTCATTCCATTCTTTGTTTACCAGTATCACGTGCAGAGAAAGGACTGAGACAGTTTGCAGGCCAAAGGTTACAGAACCCTGATCCTGTGGATTGACGCACGCTGGTCTTGTCCCACACGACACATACACACTTAACCTGGAGAGGAGCCTTGTCCAGTTTCAGTTTCAGTTTCTCAAGATGACGTCTCCGCGCTCGGAACGAATTCCATATGCACTAACGTCACAGGTGCCATGTGTATGGTGATCGTGGCACAAGCCTTAAGCCTGCATATAAACCCATGAGCTGACCAGGTCCTGAGGCCCTACCTAGACATGTTTTACATAGTCTATATTTTATACTGGTATTATATCAGCCTATCACTGAAATAATCTTGGTTACATGTAAATGACATGTGTATGTGTGGAGCCTTGTCCACAGACCATCATCCAATCTCATTACCATGTATGTCGTTTGGTGAACAGACCAGGCAAAGCATTTGACAGAATCCTCCTTTTTTGTCTTTGGGTGTGGTACAGCAACAAACAGACATGCCATGGTAAGTCCTGTTTTTGAAGTTTGATATTTGCCACCCAGATCTCCCGCCAGAAACTTCGGCGACGGTGTATTTCTGGCTATCCAGGAGTCATCATCATCATCATCAGGTGCTCTGCCACATGGCGTTGGCGACCATGGCCCTCCATATGCATCTATCCTTTGTTGCCACAAGCACATCTTCCACCCACCCTGACTGTCCTCAGCCACTCTGCAAGTCCGTCCAATATTTTTCCCTGGGTCTACCTAGTGCTCTCTTTCCATCCAGCTTTCCTGTCGTGACCAGGTGCTCTAATTCTCCTTTCCTCAATATTATGGCCTATAAATGTTGCCTGTCTTTTCCTAATCTTCCTTATGAATGGAGTATTGTCTTCAGTAGTGTGTTATGGCAGGAGACGTGACTAGACCAAACAAGCTTGCTTTATTTGTTGCTAAGTGCTTATCTAGGTGTTGGTTTTGCTCTCTAACTTGTTGATCTTGTGTTCTGGGTAGGATAGATGTAGCGATTTTCTAAGACATCTAGTCTTAGGCTTAATTCTCTTTCTCGGAGTCAGTGAGCAGTGTCCAAGTTTCACGTTGGTAGACAGACAGAGGAGAATGGAAACTACAGGTGACTTGCACAGCCAGCACATGGTAATGTTGCCTGTTCAGATAGTGTGCTGTCTCACCATTTCTGCTACCATGGTTGAAAGCTGCTGAGCAGTTGCCACTTTTCGTCATGGTAGTTTCCAGATATTTGAAACTGCTGACATTTTCCACTTTTGGTCATTCATACAGCTTTCTGCACTGCTGTTGGTTGAGCTGTTGACCATAACGTTGTTCTTATAACACCATCATTGATTTCCGTTTCGTCTACCTTGTAGACATCAGATACCAGCGAGCAGAAGCATCGCGTATGCCTGTCCAATCCTTGTGTACTAGAAAAATGCCTGAGACATGCAGAAGGCCAAAAGCTACAGAGCCTTGTCCTGTGGATTGACTGATGCCTTTCCCATACAGACAGACACATAATCTGTCTTGTCCACAAAGAGTTTGGCTTTATTAGATGAAAGCACCAGGTAGATCCTGGGAAAAATATTGGACGGACTTGCAAAGTGGCTGAAGACAGAGAGGGTGGAAGATGTGCTTGCGGCAACAAGGGATAGAAAGAGATGGAAGGCCATGATGGCCAACGCCATGTGGCAAGGCACTTGATGATGATGAGATGGAAGCCTCTGCCTGGCTTTCTGGGATTAGACGCGATAAGAAAGTGACACAGAAAGACAATACCACAATTATGTAAAGAAAATCAAGTAGTTAAGCCGACACAAAAAACTTTTTTTTCTTGTTTAGAAATTCTGCCAAGTTGCTTTCTGATTAGACCGATAAGAAAGTGACACAGAAAAAACAATATCCCACAATATATGTAAATGAAAATTCCAAGGTAGTTAAGCCGGACACAAAAAAGCTTTTTTTTTCTTGGGCTTTTAGACACATTCTGCACAAGTTTGACAGAATGATTCCCGTCACCGATAAGATTTTTTTTAAAATAGTAGATTCCTAGTTGAGTCCAAGTTTTGATGGTTACGGGGAATGGTTAAAAAAAATAATCCAAAAAACCAGCAAAGACGCCTTAGGAAACAGAAGATATCTTTCTGAGTCATTATTACGTTTTCGGTTGCGTTCAGAGAAAGGCTCGGCTGTGTCTATGGCTTCGTGAAGTCTCAGTGGGCCGTATGTATGTTCTAGATTTGACAAAAAGTCATTCTTGTATAGCGCTGTTCGCCAAACTCATTTGGACCTTCTGTAGCACATTAAACATTTACAAGACAGAATGTGATTTCAAACAGAAGCACTGATATCGCTGGCGCGCGCGCGCACACACACACACACGCAGGCACGCACGCACACGCACACACACTCACTCACGCCTGTGGATCCAAACAGCCCACTCTCCATTCAGACAGACACACACACAGACACGCACACAGACACACACAGACACAGACATACGCACGCACGCGCGCGCGCGCACACACACATACACACACACACGTCTAAATCACTCATAGTGAAAAGACGTTAAATCAAAGAACGAACACACACATGTGCACGCTTTAACATGCATTGATTTGCGTGCACTGGGTGAGAGACAGAATAATCTGGATCAGTTTCTTTCTTTCTTTCTTTTCTTCAGAAAAACAATCGGGAGATGAAGATAGGGGTAAGATGAGGTGGGGATGGGGAGTGGGGATGGGAGTTCAAACTCCATTGACGTCATTGAGCGTCTGGGTTTTGGTTAATCCCACGCTTTGATTTAGTGTGTAGAATGATCTCTTTGTTCCCGTAATTAGCGATCACATTTTGTTGTCGGCCTGTTTAGCGGGCCAGACTGCACAACATTAGTGTATTCTTTGTACATAGCAGTGACTGCATCCTGTCTGTGTCTGTGAGTGTGAGTGTGTGTGTGTGTGTGGTGTGTGTGTGTAGGGGGGGGGGCTCTTTGTCTTTGTGCGTTGGTTGGTGTGTGTGTGTGTGTGTGTGTGTGTGTGTGTGTGTGTGTGTGTGTGTGATGTGTGTGTGTGAATGATAGATAGAGAGAGACAGAGAGAGAGAGAGAGAGAGGAATGTAATTAATGTAATTTACAGTGATTCATTTGATTGTGCTTCTTCGTCAGTCTTTCTTCTTCTTTTCCTTGTTTCCTGTCTGTGTCGTTTATGATACTAATTTGTCTTCATTTTTGTCTCCCCTTTCTTTCTTTTCTTTCTTTTTCTCTAAGAAAGGTTTGATTCAGACTACCTGTGACGCTTGCCTCTGAGTGAATGTGTTGTTTTGTATGGTATTGCATTGTATGGCATTGTATAATTTGGTGTCATATTGTAGTGTATGCATTGTGTTGTATTGGTACCATGTCACAACTCCTGTGCGGATGCCGGGGGCTTTTTCAGTATAAATAGTATCCCCATTTTCTGAAATTCTGTGCTAGAATTTTTTTTCTTTTCTGTCACTCTCTTTGTTTCTGCCTCGCTCCTTTGCTATCTGTCATCTCTTCGTATCATTTTCTGCCTTGGTGGTCCATTCACCTGTATATGTTCTACAAAGTCGTGACGTACTGTCTCTTTGGATTGATAATTGGATGAATGTATATAGTGCATTTTTGGCTTTAAAGAAATGTTATGTACAGAAGCAATGTTAGGTAATTTAGAACAGGTTTTATGTATGGTTTAGTGTCCTTAGTTATGTTAACATTTGTGTTCAGGTTTGATAATTTAAACGTCCAGGTAATAAATTGGACGGAATGATCAACGCCAGGAGCGCATTCTTAAATTATACGCGCCAGTACATTGATATGTGAATTTAATTTTCTTTTCTACGTTTTTTTTTTTTTTTTTTGTTCAGTGAGCTATTGTGTACGCTTTGAGATGGTTATAGCCCTGATGTAGTCTGCACAGTCGGCTGGGCTTTAAACAACAATAATGATAACAATACCATGTCACAACGAATTTTCCACATGGAAATCAGACTGTTCCACCCGTTCATAGTGTGTTGCGGCAGTCAAACTCTACGTATTTTTGTTTGTAGAAGAAACAGGTGTAGCAAACTGGTCATTGGCAAGACTGGTGCGTCTCCTTTTCTTCAAATATGCATCATTGAGGTCGTGGTTAATTTTTTTAAACCAACATTGCAGGTGTCTTCATGTCTGTAACTGACTTGCACTATGTAATGATGATCATATTAACCCTTTGACTCCTGCATTCTGTCCACCAGCATACCGTATCGTCAACCATGCTAGCAAAGCAAAAACTTAACCCTTTAACCCCCTCACCCTATCCACCAGCTTCCAGCAGGAAACTGATGGAGTGAAGGAGTCAATGTGTTAAGGTTTTTTTTTGCAGATGGTGGAAAGGGTGCGGGAGTCAATGGGTTAATGATCATATTGCTAATGATATTGATAATAATAGTAATGATGATGATGATGATGACATGATGATAAAGAAGAAGAAGATGATAATATAATATTGACTACTTTTACAGCGCCTTATCTCAGAAGAGCAGTAAACGCTTCTCAAAAGCATGATAGACAATGGCAGCTTCATAGGAAACATGTACCGGTACAAATGTCAATCTTTATCGCTGTGATGAAAAGAGCGGTGGTAAATAAGCAATAAAAATAAATTATAATCAAATATCTTATT
Organism: Monoplex corrugatus; assembly: GCA_030674185.1. Lineage (NCBI taxonomy): Eukaryota > Metazoa > Mollusca > Gastropoda > Littorinimorpha > Ranellidae > Monoplex > Monoplex corrugatus. The sequence goes on along the minus strand of CM060311.1, from coordinate 73,121,326 downwards.
TCTGTGTCAGAAAAGAAACCCTCACTTATTTATACATTCACAAACTCGTTTAAGCTTACAATCATGCACAGACACTTACACAAAAACACGCTCATGCACACCCACACATGCACGAACACACACAATACATCCACACAGACACACACATGCAAGCAGGCAAGCGAACACGCACACAAACGCACAGACACACGCACGCACGCACACGCCTGTCGACACACACGCTTATCCACACCAACGCGTACATGAATACACACACACACACACACACACACACACACACACACACACACGCACGCACACACACGCACGCACGCACGCACGCACACGCGTGCGCGGGGACGAAAACATACATACACACACGTGCAAACGCAGGCACGCAAGTGCAAATGTATGCACTGCGCACACACCCAGAATCACACACGCACACGCGCGCGTGCAGGCGACGCACGCACGCACACACACACACACACACACACACACACACACACACACACACACACACACACACACACATACACACACTCACACTCACACTCACACACACACCACACACCACACACACACACAGACACACACACACAACACACACACACACACACACACACACACACACACACACACACACACACACACACACACACACACACCACTTGAAAAAGGTGAGTCTTCAGAGCGGATTTGAATGAAGTGGTTGAAGCTGAATGTCTAATGTGAACAGAGACTGCCTTCCATACAATTGGATCTAGGTAAGCGAATCTACGTTGACCAAAATCTTTTGTTTTGAAAGATGGAACACAGAACACTTTGCGCTCAGAAGAGGAGTGAAAATTTTCTGCTTAGTGTGTAGATATTAAGAACGTCAGGAGATACTGATGGCCTATTCCAGAGAACGTCAGGAGATACTGATGGCCTGTTCCAGAGAATGTCAGGAGATACTGATGGCCTGTTCCAGAGAACGTCAGGAGATACTAATGGCCTGTTCCAGAGAACGTCAGGAGATAACTGATGGCCTGTTCCAGAGAACGTCAGGAGATACTGATGGCCTGTTCCAGAGAACGTCAGGAGATACTGATGGCCTGTTCCAGAGGACGTCAAGAGATACTGATGGCCTGTTCCAGAGAACGTCAGGAGATACTGATGGCCTATTCCAGAGAACGTCAGGAGATACTGATGGCCTATTCCAGAGAATGTCAGGAGATACTGATGGCCTGTTCCAGAGAACGTCAGGAGATACTAATGGCCTGTTCCAGAGAACGTCAGGAGATACTGATGACCTGTTCCAGAGAACGTCAGGAGATACTGATGGCCTGTTCCAGAGAACGTCAGGAGATACTGATGGCCTGTTCCAGAGGACGTCAAGAGATACTGATGGCCTGTTCCAGAGAACGTCAGGAGATACTGATGGCCTGTTCCAGAGAACGTCAGGAGATACTAATGGCCTGTTCCAGAGAATGTTAGGAGATACTGATGGCCTGTTCCAGAGAATGTTAGGAGATACTGATGGCCTGTTCCAGTGAACATCAGGAGATACTGATGACCTGTTCCAGAGAATGTTAGGAGATACTAATGGCCTGTTCCAGTGAACATCAGGAGATACTGATGACCTGTTCCAGAGAATGTTAGGAGATACTGATGGCCTATTCCAGGGAACGTAAGGAGATATTGATGGCCTGTTCCAGAGAATGTCAGGAGATACTGATGGCCTATTCCAGAGAACGTCAGGAGATACTGATGGCCTGTTCCAGAGAATGTTAGGAGATACTGATGGCCTGTTCCAGAGAATGTTAGGAGATACTGATGGCCTGTTCCAGAGAATGTTAGGAGATACTGATGGCCTGTTCCAGAGAATGTCAGGAGATACTGATGGCTTGTTCCAGAGAACATCAGGAGATACTGATGGCCTATTCCAGGGAACGTCAGGAGATTCTGATGGCCTGTTCCAGAGAATGTCAGGAGATCCTAATGGCCTGTTCCAGAGAATGTCAGGAGATACTAATGGCCTGTTCCAGTGACTGTCAGGAGATACTGATGGCCTGTTCCAGAGAACGTCAGGAGATACTGATGGCCTTTTCCAGAGAATGTTAGGAGATACTGATGGCCTGTTCCAGAGAATGTCAGGAGATACTGATGGCCTGTTCCAGGGAACGTCAGGAGATTCTGATGGCCTGTTCCAGAGAACGTCAGGAGATACTGATGGCCTATTCCAGAGAGTGTCAGGAGATACTGATGGCCTATTTCAGAGAATATCAGGAGATACAGATGGCCTATTCCAGAGAACGTCAGGAGATACTGATGGCCTATTCCATAGAGTGTCAGGAGATACAGAAGGCCTTTTCCAGAGAACGTCAGGAAATACTTATGGCCTATTCCAGAGAACGTCAGGAGATACTGATGGCCTATTCCAGAGAACGTCAGGAGATACTGATGGCCTATTCTAGAGAATGTTAGGAGATACTGATGGCCTATTGCAGATAACGTCAGGAGATACTGATGGCCTATTCCTGAGAACGTCAGGAGATACTGATGGCCTATTCCTGAGAACGTCAGGAGATACTGATGGCCTATTCCAAAGAATGTTAGGAGATACTGATGGCCTATTCCAGAGAACGTCAGGAGATACTGATGGTCTATTCCAGAGAACGTCAGGAGATACTGATGGTCTATTCCAGAGAACGTCAGGAGATACTGATGGCCTATTCCAGATAACGTCAGGAGATACTGATGGCCTATTCCAGAGAATGTCCGGAGATACTGATGGCCTATTCCAGAGAATGTCAGGAGATACTGATGGCCTATTCCAGAGAATGTCAGGAGATACTGATGGCCTATTCCAGGGAACGTCAGGAGATACTGATGGCCTGTTCCAGAGAACGTCAGGAGATACTGATGGCCTGTTCCAGGGAACGTCAGGAGATACTGATGGCCTATTCCAGAGAATGTCAGGAGATACTGATGGCCTGTTCCAGAGAACGTCAGGAGATACTGATGGCCTATTCCAGAGAACGCCAGGAGATACTGATGGCCTATTCCAGATAACGTCAGGAGATACTGATGGCCTATTCCAGAGAATGTCAGGAGATACTGATGGCCTATTCCAGAGAATGTCAGGAGATACTGATGGCCTATTCCAGGGAACGTCAGGAGATACTGATGGCCTGTTCCAGAGAATGTCAGGAGATACTGATGGCCTCTTCCAGGGAACGTCAGGAGATACTGGTGGCCTATTCCAGACAATGTCAGGAGATACTGATGGCCTGTTCCATAGAATGTCAGGAGATACTGATGGCCTTTTCCAGAGAATGTCAGGAGATACTGATGGCCTGTTCCAGAGAACGTCAGGAGATACTGATGGCCTATTCCAGAGAATGTTAGGAGATACTGATGGCCTATTCCAGAGAATGTCAGGAGATACTGATGGTCTATTCCAGAGAACGTCAGGAAATACTGATGGCCGATTCCAAAGAATGTTAGGAGATACAGATGACCTATTCCAGAGAATGTTAGGAGATACTGATGGCCTTTTCCAGAGAATGTCAGGAGATACTGATGGCCTGTTCCAGAGAATGTTAAGAGATACTGATGGCCTTTTCCAGAGAATGTCAGGTGATACTGATGGTCTATTCCAGAGAATGACAGGAGATACTGATGGCCTATTCCAGAGAATGTTAGGAGATACTGATGGCCTTTTCCTGAGAATGTTAGGAGATACTGATGGCCTATTCCAGAGAGCCTATTCCAGAGAATGTTAGGAGATACTGATGGCCTATTCCAGAGAATGTCAGGAGATACTGATGGCCTATTCCAGAGAATGTTAGGAGATACTGATGGCCTATTCCAGGGATAGATGCAAAGCATATGTCAGAGTGACATGGAGTGTAAATGGATTTGGAGGTGTGCTGGAGAGCTGAAATGAACGGCCAGGGGGCATAGGATGTAGAGAAAATGAAAGAGAAAAGAAAACTTCAGCGAGGGTTTCTCCACAGTTTGTAATGAAGTCTCAAGGTGGTTTGTGCTTGACCCGTTTAACATGTCAGATTGACAGGGTGTACTTAATGGAAAAGAGACAGACAGACAGACAGACAGACAGACAGAATGTTGGGGGAGATAATAAAAGTTGAAATGTTTGGTCTGATTGTCTGTTTTACGCAAGCTTCAGTGTTTTAAGATTTAGTTGTGTCAAATGTTTCAAAGATGCATGAAAAGTGGATACTTTGATACTGGGTTGTTCAGTTTACTGTGATGGATAATTTTCGTAGTTTATGCTGAAAGATGAGAATGGTGATGATTATGATGATATTATAGAGGTCCATTCTGGATTGAAACTACACGGACACACACACACACACACACACACACACACACACACAACACACACACACACACACACACACACACACACACACACACGCACGCACGCACACACACACACACACACACACACACACACACACATACACACACACACACACACACTCGCACACACACACACACTCGCACACACACACGCGCGCGAAACTAGAACATGGCTCCTAAATTAGAACGTGGCAAAATACAGTTGCTACAGATGTGTGTGGGAGGGGGGGGGATGTTGCGCGTGCGTGTTTGTATGTATATACGTGTATGTAGATATGTTACATTTGTGTCTGTGTGTATAGGCGTGTCAGATATGTGCATGTATGGGCGTGTTTGCGTGCGTGCGTGTGTGTGTGTGCGCGCGCGCGCGTGTGTGTCCCCCATCTTCTGCGTCGCTTCTGTGGCCAAAGAGTTTGGGACAATCTTTACAGTGCTACGATGACACAAGGGAATGAGGAGGATAATGTTGATGCTGTGGAGTTCCATTCTGGATTGAGATTGCGCCACAGGGCTGTAACCTACTCTTTCTTTCATTATATGTCCTGCCATTAACTAGGTCTGAGAGGTGACATCTGATGGTGTTAACCTTTGACCCCTGCACCCTATTCTTCAAGTGCAATGTAACCTACTCTTCCTTTCATTATACATCTATGTCCTGCCATTAACTAGGTCTGAGAGGTGACATCTGATGGTGTTAACCTTTGACCCCTGCACCCTATTCTCCAAGTGCAATGTAACCTACTCTTCCTTTCATTATATGTCCTGCCATTAACTAGGTCTGACAGGTGACATCTGATGGTGTTAACCTTTTGACTCCTGCACCCTATTCTCCAAGTGCAAAAACTTTACCTTCTGACTCCCTCATCATATTCACCAGCTTCCTGTATGACAGTCACCAAAGCAGACCCCTAAAGCACTCTACCAGAGAAGAGGGACGACCAAGGAACAAGGAGAAGACACCATCACGAACATCAAACAACCAAAGAAGCCGGCCCACCGGAGAAGAGGAAAGACCAAGAACAAAGAGAAGACACCATCATAAACAGCGATATCAAAGTGGAAAATAACGAGAGAGAGAGGGGGAGGGAGGGAGGGATGGAAGAGAGAGAGAGAAAGAGAGAGAGAGAGAGAGAGAGAGAGAAAATGCATGCACTACCCCTGTCCACCTAATTTCATCATCTTTGAATTATATAAAAGATAAATAGCAAGATTCCCTGTACTCTTCCACAAAGCTTTGTGGGAAACAACTCTGATCTCAACAAAAAACAAAAAACAAAACAAAACAAAAATTGTCTTGATAGAATCAGTGATAGCTGTAAAATTCTTCTGGTGCTAATGGAACAGTTGTGCAGTTTCATGGGTGATTCCACGTTCTGTTGTAATGGCCGAGATTCTCTCAGGTGTAATGACTGTGGAGTGTGGAAGCCAGGTTCTGGTTTAACCCTTTGACTCCCACACCCTGTCAGAAGCTGGTGGATGGGGTGAGGGAGTCAAAGAGTTAAGTTTCTGCGGTTGGTCGACAGGGTGCGGGAGTTAATTGGTTAAAGATTATCTTGGTGATAACCGCTGTAAAGCTTGTGCGTGGCGAATAGTGAGATGGGGAAAGGGGGGTGAAGATTTGTACTTCGCTGCTATTCAAAAACCAAATAAATTCATTTTCATACTTGTTTTTTTCGATATATTTGTGGGTAAGTTTGCTGAATGCAGAATTGAGGTGTATTGAAGTGGAAAGGGGGGATATGTGTTAAGAAAGGTATCTAACCTGATCATGGAAGATTCATTGGCTTCACTGTCAAACAGCCTGCAGTAAGGTACTATATGTACAGCTATGTATACTCTCCTTTTAGGTAAGTAGGGGTTAGCGGGCCTCAGTATTTAGAAAGAATGAGTTTGAGGAAGTGGCCGAAAATCTACCATGAAAGGAAAAAAACAAGCGCCATCAGCTGTCAAAAAAACATCAGTACTATCACATAGATAGTACAGCGCAGACTGTGGAAAGTGTTTGGGCTTTTCCTGAAACAGATGAAAAAATGATTAAAATGGAAAAGACAGTTAGAGGGATGATGAAGAGGAATGCAGAATGTGATTTGTTTTTGTGGTAGAGGTAAGTTTGTTTGTTTGTTTTGTTTGTTTGTTTGGTGTAGATGTGTTTGTTTCCCTGTTAGAGATGGGGGGGGGGGGGGCTGGACGAGTTGGGGTGATGGAGACCATAAATCAAGTTGGTGGGCAGATGGAGGCTACATTGTGCTTTACAGGGATGGGTTTCTGTTATGTGGGTTGTGTAGAGCGTTGCTGTGGTCAGTTCTTACTATGGGGCTGGATGTGTTTTCATCCTTTTTCTCATTCGTTTTTCTTTCTTTCTTTTTTAAAAAAATTTTTTTTTTTAATCATTGCAGACGTACAGTTCACTGCAATGTAGCCTTGGTATTCCAAAGACAGACTGACAGAAATAAAGACATAAGGCCCATGCTTGGTAGTACCTCAGTGCTTTGCTTGAGACAGTGTCCTGGTCATTGTAGCACGGATTCTTAGAAACGGGACTTGGAATTTCCTATTTTTTCAAAACCATCCTCATCATTTAATGTTGCTATCTTGACCCTGTTTCTGATTATTTTTTTCAAAATTAGTTCTTTTGGACTGTGTGATTCTGAGAAAGGAGACTGAGAACTTTTCTTTTTTTAAGCAGAAAAGCTGAGACTTTTTTTTAAGCAGAAAAGCTGAGACACCATCCTCATCACTGTAATGATGTAATTTTAATCTGTTCATGAATATTGTCTTAAATTAGCGATTAGTTCGTATATATACCTAACAGCATTTTTAATCACAAACAAACGTGGTCATGATAACAATACACTACTTCGAATAAATGTTTTATTTACTGTCATCGGTAGACCCAAAAAATTCAGCCAGATAGCCTCAACTGTTATGTGTTTTAATGTGCAGTGTGCTCATAAAAAAAGCAACAGATGCAATATACCTGACGTTCTCACATGTTTGTACATCACAGGCAGTCAGAATAGAAAGAGAAAAGATCGAAAACATCATTATTTTCAAAAATGCTAACATTGTTCTTTCTTCGTATGAAACAAATATACATGTACAAACATGTGCGCGCACATGCATGTATACACACACACACACACACACACACACACACACACCACCACACACACACACACACACACACACACACACACACACACACACACACACACATACATGTATACACACACACACACACACACCTTTTAACATTTCTCTCTCCAGAAAAGTCTTTAATACAGTGGTTTTTCTTTTTAACTTGTGTATTCACCAGGTGATGTTTGGGACCACAGATGGCCAGATCATAGTGATGAGTTCCACAGGAGCCATGCTGCGTCAGTTCACGGTGCATGAAGGCAATGAGATCATCTCCATGGCCTGGTCCTGTGAGAAGTTTAACATGGAGGAGGCAGACAGCAAGGAAAATGATCCCGACAACAAAGATGAAGGTAAAGCGTTTCTCTTCTCTTTCATAACTTACCAACATTTGTAAATAGCAAGAGTATGTGAAGGATCTTCTCCCCCCCCCCCCCCTATCAGTAGTGTAAATAGCGAGAGTACAGCATGAAGGATCTTCTCTTTCTCTCCCCTTCCATCCCCCCTTTCTTTTTGTCTGTCTGTCTGTCTGTCTGTCTGTCTCTCTCTCTCTGTCTTTCTTCGCTCTCTCTCATTCTCTCTGTCTCTCTCTCTTTCTCTTCCCCCCTCTCTCTCCCTGCGTTCCCTCCCTCTCCCTCTGTGTGTGTGTCACTATGCGATTGTGTGTTATATGTACATGTATTATGTATGTATGTATGTATGTATGTATTTTGTGTGTGTGTGTGTATGTATGTATGTATGTATGTATGTGTGTATGTATGTATGTGTATCTTATTACTTCTTCTATCACTACTAATACCACCGCTTCTACTACTACTACGACTGCTGCTGCTACTACTACTAACTACAACTACTACTACTACTACTACGACTACTACCACTACTACTACCACTACCACTACCACTACCACTACTACTACTACTACTATTATATACTTGTTGTTGTTGATATTAAGGTGTGACATGTATTAGCTTTATATATACATATATGTATTATATATATCATATACATATACATATAAACATATACATATATGTATGTGTGCGTGCATGGTTGTGTGTGTTTTTCTTCATGCGTGCTTTCGAAGTTTTTACATGAGATCAATAGATAATCATATGTGCGGGAAAGATTTTTACATGCTTTTATTTTTAGACTTCAAAGACTGATCATGTACTTGAACTGTTGGCGTTTTAAGTAGACTTGGAATTGTATTTAATGTGGCGTTGCCTGTATTGCTAGTGGTCAGCTGGGCAATAAGCAACGAAAATGAAACTGCACTCTCTCTTCTCTCTCTCTCTCTCTCTCTCTCTCTCTCTCCTCTCTCTCTTCTCTCTCCTCTCTCTCTTCTCTCTCTCTCTCTTCTCTTCTCCTCTCTCTCTCTCTCTCTTTCTCTCACCGTGCGCGCGCGCCTCGCTCGCTCACAGCTTGTTCTCTCTCTTTTTCTCTCCCTTTCCCATGTACTCTATTTAATTCTTAGATACTGATCAAAAATCAAATGATCAATTATGCGAAATATATATGTAACCCAAGGGAAAATCCCCTTGAAAAGAAGATTGATCTGGAAAATGTTTGATCCCATCATCTTAGCAGATGGAATATTTTTGCCGTTTAAATGAATAAAAGGTTTGTTCTTCTGAATTTAAAGCATACATATTACTCGATGTCATTTTGATCAGGAATTTTCAAGCACGCTGATTTAACAGTGTGGAGTAAATCACTGCCAGGTTTCCACGTTTTTGAATACCGCCCCCCCCCCCCCCCACACACATGCACTTATGCATGCATGCACGCATGAGCGTGCGTGCACACACACACACACACAACACACACACACACACACACACACACACACACACACACAACACACACACACACACACACACACACACACACACACACACTTTTTTTTTTCACATGCCCTCATTCTTAGATCTAAAATACTGAACGATTATGCACTGTGTTTCAGAACATATTTCGGTCCCAGAGCATGCTAATCTACTAGAGATTTACCGAACACAATAGTGCAATAGCATGAAAAACGCATGCATGCATGTCTCTGTGTGTGTGTGTTGTTGTTGTTTTTTGTTTTTCCTTTTCTTTCGTTGTCGTCGTTAATTTCATTCTGCACACATTTCTTTACCAGTAAATCCAGAAAACTGAACCCTTGTGTACTGGTCGTTTCTTTTGGGGGAAGGGGATGAGGGTTGGTGGGTTGAAGTTTGTCATCGATGGATTGTTGTTTCTTTTTGTGTTTGTTTTGTTTTTGCTTTGGTAGAAAGAAGCTGTTTTTTGTGTGTTGTTGTTGTTGTTGTTGTTTTTTACACTGGCTTTCACTTCAGTTTCCCTGCTACCATTGAAATGAACCTACAAAGCATTCATTCATATACACATAATATGACTTGAAGTCATCGTTCATACAAATAAAAAATAAATAATAATAATAAAATAAAAATGATGATGATATGATAATAATATAACTAATAGTGATGATAGACATAACTATAACATAACATAACATAAATAACATAACATAATATAATAACTAATATATGAATGATATGTGATGTATATAATATAATGTGTGTGTGTTTCGTTGTTGTTTTTTGTTTTTCCTTTTCTTTCGTTGTCGTCGTTAATTTCATTCTGCACACATTTCTTTACCAGTAAATCCAGAAAACTGAACCCTTGTGTACTGGTCGTTTCTTTTGGGGGAAGGGGATGAGGGTTGGTGGGTTGAAGTTTGTCATCAATGGATTGTTGTTTCTTTTTGTGTTTGTTTTGTTTTTGCTTTGGTAGAAAGAAGCTGTTTTTTGTGTGTTGTTGTTGTTGTTGTTGTTTTTTGCACTGGCTTTCACTCTACATTTCCCTGCTACCATTGAAGATGAACCACAAAGCATTCATTTTATACACATAATATGACTTGAAGTCATCGTTCATACATATAATAATATTAATAATAATAATAATAATAATGATGATGAAGATGATAACAATAATAATAATACTAATAGTGATGATGACATAACATAACATAACATAACATAACATAACATAACATAACATAACATACACATAACATAACTAACTATAATATAATATAATATAAATATATATATGATATGATATGATATGATATGATATGATATGATATAATATAATGTATGATATGATATGATATGATATGATGATATGATATGATATGATATGATATACGATACGATATGATATGATATGATACGATACAGTACAATACAGTACGATACAGTGCAATATAATATAATATATATATATATAATATAATATAATATAATATAATATATATATGATAATATAATATATATATATAATATATATATATATATAATATGATATGATATGATATGATATGATATGATATATGATATGATATGATATGATATGATATGGCATGATATGATATGATATGATATGATATGATATGATAGATATGATGATGATGATGGTAATAATAATGAGACGATGATAATAGTAATGTACATTCATAGTGTACCTAACAGTGCTCTAGGCGCTCACAATTCTACAGTACAAAAATAGACGACATGTACATGTTACACGCATTCACTATGTTTACCCATTAACATCAAGTACACATTCAGTAACATCTATATACAACATACTGCAAGAATGCACGAAACCAGGACGGGAAAGGGTCAGTATAACAAAGTTGATTTTAACAGAAGGATCAACACAAAAGGTGTGCTTTAAGTTTTGTCGTTAAAGAGGAAGGTTAGACAAATTTCTCAGATCTGAGAGCAGATTATTCCACTGAGAAGATTCAAAATGGGCAAAAGATCGGAAAGCATGAGTCCTGTGTCTATATAAAGGGATTTTGAACAACTGAGTATCAGAAGAAAAGTAAAGAATACTGGAAGGAGAAGAGACATGGAGCAGTTTAGAGATACAAGCAGGAGCAGTAACAGAGACAACATTGTAACACATACAAGCAGCCTTGTATCTGTTGCGCTGTTGAATAGGAAACCAGTGGAGTATACAAGGATTTAAGTCTTGACAGCGAGAAGCTTTAAGGGCGAAACTCACAACATTTTAACTGGTACTCTAAGTTAATACCCAAACAGCAAAAAAATATACAGGGGTCTTAATTTTTGTTTGTTGTGTCTTTTGTTTGTGTATTTATATACTATTGCGTCCTGTGTTTCAGAGCACAGTTCAATCTTGGCCATCTGCTTCAAATTTGGAGACATATACCTGGTGAACGGTTATGATGACGTGTGTCCATTTATAGTGCGAACAACGCTTCAAGGTATTTGTGACTGTTTTACTGACATTTTCTGCTGACAATACTGCATTATTGTGCTTATAGAAATAAAGTCTCAGATACAAGTGAAAGAATAATCAAGAATGGTTTGCATGCCGCATTTCTGAACAGTGCATCTGTTTATCCAATAAATTTATAACTGTCTGTCTGTTGTTATTTGTTTTTAGGTTGTTGGGGTCAGTTTTTTTTTCTTTCTTGTAAAATACTGTGTTTTGTTCATTATCATTTTGATTTTTAACCCTTTGACTACCGCACCCTATCCACCAAGTGCAAAAACTTAACCCTTTGACTCCCTCGCCCTATCCACCAGCTTCCTGCAACCCAGGAAGCTGGTGGATAGGGCGAGGGAGTCAAAGGGTTAAGTTTTTGCTTCGATTGAATGGTCGACATTGCAGGATGCTGGTGGACAGGGTGAGGGAGTCAAAGGGTTAAAGGCCAGACATTACAGTCACCATATTGAACACCATTCTGTCATAATTGTCGCTTCTGTTGTCTTTTTTTATGACAGTTTTCTGGCAAAAGACTTTACGTCAACTATTGCTGTTGTTCTTAAAGTATTCAAGGCGTCTTGATGGTGTCCTTTATTTGGATCGACTTATGTTTAACATCAAACACTCTACCATGTCCAGGTAGTAAAGTACAGCACATGATTGCTCAATTTTTTTCCCTAGAATCCACCAAAGATTCCTTTATATGTTCATTTATTCATTCATTTGCTTGCTTTTTTCTTTATTTGCATGGTGATTGTTCATCAAACCCAATTTAGGTAAGTTGTAGTTGACTGTGCATGTATTAGGCTTCATTGCATAAAGCATCAGTAACAAGTTCCTGATAGAACTGGACAGAAATTGTCGATGTTTTGACCCTGGCAGGCTCATCTGATTGCCCCAGCAGACTTTTCTTGTGTATAATAACGCATTTTCTCTGTACACATTTTCAGGCCTCAAGGTGGAATGGTCTAACTGCGGCCAGTACTTAGCAGTTGGAGGCTTCATGCGGCTGCCAAACCTTCAGTGTCACAACGAGCTGCACTTTTACTCCAGAGAAGGCAAACGCATCCACTGGGTGACTGTACCTTCTCAGGTACAGTGTGAAGTGTATAGTGCGTTATGGCATGGAGATAATGTGATACGAGTGTTCATAAATGTGGGTAGAGGTTTGGTTTGGTTTTGGAGTTTGGAAGTTTATTCAAGACCTAATCAGCCATTTTATACTTTGCAAAACCGTATGCTCTGGCGAGGTCTCAAAATGGAGAGGGAAGAAGACAAGATTTCTGAAATGCTAAGCCAACACCACCAGTTTGTACGGTTTCAGTTTCTGAAGATGACTTCTCTGTGCTTGGAACAAATTCCATATGCACTAAGGTAACAGGTGCCACGTGTATGGTGACCGTGGCACAAGCCTTAAGCCTTCACATAAACCCATGCGCTGACCAGATCCTTAGGCCTTATCTAGACTAAGTTTTACCTATATTAGTATTTTATCAGCCTACCACTGAAATAATCTTGGTTACATCTAAATGACGTACACATGTATGTATCTTACCTTCAAAAAGGAACATACATATAAAGCAAATAAATAAATAATTAAAGGTCTGAATCGCAACACAACTAGCTATTCTGTATAAACTCGTCTCACATGATAGACCCCCCCCCCCCCCCCCCCCCCAGTCAATGCCTAAACATGCTCAGCTATAGCTAGGTGAAGACAATAATTTTGTAATCATAGATAGGTAAGTAAGCTAGCTAGCTAGCAAAGCAAGCAAGCAAGTAAACAAGTAAGTAAGTAAGTAAGCAAGTAAGTAAGTGAGTGAGTAAGGAAGCGAATAAGACATCACCAGAATGATTGAAGCAGCAAACAGACCATTGTTTGTGTTGCAGGCTGGGAATGATCTCAGGAACTCGGATCTTGAGTCTACGGCCCTACAAGAGCCAGCCAGCTAGCTGTAAATAAGTGTTGGGTGTGGTTGGGTTGATTTTTAGTGTAGTGTGGGTTGATTGGATCGAATGTTTAGGCAGGCCTGGGTGAGTGGGTGAAACAGTTCACTGGTTAGTTGGCTAGTTAGTTAACTTTTCCCCCCATGGGGATGACAGGGGCTCTTTCAGTATAAATAGTATCCCCACCTTCTGGAAATTCTGTGCTAGAAATTTCCTCTTTTCTGTCATTCTCTTTGTTTCATACTTGTATCTTTGCTTTCTGTTATTTCTTCCTTGCTGGTCCATTCACCTGTATGTGTTTGATAAAATCTTACGTACTTTTCTGTTAAGATTGATAATTGGGTACATGTATTAAGTGTATTTTTGGCTCTAGGGAGGTGAGGTATGCGGAAGCAATATTTATGCCCGTTTTTATATATGTTTTGGTGTCCTTAGGTATGCTTAAATTTGTATTCAGGTGTGGTTTTTTTAAATCCCCTGTATGATAAAGTGGACGGAGTGGTCAACGCCGGGGGCATGTCCTTAAATTATGTGCATAAATGCATTGATATGTGTACTTAATTGAAGTTTTGTATTTTCTAGACGGTTATAGCCCTGATATGGCTCTACGCAGTTGGCTGGGCTTTAAACAACAGTAACAATAACAATAACAGTTAACTTTTAGTCACTTGATTGGATTTTGGTTTGGGTTGGTTAGTTGATTGGTTGGTTGGTGGTTTTGGTTGGACAGGATTGGGTAAGTGGGTTGGTTGTTGCTTGGTTTGTCGGTCTGTCAGTTGGGGGTTTGGGTTAGTTACATTGTAGTTGGTTATTTCAGTAGATGACTTGGCTTTGTTTTCTTGAGAATGCTGACAGTCACATGGACTTAGGTTTTGTTTGGTAGGTTGGCTTTGTTGGCTTGGTTGGTTGATTGCTTGGTTTGATTGGTTGGTTGGTTGGTTTTTGGTTTGTTGATTGGTTGCTGGGAAGGTGGGTTGGCTTAGGCTAGTTACTTGGGTTGTGGTGGGTTAGATTAGATTGGGTTGGTTGCCTGATTGGTTGGTTCGTATTTCTTGACCCAATCCCTTGATTCAGTCTTACAGGTCCTGGAATATCTGACATCATTCTGTGCATCAAATGACATGAAAATGATGGGGATGTGTTCACTTTTTGAGAATTGTGATATGTGTGTGTGTGTGTGTGTGTGTGTGTGTGTGTGGTGTGTGTGTGTGTGTGTGTGTGTGTGTGTGTGTGTGTGTGTGTGTGTGTGGTGTGTGCACGCTATATGTGTGAATGCGTGTGTGCATGTGTATGTGTATGCAGAGTGCGTGTGTATGTGTATGCAGACATGTGTGTGTTTTTGTGTGCGTGCATGAGTATATGTGTGTATCTGTGTACACGCGTGCATGTTTTAAGGATATACAACCAGTACATACACAGTTTGTGTGCATGCATGCGTATATGTGTGTATCTGTGTACACGTGTGCGTGTTTTAAGGATAAACAACCAGTACATACCTTAATGCTGTCAATAGGTAGTCCTTTGAATGTGTTTCAGGGAAAACCACTGACGGCCATAACATGGGGCCACAACGACAAGCGTCTGTTCATGGCAGTGGGTTGTCAGTTGTATGTGGCGTGGGTCAGCAAGCAGGTGGCACCCCTCAATTTTCTCTGCAATCGTGTAGTGCATAAATGTGTGCGCCACGAAAAAAATGCAGATCAGCTACCTCTACCTCTGCGTATCCGGCAAGGAGTACAGTCTCTCTTTTCTCCCACTGTGAAGGTTGTTTAACATTTGTTATGTTGTATTGTTTTTGGTTTTTGTTGTGGTTGTTGTTGTGGTCATTGTGTTGTTGTTTTTGCTTTAGTGGACTGTTGCATTGGACTGTTATTCACAAGATACCTGCTTAAACCGTGGAAGTTTGTTGTTGTTGTTGTTGTTGCCTTTGGTATTTGCTTAGTGTATTGTGTGTGTGCGTTTGTGTCTAATTCAGCTGTATTTTTTTGTGCCAGCAGGCTCTAGTCTGCACAGCAGTTAATGGGTGAGTGCCTGACCTTCTTCAGGGTTGTAGAAGTTGAAGCAGCAAAGGCACTGCCCTCGTTACAGTAGCATACAGAAAACTTGAGGTCTCTGTCTTATGGCCTCAGAGTTATGGGACAAGCCTTACCTTATTTTACCTAACCTTCCTGCTAGTAAGAATTGCTGTTCAGCTACACATATTATACATCAGACATCTCACCTTGGAAGAAAAGTATGGAGTGTACAGTACATTAGACATCTCACCTTGAAAGACGAATGTGGAGTGTACATCAGACGTCTCACCTTGGAAGAAAAGTATGGAATTTACATTAGACATCTCACCTTGAAAGACGCGTGCAGTGTGCACATCAGACATCTCACCTTGAATGAAGAATGTGGAGTGTACATCAGACATCTCACCGTAAAAGAAGAGTGCAGAGTGTACATCAGACATCTCACCGTAAAAGAAAAATGTGGAGTGTACATCAGACATCTCACCGTAAAAGAAGAATGTGGAGTGTACATCAGACATCTCATCTTGAAAGAAGAGTGAGGAGTGTACATCAGACATCTCACTTGAAAGAAGAGTATGCAGTGTACATCAGACATCTCACCTTGAAAGAAGAGTGTGCAGTGTACATCAGACATCTCACCTTGAAAGAAGAGTGAGGAGTGTACATCAGACATCTCACCTTGAAAGAAGAGTGAGGAGTGTACATCAGACATCTCACCTTGAAAGAAAAGTATGGAGTGTACATCAGACATCTCACCTTGAAAGAAGAGTGAGGAGTGTACATCAGACATCTCACCTTGAAAGAAGAGTGAGGAGTGTACATCAGACATCTCACCTTGAATGAAGAGTGAGGAGTGTATATCAGACATCTCACTTGAAAGAAGAGTGAGGAGTGTACATCAGACATCTCACCTTGAAAGAAAAGTATGGAGTGTACATCAGACATCTCACCTTGAAAGAAGAGTGAGGAGTGTACATCAGACATCTCACCTTGAAAGAAGAGTGAGGAGTGTACATCAGACATCTCACCTTGAAAGAAGAGTGAGGAGTGTACATCAGACATCTCACCTTGAAAGAAAAGTATGGAGTGTACATCAGACATCTCACCTTGAAAGAAGAGTGAGGAGTGTACATCAGACATCTCACCTTGAAGGAAAAGTATGGAGTGTACATCAGACATCTCACCTTGAAAGATGAGTGAGGAGTGTACATCAGACATCTCACCTTGAAAGAAGAGTGAGGAGTGTACATCAGACATCTCACCTTGAAAGAAGAGTATGCAGTGTACATCAGACATCTCACCTTGAAAGAAAAGTGTGCAGTGTAATCAGACATCTCACCTTGAAAGAAGAGTGAGGAGTGTACATCAGACATCTCACCTTGAAAGAAGAGTGAGGAGTGTACATCAGACATCTCACCTTGAAAGAAGAGTGAGGAGTGTACATCAGACATCTCACCTTGAAAGAAGAGTGAGGAGTGTACATCAGACATCTCACCTTGAAAGAAGAGTGAGGAGTGTACATCAGACATATCACCTTGAAAGAAGAGTGAGGAGTGTACATCAGACATATCACCTTGAAAGAAGAGCGAGGAGTGTACATCAGACATCTCACCTTGAAAGAAGAGTGAGGAGTGTACATCAGACATCTCACCTTGAAAGAAGAGTGAGGAGTGTATATCAGACATCTCACCTTGAAAGAAGAGTGAGGAGTGTACATCAGACATCTCACCTTGAAAGAAGAGTGAGGAGTGTATATCAGACATCTCACCTTGAAAGAAGAGTGAGGAGTGTACATCAGACATCTCACCTTGAAAGAAAAGTATGGAGTGTACATCAGACATCTCACCTTGAAAGAAGAGTGAGGAGTATACATGAGACATCTCACCTTGAAAGAAGAGTGAGGAGTGTACATCAGACATCTCACCTTGAAAGAAGAGTGAGGAGTGTACATCAGACATCTCACCTTGAAAGAAAAGTATGGAGTGTACATGAGACATACTCACCTTGAAAGAAGAGTGAGGAGTGTACATCAGACATCTCACCTTGAAAGAAGAGTGAGGAGTATACATCAGACATCTCACCTTGAAAGAAGAGCGAGGAGTGTACATCAGACTCTCACCTTGAAAGAAGAGTGAGGAGTGTACATCAGACATCTCACCTTGAAAGAAGAGTGAGGAGTGTACATCAGACATCTCACCTTGAAAGAAGAGTGAGGAGTGTACATCAGACATCTCACCTTGAAAGAAGAGTGAGGAGTGTACATCAGACATCTCACCTTGAAAGAAAAGTGTGGAGTGTACATCAGACATCTCACCTTGAAAGAAGAGTGAGGAGTGTACATCAGACATCTCACCTTGAAAGAAGAGTGAGGAGTGTACATCAGACATCTCACCTTGAAAGAAGAGTGAGGAGTGTACATCAGACATCTCACCTTGAAAGAAGAGTGAGGAGTGTACATCAGACATCTCACCTTGAAAGAAAAGTGTGGAGTGTACATCAGACATCTCACCTTGAAAGAAAAGTGTGGAGTGTACATTAGACATCTCACCTTGAAAGAAGAGTGTGAATTGTGGCCTAGTGGCTAAAGCACTTGGGTAGGATGGAAGAAACCCAAGTTCAAAGCACAGACTGGACAGGTAATTTTTCCCATCTCCCACCCTCATCCCCCCTTCCGTAAATCTTAAAAGGCGATCTAAGTGCTAGTCTTTTGAATGAGATGATAGAATGAGGTCCCTTGTGCAGCAAGCAACAATAAGAATAAGAATGTTCTCTGTGCATGTGAAAATTTTTATGGAAATGGCCTATGTCCATGGGGGAATAAAGAAGCAAAAAAAAACCGTGGATGGTGCTGCACTGTAGTTATACACTCTCCCTGTGAAAACCAGCATGAAGTTCATGTGGTAAATCTGTCTTGGCAAAACGAAGAAATGAATGCAATGCAGTAATCTGTCAAAATTGATATTATTCTTAATGTGTTTGGAAGGAATGAAGTAATAAATATAATGCAATAATCTGTCAGAATTGATATTCTGATTGTCTTTCGAAGGAAAAGAAAACTGTTAATGATGTCTGTGGCGAACATGAACTGAACAAAGCCTTTCCCCCTGTCTTTAAATAAATGATAATAATAATAATAATTACAATATTTATATAGCGCAAAATCTTGATAAAATCAAATCTAAGCGCTGAAACAGACACACACACACCCCACGAGCACGCACGCACCGCACACGCACCACACGCACACACACACCAACGCACACGCACACACACACACACACACACACACACACACACACACACCGCATGGCTATAAATGGGGAGAAAGAATAAAAGCAATAAAAGCAAGAATAAAAGCAATGGAAAATTATAGAGAGCATATCATATACGATTATATATTATAACAATGTGATTCCCCTCCGAGCGGAGACAGGCTGCAGAGGTGGGGGGGGGGGGGGGGGGTGAGTGAGGTTAGGATTTTATGCAGAGGAGAAAAGGTGAGTTTTGAGAGCAGACTTGAAGGAGACAAAAGTAGGTTGCTGACGGACTGAGAGAGGAAGTTTGTTCCAGGAGAGTGGACCAGAAACAGAGAAGGCTCGTGGACCATAGGTATTGAGCTTAGTGCGTGGAAAGCGAAAAGTCAGAGGATCGGAGGCAGAGCGGAGGGTACGTGAGGGAAGATAGATCTCAAGTAGGCTTGACAGGTAATCGGGGGCTGCGTTATTGAGGCTTTTGTAGCACATGGTGTCTAGTTTGTACTGTATGCACTTTGATACAGGGAGCCAGTGAAGTTGTGCCAGGAGAGGAGATATGTGGTCAGCTTTTTTCTTTTTGAGTACAAGGCGTACAGCATTGTTTTGAATGCGCTGTCGGATGTGAATGGTGGAGGCAGGAAGACCAGACAGGAGTGAATTGCAATAGTCAATGCGAGACATTATGAAGGAGAGAACGAGTTTTGCAGTTGTTTCGATAGAGAGATACTTCCTGATCAGGCTTATACGATGGAGATGATAGTAGCAAGATCTGGCAGTTTGAGAAATAAAGTTGTTCATGGAGAGGGTAGAGTCAATGCAGACACCAAGGTTTTTAGCTGAATCAGAAATTGGGACTGATGTGTTACATAATGGGAGAGAAAGAGGAGGCAGCTGAGAAAGTTTCTGACGGGTGCCAATGAGGATAGCTTCTGTCTTGTCGTCATTAAGCTGAAGTCTATTGTGTGTCATCCAGTTCTTAATGTCAGAGTAACACTCAGTGGTGCGAGTCAACAGGCGCTGTATATTATCAGGTGAGTCACTGTCTTGAAGTTGGGTGTCATCAGCATAGAAGTGGTGTTTTATAGAGTGGGAGTTGATGATGGTGGACAGGGGGGAGGTGTAAAGAGTGAAAAGAACAGGGCCAAGGACAGATCCTTGTGGAACACCACAGGTCAGGTATGCAGGTTGAGAGTAAGTGCCATTGATGAGAACAGTTTGTTTTCTGTTTGATAGATATGAAGTGAACCAGGAGAGAGCAATGTCAGAGATGCCAAAAGTATGATAAAGTCTAGAAAGGAGAATACCATGGTCAATGGTATCGAAGGCTGCAGACAGATCAAGGAGTGTGAGGAGAGAGACTTTGCCAGTATCAGTTGCAAGGAGGAGATTGTTGAGAATGTGTAGTAGGGCGGTTTCAGTGCTATGGCACTGGCGGTAGGCTGACTGGAAAGGATTGAGGAGATTGTTGGCAGACAGGTGAGAGTTCAGCTGGTTGAGGACGACTTTTTCAAGGAGTTTTGACAAGAAAGAGAGATTAGAGATAGGCCGGTAATTTTTCAGTTCATTTGGGTCTAAATTGTGTTTCTTAGGAGAGGGTGAACAATAGCAGCCTTGAAAGAATCTGGGACAGTTCCAGTTTGAAGAGAAGTGTTGATGATGTCAGTGATGAATGGGAGGAGAGTAGGGAGACAGTCTGCGTAGAGAGAACCTGGAAGAGGATCCAGTTCGCAGGTTTTGAACGACATGGATCTGATTGTGTTGAAAATTTCTTCTTGTGAGACTGGGGTAAAAGTAGTAGAGGTGTGCCAGAGAAGGAAGGGTCAGGTGGGCATGGTTGACAGGGTGTCCTGTCAAGCCTGCCACGAAGAGTTTGTATTTTGGTGGTGAAATACTTGGAGAATACAGATGGGAGTTCTTCATTTGTATGTTTTGTTGGGAGAGGTAAATCTTTTCGTGTGCCAAGGAGATGATTCATGGTTGTAAAGAGTTCTTTTGAAGAAGAGGCATTCAGGATTTTGTTTGGAAATAGCTTGTTTTTGCAGATGCAATGAGGGTGGATACTTTTGTTTTAGAGGCTTGGAAAAGGTTGCCTGTGTACAGTGAGTTTGGATTTGCGCCAGCGGCGCTCTGCTCTGCGGCGGGCACGTTTTGCACAGGCAATCTCATGAGTGAGCCAGGGGGTAGGGGGGCGGTCAGGTAAAAGACGGGTTGTGGGTGGAGTATGAGTGTCCAGAAGATGGTGGAGAGTAGTATAGAATTCATCGGCAAGGTTATGTGACTTTTCAGAAAGGAGACGGGAGGCATCAGATGAAAATGTGGAGAGGTCAATGGATTTGAGATTGCGTCGAGTCACTGTGCGCGTGGTACGGGAAGGAGGAGGAATGTCAAGAGAACAGAGAATTGCAGAGTGGTCAGATGGAAGGGCTGAAGTTAGATGGGTAGAAAGAACTAAGCAGTTGTCAGTAGCGGAATTGTGGTGATCACGAGAAATGATCCAGTCAAGAATGTGACCTTTTTGATGGGTTGGTTCAGAAATGTGTTGAGTCATATTGTGATTGGACAGAGAGTTGATGATATGTCTTGTGTCATAACGGTGAGTGTTGTCATAGTGGACATTGATGTCACCTAGAATGATGAGATTTCCAGATAAGAGGCAGTAGTGGTCAAGCAGTTGGTCAAAGTCAGAGAGAAACGTGGATGTGGTGAGTTTGTTGGCAGAGCTAGGTGGGGGTCGATAAACACAGGAGAAGATGATGCTACCAAAGAAATGAGTGATGCTACCAAAAGAAAAATATTACCAGTATATAATGTATCTTTTTTTAAGTAAGAAGTTGAGAAACGTAAAAGAGGTCTGCAAATGTAAAAGCATAGATTTCAATTCGAACAGAAACAAAGCTGTCATATTTAGTCAAGTAAATTTGGTGAATATGCTTCTATTCTAGCCGTGTGTTTTATGGTTTAATTTGGTGAGTGTGTGTGTAAGAGAGAGAGAGAGGTGGGGGGGGGGGGGGGGAGTGTGCGTTCATCCATGTATGTTTTTTTTTTAATCTATTGTTCGACATGGTTCCATTAAATGAAAAAGATATATTGTTTGACATGGTTCCATTGTCAACATGCGAAGCCAGAGCAAGATTAAGGCAGCTGAAATGTGGTTTGTAAGAAGAATGTTGAGAGTTCCATGGACAACAAAGAAAACAAACGAGACAGTCTTGATGGAGACAGACACAAGAAGATCATTGACAAAGAAGATTAGGAAAAGACAAGCAACATGTATAGGCCATTTTATGAGGAAAGGGGAATTAGAGCACTTAGAACAGGAAAGCTGGAGGGAAAGAGAACACCCGGTAGACTCAGGAGAAAATATTGGACGGACTTGCAGAGTGGCTGAGGACAGAGAGGGTGGAAGGCGTGCTTGTGGCGACAAGGGACAGATGCATATGGAGGGCCATGATCGCCAACGCTTCGCAGTAGGGCGCATGATAATGATGATGATGGTTCCATGTCTGACTAAAAGTATATATCCCTGAAATGAAAATAAGACGTTTGTCATTTCTGATGATGTTCGTGTGCAGAGCTACATACCAGACCCCTTCAAACTTCGTGGCTTTGTGAGCACTCCACCCCCAGGGAATGAACGACTGTTCTGCACCATGATTCGCCATGGGGACGAAACATCAGGGGGACACTACACACTCTACCTGGAATACCTGGGAGGTCTTGTCCCTCTCCTGAAGGGCAAGAGAGCCAGCAAGCTGCGCCCAGATTTTGTCATCTTTGATCCGAAGATTCGGACATCCGGTAGAGGTCAGTGGTTGATTTTCAGTTCAGTTTCATGTCATGTTGTTGTCTATGGTGGAAAATTCAGATACCGCATTCTTTGATGAAACTAGGGGATGAATGAATATAAATCAAACAGTAAAGTGGAATTTGTGCCATACGGATGTGTTAGACTCGAATGGTTCTGTGTATTCCACCCAAACCTACCAGTAGTTATATATCAGATTTTTCTTTTTTGTTTTAGTTTTCTCAAAACCTCATTCGTTTACGAAATCTCGTTAAGCTGACATCAGAGTCGTCATTGAAAAAGGTAACAGTTGCCCCATAGTTCTGGAGTCAGAGAGGAGTGAGGTGGCAGGGATTCAGCTTTTTTTTTTTTTAGGACCAGCATCTTCTCTGCCTTACTCCACCAGAATGACTAACACTATGCACTGTACTTAGATGTTAATTGGATAATGCCACGATACAGGAACAAACTTCAGGCATTTGTATGTTGTTAAAAACAAAGTTTTTTCATTCCATTACAAACTTTTTCCAAAGATAGGAAGACAACGATAGAACTGTTTACATTTAGTCTAGGGAAATAATTTCATCCCCCACCCGTCCTGACAAGAACTTTTCTGCAGCATCTTCCCCTTTCTTCTTCTTCTTCTACTTTTACCTGGACCCTTTTCCATCTTGAATGCTGAGGGGAGAAAGAGTTGACAGTCAATTGCAAGCTGGAAGGCCTAACGTGGAGAAATGCTGTGTGATGTAAGGTCTTTTTCACGCCATCAATACAGACGCACTTGATGTGGCTCTTCGTTTAGTTCTGGATATCTTTTCGTAATGTGCTTGTTGAACCAACTAATGAAGTTGCATTCTGGTCAGATGAGCAAACCACTTCATTCTCTGTTGATGGATATGATGGTGACGATTTCGCTGATTCTTCCCTGTCTCCGCTGTCTTGTATTTAATTAATGGTAAATAGAGTAAGTTAAAATTTGTTTTGATGACAAATGTGAACGAGATAAAGGTATAATGGAACATTATAGGATAAATGAATTATAGGCGTCAAATCTTGATTCAAAATCAAACCAAGGCGCGCACTGTCATCATTCATCAATGCAATCTGATTTTAGAAAGTTTCTGATCGTGTCGGCCTGGTCCTGTTGACAACTCTTCTGAAGCAACACATCCCACAGGAAAATGATTTTGTGCTAGGATCATGGTCATAACCCAGGTCTGGTACTGGTTATTTTAGGGTGCGGATGAAAATGGATCTTACGAGCTTGACTTTCTTCATCCTTTAACTGACATGGCCTCGAAACTCCAAGGGGGATCGGCAGGAATGATTTTGCGTCCTATGAATTTGTGGCTGCACTGGCGCGTTTAGTCATTTCTGTGAGTGGTTTTGCATCCCCATGGAGTGGAGTGTGAGGGTGTAGCCTTGTGGTAGGTGCTATCTGTAAGTGTGGCAGCCTTTTAAGTGCGGCGAACAGTACAACTGCACTCATGTAAAAGGTGTTGGGTTGATGTATTTCTTATGATTCTGGTTGTGTGTGTGTGTATGTGTGTGTGTGGTGTGGGCATGAGCGCGCTTGTAATAAAAGTTGTATCCTGTCCTACCCCCCTCTCTCTCTCTCTCTCTCTCTCTCTCTCCCTTCTCCCTCCCTCTCTCTCTCTCTCTATCCCTATATCCTCTCCCTCCCTTCTGTTTTTCAGCTGCACATGTGCGCAACTTAACTTTGAAATTTCACTTTATGTTTCCTTCCCATGACCAGGGATATGTCAAAATCAATTTTGATTGCACTTCCAAAGAAAGCAGGGCTGTAGAAAGCAAACTCAATCGTACAAACAGCTTGATGAGTCATGTAACAAAAATCCTTCTAAGAATAATCACGATGAGGACAAGAAACAGAATCAAAAGAGAAACAGCAGAAGAACGATGTGGATTTGTTGACAGGAAAGGATCTATTAATGTCATATACATCCTAAGAACTCTCAGAGAAAGGTCAGTCGAGTTGAATAACGATTTATGTTTATGCTTTGTTGATTGTACTGAGGCCTTTGATCAGGTAAGACATGGAAAAATTGATCAACCAGCTAGAAAGGCTCAGTGTTGATGGAAAAGATCTAAGAATGATTAGAAATATGTATTGGGAACAAACAGCAGCAGTGAGAATAGAAAAGGATATAGCTCTTTCCAAAATATCAAAAGAGGTGTTAGGCAGGGATGTGTTCTGTCACCGCATTTATTTTCACTTTACAGTGAAATCATCTTGAGACACCTAGAAGAATGCCCTGGGATAAAGATTTGAGGAAAAAAATTATGAATAATCTTCGTTATACAGATGACACCATTCTGATTGCAGAAAATGAAAAAAGACCTACAAAATCTTGTGAATATAATAGAAATAGAAAGCTAAGATATAGTGCTGGAGCTCAATAGCAAAAAGACTGAAGTCATGGTAATCATTAACAAAAATCCTCCCATGCAGAATAACAGCAAATGGCACAACATTGATAAATATTTGGGAACGGCCATCTCACCAGCCTGCAGATGCAGTCAGAAATAGCCAGCAGGATTGGCCATGCTAAAACAGCATTCAAGAAAATGAAAAGCGTTCTTACCAACAAATGTGTATTCAGTTAACATCGGGATGAGATTTCTTGATTGTTAAATAGAATCGATACTGTTGTACGGATGTGAGGCGTGGACAGTCAGAGCAAAGTCAGAACAAGATTGAGGCAACTGAAATGTGGTTTCTAAGAAAAATGTTGAGAGTTCCATGGACAGCAAAGAAAACGAAAGAGACAGCCGTAAAGGGGGCAGACACAAGAAGAACATTAATGAAGGAGATCAGGAAAAGACATGCAGCATTTATGGGACGTTCGATGAGGACAGAAAAATTAGAGCACCTGGTCAGTACAGGAAAGCTGGAGGGAAAAACAGCACTTGGTAGAGCAAGGGAGAAAATAGACGGACTTGCAAGGTGGCCGAGGACAGAGAGGGTGGAAGATGTACCTGCAGCGACAAGGGATAGATTTGTATGGATGGCCATGATCGCAACGCCTTGCAGAGGGCACATGATGATGATGATGAGGAGGGAGGAGGATGAAGAGGAGGAGGATGATGATGATGATGATGATGATGACCAAGGAACACGTTTTAACAGGGAAGCTCTCTGGCTTCCGTTACTGTAATGTATTTCCACTGAACATGTTTTCCACAAATAAGAAGGCAACGATGGACCAGTTGAATTCATCACATGAAATAAATCTGCCCCCACCCTCCTTCACCCTTACTTCAGCCCAAACTGCTGTCTCATCCATCTCTATCTTCATCCACTGTGTGTGTGTGTGTGGTGTGTGTGTGTGTTGTGTGTGTGTGTGTGGTGGTGTGTCGTGTTGTTGTTGTTGTGTGTCTGTTGTCTGTGTGTCTGTCTGTCTGTGAGAGAGGGGGGAGAGAGAAAAGGAGACTGCGTGTGTGTGTGTGTCTATGTGTGTGTCCTATAGAAGGGGAGAGGAGAGAGAGAGAGAGAGAGAGGAGTGTGACTCACACACAATCATACGTGAGGGGTGGGAATACTCCTCGGATCCACAGATTTCTGCGGCAGAAGGAATCGGTTTCCTCAGATTACATAGGCCTTTTCCTCAGAAAAATGAAACCGCGGAGTTAAGTTCTCAAATTACCGATTGGCAAAGTCCATGATCCAGCCTCAGTCCTCTTTCCCCAGCACTCTAGAATCTGATATGATTTGCTCCAGGAATGTTCAGGCTAGTGGCCTTTCCAGATCCTGCGTGTGCTGCTTCTGGGAGACATCAGGGCAGAAGCTAAGACAGACAGACAGACAGACTGCAACATAGAGAATATTGTCAAGTCTTTAACAGAAGCAGCACATTTCAGGCTCTGGAAGTGCTGCAGATCACAGCAAATTTCCTTGTCCAGATTCTTTAATTCAAAGTAAAGTAAATATAATGAGAATAATTTGTGGTTTATGTATAGAGACCAAACAGTGCAGAAAATACCTTTTTTTAAGGACTCCGGATAGCTGATTCGATACCAGAAAGTGCGCCAGATTGCACAGATTGTAATCCCTTGAATTTTTTTTCCTGGGGGAGCAGACACTCTTATATTTTCTTTCTTTTCTTTTTTTTTTCCTTTTCGGCAGTTCCACCCCTGATGCGTATGGATAAACACAGTATGTATACAAGTGCATGCGTGCACATACACACACACTTGTCTCTCTCTCTCTCTCTCTCTCTCTCTCTCTCTCTCTCTCTCTCTCTCTCTCAGGGGACAATGTGATAAAGTTCACTGCAGTTTGATTGTAGAACTTGTATGAAAGCATCAGAACCCCTCCCCTCCCATCCCCATGCATGGATTGTGGCCTAAGGCCGATGTACAATAAACATTTTGTGATTTTTGAGAGCTTCTCTCTCTCTCTCTCTCTCTCTCTCTCTCTCTCTCTCACCTCCTCTCTCTCTCTCTCTCTCTCTCTCTCTCTCTCTCACACACACACACACACAATCTCTCTCTCTTTCTCTCTCTCTCTTGCTATCCATTTAACGCATGAGCACAGTTTATTTAAAAGCTTAATGACTCCGTCACGTTCCAAAGCTAAACATTCCACAAAAAGTAAGCACGACAATAAGGGCATTCAGTTCCACTGCACATGATTTTTAAGGCGGGGGTGGATGGAGGGGGGGGTGTGGGGGGTGTGAGTCACATTGAAGAATAGAACGACAAAAGACGAAAAAGGAGAAGGAAAAAATAGTCCTGTTGCATTCAGTCTCGTAAAACAATCACCCAGGGAATTTTGTCTGCCTCAGCCTTCTCCAACCGATACCTCACACTCTCCGTACTCTCCCAGTATTCCTTATATCCCTTCCACAGCAGTCTTTTGTCTTTTGATATGAAACTGCGTGGGGAAGTGGTGATGTATGAGTTAGCGTTCTATCAGTTTGGGGGCAGCACTGGCATGCACCATGTTTTCATTCTGAAGAGAGAGTGCTCTGGGAAGAGACAGGGCATTAACTCAGCACTGCCTGTCCTATCTGCACGTCCTTCCTTTCAGAAATGGGAAACTTATCCTGGCTGTTTCCGAGCTTTTATCCGTGAAATGAGAAATTTGTTGTAGTGATAGTAAAGCCTTGGCGAAAATGGGCAATTTATTTCGGGTTCAGTAAACGTTTTTGAGATGGGAAATTTTGTCACTGCGGTGAAATAAGTTTGCCATGGAAACATTATTTTTATCATAGTAAAAAAAAAACACACAGAGAGAAATATAAACACACACGCGTGCTCCAGCGCGCGCGCGCCACACACACACACACACACACACACACACACACACACACACACACACACACACACACACACACACACACACACACACACACACACACACACACACACACACACACACACACACACACAACAATTGGAACTGCTTCCAGACATAGTTGTCCACTAAAGTGTAATTTTCGTGCAACGAGAGAGAAAGGTGGATATTGTTTGAATCTGGTGAGTTATTAGCTCCCCGTTTGGCAGCCCTGTCAACTTTATCATTATAACGAAAAGAACTATGAGAAGGTATCCAGCAGAAAGTAATATCAGTGCCTCTTAAAGATAAACTATGAATCAAGTGACTAATTTCCAGAATCACTTCAGATCTTGTTTGTAATTTTGATAATTCAAGAGCCTGAAGTACTGATTTTGAATCAACGCAAAAAAGTATCTGAAAAAATCAAAACAGAAAAGGTATGATAAATGTCACTTGAACTTTGAAGTTAACAAAATACTTAAGCAGCTTCCTGTCAGCAGAATTATACAATCCCTTATGTGCAGATGGAAACTTGATGCATTCAAAACAAAATACACCAAGAACATAGTGTGTCTGTGTGGAAAGAAGATAACACATAGTCATATTCGTTCTTGCATTAGGTTAATTATGGTAACATTATTTGTTAGTTTTACCTTCCCTTCCTCGAAACAGTTGTTTTCTGGATCATCTTTTATCAAAGCTTTTTTTTTTGTTGTTGTTGTTGTTGTCTAAAATCACTTTAGTCAATAGACATTAAATCAAAGACCACCACACACAACAATACACACGCTTAGTATTCTCGATGTTATAAAACACAGACACACACACACACACACACACAACACACACACACACACACACACACACACACACACACACACACACACACACACACACACACACACACACACACACACACACAAATAGTGAGATATTTGGTTCTTTTGGTAGTAAAGCCTTTGTGAAAATGGGATTTTTGTGGCTATAGTGACATCTGTTTGAAATGGGAAAATCCCTGTTTGTAGTAAACAGTAAACACAGATGCAAACACACACATACTGTGTGTGTTTGTGTGTGTGTGTGTGTGTTTGTGTGTGTGTGTGTGTGTGTGTGTGTGTGTGTGTGTGTGTGTGTGTATGTGTGTGTGTGTGTGTGTGTGTGTGTGTGTGTGTGTGTGTGTGTGTGTGTGTGTTGTGTGTGTGTAAAATTATGTATGAGCATGTGTCGGCAAACGCACGCGTTGGTATGTTCGTATGTACACCAGTAAGAGATACACAGAGAGTTGGAGAGATTATGCTCACCCATTGAAATGAACTGTTTCTTCAAAAAAAAATGTCTGACTTCACCCACACATCACACACACACACACACCACAACACACACACACACACACACACACACACCACACAAAACACACACACACACACACACACACACAACACACACACACACACACACACACACACACCACACACAACACACACACACACACGTTTCAGACTGTAACAAACAGCATACTGTATACCAAGGAATACCTACTCTAAACACAGAGCGTTTCGGTGGAGTGGAGAAGGATGACACAGAGAAAACAGGATGACCACCCACACAAAAAAACCAGTGTTTGAGTCAGCTCGTACAATAAATACAGACCCTCACCCCTCTCGCTACTTCTTCCCTTCAACCAGGGAATTGCTCTGCCCCACCCATAGTCGTCTCACGATCTCCCTACTCCTTCCTCTCTAGTCGCCTCCATTATGCTGCAGTCTTTTGACGGCCTATCCTAAACGGTATGGAGAAGTGGGGATGCAAAGTTTGCCTTCCATCAAGGTTTGGCTGGGATTGTTAGAGTTTGCGTTCCATCAAGGTTTTGGTTGGAAGTGTAAGAGTTTGCATTCCGTCAAGTTTTGGCTGGAAGTGTTAGAGTTTGCTTCCACAGTTTGGCTGGGAGTGTAAGAGTTGCTTTCATCAAGTTTTGGCTGGTGTGAAGAGTTTGTTCCATCAAGTTTTGGCTGGGAGTGTAAGAGTTTTGTTCCATCAAGTTTTGGCTGGAGTGTAAGAGTTTGCGTTCCATCAGTTTTGGCTGGGAGTGTAAGAGTTTGCTTCTATCAACGTTTTGGCTGGGAGTTGTAAGAGTTTGCGTTCTATCAAGTCTTGGCTGGGAGTGTGTTGCGTTCCATCAAGGTTTGGCTGGGAGTGCAAGAGTTTACGTTCATCAAGTTTTGACTGGGAGTGTAAGAGTTTCCGTTCTATCAAGGTTTGGCTGGGAGTGTAAGAGTTTGCGTTCCATCAAGGCTTGCAGGGAGTGTTAGAGTTTGCGTTCTCTCAAGGTTTTGGCTTAGAGTGTAAGAGTTTGCGTTAAGAGTGCATTCTATCAAGTTTTGGCTGGGAGGTGTAAGAGTTTGTTGGTTCCATCAAGTTTTGGCTGGGAGTGTAAGAGTTTGTCTTTGTATAAAGTTTTGGCAGCACCATCATACAACGCTATTTTGACCCTGCAGAAAGATAGTTTTGGGAAGAGACAAGCATAAAGGGCATAAACTCAGCACAGCCTTCTGCTATCTGCACATCTGCCCTTTCAGAGCTAGGAAGTTCTGACTGATAGTGAGATATTTCGTTCTTTTGGTAGTAAAGCCTTTGTGAAAATGGGATTTTTGTGGCTATAGTGAAACCTGTTTGAAATGGGAAAATCGCTGTTTGTAGCAAACAGTATACACACGTGCAAACACACACACTGTGTGTGTGTGTTGTGTGTGTGTGTGTGTGTGTGTGTGTGTGTGTGTGTGTGTGTTGTGTGTGTGTGTGGTGTGTGTGTGTGTGTGTGTGAAATTATGTATGAGCATGTGTCGGCAAACGCACGCGTTGGTATGTTCGTGTGTATACCAGTAAGAGATACACAGAGAGTTGGAGAGATTATGCTCACCCATTGAAATGAACTGTTTATTAAAAAAAATGTCTGACCACACACACGCACGTACGCACGCACGCACGCACGCACGCACGCACGCACGCACGCACGCACGCACGCACGCACGCACGCACGCACACACACACACACACACACACACACACACACAAGTATCCTGGCTGTTGTAAATAACATGTACACTAAGGTCATTTCCATTCTACAGAGACGCGACGTTCTGGGAGGGCGTGGGGTCACACAGAAGAACAGAACAACCATGCAAAACAAAACTATTGAGTTCACATTCCTACAATATATGTATATGTGTGTGTGTGCATGTGTATGTATATATATTATATATATGTGTGTTTTTGTGTGTGTGTGTGTGTGTGTGTATGTATATATATATATATATATATATATATATATATATATATATATATATATATGTGTGTGTGTGTGTGTGTGTGTGTCATCATCATCATCAGTGCCTTGCCACATGGCGTTGGCAATCATGGCCTTCTATCTGTTTCTGTCCCGCGATTGCCACAGGCACCTCTTCCACCCTCTTGGTCTTCAGCCATTCTGCATGTCCGTCCAATGTCTTCTCCCAGGTGCTCTCTTTCCCTCCAGCTTTCCTGTTCTGACCAGGTGCTCCAATTCCCCTTTCCTCATAAAATGGCCTATAAATGTTGCCTGTCTTTTCCTAATCTTCTTTATGAATGATCTTCTTGTGTCTGCCTCCATCAAGACTGTCTCGTTTGTTTTCTTTGCTGTCCATGGAACTCTCAATATTCTTCTTAGAAACCACGTCTCAGTTGCCTCAATCTTGTTCTGGCTTTGCGTGTTGACTGTCCACGCCTCACAACCGTATAACAGTACTGGTTCTACATAACATTCAAGAACTCTCTTCCTGATGTTACTTGATAGACATTTGTTGGTAAGGATGCTTTTCATCTTCTTGAATGCTGTTTTGGCTTGGCCGAGTCTGCTGGCTATTTCTGATGTGCATCTGCCGTCTGGTGAAATGATCGTTCTCAGATATACATATGTATATACATATATATACAGACTCCCACCAGTCCCCCTACCTTTTCTCTCCATCCATGGAAGTTCTGTCTGTCCCACCTTTCTCAGTCCCACACCCTCTCCTCTCTCTGTTCTACCAGGCCCCCTGACTTCCACTCTGCTACATACTGTTTTTTTTTTTGTTTTTTGTTTTTTGTCAGCTGACCAGAACTGTGTGGGGAAGCGGGAATGTATATGGGTTTGCTTTGCAATAAATTGGGACAGCACTGACATGCAAAGCTGTTCTGACCATGCAGAAAGAGAGCCCAGGGAAGAGGCAAGGCATTAACTCAGCATTGCCTGTCCTATCTGCACATCCACCAATTCAGAAATGGGAAATCTATCCTGGCCGCAGCCAAGCTCTAAACAGAAATGTGAAATGTATTCTGGCTTTTTTGAAGCCTTAATGAGATGGGAATTCGTTCTGGCTGTTGTAAAAACCAGTCGTCCAGAACAGCCCGAATCCAGAATTTCTGTTCGTTAGTTCTCTACTGAAACAGAAATTAAATGTGCCTGCTGGTTTGTTTGTTCGTTTGTGTGGTAACGTTTCAGTATAAAGTTGCGTCCATGCGCCGATCCAGCTATTTGATAAACCGGTCCTCTTCCAGCATCATTATGGAGAGAGTTGCTGTTTACCACAGAAATCGGTTTTACATGAGCTGTGTCAGTTAGTCATGATGTCGTTCAGTGAGCATGGTTTTTTAACTGTTGTCTTTTATCTTAACCTAGTTGTCGTTTTTGACGTGGTGTTAGCCCTGATGTGCCTCTAGTAGTCGGCTGGGCTACAAGCAATATGAACTTGAACTTGTTCAACTGAAAGAGGATACTTCTGCAGTTGAGACAGTCCCTACTACTGCTACTACTTCTGCTGCTACTACTGCTACTATTGTTACTATACTACTATACTACTACCACTATTACTATTACAAATACTATTTCTGCTATGGCTACTACTAATGATAATAATAATTATGATTCTTATCAAATAATCTTTTTTGTATTGAGATGCAGCTGTGTGCTTGTGGAGCAACGGGGAGGGGATTGGGATGGGAGGGGTGGAGAGAGAAAGGGGAGGGGGGTACCGTGAGAGAGGGGAAGAACATTGAGGAGTTGTGGATTAGAGAAAGATGGTTGAGAATGACTCTGTATTATATTTGCATCTGTCAACTCAGTATTAAAAGAAGATTATGAGATGTTTAATAAACTACATCACTTACCTGTAAATAATACCAAACCAGAAGCGACTCCCAGATTGCGGGTCAGGTCAGAGTGTGGCACGAGACTCAAATCCATAATATCTCCAGAACTATGTATGGGTAAACTTTATTCATGTATATTAAAGATTCGATGTAATTCATACATATTAGTTTCATACGTTCTATTTTCTAACCTAAATAACAGTTTATAACGACCGTTGTCATGTAGATTGCAAATGAAAAAGAAACTAAGCATCAGCACAATACGCATGTTTAGTTTTCTGTTCACTGTCAGTAATGCCATTTTATAATTAATTGTGATCTTATCATTTCCTGAGTAAAAGGGATCTAGTCTACCTATAAATGCTCAGGTTTTAAGTGTCAAACTGCAAAAAGCCTTGAAATTTAGGGGCTTTGCCCCCTGGCCCCAGACAAAGGACTCTGCCTCTTGACCCCACAAGGGGCCTCATGGTGACTCTGTGTACCCACGGTCTTCCTGTTTTTGATTTTTACCATGTTTCACTCACGTTAATAGGAGAAATTATTCTGTCAGTAAAGAAAAAAAAAAGCCTTGGCAAAACGGGAAAATTTATTCTGGCCATAGAAAAGCGTTCTTTACATGTTGTTTTTTTTCTGGTTATTGAAAAGCCTTCACAGAATGGAAAGTTTGTTCTAGGTGAAGTGAAACCTTTGTAAAGTGAAAGAAATTATTCTGGCCATGGAAAAGTCCTTGTGAAATTTGAAATTATTTCCACTTACTGAATTACGTTCTGGTTAAATAAAAAGCTTGTGAAATGGGAAATTTATCTTTGTCACCGGAGAAATAACTTGAAATGGGAATTGCGTTCTTGCAGTAGATTAGTGTGTGTGTGTGTGTGTGTGTGTGTGTGTGTGTGTGTGTGTGTGTGTGTGTGTGTGTGTGTGTGTGTGTGTGTGTGTGTGTGTGTGTGTGTGTGTGTGTGTGTGTGTGGTGTGTGTGTGTGTGTGTGTGTGTGTGTGTGTGTGTGTGAAATGGGAAACTATCCCTGTTAAAGTACAGCCCTTGTGAAATGGGTATTTTACGAATTGTATTACACGATTTTACAATAGAAATTTATGTTGGCTGTGGCAGAGCTTGAAATCAGATTTCATTCTGCGAGGTTCCATGACGGCAGTTGATGCGCGTCCACCCGTTGTGGTGATAATGTTTATCAGGTTGCATGTGTAAGTCTGTGTATGTCTGTGTGGGTTAGCAAAGGTCTGAGATAACTGACAGCTGTAACTTTTTAAATGTTTGCTTCATCTTAAAGTTAAGTAATACATGATTAATTCGACAAAAATAATACATTATTAATTCGACAAAACAAAATCACATGATTGTCCACTTATGAATCACGCACTCGAACATGATGTCGAGTGAGCACATGTTTTGATGTGCACTTTTAATGGGCTGGGGGGAAGCGGAGGAGAAAGAAAGAGGAGGAAATCGGTGATAGTCTAATGTTGATCCAACTATCACAAAAACACATTCTTATCACACACAGAGGAAAACTTTTGTCATCAACAGAAAAATAGTTTTGTCATAAAACGCAAAAGGTCTTATCGAAAAATGATCCAGTCTTCCCAAGGGGAAAAAGAAGAGCGAAAGCAAGGAAAGAGAAAAAGTAGTGAAGTGATTTCCCTGGAGAGTAGTCTCTTCCTGCAAGTAATTCCGTTGTCTGACAGCCCCCAGTGCCCTCAGAAATACATCTGTAACTATCCGTCCTAAAACGCCCTTTCAAGAGTAACAGACAACAGCAGGAGAACAATAGCATCCACAAAAAACGAAAGAGCGTGTCGTTAACATTTTTTGAATAGTCATAAAACAAAAAAAAAGAGATTATATCATAAACAAAAAACAAATGTCATTAAACGGGAGGAAATGTCATAAAAAGATCGAGACTAGTTCGAGTCCCCTGGAGGAAATGTCATGTAAAGATCGAAAGTAGTTCAAGTCCCCAAATCCTTCCAGTGAAGAAATTCGGGGAAATTTGTGTCAAGAGAAGAGTAAAGGAGTGATGTGAAGGGAGGATAGTGTCCTGCTGCAAATACAGAATGTGGTGTGCCAGGAATATGGTGTCTTGATGCCAGCACAGGGCATGATGTATCAGGAGGGTGGTATGTTAACGTTACTAAAATTAGCAACACAGCTATCGGCACAGCTACTCGATTAGCAACTGCTCCTTTTCTTTCGATTGCTCACGCTTAGCTTTAGACGTGCCGTATTTACTCGTGTAAAAGTTCTCTTTGTCTCTTCCTCTCTCTCTGTCTCTCTCTCTCTCTCTCTCTCTGTCTCTCTCTCTCTCTCTGTCTCTCTCTGTCTCTCTCTCTCTCTCTCTCTCTCTTTCTTTCTCTCTGTGTTTCTCTCTCTTGTCTCTCTCTCTCTCCCCCTCCCTCTCTCTCTCTTTATGTTTGAAGGGAATGAAGAAAGAAACATATTTGGTGTTTTTATTAACAAATTGATTCTTAACTTTTTAATGAAGCACTTGCTACAATCAGAGGCATCGTGGGGGACAAGCCTACAGATCATTACAGATCAAGGGTAGAATACTCAGGGTATTATGGAATAAGTAAGTGTTGATTATAAACAGACTGAAA
Source organism: Monoplex corrugatus (assembly GCA_030674185.1). Lineage (NCBI taxonomy): Eukaryota > Metazoa > Mollusca > Gastropoda > Littorinimorpha > Ranellidae > Monoplex > Monoplex corrugatus. The sequence goes on along the minus strand of CM060311.1, from coordinate 73,085,448 downwards.
CTGGTCATAGGGAGTGAGATGGAAGCGAGAGGTCAACAGTGGAAACATGAATTGTTAAATTACAAATCAGTTTGAACTTGCTCTTGGCGTGTCATCTTCTGTTCATATCATCACGGAGTCGGGCATTTTATTGGGGCAAGTACTGTATGAAATGGCCGCACAGTGGCCCATATTCTGGCATGGCTATGGTGGACGGCGCAGGAACCAAAGACTTCCATTGGTAGGAATGCAACAAAAGAGAGAGAGAGAGAGAGAATGTGAGTGAGACCAAGTGAATGTATGTGTGTGAGAGAGGGAGGGAGGGGTGGAGAGAGAAAGAGAGGTGCTCGGTGAGGCAAAAATTCGGGCAGAAAAGAGAGGTATCACTGTGAGAAAAAAGTACTCTAATACTTTGCTGTGCATTCTAAACGTATTCGTAACACCTTACTTGTTGTAGAGTGAACAAGCATGATGCATCGAGGCCCACGTGGTAAAACGTTATGTCTTAGTACATTTGAATATTGTTTTGTGGCCGGGGAAAGCTGTTAGTCCAAACGTCTGTAGTGATAGTAGTAAATGTGCTGTTACTACGTTAACAGTGGTGTCTTGTTACCAGTACAGGGTATGGTGTACCAGGAGGGTGGTATCTTGTTGCCAGTACAGGGTATGGTGTACCAGTGTCTTGTTGCCAGTTCAAAGTATGGTGTACCAGGAGGGTGGTGTCTTGTTGCCAGTACAGGATATGGTGTACCAGTGTCTTGTTGCCAGTTCAAAGTATGGTGTACCAGGAGGGTGGTATCTTGTTGCCAGTACAGGGTATGGTGTACCAGTGTCTTGTTGCCAGTTCAAAGTATGGTGTACCAGGAGGGTGGTGTCTTGTTGCCAGTACAGGATATGGTGTACCAGGATAGTGGTGTGTTGCTGCCAGTACAGGGTATGGTGTACCAGGAGGGTGGTGTGTTGTTGCCAGTACAGGGTATGGTGTACCAGGAGGGTGGTGTGTTGTTACCAGTACAGGGTATGGTGTACCAGGAGGGTGGTGTGTTGTTACCAGTACAGGGTATGGTGTACCAGGAGGGTGGTGTGTTGTTACCAGTACAGGGTATGGTGTACCAGGAGGGTGGTGTCTTGTTGCCAGTACAGGGTATGGTGTACCAGGAGGGTGGTGTGTTGTTACCAGTACAGGGTATGGTGTACCAGGAGGGTGGTGTCTTGTTGCCAGTACAGGGTATGGTGTACCAGGAGGGTGGTGTGTTGTTACCAGTACAGGGTATGGTATGCCAGTGTTTTGTTGCCAGTACAGGTTATGTGTACCAGGAGATTGGTGTGTTGTTGCCAGTACAGGGATGGTATACCAGGAGGGTGGTGTGTTGTTGCCAGTACAGGGTATGGTGTACCAGGAGGGTGGTGTGTTGTTACCAGTACAGGGTATGGTGTACCAGGAGGGTGGTGTCTTGTTGCCAGTACAGGGTATGGTATGCCAGTGTTTTGTTGCCAGTACAGGTTATGTGTACCAGGAGATTGGTGTGTTGTTGCCAGTACAGGGATGGTATACCAGGAGGGTGGTGTGTTGTTGCCAGTACAGGGTATGGTGTACCAGGAGGGTGGTGTGTTGTTGCCAGTACAGGGATGGTATACCAGGAGGGTGGTGTGTTGTTGCCAGTACAGGGTATGGTATACCAGGAGGGTGGTGTGTTGTTACCAGTACAGGGTATGGTGTACCAGGAGGGTGGTGTGTTGTTACCAGTACAGGGTATGGTGTACCAGGAGGGTGGTGTCTTGTTGCCAGTACAGGGTATGGTATGCCAGTGTTTTGTTGCCAGTACAGGTTATGTGTACCAGGAGATTGGTGTGTTGTTGCCAGTACAGGGTATGGTATACCAGGAGGGTGGTGTGTTGTTGTCAGTACAGGACATAATGTACCGGTAGAGTGGAGTTTTGTGTCTAATACGGGGCATAGAGTGCCAGTCCCCTGTGCCCCCCATGGTACAGGGCAGGGGCTTGTTGGGCTCCGTACACAATACAACAAAGCTGTGTGAAGGATGGTGTTGGGCCATGGACTAACACTGAACTTGGCTTCCTGCTCACAACATGTGGACGACAGCCAGACCCCAGATGCTGACCCATTCTTCTCTTCCTTCTGGTTTATATCCTTTATTGGTTCTGTGACTCGCTTCCTTCCTTTGAGCCGTCTCTCTTTATGTGCAGACTAATAATCACGACCTCCCAACCTTAAATCCCATTTCAACAACAAACTGAAACTGAAACTGAATTCAGTAACAATTACAGCAAGGTACATTTTACTAAAGCGAAGTGGTTATGCTACAGACTCTTCGTTGGGAATGAGTTCGAATCCCCATCAGGCAAAACAAAAGACCGGTTCCTATCCATAGTTAACGTGCACTGGGTTCTTTGAGAAGACTTGGGACCATACAGCCAAGTATAATCCACTGTATTGATATGTCATTGAAAGTGTTGCTCAAATTTCCTAACGACACTTCAGGTTTCAGTATCTCTTGAGTCTTATTTACACCTGGATGTATTATGACAGTAAGCTTGGGTACAGCTCTGTCAAGCAGTCCCAGTCCTAGATGGAACTCCTTAGTATCATGACCATTGTCACCAGTATCATGAAATTATAAATCAAAACATCGAGAAAATTGGCCCAGATTCTGTGGCCTTTCATTCTTCATCTTGATGTGACTTCAGTTTCAGTTTCTTTTTCCGCCTCCATGCCTGAGTCAACATGCAAAGCCACAAGATTGAGGAAGCCGAGATTTGGTTTCTGAGAAGAATGTTTAGAGTTTCATGGACAGAAGAAAAAAGAAAAAAAGAACGAGACAGTCTTGATGGAGGCAGACACAAGGAGGTCATTGATATGAAAGATTGGAAAAAGACAGGCAACGTTTATAGGCCATTTTATGAGGAAAGGGGATTTGGAGCACCTGGTCACAACAGGAGAGCTGGAGGGAAAGAGAGCAAGCACCAGGTAGACCCAGAGAGAAATTATTGGACGGTCTTGTAGTGTGGCTGAGGACAAAGAGGGTGGAAGATGTGCTTGCGGTAACAAGGGATAGAATGATCGCCAACGCCATGTGGCAGGGCACATGATGATGATGATGCTTGAGTTGAATTACAGTTGGAGTCTCAGGTCTCAGTGATTTATAGGGACTGTCGTTGGAGGGTTTGGTGGATATCTCCTTACCAGGGGGTCTCCTAGTCAGTTTAGTTCTGCGACTGAGTGATTGCTATCGCTAGTAGAGGGACTTAAGTAGGCAGTGTCCTGTATAAATTCGAACAGAACAAGCGCTTTTGAACACCTCGGAAGTGACCCAGCATTAGGCGAAGTCTCCTCTTCTGCTGAGTGGCTTTAATGTATAGGAACTTCGACTGACTGAACTTGGGGGTTGGTGGTGTAGAACGAGAATGCAGTGTGGGCTCATTGCCATAGAGAAGCGGCGCTCAAATCAGAACAAAACAAAACAAACAAACAAACAAAAACGAACAAAGTGAAATAACTAACAGGCACATAAACAAGAAATTTAGTTATTAACAGAATAAAAAAAAGTATTATCATAAAACAGAAAATAGATGTAGTCATAAAAAGCAAAACTGTTTTGTCATAAAACAGAAAATGTCCATTCCATAAATTTCCAGACCAGCTCCGAATCCCTAGCACTTGGAAGACAAGGAGGAAGGAAAATGTAGAAAGAGAAGAGCTGTAAGATGATTTCCCAGGAGACTGGTCTCTTCCTGCAATAATTCCTGTGTCTGACAGCCCCACTCTCTTCTCCGTTCCAATAACCTCCACTTCTGAGACGATTTTATCTGGGCCAATTTTCCTGTAAAAAAAATCTTTTGTTAACAAGCTCCATTGGTTAGAGTGCCGCGCTGATAACATATAGGTTGTGGGTTCGACCATCAAGCAGGGGCCTCAGGTTTTGTATCGTGGGCTTGATGGCTCTTTTATAGAGCCTTGGTCTCGAGATCTCATGTCTCGAGTTCAGTTCCACCCTGCAACGCAAACGCTCCAATCAGTCTAATGGTGCCATTGTTTTCCATAGATCCCGTTTCCTGTTCCCATTTCAAGAGCTTGCCAGCACACAGGACTTTGCGTGGCCTCAAAGAATTGGCCAGGTAATTATTTGCAGACTCGGGTGGATCGCGTTTGGAATTGTTCGAATGCAATTAACCCCTCATGAACGAACGCCAAGATCATTTAACCCGTTAACTACCGCGCCCTATTCGTCAGTTGTAAAACCATAACCCTTTGACTCCCTTACCCTGCCCACCAGCTTGCAAGGTGAGGGAGTCAAAAGTTTTTGCTTTGCTAGCATGGTTGCGGCAACAAGGGGTAGATGCATATGGAGGGCCATGATCGCCAACGCCATGTGGCAGGGCACTTCGTGATGATGATGAGCATGGTTGACAATGCAGGATGCAGGTGGACATGGTGTGGGAGTCAAACGGTTAAAAACGAAATGGGAATGAGCGGAAAGGGTTGTGAAGCTGATTGTAATCGACTTGAGGCAAGTCTCTGTTTCTGTCATGTGTCTGTATCTCAAGATATGTCAGAGGAGATTTCTTGGCTCCTCCTGTGTGGGATGTAGCTGTATTTGAATTAAAAGGGCAGTTTCAGGTGAATCCTTACATTTGAATATGCAAGGTCTTCAAACTCAAAATGCAAAGTTTGCTCTCGTATTCTTTGTTTCTTAAAAGTATTCAGAATAATTAACGTAATGTATGCTATGCAAAAGCATTCTGCTTTCATAAGATGAGATTGTGGAGGAAGAATAAAATCATGATCAATTGGAAAAGCACACGCGCACGCACACTCATGCAAACACACACACACACTCATGCAAACACACACACATCATGCAAACACACACACACTCATGCAAACACACACTCACACACACACACACACACACACACACACACACACACACACACACACACACACACCACACACACACACACACACACTTCGATCTGATGGCATCGCAAAAAGACCGTCTGTGCATCGCTTCTCGTACGTATACTGCATGTGGTTAACTATTTTTGTTATTGTTGTTTAAAGCCCAGCGGACTGTGTAGAGCCGTATCAGGGCTTTAACAGCTTCAAACATACAAAACTTCAACAAGAAAGAAGAAAAAAAGAAAAAGTAATGTACACATATCAATGCATTCGCGCAGATAATCTAAGGACATGCCCCCAGCGTTGACCACTCCGTCCAATTTATCACACAGGGGATTTAAAAAACACACCTGAATACAAATTTAAGCGTACCTAAGGACACCAAAACATTACCTAAAATTGCTTCCGCATATCTCACCTGTCTAGAACCAAAAATGTACTAAATACATGTACCCAAATTATCAATCCTAAGAAAAAGTTCGCAAGACTTTATCGAACACATGCAGGTGAATGGACCAACAAGGCAGAAAATGATAGGAAGAAATGACAGAAAGCAAAGGAACAAGGCAGAAACAAAGAAAGTGACAGAAAAGAGGAAATTTCTAGCACAGTATTTCCAGAAAGTGGGGATACTATTTATACTGAAAGAGACCCTGGCATCCCCACGGGGGGATGTAGTTGATTAACTTCTGCAACAACAGGACTCCTAAGGAAGAGAAGGGAAGAGAAGAGGAGAGGCGAGATAAAACTACATGAGAAGAAAAAAAAAAAAAGGGGGGGGGGGGGAGAGGGAAAGAGAGAGAAAAGGGGAGAGAGAGAGAAAAGATTTTATATATATATATATATATATATATATATATAGAGAGAGAGAGAGAGAGAGAGAGAGAGGGAGAGAGAGAAGGAGAGAGTGTGTGTGTGAGTGAGTGAGTGAATCTTGAACTGGTCTGAAAACAGCTCCCTGTATCAAAGCGCATACAGTACAAACTAGACACCATGTGCTACAAAAGCCTCAATAACGCAGCCCCCGATTACCTGTCAAGCCTACTTGAGATCTATGTTCCCTCACGTACCCTCCGCTCTGCCTCCGATCCTCTGACTTTTCGCTTTCCACGCACTAAGCTCAATACCTATGGTCCACGAGCCTTCTCTGTTTCTGGTCCACTCTCCTGGAACAAACTTCCTCTCTCAGTCCGTCAGCAACCTACTTTTGCCTCCTTCAAGTCCGCTCTCAAAACTCACCTTTTCTCCTCTGCATAAAATCCTAACCTCACTCAACCCCCCTCTGCAGCCTGTCTCCGCTCGGAGGGGAATCACTTTGTTTTAATATATAATTGTATATGATGTGCTCTCTGTGGTTTTCCATTGGTTTTATTCTTGCTTTTATTGCTTTTATTCTTTCTCCCCATTTGTGGCCATGCGTGTGTGTGTGTGTGTGTGTGTGTGTGTGTGTGTGTGTGTGTGTGTGTGTGTGTGTGTGTGTGTGTGTGTGCGCGTGTGTGTGCGTGCGTGCGTGCGTGTGTGCGTGTGTGTCTTTTCGGCGCTTGGATTTGATTTTGTCGAGATTTTGCGCTATATAAATATTATAATTATTATGTATGCATGTGCGTACGTATGTATGTATGTATGTATGTATGTATACGCTTAGATTTATGTATGTATGTATGTATGCATGTATACGCTCAGCTTAGATTTATGTATGTAAGTATGTATGCATGTATACGCTCATATGTATGTAGGTATGTATGCATGTATACGCTCAGCGCTTAGATTTGATTTTATCAAGATTTTGCGCTATATAAATAAAATATATTATTATTATTATTATTATTATTATTATTATTATAAAAGCACTTAAATGAAAAATTATATTGTTGCAATATTTTACTGTGCTGGGCTTGATTCAGTATCGTATTGTGTGAGTTTGCTTGGTACTGCATAGTGTACTGGGCCCTTAATGTTTTTAATATCGCCCTGTGTGTGTTTCCTTGGTACTACAATGGACTGTTATGTTTTATACATGTACTGTACTGATCTCATTCTTTTATTTTCCGCAACTGTTTACCAATCTCCGAGGGCCACTGGCTGTCAGGGAGCTGTGAATATTGATGAGACATAGACCAGGAGAAAGCCCAGGAAGCTTTTGTTTCAGTGGCTAAACTGTTCCTAGGAGAATGCGAAAAGAAGGATCGATAAGCTGGTCACATGCTGAAATGCAGAGCCATGTATCCAGACGTCATGAGAGAGGATAAATGGAGGGAGGTGGTTAGCTGGGTGAGAAAGACAGATGGGCTTTGGGCGTCACACAGGAGGTCCTCTTCAATCTTCCCGTTCTGGGTGGAGCTGTCAAAAGTTTGACCGGACCCACTGATCTTTAAACATTTTTCTCTGACTGAGCTAACGAGTGTCAGCTTCAATCCCCCTCACACCACACAGAAAATCAATTTAATGTGACTGCCTAGAGAAGTCAATATCCGCCCAGGAGATGCAAAGTTCCTAGTTTATACTTAAAAGAAAATTGTTTTATTTCACAATTAATCTACTATGGATACGAAAACGAGCAACAACAACAACAAAAAATAAGGTAAGGATTTTCTCATTTTGAAGCGATTGCTGGGGGAGCAAAGAAATAGAGACCTAACTTCTCTCAGAGCAAAAATCATACGGCAGTGCGCATCTCTTGCCCCTTGCTGTTTTACTACCATCTTTCAAGGTGGACAGGTACCCATTTACAGTAATGTGGCCTGGGTCAGTATGCTGAAGCTAAGGCTCGAATGGTAACTGTGCACAATCACACTCAACCTCAGTTTTTTCAGGCAAGTACACTATTGGCGTGGCAAAACAAGTAAAGGCCTGACAAAAGATGTAAAGGCCTGACAAAGATGTAGAGGCCTGATAAAGATGTAAAGCCTGACAAAAGATGTAAAGGCCTGACAAAGATGTAGAGGCCTGATAAAGATGTAAAGCCTGACAAAAGATGTAAAGGCCTGACAAAGATGTAGAGGTTGACAAAGATGTAGAGGCCTGACAGAGATGTAAAGCCTGACAAAGATGTAGAGGCCTGATAAAGATGTGGAAGCCTGACAAAAGATGTAAAGGCCTGACAAAGATGTAGAGGTTGACAAAGATGTAGAGGCCTGACAGAGATGTAAAAGCCTGACAAAGATGTAGAGGCCTGATAAAGATGTGGAAGCCTGACAAAAGATGTAAAGGCCTGACAAAGATGTAGAGGTTGACAAAGATGTGAGGCCTGACAAGATGTAAAAGCCTGACAAAGATGTAAAGCTGACAAAGATGTAAAGCCTGACAAAGATGTAAAAGCCTGACAAAGATGTAAAAGCCTGACAAAGATGTAAAAGCCTGACAAAAGGATGTAAAAGCCTGGCAAAGATGTACAAAGATGTAAGCCTGACAAAAGATGTAAAGTCCTGACAAAGATGTAAAGGCCTGACAGAGTAATCGTAAGAAGCCTGACAAGATGTAAAGCCTGACAAAGATGTAAAAGGCCTGACAAAGATGTAAAGGCCTGACAAAGATGTAAAAGGGCCTGACAAAGATCGTAAAAGCCTGACAAAGAGGTAAAGGCCTGACAAAGATATAAAAGCCTGACAAAGATGTAGAGGCTGACAAAGACGTAAAGGTCTGACAAAGATGTAAAGGCTTGACAAAGACGTCAAGGCCTGGCAAAGATGTCAAGGCCTTACAAAGATGTAAAGGCCTTACAATGATGTAAAGGCATGACAATGATGTCAAGGCCTGACAACGATGTAGAGGCCTGACAAAAGATGTAAAGGCCTGACAAAGATGTAAAGGGATGTAAAGGCCTGACAAAGATGTAGAGGCCTGACAAAAGATGTAAAGGCCTGACAAAAGATGTAAAGGCCTGACAAAGATGTAAAGGGATGTAAAGGCCTGACAAAGATGTAAAGGGATGTAAAGGCCTGACAAAGATGTAAAGGCCTGACAAAGCGCGATCCACTAGTCCTGCACGTTGGTTGTCGGGCACTGGGCTAACAGCCCAGTGCCGCATAAAACCGGTAACGGAAACTCATTGTGGAACCAGAGAAAAACACGAAAAAGAATAAGGACGCGTATTTAACACAAGAAGACAAGACAGGCGCAAATTTTCCGTCAACTGGCCTTTGTCACGCGTAAGATCACAAACAAACACCAGATACAAAAATTTGGAGAAAGTCTGAAACTTCCCTGCTGCTCCGTCCAGTGTTTATTACTTTTCTCACATTGCACAGAGCAGCGAGGAAGTTTCAGTCTTTTTCTCCTGATTTTTGTATCTGGTGTTTGTTTGTTTGTGATCTTACGTTTGACAAAAATACGCGTTCTTATTCTTTTTTCGTGTTTTTTCTGGTTCCTGTTTGCTTGAACTCAGGCAGTCACACTTGTTTTGGATTCCAAACATTGTGCTGTACAGTCCCGTCTTCATGAAACAACTGTATATGTTACACGAAACAATGCACAAAGCTCAAATGGATGCTTGGATGTGTAAACTTGAAATACATTTTTTATCTGGTGTAGAAAACTCTGTGAACTGTGCCTCCGATTCTGCTGATTAAATTCAGCAATGTCTAGAAGTTTCAGATCATCAAATCATGACCAAGATTCGATCTGATGGTTAGTTGTGTGACTTTATATTTGATGCCCTGACAGACAGCAAGAAATCGAACATTTGGATTAAAAAAAAGTGTTTAGCAGAAGGTAAAATTTCTTCCTGGCCATTCCACTGACGCTCGTTTGATTGTAATTCTGGCAATGAATTACGGGTGTGTTCATGTGTAGAATGTGCGTGTTTGTGTATGTTTGTGTGTATTTGTGTATGCGTGTGTGTGTGTGTGTGCGCGCGCGCGAGCGATTGCACGCGCGTGCGTGCGTGCGTGCGTGCGTGTGTGTGTAAATATCAGTTAAAATTAGCAAAATGTATCAAACGTTCTAAAATTGCATACTTATATTCAGGACATTTGAGTATTTGACAGTTTGAAATGGATTTTGTTGTTGTTGTTGTTGTTTTTGTTGTTGTTTTTCTTGGACTGTTCTAAGTTCTATCTGCTTATAATGTTTACCTGCTGATTCCGTTAGCATTTTGTTTATTTGTTGTTATGCTCCATGTCCCAACTGGGATTAAAAGATCTGTGACGGACTGAAACATTTGGACCGCATGCGTATGTTTGTGCGTGTGTTTGTGCGTGTGTGTATGAGCGTGCATGCATAAGTGCGCGCGCCTTGTGTCCCCCCTGGAAAAGACAGAGTCGTCAGTCTTGGATATAGCTGAGATCTGGGGTTGTTTCACTGACTGAAATGGGGGTTTAATTTACGAGAACAAGATTTGGATTGGGTGATGGGGCACACTTAACTCATTGGTAAAGTAGCAGATAGATTAAATATTAAAAAATTCAGTTCGTCTGTTGTGGTTATTGCGTGCTCTCTGTCTCTCTGTCTCTGTTTCTGTTCTGTCTGTCTGTCTCTCCCTCACTCGCATTCTCTCTCTCTCTCTCTCTCTCTCTCTCTCTCTCTCTCTCTCCATCTCATTCACTCTCTCTATTTCTCTCTCACTTTTATTTCTCTCTCCCTCCTTCCTTCCCTCTCTTCTCTCCCTCTCTCTGCCTCCCCCCTATCTGGCTCCCTATCCTCCTTCCCGTCCCCCTTTCCTCTGTTCAGTGCGTGTGCCTACGTGCGTGTGTGTGAGACAGGTGTGGATAGACCGTCGCTTCAATATACGATTTAAAAGTCGTGTCTATACGTCAGTCTGTCGCACTCCCACTTTGTCTTGCTGATGGAAAAAGCTACGCATGCATGCACGTGCATACACACATGCATACATGCAGTAGACGCACAAGCACACACACGCGTGCGCGCCCGCACATACGCACGCGCGCACACACACACACACACACACACACACACACACACACACACACACACACACACACACGCACACACACACACACTGCTGACATGCGTTTTGCACACCGCTTGATTCAGATGCTTTTTCCTTCCATAACAGGAATTTTTTTAATGTAGAAAATCAATTTAAAGACACACGGCAAGGTGATTGCTCATCAATTATTTCCTACCCCGTCTTTCTGGTGCTTATGCTGTTGTTGCCCAACCAGCAAATGAAAGAGAAGCAAAGGGCAAGTTTTACTGAATGCTTTATAAAAAGGTGCAAGAAGGAATCCTGTTGTCCTTAGACAAAAAGCTTTTGATTTCCATTTGGTTCGAAAGACCGGTCATTGTGCTCTGTTTTATGCAGCTTTTGTGCTCTAATTCCGTGTCGGTTCTTCATAAAATATGTGGCTTTGACATGTAACATAGCCGGGTCAACGCCTTTAGTATAAATGACGTGGTTTAACTTTCTAGTAGCCTGTAAATAATAAACGGACGCAACAGCCGACATGGTTTAGACGTGCTTCGGATATCCAATTAGAATGTCCAAGTTTGATTCTGCCTGAGAGCGTCCTGTGTGACTGAGTAAACGGTGGCGAATATCTCGATTTTTTGTTTTGTTTTGTTTTTATTAAAATTTGCTCAGGCCTGCTAGGGGCTGAATATAGGTAATAATAGTAATAATTACAGTATGTATACGGCGCCAAATCTTGGCAATTCAAGTCAAAGCGCACTCACGCACCAGGCATACGCCTACAGTCGACAAAGACCACCTTACAACACTTAGACAGACTGAGGGAAAGAAGTAGTTGTAGAATTCGTTGTTGGAAAAAGAGGTGGGGTTTTATATTGGATTTAAAAACAGAACGGGTACAGGTGTCTGTTTCAGGCTGACGGTCCTGAGACAGCAAAAGAACGCTGGCCAACACTTGATAGTTTAAATCTAGGGACACACACACACACACACACACACACATTGTTCAGAATATATATGCATTCATACATTCACACAAATGAATGCACACTAAGAAATTTAACCACATGTACATACATTCTTGTAGACACAAACGTATACCTACATAAATACATACAGCTTGTCATCTTGCAGTCACTGCCAAGCTACAATGTTTGAGTGATTTGTCTTCGTGAATTTTTTACTTTGTACAAATATTACACTTGTATGAATGAGTGCAATTTTCATACTGTATTATTATCTTCATGGTTTTAGCACAAGCAGAGGTACTGTGCCAGGGAAGATGTTGATAAAATCATGATAGCGTATACAGGAAGTCACCTGTGTAATGTGCTTAGTATGTTTATAAAGATTTAAGTATGAGTTTAATCAATGAAGTAATTCTGTTCTCTTTGTTTATAAGTAAATACCAACATTGCATGGTTAGTCCAACCAATTATTCACTAAGGAGGTCATAGGGCTTGAACCCTCATCACTTCAAGAAAAATTGAGGGATTTTTTGGCCCTGGCCAACTTCTACCCAGATCTGAGCATGCAAAAGGCTTATTCTTGAAAATGGGACCACTCAGCCAATTCTCATCCTCATTGAGAGTGTTGCTCAGTCTTCTTCACCAACATCACAGATGTCTGTATCTCTCAGGCCTGGTTGATCCCAGGATGGAATTCCATAGCACCGTCACTATCATCCTCAATCTCATCATCATAGCATTGTGAAAAATGGTCCCTGATTCTGTGGTCCTTCTTCAAACCCTGCTGTCAGGCATTCAGTGTGCTTGTGCTGACACTGTCAAAGACATTTAGTGAGGCTAGAAAGATTGAGGCAGCGAAATGTGGTTACTAAGAAGACTGTTAAGAGTTCCATGGACAGCAAAGAAAACAAACGAGACATGTCTTAAAGGAGGCAGACACAAGAAGAACATTAATAAAGAAGATTAGGAAAAGACAAGCAACATTTATAGGACATTTTATGAGGAAAGAGAAGCTAAGCACCTAATCACAATAGGAAAGCTGGAGCGAAAAAGAGCACCAGGTAGACCCAAGGAGAGAATGTTGGACGGACTTGCAGAATGGATGAAAAGACAGAGTTGATGGGAGACATACTTGCAGTAACAAAGGATAGATTCGAATGGAGGGCCATGATCGCTAACGCCAAGCAGCAGGGCACATATGATAAGAAAGTGAACAAAGAGTGTTTTCAGGCAGTGAAAAAATGAATTAAAAAGAAAGGAGAAAGAAGGACAGAAAACAAAACAAAATATTATTGATTAATGAACTGCTAAGTAAATTAATGCAGGCATCATCTTGCATAAGTGTATCTTTTCATCAGTGCAAAAAGGTATGTGGAAGTGTTGTACTAAAAATTCTGGTTGGTTGTACTGAGAATTCTTGCTGGCCTGTGTGTTTATTCAAGAATACATCTCACTGCAGTTATGTAAATTGACATGGTGGACTTTGTGAGATGCTTGCATAATAATTTGTCATTTTGTGAGATGTTTGCAGTGTGCATAATATGATAACTTGTCTTTCATGTTTCTGTCTGCTGCTAGGTAGTAGCACTCTGCACATGTGTATCCACAGCTCCACACACTGGCTGTATTATTATTTCTTTGAAATTGTGAGAAGGTTGACTACTTGTACTTCTGTTTGTAATAATTCTGTGGAGATCAGGCCTGTGAACTATAGTTGAAGTACTGCTGCTTTGTGTGATAAGCATAGATTTGTACATTCAGTCACCATGAGTTGGAGTTCATAAACAAGTTGTAAAATGTTTTATATGGTCAGTAATCATGTGTAAGGGGCAAAATACTTTGTGCATTCAGCGATCAGTTAATAACACGAAAAAATGTGTTCATTTCTTCCTTTGTGAAATAAATCATGCTGCTTTCTCTGTTAATTAATTTATTATATGTGAGAGGTTGCCTATTTCTCTGGATCTTTCTCAATCTAGTCTAAAGAATAGCTGTGCAGCAAATTGTGTTTGAAATAAGCATTCATAACCAGTGATGCCTCCTGATTTTCAGTATTATATTTGTATGCTTTATCATAAAATGATTTGTGTGTTGATTTGAGACACTTGACTTTTTCCTGGATTGTGAAATTGCAAAATAGGATAGTGTTTTGAAAAGCTATTTTCTGGGTTTGCCGGTTTTTCTGGGTTTGTCAGTATGTTCATGTGATTTGTCTTATAATTTTGTCTGCTCAATAGTTATCAGTTTGAGAACAGGTGGAAAAAGAAGAATAAAGTTGCGTGTGGCCTCACTTTGTGAACAGGTGGAAGAAAAACAACAAAGTTACATGTGGGCAAATGCGTCATAATGTAGGCATCTTACTTGTTCTGAATTTTTTTTTTATCGTCACCAAGAAATGTCCATTTTGATTCCAGTAGACTTTATTGCCATCCCAGTGATGTCAACTTATTAAACACAATTTCTGGTGGCGTCAGTCATGATTAGCATCTGCCTGTTTCCACAGAAATGATATGTATTAGGTATCATTTTTTTCAGCCTACCATTCACGTCATGTGTTTGCGGGTCAAGTAGTTTGGCCACTTGACCAGAATGCGTGTGAGCCAGCCCTTCAAGCCTACAACACCAGAAAGCACAGGCTTTGGGTCAGAAAAAGACCATGTTAGCGCTAAATAATGGCAGACACACTTCACTCTTACAGTGTGACTCTATGCCAGGTTTCCTATCTACCTGCTGTCTCCCAACGTCATCTCATGTGACACCTCCCAGTACAGGCAGAGAGGAGAAAAGTTCTTTTTCTGTGTTTTCTGTTTTGTTGTTGTTGTTGTTTGCTTGTTTGTTGTTGATTTTAAATAAACAATATGGATGCTGAAAGCTATCTCAAGTTTTTCATACTGCTTAGTCTGTTATATTTGATTATTAAATCATGCTCAGGTTAATTGGGATCACAAAGTTGATCATGATTGTTAAATGTAATTAAATTGTTTGTACATAGTAAGCCCCAGCTTTACTTTAGTGGTCACAGTAAGTCTGTGGGAAAATTTGATACTGATTTTCTGTGGATTGTTGCCAAGAGATCTACAGAACACATCCATACTTCATTACAACTATACTGAAAATGTGTCCGGTCAATACTTTTGTCATACACAATTCACAATGAAATGAAAATATTCCTCCAGATTTTGCTTTGGATGCTGAAGCATGACAGGGATTGATTTGGTCAAGGTGTCAGCTTTGTACACAGCCTGAGAAAGATCTTCTGCATCTTCTGGTCACAGGTTATTTCAAAACATGACCTTCTAGCCTGGTGCAGCTAGGAAGTTTTAGTTTCTCAAGAAAGTGTCCCCACACTCTGCATAAATCCCATATGAGCTAAGGCCTCAAAAGCCATGTGACACAGACAATTCCAAAATGGTTATGGCATAAGTACATAAGCGCTACCATGGACACATGGCTACTGTCATCACTAGTACACATGAAAGATGGAAATATCTGGAGGTGAGCTAAAGATTCAATAATGAAAAGTGCTTTCAACCGGACACCAGAAGGGAAGCACAAAAGTATGACCAGAGATAATTCAACGATGCATAGTGGAAGCAGAGTTGAGAACAGTAACTTTCCATGGAGCAATGTTGACAATATGGCCAAGGACAGACAAACATGGATGTATGTTGCTACCCCATACTACTGATGATGTACTGGATAACAAGTATGTAAGTTGCTGTTCATAGAGACCATTAGTGAAGCAGTTTTACTTGCGTCTGTTGGATTCTTATTAATATATTCTGTATTTGATCTGGTTCCATTGTTATGAAACACCAACAAAACGAACAAAATTTGTTTTCAATGGGTGTAAGAACAATGAAAATTTGAGGAAAAAAATAAAAGAACTTGTGCTGAGGTATTAGAATTGGTAAGGTGATCTTCAAGGTCAGCGACATGCTCAGTGAATTGATAGTTTTGTTCTGTTCATGTGTATCACATGATCTTTTGAGGTTTTTAGGTTCACTGTGTGTCTGTATATGTGACTTTGATTGGATTTAAAGAAAATGTTTATTATTAATGCTGAATGAATGAGTATGATGATGAAGACTTTTCCTGCAATTTGTTGGTTGATTTCTTTCTTTCTTTCTTTTTTTTTAATGTTTTTTTCTATTATCTAATCTGTGATGTTTCAGATTACATAATGAAGCATTTAAGCATTTTTGCAAATATGTTCTCTTTTCTATCAATTTGGGTCATCATAGTTGTGAAACTGAGCCAGGCACATTCATATGTGTGAACATTTCACTTGTTTGCTCTGTCAGATAGGTCATTTCAGTCTGTGTGGAAATCCTTAGTGATAAATAAGTTTTTACTTTTCAGTGAATGTTAAAACATTTATCTTTTTGAACATTTACAATCTTTTGATCATGAAAGTTGTTTGCTTTTGTCAGGTATGAGCTATATTCAGTTTTCATTTCTTTTTCTTTTTCAGCATCCAAACAGTGTTGTCTCTGATGTTTTCCATGCATATTGCTCCAGTGCCTGCTGTTTTAACCCGTGTTTTACAGGCAACAAATTTTGCTGTACAATCTGTACACATTGCCTTTCATGATTAGTTAGAGCAAGAAACAAGGAAAAGAACTAAGAGTTTCTTAATGTCTAGAAAACATAAAGGTGAATGGAGGGTAAGGCAGAAAAAGAGACTGGTCACTGTTACAAAATGGTTGGGCAATGGACCACAGACTGTCAAGTTGTGAGTTCAAACCTCCATTGATAAAAACACAATTATTATGGAATATTTTTTTGTCCTTGACTGACTTCTACCCAAGGATAAGTATGCTATGGGCTCATCAGGAAGGCCTAGGACAATTCAGTCAAGTCTCATCCCCCTTATGGATGCATATTGAGAGTGTTGCTTATATTTTCTAACCAATGTCTGTATATGTGTTGAGTATAACCCTGTCACACATTCTGAATCCTAGATTGACCTTCACAGCATCGTGATCATCATCCAAAGTATCATTAAATTTCAGTAATTACAGCATCAAGAACATTGTCATACGTTCTGTGGCTCTTCATGCCCTGACCTTGTGGTGACTTCAGTGTCAGTTACCTCTATTGCTTCTGTACCTGAAGTGAGTTCAAGTTGGGGTCTGGGGTGTCAGTGGTTCAGGGGAGGCTGTAGTTGGAGGGTGGTGGTGGTGGTAATTACGGGGAAGGTGGGAAGGTGTCTCACACTTGGTCTGGCTCTGATTGAGCGATTAGTGTCATTAGAAGTGGGCTTAGTAGGTAGGCCCTAGTGTTTCTGGTAATTTGGATCAGAACATGCACTGTTGAACTTTTAACGAACTGACCTAGCAACGATGGAGGGTCTCGCCTGGTGGATGGCCCCACACAACTTGACATCTCTGGTACCCGTTTGCTTCCAGTCACGGAGACTTGAAATGAGTACACTTGGGGTTGGTGCTGTGTTGTGGAACTAGAAAGAGCTGCAGGGGATCAACACTACCCAGGCGATGCAGAAGTAGGTACAAGACAAAAAGAACAAGAAAAAGAGAACAGAAGATGGGACAAAAAAGTGAGAAACAAACAAAGTGATAGAAAACTGTTTAGAACACAATTTCCAGAAAGATGGAGATGCTATCATACTGAAAAAGCTCCTGGAAAAGGGGGAGCAATTAGTGTATATTTTGAATGACCCATATCACATAAAAATCTGTTTATAAAATCTGGGGATGACATATGGAATTGATATTTGTCTATTTGAACTTGTCCATTAGTAATGTCTAACAAGGCAAGATCGATGGTGCCATTTGAGAAGAGAATTATCCAAAGACAGGCCCCCGCAAAAAAAAAACCCTTGTAGTCAGGAACCAGAAGAACAAGAAAACCAATGCAAGCGCGTATTCAACAAAACAAGACAAAACAAAACTTGTTGAATACGCGCTTGCATTGGTTTTCTTGATCTTCTGGTTCCTGTTTGCTTGGGCGCGAGCAGTCACACTTGTTTTGGACCTTGTAGTCACATTTTGCATAGGCACTCAGATCTATACACATATCATTGTTTCTGTTTTTGTTCTTTTTCAGAAAAAGTATCGTCATGTGTGTGTGTGTGTGTGTGTGTGTGTGTGTGTGTGTGTGCGTGTGTGTCTGTGTGTGTGTGTGATTCCTTTCATTTATTTGTTTTAACATATATGTGGTTTTGTTTGTGGAAAATGTTCTTTTACTGAAGAACATTGGTCTTTCGTGGATGTGTTCTGTTGAACACTTTTTCCTTTATCTTAATCAGGGTTTGTACATACAGGTGCCAGATATTATTTTAACAATGTGCTCTTTTTTGTCTGTAATTTTCCCAAAGCTTGCCCATTATGGTCTTGATTGTGTGTCTATGGTGTGTGCCAGTTACTTGTTCAATAACGCCTGTGCTGTTTTGGGAAATATAACATTTCTCCATGTTCTTTTCAGTCCAGTTTTATCTGCTTTCCATCCTGTACGTATTTCAGTCTGGTCAGCGCCTATCTAATCACTGTATTAAAGAAGAAACTTAGTAATGATCAGAAATCGAGTTTGGTTTAGAAGTATGAAAATCAAGGAGGAGAAATCCCATGGGACCAGGAACCGAACCTGGGTTTCTCATATCATAGAAAGGGTGCTTTATGCACTAGGCCATGCACACCACACTTAGGGGTAAGCTAAAATCATTTCAAATGCAGACATGTTTCAGTTAATGAAAAATCAGGGTAGGCAGGTAACCTATATCCATAGCACATAGATCCATAGTATAATCTTTCTTCACCAGTATGGTGTATACTACTCAGCCACTCTCTCACATTCCCTAGCATTTTGAAGTGGTGACAGTGATTCGGTACTATTCCGTAAACATTTCTACAGCATAGCATTACATGCTACAGTGTTTTTGCATTGGAAAGTACAGAATTATTTTATGTTCATACAGCTTAACAAATGTGAAAGGGTACTGGTACTTTTTGCATTGAAAAGTACGCTCTTGGTTTTATGTCATATCTTGACAACGTATGGAATAGTGTAGCATAGCACAAGATAGTATAGTATGTAGTATGTATGGTAGGTTAAAAGTTAAAAGGTTGTGGAGACCTGGCTTTTCTCAGTCAGAGCCAGCACTACAAAGGTCGTGTCCATCTTTTCTCCCTCGCTGTTGTAGACTGCAACATGTTTTTCTCCCCCAAATCACGTTTAGACTCGTCCAGTCAGATTGACTGGAGAAAGACGGGACCTGTACCTCTATGCCAACCAGGTCCCTGTACAGTATAGTATAGTATAGTATAGTATAGTATAGTATAGTATAGTATAGTATAGTATAGTATAGTATAGTATAGTATAATATAGTCTAGTCTAGTCTAGTCTAGTCTAGTCTGGTCTGGTCTGGTCTGGTCTGGTATGTATGGATGGTATGGTATGTATGTAATGTAGTGCAATCGTAGTTTTAACATGGTACAGTATTCAGTTCAGTTCAGTCTACAACACTTTTGGAATGCTGGCTGCCCGCACTGCTCTCCAGGTCTATGTCCTCTACGTCTGTCTTACCTCAACCAGGTTGAAAGTCTCTGGACTGTTACGACCTGTCCACTTCTTGATGTTTCCTAATCTTTTCCAGTATTCCCCTGCCTCTTGACCTTGACTTTTCCTTGGACGACATCTTTCATGAGAGTGCATTTTTTGTTTTTGCATACATGTCCAGAGAAGGTCAATTTCTTTTAGGATGACTTGTACGAGTTTTCTCTGGGTTTTCAGCTCATTGAGTATGCTCTTGTCACTTCTCTTGTAATAATAATGATAGTAATTACAGAATTTATACGGTGCCAAATCTTGACAATTCAGATCAAAGCGCACTCACGCACCAGGCATACTCATACAATCAACAAAGACCACCTTACAATATTTAATACACAGACTGAGGGAAAGAAGTAGTTGTAGAATTCATTGTTGGGAAAAGAGAAGGGGTTTCAAATTGGATTAAAAAGCAGAAAAGATAGGTATTAGGCTCACCCTTAAGAGACATCTATATTGTCACATTTCAGTTGAATTTATTTTCAGGCCTCCCAGTGGCAACAGAAAAATATCTCAGAAAATATAGGGGGGGGTTCCAGGGACATGCTTCCCTGGAAATTTTTTTAACATAGATGCAAAATAGTGTAATCTGATGCTATTGGCACAACTTTGGGCTTGTTTATGATCCTTTGTACTGAAGCAAATAATGTATACATATTGGTGTCAGATTTCAAGAAATTTGGTATTTTTCTAATCAGAATGTGTGCTCCAACAAACATTAAACGACAAACTAGACTGAACAGCTTCAAGGTTCTTTGCAGTTTTCTGCCTCATCTGTTCCTTTGACTTGAAATGGTCAGAAAGTTTGTGGATGCCTGCTCAGTTAGTTTACTTTATTGACTTCACAGCAGCACAAGACAGTGAGTAGGTTATGCTAGCCTCTGCAATTTTTGAAAGCTTATTTTTGCAATCTTTGTCAATCGTTTTTACTGCAGCAGACGCTCTCTCCAGAATATCTGCTCAAGACATGGTCACACTTTAAAAGTTTTGCAGTCAGTTCTAAAAACAAGCCGCACCTGACAAACAAAAAAACACCGGAAATGGTTTGAGCAGAAAATGATATTGGATTTATCCTCCTTCTCAAAGTTTGTCGTCTGCTACAAGAGATCAACAGCCTGGCAAACAGCCGACTCTTTCATAGAAGAAGAAAAAATATCAATCGAATTTTTTTTTTCTCGAAAAGCATATTTTTCATCTCAGAAGCAGCCTGTGGATTTTCTTGGCTTTCTGAGAAAAATCGGAAAATTGGGAGCCCTGTATTTTCTTTGTTTCTCATACATCATGATGGTCCAAACCAAAAATCTCATTATTCTCATTTTTAGTTTTGTGTCTATCATTTTGTCTTTCCAGATGTTTGTGGGGTCTATCATCCGTTTCTTTGCCATGCCGATTTTTGTGTTGATATCAATGGAACACAGTCTGCATCATTGGATTTGATCGATCCTAAATATTTGAACTGGCAGACCTCTTCCAGTATGTCACGACATATGTAGTAGATAGATTTGACTGGACCCACGCCAAAGTGTAAAAATTTTGTTTTCTTGGCATTCAGTTTAAGGTTCTTCTCTTCCACGATCTTATTCAGGACATTTATTGTAGATGCCTCCTGGTGATCATTTGCACAGAATGCATGGTACAGTATAGTGTAGTGTATAATACATGTTTCCAGCACCTTTTTCTTTGTATCTGGTTACAATAGTAAAAAACTTTGAGGGTTGCTACTTCCAGCTGGTCAAGTATTCAGTTTGTTCTGGTAATTCAATTCGGTTTTATATGGCAAGTTACAAGCATGCAAAACAAGCATGTTTTGCTGTTATCTGTTTACTTGTGTTTTGATTTTTGTTAAATTTTTAATTCTGTGTGTGTGTGTGTGTGTGGTGTGGTGTGTGTGTGTGTGTGTGTGTGTGTGTGTGTGTGTGTGTGTGTGTGTGTGTGTGTGTGGTTGTACTTCTATATTTTCAGCTTTAACAATGATCGGCTGTGGTTCTACAGTATTTGATGTTTAATAATCAAGTTTTTATTCTGAAGGAACATAGAACATCGGCTTTGTGTGGGTTAGCATCGTTCAAACTGTCTAGTGATTTGTTGGGCATTCTTCCTCCAGTGAGAGGCTATTTCAGTGTGAATGTTTACTAATTACAATTTCTTTGAGTGTCACTGCCTTTGCTACTTACTAGTGTTAAGCTTTACATCAGGCTGTTTTGGTCTTACTCTGGTTAATGTATCCTTGTATATTTTCAAGAAAGTTACTACTGCATCTTTGTATACATTTTAAAAGGGAAAGGTTTTCTGTTCGTTGTTTCTCGTGTTTTTTGTTACAATGAAACTAGGTGGATTTTCTGGGTTTTTTAACACTGTTGTTTCTGCAGGGTCTCGTCTAGTCTAATCAGGTAGATCTGAGAACAAAACTGAGATGAAGTATTTTGGTTTGTCTGGCTTTAACATTTTCAGTTTTAAAATTGTGTCAGGTTCTTTGGTTGTTGGATTTTGTTTCTTTTGGTTTTTTTCCCAAGTTTTCAATTTTAACCTTTTGATTTCCTCATCCTATCCACCGGCTTCCTGCATGATGACCCCAGATGGCAAAGCAGAACCTTAACCCTTTGACTCCTGCACCCTGTCCACCAGCACTGTGCATTGTCAACCATGCTAGCAAAGCAAAACTTAACATTTTGAATTCCTCACCTGATCCACCAGTTTCCTACAGGAGGCTGGTGGATAGGATGAGGGAGTCAAAGGGTTCAAAGGGTTAAGTTTTTGCAGTTGGTGGATAGAGTGCAGGAGTCAGTGTTAATCCTTTCACTTGCTCACCCTGTCTACCTACTTCCTGTTAGTAGAATGAGGGAATGAAAGGTTCAAGTGTTTGCAGCTGGTGGATAGAGTGAGGATGTCAAGTGTTAATAGATTGCATATAAGTGATGGATTCTGGTTTTAATGTCCTTCACTTCCTTCCTGTTGTTCATATAAGACTTCATAATGATTACTAAAGTATTAAGCATGTTTGCCCCCCCCCCCCCCCCCACTCCCCCCAGTGGGTGCCAGGGGCTCTTTCAGTGTAAGTAGTATCCCCACCTTCTGGAAATATGCTAGAAATTTCCTCTTTTCTGTCAGTCTCTTTGTTTCTACTTTGTTCCTTTGCTTTCTGTCATTTCTTCATTTCATTTTCTGCCCTGCTGGTCCATTCACCTGTTTGTGTTCAGTAAAGTCTTACATACTTTCTCTTAGGATTGATAATTGGGTACATGTATTAAGTGCATGTTTGGCTCTAGGGAAATGAGATAGGTAATTTAGGCCCATTTTTATCTGTGTTTTTGGTATCTTTAGTTAAGTTCAATTTGTATCAGGTTTGTTTTTTAAATCGTCTGTGTGATAGATTGGACAGAGTGGTCAACGCCAGGGGCATCTCTTTGGATTATGTGCGAGAATGCATTGGTATGTGTACTTTTTTTTTTTTTTTTTTTTTTCCTGTTGGTTTTGTACGTTTTGAAATGGTTATAGCCCTGATATGGCTCTATGCAGTCAGCTGGGCTTTAAACAAAAATAATCATGTCTGCATGTTCCATTATGACAGAAGACTGTGCTGTTTTCTTGTAACTACGCAGTATGCATTGGGTTTCCACTCAGTGGTGCCCCAGCAATGTACCTTTATATTTGTTTTCATGAAAATTTCAACACTGGTATTGCAGTTGGAAGGCCTGGGTTTGAATGTACTTGGATACCACCTGGGGTGTAAACTGTGGAGATTTTCCCATTCTCTGACCTGCTGGAGCCTGAACCCCCTTCATTTGTACATGTAGTTCAGTAGTTTGTAAAAACCCAGAGCAGACACACCAGAAAATGGAGTATGGCTGCCTTATTGATGGATGAAAAGGCTGCAATACATGTAAAAGCCCGCTCATAGAGTGCACGTGGGAATTGCAGCCTACGACACAGACAAAAATTATTTGTATTGTGAACTTTGCAAGTGACGCAGACATTTCTCTTCAAATATTTACACTTTTTGAGCAGTGCCATTTGTGTATATCTCATAATTATTTAAATGCTTTCATCCTTTTTGTCCATTCCAGTCTCTGCTGCCTCTTTTTATTTATATCATTCCGAACTGTAATAATTTTTCTGATAGTGGTGCATTTTGTTTGCATGAAATGTTTGTTTTAGTCATGACAGTGTGTTTGAGACATAAGTGGGCATGTATGTGTTCTTAAAAATGTACAAGTTTCACAGATTTGTGCTCTGATCATAATTATAGTCTATGATTGTATCTGTAGTGATATACTCGTAATCAGTGTATTTTAATAAACTTCATTTTTTGTGATACATGAATGAATGTGTTCTGTTTGATCAATTCGAAAAGATGCTGAAAAAATTAAAGGATAATCAACTGTGATGTGAAATGTGATTGCATAGATTTTTTCACAGCACCATTTAACACACAAACAAAACTCTAATGAACAAAGGCACAGCCATTTTTTATGTGTTGTTGTTCACTGTAATCCACAATGCAAGGTAGATAAACACCCTTTACTTACTCCTGTAGAGTGGAAGGTAATTTTTGCTGTTACATTAAGCCTGATATTAGACAAAGTTCATTCATGTATTTATCTCGCTCTCTCTCCATACATGTGTGCATGTGTGTAACAACAAGGTGTTCCCAGTGAGAACAGCCATATCTTACATGGACATCCACTTTCATCGTTTATTTATTCAATTTGTGGCATTTCAGTGTGTGGCATAGTTTTGTAGCACTGGGGGCCAAGCAGCTGGGTCAGAGTGATTCTGTCACTGTGCAATGACAATCTCTAGTTAAGAGTAAATGTCTTTCACGAATGGGGGACCTACAACTGCACTTTTAGTTTCAGTTTCTCAAGATAGCTCGGAATGAATTCCATATGCACTAACATCACAGGTGCCACTTTTAGACGACGTTAGATGTCATTCTCATTATGATGGGTCCTTGCTACATGCACTCTGACAATAAAGAAGAAGTCTGTAGCCTATATGGCTTCAGCGTTGAACTTTGTAAAAATCATCCAAAAGATACTGAAATTCATGTGCTTGTATCTGTACTTCATTGTTCTAGTGCATTCATAGTATGCGTGTTGTGTCTTGTGTTTATTTACACGCTGAATGACTGCAAATGTTGCAGAAATGTGTTCATGATATAGAACTGGTACAATACTGTTTCATCTTGTCACAGAGACTTACGTGTTTATTTTCTGTAAGGTGCAAAGTGCATAGGAGCTTGCTTCCAGATGTGCGCTATATAAATCTGTATTATTAAACACATGGCAAACCATATTATACAATGACTGTATTCATATTATGTATTATGCACAAAGCCTTTTACAATTTACTTTTATGATTATTCATATGTACACACACAATACACCCAAAAGCACTGCCAAATATCACAACAAAATTTACACAAATATGTCAGCAGCATGGGAAGATTGAGGGAATAAAAGAATGTTTTGAGATAGGACTGAATGAAGACAGTGACAGACTGTATCAAACAATGACGAGCAATGAATTCCAGATTTTAACATAGAGAAATAAAAAGCTCTGCCATCATGCTTATCTCTATTAAATCCTGGGATACAAAAGTTTCTATCATGAGCAGGGGAACGGTTCCAGGAATCATTTAGTACTACAGATAGGCACTTTTGTATTTGCTTTGTTACTTGATGGGCACCTACTAAAACTCTTTGAGAAGGGGTGCATAGTTTTAAGATCATTTTGCTTTAAAAATCACTTAAATGGCAGAATTTTTAAGAAGTGTCTATAGACAGACAGTGCATAAGGAATTGCAGAATCTAATCTAGACAAAAGTGTGTATGATCTAGCTTTTGGTTGCAACGAAAATGAGGTAGGGGCATATGGAGCTGATCTCATTTCAGTGTACGCAACTTGACAAATTTTGATGATGTGCTGTTGCATGAAAGATTTTTGTTAGGGATAAAGTCAAGGTTGTGAACATGGTAGGGATAATACAGTATCCAAGAGCAACAGTGGGGAGTTTGAGACAAGACAGATTTAACGGAAGAAGAACGGAGTTTGCGGGCTTCAGTCTTTTTGTCATTAAACTTCAATCGATTTTCCGATGTCCAGGTTTTCATTTGTCACACGGTCTTCGAGAGTCTGAATCAGATGCTTGTAGTTTGGACTGAGACTGAGAGTGGTAAAGTTGGGTATCATCAGCATGCATTTCATGGTGGACAGAGTACATATCAATGAAAGGCATTAGTGGAGTGGAGTATGAACAGAGCGGGTCAGAGCACAGAGCCTTCGAGAACACCAAAATCGAGAACATGACTTGGAGGATCTGTTTCCACCTACAAGGACAGTTTGTTTCCTTTATAAAAGATAAGATCAAACCCAGTTGAGGGCAGAACTGGAGATTCCAAAACTTCGATACAACCATTACCTGATTACACAATACATATCCTGATGACACAATACTTATTCTGATGACACAATACTTATTCTGATGACACAATTTTTATCCTGATGAAACACTTCAGATGACACAATACTTTGACATCCTGATGACACACCACTGCACTTACCCTGATGACACAGTCATATGACATTCTGATGACACACTACTTAACCTGGTGACACACTACTTACCCTGATGACATACTACTTACCGTGATGGCAATACTTACCCTGATGAGTTATGACACTCCTGATGACAATACTTATCTGATGACACAGCACTTATCTGATGACACACCATTTATCATGATACCACAACACGTATGACATCGTTATGACACTTGTTAGCCTGATGTCACAACATTTATCCTGGACACACACATTACTTAGGATGACAGTACTTATCATGATGACACAACAGCTTATGATGACACAACATTTATGATGACACAACACTATCATGACACACCACTTGTGACATCGCAATGACACACTACTTATCCTGATGACACCATATTTATCCTGATGACAACACTAATGACACTACTTATCCTGATGACACCATATTTATACTGATGACAACACTAATGACACACTACTTATCCTGATGACACAACACGTATAATAATGACACACTACTTATCCTGATGACACATTACATTTCCTGATACAAAACACTTATGACACCATTATGACATACTACTTATCCCGATAACACATTATGTATCCTGATGACACAACGTTCATGACATTGTTATGGCACATTACTTACCCTGACGACACACTATTTACTCATTTTAAATTTGAATGTTATTTATAACTGAAATGGGTTTTTTTTTCTTAAACATGTCAACACAAGAATAACACATGCTAAAGAAGTAAGTGAATAGCTCTATCAGTTCAAAAGATATTTCATTTCAAAGATACGACCATGCGTACAAGCAGTTCATACTTAATATTTTTGAAATTTCACACTCATACTGTAATGTCCTTGAGGGAGCTGTAACGAAAATATTTGTACATTTTAAAACCATATGATAGTGGTGTACTGCACAAACAAAAACAAACACAAACACTTCAGCAGCAAAGATATTGGAGAACAGACCTGTCAAAATAAGGGGAAAATGGTAAATTCAAACATGTAAATCTGCACAGAGTAGCAACTTTTGAAGGTCTAAAGCAGTGCAAACACTGGGCATTTGGATTTCATAATAAAATTGCTTATAGAACATATCACAGCAAGTACAAGGATTTTTTTCCAGCATGATCAGTCCTCTGAATTTAAAGAACCAGATGTTCAAACTTTGGAAAAATCTTCAATCTGACAAGTGAATAAAAGCGTTTTATTGGGGTATCCTGCTTCAAAAATGAAGAACTCTGTGACTATTACAGGTAGGACCAAAACATTTGGTATGTGGATTAAGCGCTTTGTGAGCTATCAAAGGAAACTGAAATCAACATTAAAACATTACTCAAAAGTTGTCAGAAATGGGATACTACCTGATGATTTTCTCATGGAAAATGTGCATGTCAAGGATGAGACTACTTCACAGTGCTGTTTTTTCAAACAAAATTAAAGATACTCATAAAGTTTACATACAGTAAAGGGTGAGCAGCCTCTGCAATGTTAAGGCAATTTCTTGAACAAATGCAGCTTGAAAATATTGTACAGAGTGGGTACGTTGGTTGGGCACTTGACCACAAAAGTTCTGCCCAAAGAGGAGGAGGGGGCAAGTATGATGTTGCTAGCAAAAACAACAGATGCATCAATATTGTATCTGTCAGGTCTTCCAGGCCATCTATGAACAATCTTTCCACCCACATTTGTTCTCCCAAAGAAAACTGACTTCTGCAGACGTGGGGCAGTGTACAGTGGTGACTTTGCCGGTGAAAAAATTGTCTTAATAGTACACAGCTACAAATCTTCCCTCGTTTTCAGCTATGAACTTGTAGGACCAGTGGCTGTAATCAACTTCAGATTCTGAACCAGAGACTGCCTCACCTTCTGATGAAGAATCTGACAATGGTGACAGTACATCTGGTTCGGCTTGTTTCAGGGGTGGAAGTTGTGGCAAGTTTGGCAGACCCAAGATCAGCAGGTGGCTGACATGGGTCAGAGAAGATACTTATCCAGATGACACAATCTTACAACAAAATTCACAGTACTTACTCTGATGACAATCTAATTGCATCCTGTTGACACAATACTTATCCTCATGGCAGAACGCTTTTTTTCAGCAAAAAGTCACCGATAAACGCATTAGCAAAGCAAGATTATCCACATGAGACCCAAAGTTCACAACACAAGCAAAACGCCAACATCTTTAACAAAGGTTCTATGTGCATGAATTTACAGTCATTTTCAATTATATATAAGACAAACATTCAAATATAAACAGGCAGTTCATATCATAAAGAAGCCAAATGTCACATCAAACATCATCTGAAACCAGGGACAGATATGGCAACCATTTTTTTTCTAAAGGCGTGTGAATTCCAGCTCAGTTTTGCATTATTTTCTTCTATTTGATATTTTTTGGTAAGATATCTAGTAAAAGAAATGGTGTTAGGTAGATTTTGTTCGAGTTTACTTTTGTAAACATACATTTTTCCTCAGATGATTATTAAGTCAAATATTGGATCTGTGCGCATGTTTTCATCAGCACCAAATAAAATTAGGAAATTTACATTCACTTCGTCTTTTCTATTGAATTCACGATATGTCAGAAAAAAATCCATTATTGTTCAAAATATGTGCAATACAAATGACTCCTTTTGGAACCCATCTACTATGTTTTATAATTTTATTCCCAATAGTGATATTTATGTTACATAAGACTGATTCTGAAAGTAGATCAACTGGCGTTTAAGACTGCAAAGATGTTAATATGCCTTAAAAGTGTGTTTCCAGAACATAGTATCACACACAGGCTTTACATAAAGCATAACTGGGGCCATATTTTTTCAAACTCTGTTAAAAAGGAGTACAATTCATAAGCTATGTTTTTCCATTTATGTTCTGTGTTATCAAATCTTCTCAGCCAGGAATGTTTTAAGGCTTCAATATATCTCTGTATGTCTGGTATGTTGAAACCATTTTTTATGCTTTTGTGGGTGGTTTTTCTGTTAATTCGGTTCCATTTACCATTCCAAACAAACAAAAAAACATTTTCTGAAATTTACTGACAAAATCATCACGGGAATCTGGGAGCAGAATCCAGAGGTGGATTAGTTTAGAAAGAATTAGTGATTTCAGCACAGCGACTCTTTCCAGTGGTGTTGTACTTCTCTTCATCCAAATTTTGAATGAAGCTTATACTTCTGATCATTTTTCAGCATAATTTATTTTTTCACATCCCTTTACATCTTCTGTGAACCATATACCAAATATTTTAAAGTTTTGAGAGTTCCAGTTTATATCCAAATGCCGCATATATCTGATGAATGAACATTTTTTTTACTTCCTAACCAAACTGCCTGTGTTTTGTCAAAACAGGCCCTAAGAAATATCCAATTTTTAACAAGATGAATAGATTTCTCAAATGATGTTCTATCTCTAATACTGATCAGTTGGGCATCATCTGCATATTGAGTGATTTTATACTCTTTGCTATTAACCATAACGCCTTAAATATCTTCATCTTCTCTAATCATAACTGCCAAGATTTCTATACATAATACAAACAAATAAGGAGAGTGTGAGTCACCTTGTCTACATCTCTATCTATATGAAACCAGTCTGACGTTTGACCACTGATATAACTGTTGACTTTATGTTTTTATAGAACATTTCTATCCATCTACACAAATTTTTTTCCAAACCCATATGCTTTTATAACTGAACAAAAACTGTCAGTCTAATGAATCAAAACATGCAAAGTCAGAACAAGATTGAGGCATTTGAAATGTGGTTTCTAAGAAGAATGTTAAGAGTTCCATGGAAAGCAAAGAAAACAAACAAGACAGTCTTGAAGGAAGCAGACCAAAACGAGCATTAATGAAGAAGATTAGGAAAAGACAAGCAACATTTAAATACATTTTATGAGGCAAGAGATTTACGAGCACCTGATGACAACAGGAAAGCTGGAGGGAAAGAGAACACCAGGTAAACCCAGGGAGAAACCATTGGATGGACTTGCGCAGTGGATGACAACAGACAGGGTGGGAGAAGTACTTGCAGCAACAAAAGATAGATGCATATGGAGGGCCGTGATCACCATGTGGCAGTGCACATCATGATGAATGAATCAAAAGCTTTCTCAAAAGTCAAGGCAAAATGAAAGTCCAGGTAATTTTTCTTATATCCAAATAACTGAGCAAGTCACCAATTAACCTTATGTTGACTCCAAGATATCTATTTACAACAAAAACTCTCTGATCCTCATAAATTAAGTTTGGAAGTATTGTCTTAATTCTATTAGCAATACACGCAGATCCGATCTTATATAATATGTTAAGGAGTGAAATAGGTCTCCGATTCTTAACATACTCTTTTGGTTTATCTAGTTTTTGCCGAGTAAAACATCTAATTTGTTGATTATTTTCTCGCCACACATCTTTCAAGTTTATTTCTCGCATCATGTTTTACACCAACTCTTTTGCCTTTGGATTATTGGTATTGACATAATTATCGTAATCCAAATAAGGGTCAAGAACCAATTTACAGTCACCTACCAGTATCAAGTCTTGACTACTATATTTCTTGATATTTTCTTTTAATTTTCCATAATATAAAAAGTTATCTTTCTCTGGGCCATAAACAATTACCAAAATTATATCCTTCTCCAATAGTAGTCATGGATATCATGATGAAGTTGCCACTTTCAATCTTTTTCCATTTTGTTGATTCAGAATCCAAAGTTATTGTTAACTAACACTGCCACTCCCCTTGCATTTGACTGATATGATGCAAACAAACAAACAAAAAAACACCAAAAAAAACCACTTGTTACCCCATTCAGATGAGATGTACCTTTCTAACTTAGCATTAAAATGTCTAGTGGGCACTAAATATTTTACGACTTTTTCTTCAGAAAATGAAAAACATCCCGTCATTTTTGAAAGTTTCCAAGTCCCTGACAATTCAGAGGTGATAATGTGGTATTTGTCACATTTAATGTAACCGTCAGCTGGAGATGTTTACAAACATTTTGATAACACCACAATTTTCTTCATGTTTACATGTATGCACAAATATGTTTTTATTTGGACAAGTACATAAATATCAAGAACACAATAATTTTTGGCATTGCCAGTGCAAAAGCACCCATTGGTAATGTGTATGAAATTACAAACAATACTGGCTGCATGTAGAAAATCAGTGTCCATAAAAAGTTTGTGCAACATATGTTTCTAGCGTAGCGAAATCTTACTTGCCGTGTACATATGCCTTACTACATTAACCCTTTGACTCCCACAAACTGTCTACCAGCATCACACATTCAGGGCTCCCACTGAGGAAAAGCAAAAATCCCTGAAAATTTGGGGAGGTCTGGGGGGTGGGAGGACTCGCCCACCTTGAAAAGTTTGAAAATTTATGTTTAAAATGGCGCAATCTGACATATCTGAGCTTAATTTGTTTTTTTTTTTCCCGCAGATTCTCACTCTCGGTTTTAGTGGAAATCCGCAAATTCACGGAGAAGTGGGAGCCCTGCACATTGTCAACTATGTTAGCAAAGCAAAAACTTTCTCACCCTATCCACCAGCTTCCTGCAGAAGCAAATGGACAGGATGAAGGAGTCAAAGGGTTAAGTTTTTGCAGCTGGCAGACAGAATATGGGAGTCAAAGGGTTAACACAAATATACCACAATATGTAAAAAGATGACTGAAATGCAGCATCATACAATACCACAATATAAACAATTGGAATGTATTGATAATACAGTCGCGTCTCGGATTAAAAATTTAATTTGTTCCATAATGTAGCTCGTATCGTGAAAAACTCGTATCTCAAAACGAATTTCCCCATTTAAAATAATGGAAATCCAATTAATCCATTCCACACACTAAAAATATCAATATAAAAATCAATTAACCAGTTCAGTGCCTATAAGCCGTCAGCTGACGTTGCACAAAAGGTGTTGCTATATTGTCTAAGAGCCGTCCGCTGACGTTACAGGAGTTTTCCGATTTTTCGTTCACAACTGTGTGAGCCAGTCAGCACACAGGAACGCTGCACACTGAGCTATATGTGTCTACAATATAAAAATAGGATGTAAATTAGGATACGTCATAGGGAAGACACCTTTATTGTCGCTAATGATTTGGTAACTGGACCACGTGAAGTGGAGCACAATGGCGACGCAACCTTCGACAAGCCGAACGGTGGCTCACGTCAGCGGACTTTCACCACTCTAGAGGCCGTTCAAATGATTTTACAGCATGACGACGATTGAGAGAATTTGTTATCTGATGATTCGCTTCAACATGAGGGTGAGAAAGTAACAGTGACCACGCCGACATTCAACGCTTGCTGGCTGAATCGATGCAAGCAGACGAAAACAAGCACGAGTCAGACTGCGACTGCCGTGGTCAGTGCGAGTGGCGAGCGCGCAGGCCGTGACACTTCGGACTTTGGACCCAACAACAGTGAACGTGATGGTACATGGTGAGGTGGGTCACGCACGTGTTCGTGGTGTGGGAAGGGGGGAAGATGAGAAGGGGGAGAGGGACAGGAGAGGTGCAGAGGAGCTGTGCCCCAGTTAGACGGCATGGCAGGGGGCGTGGCGATCAGCGAAGTGTTTCGCTCACTGAAAATCTGTTGGCCTCCAAATGGACAATAGTCAGACAGTCCTCAATTTTTATGAAATCCAGGGTTGAAAGTGGGGACTGGTGACGTGTGCTATGCTTTTTCAAGCTGTTTCTGACTGATGAGCATGAGCTGATTGACTTATTTGAATAAGGATTCTGATTCTGGGCTTATTTTCTCTTGTTTTGATTGCAGAACCTGAAGAACAGAGAGAACCAATTCATGAGTGTCATGTAGTTTGACTGTTCAGTGTCTGAGTACACTGACTGTCATGTAGTTTGACTGTTCAGTGTCTAGTACAATCACTTTTATGTTTACCGAAACCAGGTCTATCATTGATGGGATGGTTACTTACTTATTTGTCTGCATGGGTTTAGTATCGTTTCATGAACATTTTATGATGTCATATGTTTTGTTTTCATTTATGTATGTAAACTGACCACAAACAAGTCATTTTCAGCTGTTTTTTTGTTTGTGAGTGTGTTGGGTATCAATCTGTAGAGATGGAAACTTACTTTTTAGACAACACAAAAAAATTATTTCCACTTTGGAATGCCTGGACAGGTCTTTGCGATCAAGCTAAGAGAAAAATAAGCCCAGATTCAGAATCCTCGTTCATTTTCCTTCAAAAAACACTATGCTTCTTTGTTGTATCTCTTATAGTTTTTGCACTAGAATTTTTTGTTAATTATTACCCTCAAATCCTCAAAATTCCCCGGCAATGGGGAAGCACATGTTTACATTTTTCTCTGGCACTGAAAGGGTTAACCCTTTGACTAGCAGCACTCTTGGGCAAACTGATCTAATTTTGGGTTGGTGCAATTCAAAATTATTATGAAATATTAAATACAGGCAGGTGCATATTGCGGGTATTCTTTGTTTACATTTTCATCCATTCGTCCCTCAGTCTCCACAACAACACTTCCTGTGGCTGTATTTGACTTTCCTGTGGCTCTATTTGACCTTCCTGGGGCTGTATTAGACCTAGCACCTCTACCACCTCATCTGCCTCAACCACGACCACGCCCCCTTTGGATCGATGTGCTTGTATAGGGTATTATCTCCTCAGAATAGTCGGAATCTGAATCGAAAGTATCAGGCTATCTTTGACAATGTTTCCTTCATCATGTCATCATCACCCACCTCTCCATCCCAAAGAACATCAAAAATAAACCGATGGGCGTCTTCCACAGAGTATTGGGGTTGGAACCTGTCCGCCATCTTTACTCACATGAAAAAAAAAAATCGATGAAAATACTTAAAATCCAAGCTGAAAAACTCACTTTCCAACACACGCAGTGTCAGCCATTTGCAATGACAATCTTCTGAATATTTATGAGCTGAAAGTCGCATAGTTCAATCACGTGATAGGTGTCAGAGCTACATTGGGAACAGTGACCTAAGAACCGCACGTACATGCGCGGCTGCTAGAGAAAGGCTTAACATGGTATTTTATGCAGAATTTTAAAGTAATTTTTCTAACATTTAACAATAAAAAATAATATAGTGTACTTTACCTTATGAAGAGTCATGGCTGGCTTGAGGGAGACAGTGGGGAAGAGAGGGGTTACTGTGGACAAAATCGTGGGTTACAAAATTTCTTCAAGTAAACCACAAAAAAACACTGAAAAGTGCAAATAAATGCAGAGGTGCTTCTGCTACGAGAGAACAACGCACACTGAAGGCAGGATGCAGCAGCAGGAAGCACATGGTGTAACCACAGCGTCGCTCATAACGTGAGCGAATGCTCGAAAACCGAGGCAAATTTTCCAAGTATTTTGTGCTCGTAACCTGATTTGCTCGTTCAGGAAGACGCTCGTATCTTGAGGCGCCACTGTAATTGTCACCACCGAGCAAGACTCTCCAGATGTATAAAGTCAATGACAGTGTTTATTTTACAGCTGAAAATGACTTGTTTGTTGTCAGCTATATACATAAATGAAAACAAAACATATTACATCATAAAATGTTCATGAAATGATTCTAAACTCACGCAGACACATAAGTGAGTAACCGTCCCAACAATGACAGACCTGGTTTCAGTAAACATGAAAGTGATTGTCCTCAGACACTGAACAGTCTTACTACATGACAGTCACTGTAATCAGACACTGAACAGTCAAACAACATGACACTCATGAATTGGTTCTGTCTGTTCTTCAGGTTCTGCAATCAAAATAAGAGGAAAATAAGCTCGGAATCAGAATCCTCATTCAAATAAATCAGTCAGCTCATCAGTGAGAAACAGCCTGAAAAAGGCATAGCATGTGTCCCCAGTTCCCACTTTCAATCCAGGATTTCCTAAAAATCGAGCAATGTCTGACTGTTGTCCATTTGGAGGCAATAGATTTTCAGTGAACGCAACACTTTGCTGATTGCCACGCCCCCTGCCATGCCTTCTAACTGGGGTCACAACTCCTCTGCACCTCTCCTCTCCCTCTTCTCATCTTCCCCCTTCCCACACCGCGAACAAGTGTGTGACCCCTCTCACCATCACTTTCACTGCTGTTGGGTCCAAAGTACGAAGTGTCAGGACATGCGCGCTTGGCACTTGCACTGACCACGGTCTGACTTGGAATTGTTACCGTCTGCTTGCGTCAGTTCAACCAGCAAGCGTTGAATGTTGGTGTCAGGGTCGTCATTGTTATTTTGTTCACCCTCATGTTAAAGCAAATCACGAGATAACAAATCATCTCATTCGTCATCATGCTCCAAACTCATTTAACGGCCTCCGAGTCGTGTAAGTCTGCTGACATGAATCACCATCCCGTCTTCTCAAAGGTTGAGTCGCCATTTTGCTCCACTTCACATGGTCCAGTTACCAAATCATTAGCGACAATAAAGGTGTTTTCCCTATGACATATCCTAATTTACATCCTATTTTTGTACTGTAGACACTTATAGCTCACTATGCAGTGTTCCTGTGTGCTCACTGGCTCACACTGTAATGAATGAAAAATCAGAATACCCCAAGGACATCAGTGGACGGACTATAGGCAATACGGCAACACTTTATGTAGGACATCAGCTGACGGCCTATAGGCACTGAGCGGGTTAATAGAGGGAATAGCCACCTTTCATGTACACGTACTGTAGACAGACAGACAGATAGATAGATATGATTACTAGCTTTCCCATAGATATGTGTGTAATCATAATAACCATCTAAATAGCTTCCCCCAAAAGTGACAGACGGTAATGGAATTTCTTCAAGACAATAAATTCTGCTTTCCACTCTTTTCTAAAATGAATCGTCCAATTTCTGCATACATATCTTTCCCTTCTTTTACGTTTTTGGGGGCAGCCAAGGACGGATGTGGTTTGGGGCAAGTCACATGGACTGAACGTACGTCCTGCCATCTAAAAGGAATCGTGGGGCGACCATCAGACATTGGTCGCACATAGGACTTTTCCCAGGCTGGATGGCACACTCCATAACAGCATAACACCTGAAACAGAACAGTGAGGAGAATCTATAAATGCAAAGTGACACAGATGCAGACTCTGCCATGCTTTATGAAATTAAACAATCTTCGCTGGATCCAGTTACTTGTTGAGTTCAGTTTACGAGGGTTGCATTAAATATGTACCTCCACTTCTAACTACCCGTTATCATTTTTATGTGGCAATGTGAAGTCAGTCATGTATGTTTATGACCTTACATGTATACGTAGGCCTAGGTACGTATTTATGATTGGACATCGTTCGTTTTGATGTGTATGTGTATGTCCGATGTATCAGTGCTTCTATGTGTTTATTACAGTCTGTGTCTTGTAAAATACTCAACGCACAGTGGTATCCAGCTAAATTTGAATAGCGCTGAGCAGGACTGATTCATCATCATCTAGTTGTAGTAACAGTAGTAGTAGTAGTAGCAGCAGCAGTAGTAGTAGTGGAAGTAGTAATAGTAGTAGTTGTAGCAGCAGCAGTAGTAGTAGTGGAAGTAGTAATAGTAGTAGTAGTAGTATGAATGTCAATGTCACAGAAAAGTGAACATTTGCACACACTTTACACTATGCCAAAGTTAATGTAGCAACAAAGTAAACACTTGCACACACTTCACATTAACACGTAAAGTCATAAATAACCCATGCATGCCATCACCGTTATAACAAATGAATTAAGATTATGAAAGATCATTCAGTTGCCCGTTTAACATATATAGATATATATTACATGTGTTTGTGTACATGTATGTATCATTTCATCATAAAAACAAATGTAGCAATGAAATTCAAGACAAAAAAAAAAAATGCTGATCATCACACACACACACCACACACACACACACACACACACACACACACACACACACATACACACACACACACACACACACACACACACACACACACACACACACACACACACACATGCACCCAACACATAGAAGGAGACTTGAACGAGACGCATGCTCCAGAAAGAGAAGCTTGAACTTGAAGTGTTCACCTGAGTCTGCGAAGCAGTCTGTTAGCAGATCTGTGTGAAAAAGTGTCATGCTGTGCTGAACTTCTGTAAACTGTCCACGAAAGGACACAAAAAATTCATGGTGAAAACGCAACACATTTCATTGATAAAAATAGGGAGTTTGGTTTTTGTTCATGGCATTAAATGGTAGATATTTCAGTAACAAGTTTTTCAGCAACATAAATGGTAGGAGGCAGACCAGAGGTGTATGCTCTCTCTCTCTCTCTATCTCTCTCTCAAGTACTCTCTCTGTTGTGTGTGTGTGTGTGTGTGTGTGTGTGTGTGTGTGTGTGTATGTGTGTGTGTGTGTGTGTGTGTGGTGCGCGCGCGCGCGCATGCGCGTATGTACCCACGTTTGAGTGAATGTGTGTGCATGTGTGTGTGTGTGTGTGTGGTGTGTGTGTGTGTGTGTGTGTGTGTGTGTGTGTGTGTGTGTGTGTGTGTGTGTGTGTGTGTGTGTGTGTGCATGAAATACATGTAAGTGTGTGCATGTATGTGTATGTATGTCTGTGTCTGTGTGTATCAAGTATATGTGTGAGTGTGTGTGTGCATGTGTATGCATGTGTGTGTGTGCATGCATGCGTTTGAATGTGTGTGCATGTCTTTGTGCGTGTGTGTGTATATCTGTGTGTGTGTGTGTATATCTCTGTGTGTGTGTGTGTGTGTGTGTGTGTGTGTTTCTGGGTCTGTCTTTGCCTGCCATCTGTGTGTATGTGTGTGTGCATGCGCAGAATGTGCGCACTTGAATGCATTAGTATATGCACATTTATATGTATATAATACATGCATCATGGCCTCATCATGGTTACACACTCACACACACACACAAACTGATTATGTCCAATGACCATTGACTCAAACTATTTGATTTTTGTTGTTGATTTGTGATGGTGAAGTTAATGTGGTATGAAACTAACGTTTGAGGGACAATATTTCATGTTTATTTTGCGGTGTGACATGCGGATCCGTGCATGTTGTGGTTGATATTATATTTTTTGCCAACTATTATGAAGTGAAAATAGTAGTAGAAAGTAGTGTACATAAGATCATCAAGAAGGTGGAGAGATTGGTGGGTAGGAAAGGGTCACAATCTACAAGTATTGTACAACAGGCGTACTAACAAACAGAACAATAACGACAACAGTAAACAATAACAACAACGTATGGCTCACATTTTAAATGACCACACACACTCACTTTGGGAAGAATTCGATAGCAGAAGCATCAGGTGTCAATGTTTAGCTGCATTTGCATGCAGATCAAAATATTACACACACATTGTACGACAGCTAGAGGCAAGTATCCTCACGGGAAAGAACTCTGCTCAAACGACTTCAAGATTTACTGCCCTTCAACAGTCTGTATCTTTCTATGTCTGTGACATGCACAGACAGGAATATATACCTAAACACGAATACATTCACACGTGCACACAGAGATACAAACACAAGCGTACACACACACACACACACACACACACACACACACACACACACACACACACACTCTCTCATTCACTTTCAGAGAGAGACAGAGTAGACAACGCTCATCACACATCCCTCCCTGCTTTATCTTCATCAACCTTGAGGACAGTCAGGTACCCATTCACAGCTGAATGGACTGGAAGCTACAAGCACAAAACTGTCTCCTGAGCCAGACTCGAACCCATGTATTCAGACCGGAAGGCGAGAGCTCTGTTTCTCTGCCAGCCAGGCCTTACGTAGGATGAGGACGGCCTAAGGGATATCAGAATGCATGTGGGGGTGTCAGGATACGTGTGGGTCTATCATGATCACGTGGGGTTATCAGGATGTATGTGGGGGCATCAGGATGTATGTGGGGGCATCAGGATGCATGAAGAGCTGTCAGGATGCATGCAGGGCTATCATGATACACGTTGGGGGAGGGGGGTATCAAGATGCATATAAGGGTGTCAGAATCATGAGAATGCGTGTGTGGATATCAGGACACATGTGGGGCTGCTATCAGGATGCATGTGAGGTATCTGTATGCACAGGGGACTTCATGATACTTACAGGGACATCAGGATACAAGGGAATATCAGGATACATGTGGATGTAACACGATGCGTAGGATTAT
The DNA here is from genome assembly GCA_030674185.1 of Monoplex corrugatus. Lineage (NCBI taxonomy): Eukaryota > Metazoa > Mollusca > Gastropoda > Littorinimorpha > Ranellidae > Monoplex > Monoplex corrugatus. The sequence goes on along the minus strand of CM060311.1, from coordinate 73,046,391 downwards.
CATGATGCATGATGAGGTATCACGATGCATGTGGGGGGTGTCAGGATGCATGTGAGGATATCAGGGTGCACATACAGGTATCAAGATGCATGTGTGTGGGGGGGGGGTATGTGGGTGTATCAGGATCCTAGTGGGGTAACAGGATGCATGGAGGGTATCAGGATCCATGCGAGGATCATTGGATCCAAGTGGGAGTAACAGAATGCGTGGGGTATCAGTATCCATGTCAGGGTTACAGGATGCATGGGCTATCAGGATCCATGTGGGGGTAACAGGATGTGTGGGATATCAGGATTCATATGGGAGTAACAGAATGCGTGGGGTATCAGGATCCATGAAGGAGCAACAGGATGCGTGGGGTATCAGGATCCATGTGGGGGTAACATGATGCACAGGGGCATCAAGATCCATGTGGAGGCAACAGGATTCATGTGGGGGTAACAGGATGCATGTGGTATCAGGATCCATATGGGGACAACAGAATGCATGTGGGCATCAAGATCCATGTGGGGGGAATTGGATCCATGTGGGAGTAACAGGATGTGTGGGGTATCAGGATACATGTGGGGTAACAGGATACATGTGGAGGTGTCAGGATACATGTGGGGATAACAGGATACATGTATAGGTTTCAGGATACATGTGAGTAACAGGATGCATATGGAGGTGTCAGGATGCATGCAGGGGAAACACGATACATGGGGTAACAGGACACATGTGGGGGGTAACAGGATACATGTGGGACTAACAGGCTATATGTGGAGTTGTCAGGATACATGTGGGGGTGTCAGGATTCATGTGGGGGTGTCAGGATGCATGTGGGGGCAACAGGATACATGTGGGGCGTCAGGATCCATATGGGGGTGTCAGGATGCATGTGGGGGTAACAGGATACATTGGGGTGTCAGGATCCAAGTGGGGGAGTAAGGATGCATGTGGGCACACTGCTGGAGAAGAGACGGGGAAAGGGAATGCACGGACTATCCCCAAGATCCATACAGGTCTAGTGGAACTCCACACAAGTTCACAGTTATAAAAAACACTTCCAGGGTGCGGAGCACCAATGCCTCGCCACTCTTCGGACAATCCCCTACCAAGCTCCAGATATCACTTGAGAGTCATTTCATCAAGCAAACAGGGCTGTCCATGCGTTGCATGACGCCCATTCGGACCCAGTCATCTAGTTACCTCGTTTACAAACCGAATGGCAACGTATGGAGATGACAAACCCCGGGATACAGCTACACAACACACACCAACCAGGTCCAGCCCATCCACTGGGCGAAGAGAGAATGGAAGAGCCCTCTCTCACCATTCTCTGGGTCTTCATCTCTCTCTTTTGGGCAGCCGCCCTGCCACCAGCCTGCACAGCTGCCAGCTCCTTTTCCCTTATTATATAGTCTCGACAGTTAGCTGTTGGAAGCTCCTAACATTGCCTTACTTCAACCACAGGGATGTCTGAACAGCTGTGAAAGTGGCCAGGCATGATGCTCCATACACAGCCCATTTTTCTATTCAGCAAGGTCTGACATGCCCCAAAAGGGATCCCAAGTTTGCCTCTTTCCGAGCAGCCAGCACTTCTTTCCCTGCAGTTATCAGGTCTGATTTCCTGAAGTCAGCAGCCGAGCCACAATTCAAAGTTAACATGAAACACCTCGAGGGTGCAGTTGGGACCCAGAGCGCCAACGCCTTGCCACTCTCCAAACAATCACCTGCCTAACTCCCGATGCCACTAGATAGTCATTTCATCAAGCAAAGTGGGAGGGGGGGGGGTGTACAACACATGACCCATTCGGATCCAGCATCAGTTACCTTGTTTATAAATCGATTGGAAAGGTGGGGAGATGACAAACCCAGGACATAGACCCACAACACACACCAACCGGGTCCAGCCCATCTACCATACTATGAGAGACTGGAAGAGCCCTCTCTTGCCTCACTTTGGGTCTGCATCTCTTTTTTGGGCAGAACTCCATTAGTGGAACTCTACACAAACTTCCACCTCTACATTTGAATAACGCTGCCTTGAATGTGCATTAACATGTTCTTCTGGTTAGAATTTAGAGTTTGTTCAAGAGGGATTCATCACACTCAGATGATTCAGTATACGCTCCTCCCCCCAATCAACCATCTATTATCTGGCAGAATCATTGAACCTGTGCAAAACTCTATGCGCTGACAAGATCTTGATATGAAAGGAGGAAAAGTCTATAAATCAAATCATTAATCCCGTCTTCATCACATCGATAGATAAGATGTTCCTGACAGCGGATAATATGATATTTCTGTAGTTGTGATTGTTTAAGTTTGGATTTGTTCCAGAGGGATTTATTGCATTCAGCAAACTCCATATGCCCTTTATCCAAATCTGCCAGCAGTTTATCTGGAGATTCCTTAAGCCTGCACAAAACCCTAAGCACTGGCAAAATCTTGAAACAGGAAGGAGAACGGGACGAATAAAATACTGACACCATCAGAGAAACTGGAACATAAAGATGAGCAATGAACAAGACAACTTTTACACTGTTGGGTGGGATTGAACTTGACACACAGTATCTTGAGTCCACAACTTTTATACTGTTGGGTGGGATTGAACTTGAGACACAGTATCTTGAGTCCACAACTAGACAACTTTTACACTGTTGGGTGGGATTGAACTTGACACACAGTATCTTGAGTCCACAACTTTTATACTGTTGGGTGGACTGAACTTGAGACACAGTATCTCGAGTCCACAACAACTTTTACACTGTTGGGTGGGATTGAACTTGAGACACAGTATCCCGAGTCCACAACAACTTTTACACTGTTGGGTGGGATTGAACTTGAGACACAGTATCTCGAGTCCACAACTAGACAACTTTTACACTGTTGGGTGGGATTGAACTTGAGACACAGTATCTTGAGTCCACAACTAGACAACTTTTACACTGTTGGGTAGGATTGAACTTGACACACAGTATCTCGAGTCCACAACAACTTTTACACTGTTGGGTGGGATTGAACTTGAGACACAGTATCTTGAGTCCACAACTAGACAACTTTTACACTGTTGGGTGGGATTGAACTTGAGACACAGTATCTCGAGTCCACAACTAGACAACTATTACACTGTTGGGTGGGATTGAACTTGAGACACAGTATCCCGAGTCCACAACAACTTTTACACTGTTGGGTGGGATTGAACTTGACACACAGTATCTTGAGTCCACAACAACTCTTACACTGTTGGGTGGGATTGAACTTGACACACAGTATCTTGAGTCCACAACTAGACAACTTTTACACTGTTGGGTAGGATTGAACTTGACACACAGTATCTCCAGTCCACAGCTCTATCAAAAGAACCAACCAGCCAGCGTTGTGACTGTTTCAGGTGAAATTTGTTGACAGAGGAAAAGAACACATTTCAGTTTGTCTTACCTGCAGTTTACGATCCAAATGCATGAGCTGGGGATACTTTTCGTAGGTCCTGTACGACATCCGCAGTGAGTTAAAGCCCCAGTCGCTGTCCCGAAATTCCTTGTGAGTGCGAATATAGTGATGTAACCAAGGAGCACGACGTGCGGCCAGTATGACCCCCAGGTTGAAAGATTCAGGCCACTCTTTGTCGTTCTGTACCCATTCCATGCCCACCACCAGCGGATACGACAGCAGAGAATCAGGCACGTGTGAAGTCCAAACCACATCAAAGTCTTGATATGCTCCACCGTATTTATACAGTATCAGATATCTGGCAGCAAATAAATTCATTTCAGTGATTTAATTGTCTTGTCAAGATTTACAGCAAAATACAAATGATGTTCAAAATCTATGTGTACTTTCAAACTGTATTTTAATTTTAAATGTGTCTTTCAAATTGCATTTGATTTCTATCTTTCAAATCTTATTTGATTAAGTGTACCTTTTAAATTATATTTGATGTCTTAAGAATATCTTTCAAACACATGGTACACGTAGTGTTATCCCTGATGTCTGCAAGAGACAAGAGCACTTTATATCATACTATTTCATGTTCCACACAGTTGCAAAATCCCTCCATGGCTGTGTTCCGTACAAACCATACATGAGATTCTAACACAAATGTTCTATTCTCATAATGGCCTCAGTTTCTGTGGTCTTGTATGATTTACAGCCAAAATGTTTCTGTGGTCTTATGTGATGGAGAGCCAAAATGTTTCTGTGGTCTTGTGTGATGGAGAGCCAAAATGTTTCTGTGCAGTCTTGTGTGATGGAGAGCCAAAATGTTTCTGTGGTCTTGTGTGATGGAGAGCCAAAATGTTTCTGTGGTCTTGTGTGATGGAGAGCCAAAATGTTTCTGTGGTCTTGTGTGATGGAGAGCCAAAATGTTTCTGTGCAGTCTTGTGTGATGGAGAGCCAAAATGTTTCTGTGCAGTCTTGTGTAATGGAGAGCCAAAATGTTTCTGTGCAGTCTTGTGTGATGGAGAGCCAAAATGTTTCTGTAGTCTTGTGTGATGGAGAGCCAAAATGTTTCTGTGCAGTCTTGTGTGATGGAAAGCCAAAATGTTTCTGTGGTCTTGTGTGATGGAGAGCCAAAATGTTTCTGTGGTTTTGTGTGATGCAGAGCCAAAATGTTTCTGTGGTCTTGTGTGATGGAGAGCCAAAATGTTTCTGTGGTCTTGTGTGATGGAGAGCCAAAATGAACGGCACAAGAATAGCGACACAAGAGTGGCACAGAAGCTGGGCAGTAAAACATTTTTTTTAAAAAGTCAAACAAAATGGCTAACATACACTCAGTGATTCTTTTTGTTGTTGTTTTACAATGCGTTCTTCCAGCTCGATTATCAACAAATAGAAAAAGTGTAATCCAAGATTTTTCTGAACCTTAATGGTCCTCCTACCACAGAAGAAATCACAATCAAAATCTGTCATTCTCTGGACAAGACTTCAACTGTCTGGACAGTATATATTGTGTGAGTATTTAGACACAAAAAAGAAGGAAAAAAAAGGACAATAACAAATATCTCTTCATATTGCACAGTGAATGTGTGCGTCTGCACTTGTAAACAATAATACATGTCTCTTATCCTTGCAAAAAAGACTTTTCTTTCATCAAAACTGTTACTGTTATTGATATTTTTGTTTAAAGCCCAGCCGACTGCACAGAGCCATATCAGGGCTATAACCATCTAAAAAAACAAAAAACATACACAATACCACACTGGAAAAAAAGGTAAAAAAGAAAATTAAGTACACATATCAATGCATTCGCACACATAATCTAAAGATTATGCTCCTGGCATTGACCGCTCCATCTAATTTATCACCAGGGGTTTAAAAAAATTGAATACTAATCTTAACATAACTATGGACACCAAAACGTATACAAAAACAAGCCCAAACCACCTAAAATTGCCACTGCACTTCATATTTCCTTAAAACCAAAAATGCACTTACTACATATACCCAATTATCAATCCGAAGAGAAAGGAAATAAGGTTTTATTATTTATAGAGCATATACAGGTGAATAGACCAGCACAGCAGAAAATGATAGGAAAGAGATGATATAAAGCAAAAGAGCAGGGCAGAAACAAACAGTGACAAAAAAAGAGGAAGTTCTTAGCACAGAATTTCCAGAAGGTGGGGATACCATTTATACTGAGAGCTCCCAGCATCTCCTCAGAGTTTTTCAAACCTGTAAATCTGTACAATGACAAACATTAGTAACAGAATACAGAATCAAGTTTCCTGACAAGGGGGAAGGGTTGCATAAAAAGGTAACACAACAGACACAGCTGGAGTTACTGTAATGATTAAATTCTTTTGATAACAGACCGATCACGATGGACACAGAACCCATACGCTAAGCATAGCATAGGGCTTATGTGCAGATTTACGGCTTAAGCCATGATCACTTTGGAACTTGTCCATCATGTGGCATATGTGGGGTCAGTGCAGATAGAATTTACTCAGAGTGCAAAGACGCCATCTTGAAAAACTGAATTCAAAACTATTGTAATGACAGACTACCTACCTCTCCACGTCACTGACATGCTGCAACACATTCACACGATTCTGAAACACGCTGCTGGGTCGTACTGTCTTCACCACCGTTACATTCTCCTTGGCCAGTTCTTCCCACCAACGACCTCTCGGTTCTTCATCCGCATGCACGTATACATGCTCAAAGCCTCCAACATATAGAGCACTCAAAACACTCAGGAAATGATTAAAAGAAAATTCATCTCTGTAACTCGCGTCTTTATTACCCTTAAGCCTAACATAATGGGAGATGCGTGGTATACGATTATCACTGTCCTGATTTGCCACAGGACGCTCTGGTCTGCCATAAAAGAGCCAACGAGTCAGATGAGCAAAGGGCGTCTGAGCTTCTATGATGTCACGAGGGTACATGGTGTCGGTCACGATGATACAATATCTGCCCTTGTCAGATACATTGTACGTCTCAACAGAAGAACATCCTTGTGTAGTTCCCATGGATTTGATTTTTTCTACAGAGGCAGTTTTTACTGATTCATTGAATCCACTTTTGGCCACCACAACTCCTCGTGTTTGATCTGACGCATCGTTGGAAAAAGCGAACCACAGACCTGTGTTTCCTGGCAGATTCCTGGGGGTGTGAGACATGATGACATTTTCACCCACAAAAATGCCTCCATCTGCAGACAAGAAGCCCAGGGCCATCTTGAGCATGTCCACTGAACCACAGGCAGGTTTAGGAGACAGTTCTTGCATTTCAAATCCTGCCACTGACGATTTGAGTTCCTGCACAAGTCATTATCAGTAATATAATTCGTCACTGACTCTTTAGGCATAATACATACGCACAATGTCATATATGATTCTGAGTGTTTTACATCTTATGAGAAGCTCACACATCAACTTTTTAGGCATACATATGACTAAGTGCCAAAAGGTGGGACCCCGATTTAGGACAAGGGGTTGAAAAATAAAGCCTGCATTAAAGAGTTCTCTTTGGTACTGTCTGATACCTTTCAGTACCAAACATGATTCTGTAAAAGCAAAAGATAATCAAAAGCTTGGTTTTGGAAATATCTCAGTTTAACTGTTGGGATGTCTAAAGTGTCGCACGTCAAACATTACAACACAAATGCTCATAACATATTTCTTTTTATAATGCTGCAGACCCAAGATACTGTTTTTGTGTCCATGTAGCATGCCTAAATGTAATGCTATCATCTCTTTCTGATTTTCACACCCTGAACATAATTTATGGACATGTATTGTGGTAATGTTTGACGCGCGACACCAGACAGATTTTCAGCAATTTGCCACCAGGCCCAATCACACTTTTTCTTCTAATAAAACACATCTCACGGCTGCATTTTCCCAGCCATTCTGACACCCTTTGGTTGGTACCTTTCTGTCAGCCAGCATCGCTTGGAAGTGGTATTTTTAGCCAGGCAGGTTTGACCAAAATCCATCTCTGAAGCGCGTCTTGTGCTACAGCAATACTGACAAAGAAGGAATCTGAGTGCGGTTTTCTGTATGTTTTGTGAATTTGTGTAATGATCGAAAAAATTTTCATCACTTTACCTGGATGCATTCAGTGCTGTGAATACTCATTGTTCTGAAGAAGTGATCATTACTTTGATGCATCACCTTGTCTTTGAGTTTTAGTAGAAATTACTAATGTGATGATTGACTCATATCTCCAGGTGGTTGTTGTTTGTTCAGTATAAAGTGAGATTATTTTCGTAGTAGTGGCGTAAGTATAGTGCAAGTTACAATCTTCACATGTTTTTGTCCATTTTGGCATGGTCATATTCGTGATCTTCAGTGCTTTAACTTTCTCAAATTTCTAAAAATCGCAGTTCGTTCTCTGTTTTCACTCTTTTCTGGAGGCTTGAATTTGGCTAAAATCGGGTGTTAGCTGTTGCCCGGCCGAAGCACGCCACCGGCTGTGGGTGAACTAGGCCATGTGCATGGGCGCGCTGCACTTGTGTGTGTGTGTGTGTGTGTGTGTGTGTGTGTGTGTGTGTGCGCGCGTGTGTGTGTGTGTGTGCATGTGTGTATGTGTGTGTGTGTGTATGTGTGTGTGCGTGTCTGTGTGTGTGTGTGTGTGTGTGTGTGTGCGTGTGTGTGTGTGTGCGTGTCTGTGTGTGTGAGTGTCTATGTGTGTGTGTGTGTGTGTGTGTGTGTGTTCGCGCAAGGAACGCATATCTCTCTCTCTCTCTCTCTCTCTCTCTCTCTCTCTCTCTCTCCCCTCCCACTATTGCATGCATTGTGTGTGTGTGTGTGTGTGTGTGTGTGTGTGTGTGTGTGTGTGTGTGTGTGTGTGTGTGTGTGTGTGTGTGTGTGTGTGTGTGTGTGTATGTGTGACTGCTGCGTTCTTTCAAGATTTTTAGAGGGACTGAAAGGGGTGTGGAGAGAGGAAGGGAAGGGGAAAGGTGCACGCTATTGATAACCAGCAGGGCAGAACCAAAAAGTGCGCCAACTGAAGGGGAAAAATGCACGCTATTGAAAACCAGCAGGGCAGAACCAAAAAGTGCGCCAACTGAAGGGGAAAGGTGCACGCTATTGATAACCAGCAGGGCAGAACGATCTTAGATGTCTGTGGGGCCAACTAAAGAATCTCGGATTTGTGCGCCGTGATCTGCACATTCAACACACACAAAACAAGACAAGCTGTATTTAAGTATTAAAAAAAGAAGAAATATATTTGAAGAAAAGGATGATTTGTATTTAAGAATTAAAAAAAGAAGAAATATATTTGAAGAAAAGGATGATTTTCAAAAAAGTGTTGCACATCAATATTACACCAAATCACAACATGGGTCTTGGTTCAACATCACCAGACTGACACAAACAAAAAATGATGCAAACATTAACTTATGGACCAATCTGAACTAAACATTAATCCACTAAAACCACTGAGTCATTGTAACCCATGCCAACAGCATGGGTTAGAGGTGGCTCATCATCATCAGTAAAGGTCTGAAGCCAACCGTGCTAACAAACTTTGAACAGCTGGCACCTTTGCGTGGACACCTTGTCCATTAACATAAGTGTGACTTCCCTCACAAGAGAAGTATGTGGCTTCAAAGAGTACATGTAGTCTGCCACACTCCAGCACCAAAGGCCATTTCTGGCTTTTGACATGAAGTGCACGAGTAAGGATCGATACATCCCAGGTTCGATACGTCCAAGGCTTGATATGCCCCACACACCCCACACCCACCCATCCCACACCCACAAGCACCCCCACACCTCCACCACACCACCCCCACACTAAACACCCCCCCCACACTCACACCACCTCACCAAACACCCCCCCACCCACACCCCCACCATCCACACACCTCCACTACCCCCACACTTGTGGGTGTGGTGTGGGTGGTGCTGGAGGTGTGGATGGTGTGTGGGTGGTGTGGTGTGGGTGGTGAGTGTGAGGGTGGTTTGGGTGGTGTGGGTGTGCTTGTGGGTGGGGGTGGGGTGCTGTGAATGTGGGTGGTGTGAATGTGGGGGTGTGCGTGGTGGAGGTGTGAATGGTGTGGGTGTGGGTGGTGAGGTGGTGTCAGTGTGGGGGGTGCGGGTGTGGAGGTGTGGGTGTGGGTGGTGTGTGGTTGGTGGATGCGGGGGGCTGGGTGGTGTGGGTGGGGTGGTGAGGGTGTTATTGGTGTGGGGTGTGGGTAGTATGGTTTGGGTATGGGGTGGTGCGGGGGTGTGGGTTGGGGGTGTGGGTGGTGGGGAGGGGGTGAGATGTGGGTGTTGGTGTGGGACGTATCGAACTTGGGACGCGTCGAACCTGTGACGTATCGAACATGGGACGTATCGAGATGTCCCCGAAGTGCACACTGACACAGACTACTCCTAGCAGTCCATCCATCTCCAGCACCTGACAGGGATATTCAACACCTGACCACCTAATCATATAGGTGTTTCCTATAACAGGAAACTGACATGGCTTCCTGAGGATGACCAAGGGAACAAAATGGTTCGGGGTCCAGTGTTCCGCAACCATGTCGTCCCCGGACGAAGACCACATCACTGTCAGCTTCTTGTTGTTTGTGCAGCCATGCGCACGGATGATCCTGTTGCAGTGCTTCTGGTATACTGGCCATCCAAGTGATGGAAATACTGACTGCACAGGCCTGTTCAGGGCAACGGAGGCAGCAAAAAACTGCCACAAACCTGTGTAGACAGCATTCCCAACCACTGCCATGCATTCATTCCTGAAAGCATCCTATGGTGTAGCACGGGGTGCAGATGTCAGCACTGCAACATAGATCACATGCTCTGCATTGAGGTTGTCTGACGGTGCACACCAGTTCTGGCCATCAAGAAATAATCCTTCCTGCAGACACAAAAAATTAAAAATTACAACAAAAATGGATTATCAAACGTCAAAATCACCACAAATGCCTTTGTTGTAAGAAAGCAAGAAAACCATTTCTCTATTTTGATGTAAGCTAAGATGCTTTGTTCTGTCATCAGAATACGATTTCCATCGGCTTACTGTATGAAGCTGACCAAAATCAAATGAATGACAAAACCTGCTTTGTCGATATTTGTAAAAAAAATACTGCATGGTGTGGTGTCGGTCGTCAAAAAGTGTCACACGTCAAAACAAGGAAGAGTATTACAACATACCTTCAGATGCAGACAGTTCCTCATCAGCAGCAAAACTCCTGCGAAATGCACGTGACCACAAAGTTGACAAACCAACGTGTAACCCACGTGTGTACTGGAAGTGAATAACATCGATTTTTGCGATATCGTTGAAATGAGAAAGAAAATTTTGGGCTGGGTGTCGGACGTCAAACATTACAACACATTTCCGCGACGGTAACAATCGCAATTAAAAAACAGATGAGAATACGCTCAATACTTTTCACTCAAATAATGATTAACAATCGTTTCCAGAGTACAAAATGACACCATTTTGGAATCTCTAACCCAAAACATTTGTAAGAACAACACACTCAAAGTTTCGACGGCGGTCTTACAACACGTTATAACACGTGACACCGAAAATTTGAACGGCCAGAATAGAAGCATCAAGAAATTCCGATCCATTCGGCAAGTTTGTGTATGTTAATCGAGGTATATTTTGCTCACATGCTTAGTTTCAAGTGCTTTAATCACACCTAGGCTGAGCACGGCATCTTCATTTAGTGCTGACTACGAAATGTCCGTTTTCGACGCCATGATTTTTAAGACAATTTTGTACAATATTGCACGTGTAGAGCAAAATACAAAAAAAATTAGGCTTGAAGTTATCTCCACTATCAGTACATTCATTCTTCCACACAAACCAAAAGAAGAACACGAGTTTCAGATGTGAAAATAATGTTTTTATTGCAGTTCTCATGAACACCCTCTCAGAATCCCACCTTTTGGCACTTAGTCATATGCACAATAAATGTCATATATGATTCTATGAGTGTTTTACACCTTACAAGAGGCTCACACTACAGTACTACAATTTTCTTATACATTCAGGATGGCTGGGAGGGGGGGGGGGCAGGTATCCTTTCCTATGCTTAGTTTAAACAATTAACTATACACAACTTAACACTGGGGGTTTTAAAAAATATTTCAGTAATCCTGACTATTAACCAAATTCTAGAAATTGCTATTATTCAGCTATGCACACATAATAAGCATGTAACATTAGATGATTATTACTATCATTATGAAACTTCTTAACTGTCTACACCACCACCCCCCACACACCCCCCACCCCCCCACCAAACACACCCTGTTCTTCTCGCTCCTATGATATTGAATGAATTTTCTTTTCAAATGGATGAGAAGTGTGTGTGTGCGTGCATACATGTGAACCTGCGTGTGTGCATGCCTGCCTGCCTGCCTGCGTGCGTACGTGCGTGTGTGCGTGTGTGTATGTGTGTCTGTGTATGTGTGTCTGTGTGTGTGTGTGTGTGTGTGTGTGTGTGTGTGTGTGTGTGTGTGTGTGTGTGTGTCTGTCTGTTTGTCTGTGTGTGTCTGTCTGTCTGTGTCTGCATGCATGAGTCGTATGTGTGCAGTCAAAGCATATGAAAACCAAGCTGAAATAAAAAGAAAATTCATTTTCAAAAGTTCATGCTTGCTAAAAAGAAAATTTTTATATATATAATATATATATATATATATATATATATATATATATATATATATATATATATAGAGAGAGAGAGAGAGAGAGAGAAGAGATACATAAAACTCAGACAGAAATAGAATTAAACTGCGAGAGAATAGATACATAAAACTCAGACAGAAATAGAATTAAACTATCTCAGATATTTCCTTTAGTTATAATTATGAAGTAGAACTGGCCACACTATTCACAGCACATTTACTCATTGAGTAACTGCCTGCGTCTTGATCTTTGTTTTGTAAAATGCCTATCACATTTGAGAGCATAAGTATATGAGAACATGTTCGCCACTTACATGCACAATGCATATCTGCAAGAATTTCCCAACAGTCAATTCCTTTCTAAACCATATCGTGATCATACATGTAAACGGAGATGGTGCTAGGGCAAAAGTTAATGCTCTACCAAAAGTGAAAACGATTTTCTTTTTGTTTCAATGTTCTGTTGTTTCCTTTAGTTCAAACTTAACAGTCAGGACAGATTCAGACAGACACAAGCACATCACATACACAAGGAATAAAAAGAAAAGATAAACATTTCAACATAGAAGTCATACAGAAATTGGAAGAAATTTATGAAGTGATTAGCTATCCAGTAGAAGATATATAAACAAAGAAAGTATGTATTTTGGAAAATAACAAGAAGCATAATGAATATAACACAATAAGCACTGTGAATATAACAAGTATAAAACTGATGTATTACAAAAGCTGTATTCTGTTTTGATTATAACCTGTTGTATGGCCTTGAAGTATTTATCAGAGGATGATTGACTATGTCAGTACTAAAAGTCAATACAAATGCATAAAGCCTTGTCTAAGAGTAAGTCAATACAAATGCATAAACCCTTGTCTAGGAGTAAGTCAATACAAATGCATAAACCCTTGTCTAAGAGTAAGTCAATACAAATGCATAAACCCTTGTCTAAGAGTAAGTCAATACAAATGCATAAACCCTTGTCTCAGAGTAAGTCAATACAAATGCATAAACCCTTGTCTCAGAGTAAGTCAATACAATTGCAAAAACCCTTGTCTCAGAGTAAGTCAATACAAATGCATAAACCCTTGTCTAGGAGTAAGTAAATACAAATGCATAAACCCTAATCAAAGCTCTGACCGTTCAACATTTGCATCACGGATTGCTGTATTATCTGTCACATTCCGACTGTTTTGAGAATAATGCAATAATAACGCACAGCCATAAAGTGAACAGTGTGGTGGGCTTTCAATAATTTAACATTTTATTTTGGCCTCAGGATTCCCAAACAATTTTAGTTCATGTGCACAAAAGAACAGTAGGCCTATGCCATGAAAGTACTAGCGTGCAGTTACGGCTGCCTATGGCAGAAATGAATGCCAATGGCCATTTTATGACTGGCAGATGTACCGTTTTCAATGCAAAAAGGGGCAAAAAAATCATGACAGTGATTTTCATGCTGTTTACTTGTCTGAGACCAACTGTCAATGGTGTGACACAATTACCTGATATATGTATGTAGGCCTGTTGCTTTCTCCACACACTAGTGAAAAACGATTTTAGACACAACTGTTGCTTCGGAACATTCTCTAAGGGAAAACAGAAAAGAGAGAGAGAAAAGTATCGATGTTTGTGTCTACTTTTGAGTGTTTTAAATCAATTTGACCCAAACCTGAGCCCAGCTAACATACCTGTTTGAGACCGCCCCTGTTACTTAAACTTTAGTGAGAAGGGAATCGAATCAGACACAGCTGAAACCTTTCATCAGATACACATATAATATGTTCCCACCTGCCATTCTCCTCCCTCGCTCCCACACACACACACACGCATTCACACATGTATGTCCCTGCAAACCCCCCCCCCCCCCCCAAAATGCCTACAAATGTGATGATTGTATTCTTTTTTTTTTTTAATGTGGTGAAATTATAAATGTGCTCATGTCCTTATAGTCATGTGAAACACTGTGTTTAAGGACCTGTAGACTGCAAAGAAAAACTCTCTCTCTCTCTCTTTCACACACACACACACACACACCACACTCATACCCATGCACACACACACACACACTCTCTCTCTCTCTCTCACTCACACACTCTCTCTCACTCACACTTTTCCTCTCTCTCTCTCTCTGTCTGTCTCTGTCTCTCTCTCTCTCTTACACATACATACATACGCAAACACATCCACATACACATTCACACAAATACACATACATACATACACACACAAACCAGCACCCACACATGTACACTCTCTCTCCCTCTCAAGCACACACACACACATCAAAAGACAAATCAAATGTACCCTTTTTTAAAGGAAGGGAGTCGATTAAAAGATTGAAGGACAGCGATGGAACAATCTTCAACAGAGATAAATTACACACCACTGAAGGTTACTTACAGACAGATACAGACTTACCTTAAACCACACATTGTAGTCGTCCACTTGCGGTTGGTGTGTGAAGTGAAATACCAGCTTCAGGGGCTGAAACACCTTGAGGGCACTGAGAACGCTCAAGTAGTCCTTGAAACGGAACTTTTTGTTCCCGCACCAAATGTAGTGCACAACAGAATGAACCTGTAAACAGAGTGTCTTTTAGGGGTGGCTCTCTCTCTCTCTCTCTCTCTCTCTCTCTCTTCTCCCCCTCCCTCTCTCTCTGTGCGTGTGTATATATATGTGTATGTTTGTCTTATGCTACACTTTCTTCACCACTCCCACGTCAATAATCCCCCCCCCCCCCATCATACCCGCCTCAACCACGCTGCTCATTTCTCTAAACCCACCGAAACTGAGGTCACCATGACAGCAGGGCCTGAAGGACCCTGAAGCTGGCATGAAGCTGGGAAAATTCCTCACAATGCTATGATGATGATGATGAAAATTGGGGTGTTAATCATGATACAAGGGACTTCCATGTCAAACTGAGACTGCATGACATAACTGTACTCTGCTTTCATGATCCATCTTTACTGTCATGATCCATCTTTACTGTCATGATCCATCTTTACTTTCATGATCCATCTTTACTTTCATGATCCATCCTTACTTTCATGATCCATCTTTACTGTCATGATCCATCTTTACTGTCATGATCCATCTTTACTTTCATGATCCATCTTTACTGTCATGATCCATCTTTACTGTCATGATCCATCTTTACTGTCATGATCCATCTTACTATCATGATCCATCTTTACTGTCATGATCCATCTTTACTGTCATTGATCCATCTTTACTGTCATGATCCATCTTACTTCATGATCCATCTTTACTGTCATGATCCATCTTACTTCATGATCCATCTTTACTGTCATGATCCATCTTACTGTCATGATCCATCTTTACTGTCATGATCCATCTTACTTCATGATCCATCTTTACTGTCATGATCCACTTTATTAGATCCATCTTTACTTGTCATGATCCATCTACTTATGATCCATCTTACTGTCATGATCCATCTTTACTTCATGATCCATCTTTACTGTCATGATCCATCTTACTGTATATCTTTCTCACTGTCATGATCCATCTTACTTCATGATCCATCTTTACTGTCATGATCCATCTTACTTATGATCTCATGATGTCTACCATCTTTACTTATGATCATCTTACTGTATGATCCATCTTACTATCTGATCCATCTTACTGTCATGATCCATCTTTACTGTCATGATCCATCTTTACTGTCATGATCCATCTTACTTCATGATCCATTTTTACTGTCATGATCCATCTTATTATGATCATTTGCATGACCATCTTATGTCATGATCATCTTACTGTTATGATCCATCTTACTTCATGATCCATCTTACTGTCATGATCCATCTTTACTGTCATGATCCATCTTACTGCCCATGATCCATCTTACTGTCATGATCCATCTTTACTGTTATGATCCATCTTACTGTCATGATCCATCTTACTGTCATGATCCATCTTACTGTTCATGATCCATCTTACTGTCAGACCTAGAATCCATCTTACTGTCATGATCCATCTTTACTGTCATGATCCATCTTACTGTCATGATCCATCTTTTAACTGTCATGATCCATCTTACTGTCATGATCCATCTTACTGTCATGATCCATCTTACTGTCATGATCCATCTTACTGTCATGATCCATCTTACTGTCATGATCCATCTTACTTCATGATCCTCTTACTTCATGATCCATCTTTACTGTCATGATCCATCTTACTGTATGATCCGTCTTACTGTCATGATCCATCTTTACTGTCATGATCCATCTTACTGTTATGATCCATCTTACTGTCATGATCCATCTTTACTGTCATGATCCATCTTGGTGCTAACCTGGCCCGAGAAATACAGATACATGTGTGTTGGTCAGAAACCTTGATCAGTACCCTCAATGATGCATCCATCAAAAAGGATGAGACTTGACTGTGTGGTCCCAGCATTCCCAAGCAACCATTAGCACGATGCAAGGTGGGCAGAAGATAGTCGGGGCCTAAAAATCCCACAACAATTTTGTAGGGTAGGGAGGAGGTCTGATTGTTCTTGTTGTTGTTATTGTTGTTTAAAGCCCAGCCAACTGCGTAGAGTCATATCAGGGCTATAACTGCTTCAAAACATACAAAATTTCAACAGGAAAAAAAAAGAAAAGAAAATTAAGTACACATATCAACGCATTCGCGCACATAATCTAACGACATGCCCCGGCATTGACCACTCCGTCCAATTTCTCGCACGGGGAAGATTTAAAAAACACACCTGAATACAAATATAAGCATACATAAGGACGCCAAAACATATATAAAAACAGACATAAATTATCTATAATTGCTTCCACATATCTCACCTCCCTACAGCCAAAAATGCACTTAATACATGTACCCAATTATCAATCCTAAGAAAAAGTACATAAGACTTTATCGAACACATACAGGTGAATGGACCATTAAGGTAGAAAATGATAGGTAGAAATGACAGAAAGTAAAGCAACAAGGCAGAAACAAAGAAAGTGACAGAAAAGGGGAAATTTCTAGCACAGAATTTCCAGAAGGTCGGGATACTATTTATACTGAAAGAGCCCCCGGCATCCCCACGGGGGATAGGAGGTCTGATGGGGATTCGATCCTGCTACCTAACCACTTGGGGTTCGATCTCGCTACCTAACCACTTTGCCACATCCACTATTTTTTTTTTCTTATTTGTTTTGGTTTTTCATTTATTTGTTTCCTATTGTTTAGTTTTTTTCTTTACTTTTTTATATGTTTATTTATATTTATCTATTACTTTTTTTGTCTGTTTTTTCCCCATATATTTTTCAACCTATTTCTTTACTTACTTATAGATATCACGATCACAACTGAACAGGTTGGTGCCTACACACACAAAGCTATTTTTCCTGGAGTCACTGAGACTCAAATGGGTAGTGCTGCATTGCTGCCACACACCTTCCATAGTAAAGCCAATAAAATAGAATACAATAGATGATACCATGAGATATGATAAGATATAATGCAATACAACACAATGTAGTACAGTACAACTTGGAATGAAGGAACTCTGCCTCTGCAAACAAAAGATTCTTGAGCAAAAACGTACAGATAATCTGATAATTTTCAAAATGAAGCTATGATTTCAAAAGATTCAAAAGTACTGCAGTGGTCCTCTATACATACGTCTGTGACATTTTTTCTTCCATTTACAAAGAAAATAATTATACACACACCTGTATGTGCACCTGCACATGCACACACATGCACGGACACGCGTACACAACCACACACACACATAACATATACAAAGAGGCTGACAGAAATAAAAAGACAGAAAGAGAGGAGGGGTGAGGGTGGGAGAGTGAGTCATAGATAGACTGAAACATAGAAAGTGTGTGAGTGAGAGTGAGCAAGAGAGAGAGAGAGAAGAGAGAGAGAAAAGAGACAAACACAGACAGAATGAGATGCAGAAGACAGAGAGAGAGAGAGAGGAAACAGACAGACAGACAGACAGACAGAATGAGATGCGGAGACAGAGAAAGAGACAGAGTGGGAAAAAGATATCTCAACTTGACAATACAACAACAAAAACAAAAATCGATAAAGTGTCACTCCACACACACACACACACACACACACACACACACACACACACCCATGCATGCAAAACAACACATGCTCACATTAACCCTTTGACTTCTGCACCCTGTCCACCAGCCTCCTGCATTGTTAACCATATTAGCAAAGCAAAAATTTAACCCTTTGACTCCCTCATCCTATCCATCAGCTTTCTGCAGGAAGCTGGTTGATAGGGTGAGGGAGTCAAAGGGTTAAGTTTTTGCAGTTGGTGAATAGGGTGCTGTAGTCAAAGGGTTAACACACATACTTACATTTGCAGACATAGACAATCAAAATATGCACACACTCACACTCTCATTAACTCACACATAACATACACCACACCCACACTCTTATACAAGCCACACGTACACACACCCAACAAAACACACTCACACACGCACGCAAACGCATACATACAACACACTCACAAGTTGATCGCTTTTCATCATCTGTTATTGTTGTTTAAAGCCCAGCCGACTGTGTAGAGCCATGTCAGGGCAATAACCAGTTCAAAACATTCTGAGCCACTTCAATGGCCACAGAAGCTGGCACAGTTTTTAGAATGTCATGATGATGATGGCAATGAGGCAATGAGGATGATAATCATAATGCCATGGAGTTCCATCCATCCAGGACTGAGACTTCGTGACAGGGCTGTACTCTACGCTTAGTATCATGATATATCCTGGTGTCAAACAGAGATACAGACACCTGCAGCATTGGTCAGAACATTTACACAACACCCTCAATGATGCATCCGTACAGCTGATGAGACTTGACTGTGTGGTCCCAGTCTTCCCAATGAGCCCACAGCATGCTCAACTCTGGGTAGGTGCCAGTTGGGAGCCGAAAAATCCCACAATAATTTCTGAAGGTACTGATGCCAGTGATGGGGATTTAAACCCAGAACCTTCCAGCCACAGAGTTTGTTTCTACCTGCTGCCTATCGATGGATAGACACCATGTTAGAGAGTTTGTTATGAGTTTGTTCAAGAGGGATTCATCGCACTCAGAATATTCCATATGCACTCCCCAACCTGCCAGCGATTATCTGGCAGACTCCCTGAGCTTGCACGAAACCCTATGCATTGGCAAGATCTTCAAATGGGGAGGGAGTAGGGGAGAGGGACCTATGAAATAGTTAGCTGAAGCAACCTGAAGGATGAAAACATTAAGATGTGCAGTGAATGTTGCGGGCTGGGACGACACTCAAAATATCAGATCTTAAGTTTATGGTGCTTATGAAAAGAACCAGCCACCCTGCAAATAAGTAAATAAATAAACAACAACAAGCAAGCAAACAAACAAATAAATATAAACATTTTAAGACAGAAAGAAATAAAAGAAAAAGAAAAAAAAACTTCCCCATGCGGTAAATCAAACCCAAGCGACCGCGGTGAGAGTGCAAAATCCTAAACACTATCTAGACTATCTGGGGAGTCTAAGAGAAGGACAGCTACCCATGGAGACAAAAAAGAGACAAACACTAACACAAAGGGCAGAATGCAGACAAACGCTGAACAGACAGACAAACAACCCTTAGATCAAATTTTATGCTTACCACGCCAGGTAAATCATCAGGAGTCTGTTTTTCAGGCAGCAGTCTATTTGCAGTCTGGTTGACAGGTAAGTCATCAGGAATCTGTTTTTCGGGGAGCAGTCTATTTGCAGGCTGGTTGACAACCAACACATCATGCTGGTTATCTTTTACCTGAATCAAGAAGGAAAAGAAACAGCGACCTACTCTCTACGATAACAGGATAAAACAACCAGTAGTAAGCAACCACAAAA
Source organism: Monoplex corrugatus (assembly GCA_030674185.1). NCBI lineage: Eukaryota > Metazoa > Mollusca > Gastropoda > Littorinimorpha > Ranellidae > Monoplex > Monoplex corrugatus. The sequence continues at coordinate 73,026,417 of CM060311.1, read as the reverse complement.
CACCTCACATCATTTGATCAAAGCAAAACAAAACAAACACCCTCTTTATCAGTTTATGACTAGTTAGACATGCGTGGTGTTGTTAATGGGAATCACATCATTAACGGGAACAAAACGTTTTACCACGCAAATCTGACGTCAAATTAAATTAATTAGCAATTATTTTACAAATTAGTCGCACGTCTTTTCAACATCAAAATTATGTAAATGCAACATGACAGGTATAAGCAGATAAAACTTAAGAAAATAAAAGTTCAGTCGATACTTCCAACATAAAACGCGCACTCCCTAGTTTTGCCAGTAGTAAGTATTCACAAGACATGAATAATAAAGCCAAATAAACAAAACACTCTCTTTATCAGTTATGACTAGCAAATACAGTTTCAGCAACAAACAAATTTACAATCAAAACCAGGACTACACAATATTAACAACAAACATTTACAATCAAAACCAGGAGTATACAATATTAACAACAAATGTTTACAATCAAAACCAGAACTACATAATATCAACAACACATGTGAACAGTCAAAACCAGAACTACGCAATATGAACAACAAATGTAAACAGTCAAAACCAAAACTACACAAAATTAACAAACATGTACGATAGAAACCAGAAACTACGCAATATGAAAACAAATGAACAGACAAAACCAAAACTACACAATATTAACAACAAATATTAACACAGTGACAGTCAAACCAACAATCTGTCTCTTTGTTAGGCTGCTGGGCCATAGAAACCCATGCCTCACGTCTCACACCTCATGCTTCAAGCCTCACATTTCATGCACTGGGCCACAGGAGCTCACGCCTCACTGCTCCCACATCTGTTCTGTGTTGACACTGCCAGAATACAGTGCTGTCTGCTCAATTGATCAGAAACAATATTCATGGTTTGTTTCTTTTTTCAAAGATGGATTCGTCTGACAAAGAAGACCTCCTGATTTTGCTCTTGCACAGGAGGAGGAAATGAAAGAGACAAAGCATATGGTGCTGAGAACATTTCTTCAGAGAATCACGAGGAGAATTCCACCATACATTCCACCATCTCCATACCTTTGGGTTCGTTCAGAATCTTTGCCAAGTCTTCCCAAACTTGTGTTTTTTTATCTTTGTCCTTGTAGTCAGGTACACATGGATTCCAGAGGAGGGGCTTGCCCGGACCAACTTGATTAATTTTTCTTTGTTGTCATCCATCCTGCATGTGAGGAGAACTGAAATGGCCAATGGTAACCAGGAACTTCAACTTCACACATCGAAAAAAGTAGACAGTCCCACTTCTGCGCTCACGCGTGAACTGTGAACCCTGAAGCATGAGTGGAGTTGTATGGCCCTGTGCAAGAAAGACATCCTCAGTTCAATTTTCAATTCACGCACGAGGTATGAAGCATGAGGTGTGAGACATGAGGAGTGAGTTTCTATGGCCCAGCAGCCTTAGGTATGTGATGCATTGTAACAGAACATAAGAAAATCTGTCTGCAAAAGTGTGAGTGAGGGTACCAGGACAGGGTGGGGATGGAGGGTAAAGTAGGACAAAATGGGAGGGAGGTGGGTGGAATTAGTGTGTAAGCTATCATCGACTGACATTACAGCAGCAAGACTGATGTTACAGTAGCATGGTCCTGTGGACAGTATCTGAAATAAGCTAAGCCCATTACCTACGATGACTGGCTTACTGTTCACTGTACTCCACAGTCTGAACCCAAATGGCCAGCTGATGTGGAAAGATGGGAAAGATTCACCATAGGCCATAGCAAGCAGTTCAATTTTATTTTTAATAAAAATAAAATCAGAAATATGACTCAGCTGAGAGGCTAACATCATCATAAGTGTTGACGTTACCACGGCATCACTGAGTGGATGGATTTCCTCAAAGTCAACGGACAGGGCGGCCAAGCACCAAATAGTTTAATGGCCTCATGTTCATCATACTTCATGACCATGTTGAGTTGTCTGGTTAAAGAGAAGATCTATGACAACTTGGGTCAAGGATCACACACCTAACAAGCTCAGTGTACCCCAGCTCAACATCCAGTGAGTGAGTAAATGAGTGAGTGAGTGAGTGAATGAGAGTGACAGAGGATGACAACTTGGGTCAAAGGTCACATGTCTAATGGGCTTAGTGTAACATAACACAGCATATATATATGTATGTGTAAGGTCGACACATCTGCAAACAAATGTACGTGCACATGTGCACGCGCTTGTGCGTGTGCGTGTGCGCGCGCTTGTGTGTGTGCTTGTGTGTGTGTGTGTGCACTTGTTATTCATTCTATTCCTGTAATGTACAACAAGCATGCTTTCGGCATGGACTGTTCTGCTCACAACAGTTTACAAGTTGATTGCTTTTCATCATCTATTTTTCTGAAAGAAACATACATCAGCAACACCGAATTTGTTTCTACTCAATGTTGTGGCATGCGTGCATGCATATGTGCGCGAGTGGTATGGTGTGTTATGTTCTGTTGTGATGTGTGTGTGTGTGTGTGTGTGTGTGTGTGTGTGTGTGTGTGTGTGTGTGTGTGTCTGTGTCACTGTGTGTGTGTGTGTGGGGGGGGGGTTGTGTGTGTGGTATGCATGTGCATGCGCGTGCAAGTTTGTGTATGTGTGTGCGTGCGTACGCACACACGTGTGTGTGTGTGTGCGCATTCTATCATTATCTTCTTTTCCTTGTCTCTTTTCTTCTTATTATTCTTCTTGTTTCTTCTTCTTTTTTCATACTTTTTCTTTTTGTCATCGTCATGTTCATCCGTTTTGTTTTTTTCCCCTTCACAATTTTGTTTAAACTTTTTGTTTCAAATAACTGCCCTTACCCTCCTCCCTCTGTCTCCCTGTGACAGGACAGATAGGCCTAGGTATTTCTAGATCATGTAACTTAGTCATCTTGAGCAAACAAAGACCTTTTTACCAATATTTAATTGTTTTTCAATCGGTTCGGCCATTCCTAAGTTATGGTGCTTTTTGTGAAAAAACAGCACACATGCGCTCAAAGTTTTTGCTATGAAATCCACTGAAGGAAAAAGTCGAAAATTTAATTATTCAAAAAATCGTAAGCCTAACTTTCGTCACAGGCAACCAATCAAACAACTTTTTATAGGGCCTACCATTTTAAAGTGGTTTTTTTTTTTTTCACTTTTCAATGATGTAATTACATATCTAATTCTATCTGAAATATTTTGTACTTTAATAAACAAAAATAACAATAACGAACGACCGCTCACGGCTGCGCGGAGCTCGGTTTTCTCACTGTCACACCTACCGAAGGTGAGAAACTGTACCCATATGGCATATAAAAACTAAAAAAGCGATATTGGCTACGATACCCAAAAATCCTGAGAGAGGTAGGACTTTAAAATCTACAGAACAGAACTTCTGAACAGATAGGCCTACCAAAAAAAAAAACAAACAAAACAACAACAACAAAAACACCTAAAAAATACAACTGGGCAGGATAACAAACGCCGTTGCCTTCGCGAATTATTATTATACATTTACGTGTACGGCCACTCACCTCAAACGGCTCTGGAGCGCACTGCTGACGACTCAGGAGCAGCACGAACCCTACGACTGCAACCAATGTCACAGCGCCCACACACCACTTTTTAGGAATCTCGAAGTATTTCATTACTAGCCTACTTTTCCATACACTGGAAGAAAAACCAAATGCGAAACTACGCGCTGTCGGAGAGGTCGCGAGACGAGATGATCAGTTTACCTCTATCGCCACGGGACTGCACGAGAAGGAGAGAGGAACGGAAAACAAGGAACACATTGCAAATGAAATACAGTGCACACGGCTGTACAGAGAGGAGAAAAACGGCACGTTTAGTTACAGCTAGGCCGCGGGCGGCTGACCCAGCCCGTGACCCCTGATAGCATCAGTGCCAGACATTCCACTGCCTACCATCAAGGTCACGGAGTACTTCCCTTCTTTGTCTCTGTTAAAAAGTGGCGCCTTTTCACTCTCTTTGGAAGCAGATTACAGTGCAGTCAAGGTTTTGTTGGCACCTATCTTTTGTCAGTCAAAAGAATTTTCCCTTGTCTTGAACTACACCAAGTTTCAGAATTTCTTGTTTAGTCGTTTACTATTTATTTGCAATCGTTTTGGGTATATGTTTGCCGTATCAACACATCGTCTGTGCTAGTCAGACAGTGAAATTAATTTTAATTCTTTAGTGGAGCAAGTGGTGCTAATAAGAGTGGGGCACACAATCTTTTACTCCAGTAACGTGGAATTGAATGAGTATTTAGTGCACTGTGTCTGCTGAAGTGAAGGTGTTTATTTTCAGTTTTTTACTCCAGTAACGTGGAGTATGTGTGTGTGTGAGTGTGTGTGTTTTTTTTTTTCGGTATCTATCTTCAGTGTGTGTATTTCTTCATGAACTATTGTCAGTGACCAGAAAACACAAAAAATAGAGTGAAAATGCGTACACAAAATTAGCCAAGACAATGTCACTGATTGTAATATCAGGTTTTTTTTCAATCAAACATGAGCATGGGCTGGCCTAGGTCGTTGTGAAATAAAATATGTCATAAAAGGTAATTACAAATCGTGCTGAATTGAAAACAACATTGCATGATTTCTGTTACATTCTACTATACAGTGATAATCTCGGTACAGACCGAACTGGATTTGACAGGTTTAATTGACAACAACAGCAGCTGATATATTTTTTTTAATGTTGGAGTTGCTTTTGTTCATCAAAAATGATGAGACTTTATTAGACTGGAGCTGAATAGAACAAAATATGACTGAGTGTCCCACTCTCATGTATTATATGACTCCAACAGACGGACCCAAAGGAAAATAAACCAATGCAACTAATAAACGGTATATAGTGAGAACAGCCATAACCCCGTCTATCATGTCTAGTGGCCAACCTCGTGACATTGGAGTACTTAACCTGTGTTTTCCTCCTCCCCTTTCGTAAAAGAAAAAGACACCTGGTAAGTGAAGACGCATGTCTGTCTGTCTGTCTGTCTCTGTGTGTTTATGTGATGTGTGCGTCTGTGCCAGTGCGTGCGTGTGTCAGTTTGTGTGTGTGTCCCCCCCCCTCTCTCTCTCTCTCTCTCTGACACACACACACACACACACACACACACACACACACACACACACACACACACACACACGTGCGCGCGCACACACACACACACCATCCTCCTTTTTATTCCCTTTATATATTTTTTCTTTTCGTTCTTTATTTAATGCTTTCTGTGTTTCCTTCTGTTTAAAAGCTAGTATTCTTTTTCTTTTCTTCCACAGTCCACTTTTCCCTTCGTTCTTCACTTTTATGTCTGTAAGCTTAGTATTAGAAGATTAGTAAGGACTAACTGTAAGACAGGTCCTGTGGCACCTAATGCTACAATCCTTGAATAACAAAGTGTTTTTCATGTTTCACGTTTCTTTCTTTCTCACTTTCTCTGTCTTTAGAACTGCCTTTGTGTCTGAGTGTATTGGGGAGGGGGGGTTGTAGAGGGGTGTAGGCCGGTGTGTGGGAGCGTCTCTCTGTTTCACCAACTCACAACCCCTCCCTCTCTCTCTCAAACACACACACACACCCTTTGTAGAGAGACACAAGTACCCCCACCTCCCCACCCCATCTCTCTCTCTCTCTCTCTCTCTCACGGCTTTGTGCAAACACACAAGAAACAGTCTATAGGCCTCCTATGTCGACTTTCTCTTGCAGCCGGCAGCTAAGAGGCAGTGTACCGGGCGGGTCAAGTTGCCGCTATGGTAGAGTAATTAACTGGAGGCTCCCTCCTTCCCCGCCAACATTGAAATTTGTCTGATAAGCGAAGACAGGAGCTGAAGTGTTACAGATTGCATAATGCGTCTTCGTTAGACCATGAAAACCTAGAATGATTGATTAGTGGGGTTGACATTTATGGGAGAAAACTGAGATCGTGACGGAGTTACGTTACTGCATGAATTTACATATGTGTTATACAAGATTTGGTAGAGTAGCCTACTGAACTAACCTGGTCATATTTAGTCTTGTTCTAAAGCTGTTTATATTGGCTACACGATTTCTTACATATCAGACAGACTGTTGAAAGGCGCTCTAAAAATTGGGACTGTTTAGCAACCAACTCATTTTTGTTCCCTGACAGCGCTGTGCTGGCACTACAGCTGTCAGTGGGATGGAATGCCCCCCACAGCCTGAAAGTAGGTCAGGTCACTGCTAGGTCAGGCCGCTCGCCTCTCCAACTAAAGAGCACGTTTGGAACAGCCGTGTGCAACGCCTTCGATTGGGCTAATTATCCTAACATATATAACATGTAAAACAACATAATTATACAGGACAAATTCCATAAATAGGGTAAACTGATTTAAATCCGACCGATTTAGGCACAAGATACAGGTTTTTTGGCATCTCTTCGGAAATATTTCGTAGATGACTGGCTAGAACAGCTTTGAAAAGTTATAAGGGGTACTGCAGTCTTACAATATGCTAAAGAACGAAGTAGGGACCGTACATGATCTAAATTCCGACCAGGTGGATGTAAAATCCGATGGGGAGGGGGGGGGATCTAAACCCCACCAATTTGATTAACAAATGATCTTTCAACCAAAACAACAAAAAGAGTTTCTGATGGAACAATGCATGCCTTGATGGTTTTCATCCGTGTTTTCCATATCCACTGCGTCCGCAAACGATCGACATCTTTCCTTGTGTTCTTTTATAGAAATGCATCGTGCCACTGATTCAGTGCGTGAAGTAGGTCTGTGTAGATCTTGGTGGCCGCCATCTCTCACACTCACACACACGTGTGCAATTGCAAGCGATTGAGAGACAGAGCAAGTTAGAGAGAGCAAGAAGAAAATAAAGAAAGAGAGAGAGAGGGAAAGAGAGACAGTGGGAGTCGGTCGAGCATTAGATCACTCAGGTATTCAAGCCTGATGTTAAGTCCGACCGATCAAAACCCGCCATTTCATGTGAGGAATTGATCTAAATAACGTCCATCATCATCATGTGCCCAGCCGCATGGCATTGGCGATCATGGCCCTCCATATTAAGTATCTATCCCTTGTCGCCGCAAGCGCATTTTCCACCCTCTCTGTCTGTTTGAGAAAGTACCTACTGATATGAAGTTCGCTGCGGTTCTTATTCACTGGCTCCCTGTATCAAAGCGCATACAGTACAAACTAGACACCATGTGCTACAAAAGCCTCAATAACGCAGCCCCCGATTACCTGTCAAGCCTACTTGAGATCTATCTTCCCTCACGTACCCTCCGCTCTGCCTCCGATCCTCTGACTTTTCGCTTTCCACGCACTAAGCTCAATACCTATGGTCCACCAGCCTTCTCTGTTTCTGGTCCACTCTCCTGGAACAAACTTCCTCTCTCAGTCCGTCAGCAACCTACTTTTGTCTCCTTCAAGTCCGCTCTCAAAACTCACCTTTTCTCCTCCGCATAAAATCCTAACCTCACTCATTTTGTGGTTTCTTATGTATCTGCTTACTTGTATAGCTTTAATGTTTGTTGTTTTCTTCTCGTGTATGTAATTATGAACATATTTATCATCATTTGTTTTTTTGAGAAATGTAAAGCGCTAGTGAGCAGGTTTTTATATGGAATATGCGTTATACAAATAAACATTATTATTATTATTATTATTATTATTATTATTATTATTATTATTATTATTATCCGAAGAACTCTCATAGAGATGTCAGTCGAGTTGAATAAAGATTGATATTTATGCTTTGTTGATTATTCCAAGGCTTTCGATCGGGTAAGACATGAAGAATAGATCAACCAACTAGAAAAACTCAGTATTGATGGAAAAGATCTACGAATAATCAGAAATATGTATTGGGAACAAACAGCCGCAATGAGAATAGAAAACGATATAAGCTCTTTCCAAAATATCGAAAGAGGAGTCAGGCAAGGTTGCGTTTTGTCACCAGATCTGTTTTCACTTTACAGCGAAAACATCATGAGAAACCCATAAAAATACCCTGGATTAAAGGTTGGAAGAAAAATGATAAACGACATTCGACATGCAGATGACACATTCTATAAGCAGATGACACCGCGGTAATTGCAGAAAACGAAAGGGACCTACAAAAACTTGTGAGTATACTCTAAATAGAAAGCAAAAGTAAAGGGTTGGAACCAAATAGCAAGAAGACGGAAGTCATGGTAATCAGTAAAAAAAACAGGAAATCCCCTCATGCAAAATAACAGCAAACTGCACAACCTTGAGACAGGTTGATAAGTTTCAGTATCTGGGAACGATCATCTCACCAGATGGCAAATGCACATCAGAAACAGCCAGCAGAATCGGCCAAGCCAAAACAGCATTCAAAAAGATGAAAAGCATTCTAGCCAACAAATGCCTATCAATTAACATCAGGAAGAGAGTTCTTGAATGTTATACAGAACCGATAATGTTATACGGTTGTGAGGCGTGGGCAGTCAACAAGCAAAGCCAGAACAAGATTGAAACAGCCGAGATGTTGTTTCTAAGAAGAATGTTGAGAGTTCCATGGATAGCAAAGAAGACAAACGAGACAGTCTTGATGGAGGCAGACACAAGAAGATCATTGATAAGGAAGATTAGGAAATACAAGCAACATTGTCATGTGCGCAGGGTGGTGCGTGCACGTTTTTTGTGTCGTGTGCATAGGGGGGGGGGGGGGGGGTGTATGCATGAGTTTTTTGTGCAGCGTGCGAAAGGGGATTTTGTGTGCATGTGAATGTAGTTTTAGAAAACAGCTCACTTGGGAACTTGGTGTGGACTGGGTTACCTAGCCAGTCTCCAAAACACCGCCTTGAGCTCCAGGTGTTAAAAGAAAAAGAACAAGAAGAAAGCGAAAAGAAGTAGTAAAGAAAAAGAAGGCGAAACAAAACCAAAAAAAAGAAAAAAAGAAGAAAGAAAGAAGTAGAAAAAGGAGAAGAGGAAGGAGAAGAAGAAGGTGAAAAAGGAGAAGAAGAGAAAAAAAAAAAAGAATTAGAAGGAGAAAAAGAAGAAAATAAAGAAGATAAATATAAAAAAAAAAAGACGAAAAAGGATAAGGAGAAGAAGATGAACGAGAAGAGTAAGGAGAAGGTGAAGAAGGAGAAGAAGGAGACGAGGAATAGGAGACGAAGAAAGAGGAGGAAACGAAGGAGACAAGAAATAAGGAGACGAAGAAGAAGGAGACGAAGAAGGAGACGAAGAAGGAGACGAAGAAGAAGGAGACGAAGAAGAAGGAGACGAAGAAGAAGGAGACGAAGAAGAAGGAGACGAGGAAGAAGGAGACGAGGAAGAAGAAGGAAAAGAAAGAGGAGCAGAGGACGAGGAAGGAGACGAAGAGGGAGGAGAAAACGGAGGAGAGAAAGAGTTAATATGAAGATGCGTGGGTGTAAATGTTGTATGTTGTATGAGTGATGTGTGAAAGTTTGTTGTAATAAATGTAAAAAAAAAAAACCATATCGCAATTTGTTTAGTGCCATTGGTTGGAAGGAGTGCGTGCGGTTGCGTGACGGACGAGTGCTTTTTGCATGTGTTGAGTGAGTGAACATGTGTACAAAAACATGACAAACATTTATTGGCCATTTTATGAGGAAAGGGGGATTAGAGAACCTGGTCACAACTGGAAAGCTGGAGGGAAAGAGCACTAGGCATCGCCGGGGAGAAAATATTGGACTTGCAGGGTGGCTGAGAACGGAGAGGGTGGAAGATGTCTGTGCAGTGACAAGGGATAGATACATATGGAGGGCCATGATTGCTAACGCCATGCGGCAGGGCGCATGATGATGATGGTGGTGACAGCTTCAGTTTCACCGTCTTTTAAATGGAGAGGAGGTTCATAAAAGCGAACACAGTTTAATAGACCTACTAATTGACCCATTTAGCTTATGTGCTTATTCAAAGCTATAGGGTTTAATTCATTGATATTAGCTATTGAGATTGATGTTGCTTTGCTATTATACTACTCAAAACAAGTTAAGGGCCACCCTCCTATCTTCACCTGGTGTCGACAACTCGGTGTATTGACGCGAGTTGATGAAATCGTACAAATTAACTTGTGTTGCTGTATTGCTGAAGCAGTGCATATACTACACGTCATTATTGAAGGGCCAGGAACGTTTTTGAGTCAATTTTTGAAAGGAGAAATAACCTATTTTCTCTTACTCTTTTCTCCAATTCGTTGCCGTAACTGAATGGATAAGAGCTCAGACAACATTGCAGTTTCCTTTTGGCACGTGTTTGGGGATTTGCCGATTTGCAATGGGCGGCCCAAGGAAGACAATTTCCACACGAAATTGTCGAATCTTCAGCAGGGTCTCTCTGACGACGCAGGCAAGGTAGCGACAAAATTCGCTTTGCACGTGCAAGGCAAGCCCTTTTTGAACACTACTCCAGCCAAAGTTGCCCGCAGACGAAGATAAAAAGGACCCGTTCTTGGTTCGTTTTAACCATGCTTGCAAGACGACGGATGACGGATGAGCAGCAGGGGAGAGCCCTCGCTCTGCTTGATGAAGGCCTAGCGCAGCGGGAAGTTGCTAGACGACTTGAAGTGTCGCATTCCACAATCCAGAGACTGCTGGAGCGCTTCAATGAGACTGGAGCAGTCCAGGAAAGGCGTCACACGGGTCGACCCAGAGTAACGACAAGACAGCAAGACCGCTACCTTGCCCTCTCCGTCCTGAGGGAAAGGGCATCCACTGCGGTGACCTTGAGGGGTCAGCTGAGGGACGCAACAGGTGCTAACATCAGCTGCAGCACGGTGAGAAGACGGCTACATGAGGCAAACTTGAGGTCACGGAGACCGGCCGTCCGACCCGTGCTGTCACCGGTCAACAGAGTGCGCCGCATGACCTGGGCCAGGGAGCACGTGACCTGGACAAGGCAACAGTGGGCCCGGGTCTTGTTTTCGGATGAGTCCAGGTTCACCCTGACCTTTAACGATGGCCGGGCTCGGGTGTGGCGACGTCAAGGGGAGAGGTTCGCTGACGCCACTGTCCAAGAGCATAACCGGTACGGCGGCGGGTCGGTGATGGTGTGGGGTGGCATGAGCCGTGGTACCCGGACCCCCCTGCTCCCCATTGACGGCATCCTGAACGGGGTCCGGTACCGGGACGAGGTTCTGGCGGCCGTGGCACTGCCTGCGCTTGTGGACCTTGGTCAAGGCGCCATCTTCCAGGACGACAATGCACCTGCGCATCGAGCACGCCTTGTGACCGACTTCCTGGAGCAGCATGAAGTCGTCCGTATGGCCTGGCCAGCGTGCTCACCTGACCTGAACCCAACTGAACACCTCTGGGATGTGCTCGGGAGGCGCATCAGGGACAACCACCCCCCACCGGGCACCCTGGCCAGGCTGGTCGACATCCTGCAGATCGAGTGGGCGGCCATCCCTCAGGACACACTCCGTACCCTTGTGGGGTCGATGCATCGGCGCTGTGAAGCATGCATCCAGGCTCGGGGCGGACACACGCGATATTGAAAACAGATTGGCCAAATCTGACACTTTCTGTTTTTGAAAAGGGGGGGGGATGTTCCTTTAAATGCATGTGCTGTTCACTAATGGGTCATTGTGCTAATTTCTTTTTCCAAAACAGGTGTGGAAATGATGAAATAAAACATAGAATCAATTCTAAACATTGTCAATTATTTCAACTTAAAATTAGAGAGGAAGGAAGAAGTGGCCCTTAAATTATGATTAGGAGTATATGTCAGATTGAAGCATGTGAAAAAATCCGCTTGACACCAGGTTCATGCTGAGCAACACGAGAAACGCGAAAGTCATGGAAAATTGTTGTGTTTTCGCTGTACCCCCTAGTACTGGACAGGAACAGCATGCGAGAGAAATGGGTTGCACGTGCACGGCGCACTACTGATGAACGCGTTCACCACCTCTTAGGCTGCCAGTGCGTATTTAAAGGGGCTAACCAGCCGCACAAATAACCATGCCACCAAGACGAAAATTGAGTGACACAAACCGAGGACGAGCGCTGGCATGGATCCAGGATGGAATTGCTACACGGGAAGTGGCAAGAAGAGTCGGAGTGAGCCACTCCGTGATACAGAGACTACGAGACCGTGTCCATGCAACTGGACAGGTGGCAGAACGGCACCGTACTGGCAGACCCAGTTCAACGACAAGACGGCAGGACCGATACATTGTGACGCAGGCTCTGCGCAATCGGACTTCCACCGCCAGCGGGCTGAGAGACCAACTCAGAGCAGCAAGCAACACGAATGTCAGCGACCAGACAATTCGGAATCGTTTGCGTGCGGCAAATCTTGCGTCAAGGGCTGCTGCTGTTCGTACGACACTCCTGCCACGCCACAGGGTGGCCCGTACAGCCTGGTGCACACAGCATGTGAGGTGGACTGTGAGGCAATGGTCAAACGTCCTCTTCACAGATGAATCCCGATTCACCGTGAGGTTCAATGACGGCAGGGTGCGCGTCTGGAGACGTGTTGGCGAACGATTCACAGATGCCACTGTCAGAGAGCATGACCGATATGGTGGTGGGTCTGTCATGATGTGGGGAGGCATCAGTTTCAACCACCGCACTCTCCTGTACCACGTCCCCGGCAATCTGACAGGGCATCGCTACAGGGATGAAATTCTGAACCCTGTGGCACTACCAACCCTGCAAGCCATTGGTAACGGCGCTGTTCTGCAGGACGATAATGCTCGTCCACATCGTGCTGCTGTCGTCACCAACTTTCTCCAACAGCAGGGTGTCGTCAGGTTGCCGTGGCCAGCCAACTCGCCCGACCTATCACCCATTGAACACCTCTGGGATGTGTTGGGACGGGCTGTCCGACGCAACCATCCTCCTGCAGCCAATCAACAAGAGTTGGTCCAGTTCCTGCAGCAGGAATGGGCCGCCATCCCTCAAGCGACTCTCCGCAACCTCATTCGGTCCATGCGTCGCCGTTGCACAGCCTGTCTCGCTGCAAGAGGTGGTCATACCCGATATTGAATGAACTTTCATGTCAGAGGCCATGTTTGTGAATTGTCCATTTCAACCTCCTGACTTCAAATACACATTCCGAGGAGTGTGTGCTTTTGTAACTCGGTTTTTTGCTTTTTCCGGTTTGACACTGAATGAAATTAAATTTTCACTCTGATTCAAGTTCATGTCTTTCATGCTTTTGATTTTACAGTGCGTTGTAACAGTGGCCCTTAACTTGTTTTGAGTAGTATATATATTCATGCTTTGTTGATTATCATCATCATCGTGATGTGTCCTGCCGCGTGGCGTTGGCGATCATGGACCTCCATACAAACCTACCTATTGTCATTGGAAGTACGTCTCCCACCCTGTCTGTTCTCAGCCACCCTGCAAGTCTGTCCTTCATTTTCTCCCCTGGTCTACCCGATATTCTCTTTCCCTCCAACTTTCCAGTTGTGACCAGGTGCTCTAATTTCTCTTTCCTCATAAAATGTTCTATAAATGTTTTTTCCTGATCTTCTTTATTAATGATCTTCTTGTGTCTGCTTCCTTCAAGACCGTTTCGTTTGTTTTCTTTGTCGTCCATGGAACTCAACATTTTTAGAAACTACATTTCAGTTGCCTCAATTTTGTTCTGACTTTGCGTGTTGACTGTTCACGCCTTACAACCATACAACAGTATCGGTTCTATAGAACACTCGAGAACTCTCTTCCTGATGTTAATTGATAGGCATTTGTTGGTAAGAACGCTTTTCATCTTCTTGAATGTTGTTTTAGCTTGTGGTTTCTAAGAAGAATGTTGAGTTTCATGCACAGCAAAGAAAACAAACGAGACAGTCTTGAAAGAGGCAGACACAACTTTAATGAAGATTAGGAAAAGAGAAACAACATTTATAGGACATTTTATGAGACAAGAGAAATTAGAACACCTTGTCACAACAGAAAAGCTGGAGGAAACGAGAGCACTAAGTAGGCCCTACACCCAGGGAGAAAATATTGGATGGACTTGCAGAGTGGCTGAGGACACAGAGGGTAGGAGATGTACTTGCAGCAGCAAGGGATAGATTCGTATGGAGGGCCATGATCGCCAGCGCCATGCGACAGGGCACATGATGATGATGATGATTGATGTTCTACAGCTTAAAATATGCCGAAAATGTTTGCTTTGTTTCTATCACTGTTATTACTGTTGATGTGCTACCTCACAAGATCTGTAACATTTTAGCGTGGGTATTACTATTGTAGGGATGAGTCTGATGTTTTAATGTAATTATTACAGAAATGAGTCAACCATTTCCATGTGGCTATTGTAGAACTATTGACAACCGTATTCTGCTAAAAGCAAAGATACAATGCATTATTGTGCAAAGGAATACTGGTTTAGTCCTGACAATGTTGTGTACACATAATGATAATGGATTATTCAACATGTGCTCGGATAATTGACCCTTTCATTGTTCTAATGTGTCCTTTGTCTGCTCAACACCATTGATATTGTGTTGACTATTGCTTGTAATGACAGTTCACATAATCAACAACTATGCTATTTGCTGTCATAATTGGCTAATAGCTGTTCACTCAAATGATGTTCATTAGGTTGCTGTTACTTTACTGTGTACACAGCTTATAACAGCCAAACAGCATAACATTACCGTGCATTATTTTGCCCTCAGCTTGTCAACAGGTTATCACATGCTTGTTTTTCTAATTGTTTGTTCAGTGTTTATAATCATTTTACAATTTGGATGTAGATTCAGACACCACATCATCATCATCATCAGGTGCCCTGCCGCGTGGCGTTGGCGATCATGGACTTCCATCTGTCTCTATCTCTCGTTGCCCCTAGCATCTCTCCCACCCCCCTCGTCCCCAGCCATTCTGCAAGTCCGTCCAGCATTTTCTCCCTGGGTCTACCCGGCGCTCTCCCTCCCTCCCGTTGCGACCAGGTGCCCCAAATCCCCCTTCCTCACAAAACGGCCCACAAATGCCGTCCGCCCTCTCCCAATCCTCCCCACGAGTGATCCACCTGCGTCCGCCTCCGTCAAGACTGTCCCTCTTGCTCCCCCTGCCGTCCACGGAACCCCCAACACTCCTCGCAGAAACCACACCCCGGCCGCCCCAACCCTGCTCTGGCCCTGCCTGCTGACCACCCACGCCCCACATCCGTACAACAGTATTGGTTCTATATAACATTCAAGAACTCTCTTCCTGATGTTAATTGATAGGCATTTGTTGGTAAGAATGCTTGTCATCTTCCCGAATGCTGTCCCGGCCTGGCCGATTCTGCCGGCCACCTCTGATGTGCATCTGCCGTCTGATGAAATGATCGTTCCCAGGTATTTGAATTTATCAACCTGTGTCAAGGTTGTGCCATTTGCCGCCACTCCGCATGAGGGAACTCCATGTCCCCCACTGATCACCATGACTTCAGTCCTCCCGCTGCCTAGTTCCAGCCCCCTACCTTTGCTCTTCACTTCCAGCACATCCACAAGGCTTTGCAGGTCCCCCTCACTCTCCGCAACCAGACACCACATACAACTGTTATATTCTAATGTTCATGGGTATTCTGCTTACAATGTTAGTAATCATTTTTTGTACGTTGACACTGTTGGTTTGGTTTGTTATTGCATTTATCAAACTTGTTTTGTGTCTTACAAGCTATGCCTTTAAACTTGTTCAATAAGGTAAGGAAGTTTTTTTTTCTTTGCAGTTGGTGGACAGGGTGGGAGAAAGAAAGGGTTAAGTTCTTACAATCGGTAGATGGAATGAGGGAGAGAAAGAGTTGTCTTATTAGCTGGTTGATAGGTTCAGGAAGTGACATTTTTGTTGTTGTTGTTTTTGTTTTTGCATTGGATTGAAAGGGTGAGGGAGAGAAAGGGTTAAGTTTTTACAGTTGGTGGATAATTGCAGAACGTGCAAGGGTTAAAATGTAGTATAGAGGGATCATGAATCATCAATCAACACCAGGAAAACCCTAGCTGTTGTACACCCGCTCTGTGTGTAATCTGTTACCGACACACTTGCGTGCGTGTGTATGCGTGTGTGTGTGTACGTCTGTGTGTGCGTGTGTGTGTGTACATGTGTGTACGTGTGTGTGTGCGTGTGTGTGTGTGTGTGTGTGTGTGTGTGTATGTGTGTGTGTATGCGAGTGTGTGTTTGCATATGTGTGTGTGTGTGTGTTTATATGTGTGCGTATGTGTGTGTCTGTATATCTATATCTATATGTCTATACAATATCTGTATACACAGATAAATAGATAGATAGATAGATAGATTGTTTGATTGACTGATTGATTAACTGATTGATTGATTGATTGATATGGATATATGTATGTGTGTGTGTATGTATATATGTGTGTGTCTATATGTGTGTGTGTTTATATCTATCTACCTATATGTATAAATCTACATTTGTGTACACACTACGCTCGCGCGCACGCGCGCGCACACACACACACACACATACACACACACACACACACTCACACACACATACACACACACACACACCACACACACACACACACACACACACACACACACACACACACACACAAAAACACACACATGTAAGATACAATCGATGGTGTCATCCAACAAATAATACGACGAAAGAAAAGAAACAGGACGTGGTCACGCACACAACGCTGTCATGTCTGTTACCATAGCACTACATACACATAAGCACTAATCAGGTCGTAAGGGGTGCACAGTGCAGTTCTTTGTCATACAGATGAGTCATGTATATACACACGCTGTTTTTGAATACTACTGTAACAGAGCTCTTTTCGTAATACACACGCCATTTTTATTTTTTTAACATTTTTTTTTAAAATACAGTAACAGTTGTAGTTGGGCTTGATAATGATAATGATGATAATGATAATGATGATGGTGGTGATGATTATGATGATGATGATGATGATGAAGTCAAATGCCGGGTTCACTGAACAGGAGGCTTCATCGGGAAGGGAGACAACCGTATCCCTACGACTCTTGTATGATAAGCTGAAGCAAGGAAGGACACCGTGACTCGGATGTACAACTGAACTAGTAGGAAGACACTCAGCGGCCCCTTTTAAACCCTCACTTAAAATCCTGAAAAATCTTCGCTGACTTTTTTTTTTTTTCACAGACACAGACAGACAGACATCAATCCCTAAAGTCAATAATTATAATAAAGATAGCATCCAATTAAAAAAAAAAAGGGAAATATGAGGCAGAACTTTTCAAAGCCAAAACAACCAACACGCTCACTCGCACGTACGCACACACACACACACACACACACACACACACACACACACACACACACACACACACACACACACACACACACACACACACACACACACACACAGAGCGGCCTCTGCCTTTAATGATTGAAGGAAATGTAGCCGGCTGTAGCATCAAAGTGGTTTAAACCATTGCTCAGTCACAGGTCAGTCCGAAGACCGGAGTTCAAATTCCATATTAGTCCGGTTAGGTTTGACTGTCTGCCTTCTTATTCACACACACACACACGCACGCACACACACACACACACACACACACACACACAATCACACACATACACACACACAAACACACAATCACAAACACACACATACACACGCACACACACACAATCACAAACACACACACCGCACACACACACACAAATACACACACACAATCACATACACACACACACACACACACACACTCACACACACACACACACACACACACACACAAACACACACACAATCACACACAATCACAAACACACACACACACAGACTTACACCACACACACACACACACACACACACACACACACACACACACACACACACACACACACACTTCTTTAACTGACTAATTTTCAAGCTGTTCATGAAGCAGGCGTATGAAACCAGGAAAAGAGAGCATGCTGTTACATGAATATTTATGTTGATGTCTCTCTGAAGAGGAAAAACACATGTATGCGAGTATGTGTGTGTGTGCATGGAGGACAGGGGAGGGTGAGTGGGTGCTGGTATGAGTGTAGTGTGGTTTTGCTAAAAAATGAGACAGATTATGTAAAAGAAAATCATACTTAGAGTTAAAAAAACAAGATGTTTTTTCAGAACCAGTCTTCTATAACGAAAACACACTGTTGAGAATATAATAACAATATAGTAGATGGGTTCAAAAAGGAATCTTCTGTATTGCTGATTTTTTTTTTAATGATAATGGATTCATTTTGTTCTCCTGACACATCATGAATTCAACAGAAAATACGAAAGAAATGTACATTTCCTAATTTTTGATGGATGTAAGCAGTCAGGTTCAGATTTAGGTTCATACTGTTTACAGTCCAGCCACTATCAAAGCCATATCAGGGCTAAAATCACGTTAAAAACTGCACCCAGTTTATGTAAGCAGCCTGTCAGGGTATATGCAAAGAAGACAAAGCTTAACATATCAAATGCAAGTACACATGATATTCCTACAGCATTGAAAGCAATTTACACTGTACCAAAAGGAGCACAGTTATATAATGAAATATCGCTTTAAAACAAATGATACACTTCCAAAGTGTTGCTCACAGACACACACACACACACACACACACACACACACACACACACACACACACACAAACATACACACAAACACACACACACACACACACACACACACACACACACACACACACACACACACACACACACTGAATAATCCCACAGCGAGCCCCAAATTATAAACACACCAGTATCTTATTCGTGAACTGTTAAGATACATCCCACCCCCTTCCTCTTAAGATATAATGTGTGGTTCTTCTATAGCGAAATTAATTTTTAGAAGTTAGGCAAACACACACACACAGACAGTGACACACAAACACGCGCGCGCGCGCGCGCTCACACGCACGCACGCACGCGCGCGCGTGCCCACACACACATACACACACTCACTCACACACACACACACACACACACACACACACACACACACACACACACACACACACACACACACACACACACAAATATATCCACATACACCACACGGACACATAAACATACACACACACACACATACACACAAATACACACACACGCACGCACATACACGCACACACACATACACACACACACACACACATATCCACATACACCACACAGACACATAAACATACACACACAATGATACACTCAAATTCACACACACACACACACACACACACCAAACACACACACACACACACACCACACACACACACACACGCACACACACACGCACACACATACACACACACACACACACACACACACACACACACACACACACACACACACACACACACACTGTACACATTATCAAATAATCCTGCACAAATTCAAACTCTCTCTCTTTACTCGATAAGATATGCATAGATATCTGCAGGCAATAAATGGGGTATCCCCACACAGTCATTATGTATGCTATTTAAATCATGAATTTCATGTCGTGATAAAATAATGTTACATATAAAAAATTATACAGAGTTTTGAGTCATGGACCTCAGAACACTATTTAACTGTTCCATTGGAATTAAACAGCAATTAATTCTCTCTTTCTTCACATGCACGCGCAAGTGCACGGGCGCGCACACATACATGTATGTATAAATATATATGTATATATATATCAGTGTGTGTGTGCGTGTGCGTGTGCATGTGTCTGTGTCTGTGTGTGGGTCTGTGTCTGTGTGTCTGTGTCTGTATCTGTGTCTGTAAGTTCTGTGTTGTGTGTGTGTTTGTGTGTATGTATAGATAGATATCTATATGCATGCTTACCTATGCATATACATACATACATACATACGTACGTACATACGTACATACATACGTACATACATACGTGCTTATATACACATGTATATATATATATACATGTATATATATATATATATATATATATATATATATATATATATATATATATATATAAACACACACACACACGAATTGTTTTCGACGGTAATGTATTTTAGATTAATAAAATAATACATGTTATTGGGAAGATCTTGAAAACACATGCCATTCCCATCCGTCTCAATACCCCTACTCCCTTTTTTGTTTTGCTTTTGCCATTTTTATAATTCAGAGGCTGTTTGAAAAGCAAACGTGAAATCAAGAAATGCATTGAAGAAGAAAATGTGCAACTGAAGACAAGAACGAATCAATCCTTTTGTCTATATTCTTCCAGTTATGCTTCTATATAAGGGTAATTTTTTTTATTTGTTTGTTACTTATTTTTGTTTGTGTGCGTTTGTTTTGTTTTAATTTTGATGGATTGAAATCAGTAAGCTTGTTTGTGAAAATGTAACATGTTTGTTTTGATAATTAGAAAATCAGAGTAAACTATCTCTAAACATTGTGCGTTTTTCAACATTGTGTACTCGTATTTGTTTTCAGAAATAGTAGTACATTTTTTTTGTTTTGTTTATGCTTTATTAATCAGTGTACGCAAAATTGTTCTAATACGGTCCAATGCCAATTTTTGTTTTGTTTTTTCATAAGAGAGGATTATTTCATAAAACATCGGTCTTTTATACATTTAAAGAAATTCTCTTAACGAAGATACGAGGGCTGTCCGAAAAGTTCTCGGCCTTGATGTGAAAGAGATATGATAACATTTTTTTTCACCTGTATTTTTCAACATAGTCCCCTTTCAACTTCACACACTTTCCCCAGGGCCGCTGCAGCGCCTCAATAGCGCTCCAGAAGATCTTTATTGGGAGCACCTAACTGTAACGTTGACGGCATCCATGACGTCATTGTCGTTATCAGAATTCTGCGCAATTTTTTATTTATTTATTTATTTTGTTCAAATTTGCCAACAAGTGGAAATCCAAAGGGGCAAGATCTGGTGAATAGGGTGGATGGTCAGTGATTTCAAAACCACAGTCACGAATGGTAGCTAGCCATGGCAACAGATGACGTTGTCTGCAGGTGCGTTGGCTTGATGAAACAGCAAGCCTCGTGTTACCTTTCCTGTGCAGTTTGGGATGAAAGCTGATCGAAGGTGAAGTAGCAAGGAAAAATGATATTCTCCGTTGATTGTTAGACCCTTTTCAAAATAACCCACACTCGTTTCGGGATGAACTCTGATCGAAGGTGAAATAGCAAGGAAAAATAATGTCCTCCATTGATTGTTAGACTCTTTTCAAAGTAATCCACAAGCGTTTTGGGATGAAGGCAGATCGAATGTGACGTAACAAAGAAAAATGATATCCTCCGTTGATTGTTAGACCTTTTTCAAAATAATCCACAAGCAGAGTTACGTCAGCATCCCAGAAAACAACAGCCAACACTTTGAAGGAGGAGAGTTAAGATGCTTCCACTGTTTTGATTGGTCTTTACTCTCTGGCGTAACATGATAGACCCAAGTTTCCTCAGCAATAACAAATCAGTCAATGAAGTCTGATGGGATCGGCTTCAAAACGTTTTAGATTGTTTCGGGACAGAGTAAATCGAGAGCGTTTCTGCTTCTCCATCAGACGTGTTGGTTCCGACGTTTACCTCAAAATGGCAAACCGTTTGATGTAAATATGAATTTATTTTATCTAATATTAGTCCAGGAAAATATCGGATTGGTCCCCTGTGTGTTCTGAAACCAGTTTCAGATCTATACGAATTACAATTTTTTTCTGCGTAATTTTTTTGTTTTTCATTTTCTGCGATTGACTCTAAACAGCCGTCTTACGTGTAATTATTGATTGTTGGTTGATTTGTAGCTTTCCTCAGGGGACAAGTATATTTCAGAAATGAACACACACGATTGGTAATTTTTTCCTATACGGGTTTGAGAAACATAATAACGAAACTAGATATTGATGAGTTGAAACAGACCTGTTACTGATGGATGTTATGTTCCTGGCATTATTTCATTGTGTTCAGTAAATAGTGTTTTTAGTTAAAAACACAGTGTATGTGTGCAGCCGGAAATATTAGTGATTTTGTGGACAATTGTCAGTGTTCATATCTGCAAATATTCCTGATAATGTCACTTGGGCTTTTTCCTCATTGTTTCGTTTTGAAATTGGTAGTACATCGTTTTCACGGATATGAAAATAGTTCAGAAATATTTTAAACCAATATATGTTTTTCATAATTTCAAAATATAGGATTTGCTGTACAAGATTTGCAACACATACGCTTGCTCCCCTCCCCCCCCCACACTTCATGTGTGTGTGTGTGTGTGTTTTTGTATGTGTGTGTGCGCGTTTGTATGTGTGTGTGTGTGTGTGTGTGTGTGTGTGTGTGTGTGTGTGTGCGCGCGCGCGCGCGTGTGATTGTGTGCGTTTTCGTGTTTTTCCTACATGACGGCCTACATTGTGGTATCGGCAAATGTGTATTTTTTGTTTGTCAGCTTTTACACGTTGTAGTGAACCTCGTTGAGGTTATGTTTGTGTGAATCAGTTACAATGGTTTTGGTCGAATGTGATGGGATGTATTTGATTTTAAGTGGAGGGCATGTTAAAAGGGTCCTAAACGGGTGTGTGCCTTTGGGGTTTAACTCGCTCATGTAATCTTATCTGTTCTGTGTCGAGGCCGACCAGGAAGTGTTTTGAACCGGAGAAGAGGGTGGAGGAAGGGGGAAAGATTGTTGGGGTAAGGGAAGGGTTGGTTGGGAATTGAAAGTTGTTCGTATGTTAGTGTGTTAAGTGGTTAACATGTTTGCAAGTGTGTTTGTGTGTGTGTGTTTGTGCGTGCGCGCGTGCGTGCGTGTGTGTGTGTGCGTGTGCGTGCGTGTGTGTGTGTGCACGCGTGCGTGTGTGTATGTAAGTTAAAGAAGAAGGCACATGTGAGAAATTACAGCGGTGTAGCATGCTCTGGTAGAGGGATGAAGATTTGGTATTTAGCTTAAAGATTGGGGTGGGAGAGGGAAGGTTATTTTGTGTGGTTGGAAAAAGATTGCATTACTCTGTGAACTGTTTTTGTTCGAAAAGGTTTATAAATATGTATGTATGTATGTATGTATGTATGTATGTATCTATCTACCATACGAAGAGCTTGTATTGTTATTGTTGTTTAAAGCCCAGCCGACTGCGTGGAGCAATATCAGGGCTATAACTGCTTCACAACATACAAAATTTCAACAGGAAAAAAAAGAAAAGAAAATTAAGTACTCGTATCAATGTATTTGTGTACATAATCTAAGAAGATGGCCCTGGCGTTGACCACTCCGTCCAATTTATCGCACAGGGGATTTGAAAAAAACTGAATACAAATTTAGCATACCCAAGGATACCAACATATTTCTAAAAACGGGCATAAATTACCTAAAAGTGCTTCCACATATCTCGCCTACCTGAAGCCAGAAATGCACTTAATACATATACCCAGTTAGCAATCCTAAGAAAAAGTACGTAAGACTTTATCGAACATACACAGTGAATGGACCAGCAAGGCAGAAAATGATAGGAAGAAATGACAGAAAGCAAAGGAACAAGGCCAGAAACAAAGAGTGACAGAAAAGAGGAAATTTCTAGCACAGAATTTCCGGAAGGTGGGGATAATGTTTATTATACTGAAAGAGCCCCCGGCATCCCCACGGGGGGGGGGGGGGGTGTATACGAAGAGCTAAGATAAGAGCTCGTCATCTTCGAATGCTTGCCAGAAAAGGCTGTCTCATAAAGCTTGGCGAAGAAAAGAACATCATGTTAATAAAATTGTTTGTGATGTACTCAACCATTTCGGATTTAAATGAGTAAGATGTTTCCCACAGCCGATGAGTCATGATGGGTGTCATTTTGAGGCATCGCCAACAAATGGTTGAGTACATCACAAACAATTTTAAATGGCGGTAACTAAGGGCTGAAATCGATCATTTTTGCGAATCGATCAAGATTTTTTGTAAACTTTCACACACACCTACCTCACAAAAAAGTGAATAAAAACACATTTTTGACACAGGTTTATGTAAAAGACATTCAGCAAGTGTTTGTATAGACTTTATTCAGCAAAAATCAGCAATAATCCCAAACTCAATTTTGGACCAGATTTTCACCCTAAGTCCCCCGTTAAGTTGTTTTGTGCGGGCCTCACACAGCATCAAGGGCTATCTATGCGCGAGGCTTACTATAGCGCTTACGGGTCTTCACGACCACGCCAGAGGCACTGTCTGTATCAGAGGTACTACCTTGTGGGATGAAGGTCGATTTTTGACCGAGGGTTCGGTCACGGCGGTCGACGAGCGAGGGGAGAGAAGCCCAGGAAGGCGGAGTAACTCGGGAACAATGCCTGTGGCACACCAGCAACAATTCTCATCATGCACATGGCGCCAAACTGCTCATATGAACACGTACAGTCACTGAGACTTTGACATCACTTCTGTAGATGTTATCCTTATTTCTATGCAGTCCTCCTTTAAGTCTTGCATAATCTAGGTGCCACTGAGATTTATTAAACTAAGTCTTGATGACTGAATCAAATCAGACCATCGCCACAGGAGACAAAAAAAAAAAAAAAAAAAAAGAAAAAAAAAAAGAAGCGAAATCAATATTTTTGGAGCAGTGAGCAGTCACAAATTTCCATAACTTCCTGGAATTTGAAACTGAAAGGAAGAGCGTACATCACTGGCTGCAACATCTCTCGCAAACATTTGGGGATACTCAAATGTGAACCAGTCTCTCAGATTCACGTAATTCAAAGTATATGAACTACACGTCACCTCTCCCGTTTGCTTTCACCTCTCTCTTTCTCCTTCAAAGTCATATAAAGACTTTCTACAAGAAGCTAAAAACAAAATCGTTTCAAATATATTCTCTCCAACATCATCACCCTCTCCCACTCTCCCCGAAAAGAGCAGAGCCGTAAAGGTTAATCCCAAAATCGATATGCCCTTCTACACAGAAAGACTGAAAGCCAAATCGTCGGGGGTTAAAACGTCCCAGACATCTAATTTAACCCTCTGACTCCCGCACCCTATCAACCAACTGCAAAAACGTAAAAAATTGATTCAAATGGTTAAGTGTTTGCTTTATTAGCATGGTTGGCAATGCAGGATGGTGGTGGACAGGGTGCGGGAGTCAGGGGGTTAAATAGACACAAGCCATAAAAATGATCATAAAAAATGCATCGTGTCCATAAGATGTGTACAAATGTTGCCATTATCATTTTGGCCATCATCATCATCATCATCATCAGGTGCCCTGCCGCATGGCGTTGGCGACCATGGACTTCCATCTCTATCTCTCGTTGCACCCAGCATCTCCCCCACCCTCTTCATCCCCAGCCACTCTGCAAGTCCGTCCAGCATTCTCTCCCTGGGTCTACCCGGTGCTCTCTTTCCCTCCAGCTTTCCCGTTGTGACCAGGTGCTCCAAATCCCCCTTCCTCATAAAATGGCCTATAAATGTTGCTTGTCTTTTCCTAATCTTCCTTATCAGTGATCGACTTGTGTCTGCCTCCATCAAGACTGTCTCGTTTGTTTTCTTTGCTGTCCATGGTACTCTCAACATTCTTCTGAGAAACCACATCTCGGCTGCCTCAATCCTGCTCTGGCTTTGCTTGCTGACTGTCCACGTCTCGCATCCGTACAACAGTATTGGTTCTATATAACACTCAAGGACTCTCTTTCTGATGTTAATTGATAGGCATTTGTTGGTAAGAATGCTTGTCATCTTCTTGAATGCTGTTTTGGCTTGGCCGATTCTGCCAGCTATTTCCGATGTGCATCTGCCGTCTGATGAAATGACCGTTCCCAGGTATTTGAACTTATTAACCTGTGTCAAGATTGTGCCATTTGCTGTTATTTTGCATGAGGGGATTTCATGTTTTTTACTGATCACCATGACTTCAGTCTTCTTGCTGTTTAGTTCCAACCCCTTACTTTTACTTTCTGTTTCTAGTATATTCACAAGGTTTTGTAGGTCCCTTTCATTTTCTGCAATTAGCACGGTGTCATCTGCGTACCGAATGTTGTTTATCATTTTCCCTCCAACCTTTAATCCAGGGTCTTCTTCTAGGTTTCTCATGATGTTTTCGCTATATAGTGAAAACAGATCTGGTGACAAAACACAACCCTGTCCGACTCCTCTTTTGATGTTTGAAAAGAGCTTATATTGTTTTCTATTCTCATTGCAGCTGTTTGTCCCCAGTACATATTCCTGATTATTTGTAGATCTTTTCCATCGACATTGAGTCTCTCCAGTTGGTTGATCAATTCTTCATGTCGTACCCGATCGAAAGCCTTGGTATAGTCAACAAAGCATAAATACAAATCCTTATTTATCTCAACTGACCTCTCTATGATAGTTCTTAGGATGTATATGGCATTAATAGTTCCTTTCCCCTCCACAAATCCACACTGTTCTTCTGCTATTTCTCTTTTGATTCTATTCCTTGTCCTCATCATGATTATTCTTAACAGGATTTTTGTTACATGACTCATCAAACTGATTGTGCGATGGAGTTCGCATTCTATAGCCCCTGTCTTCTTTGGAAGTGCAATGAAAATTGATTTTGACATATCTTTGGGGATTTTTCCAGTGTCATAAATTTCATATAGGAGGACTGTTATTTTTTCTATGCCAAATTTCTCCAGGGCTTCAATCATCTCTGTAGTAATGTTGTCTGGTCCTGGGGCTTTTCCCGGTTTCATCTTTTTCAGTGCTGCTCCGACTTCATCTTTCATTATGGGTGGTCCTTCAAAGTTCTTTTTTATGATGTGTTCTTCGTTTCTGTCATCCTCAAAAAGGTCTTTAATGTACTCTCCCCATCTGTCTAATACCTTGTCTTTTTCCATGATAAGCGTGCCATCTTTTGATTTTAAGCAACCAGTTGATGTGCATGTATTTTTCCTGTGAACAATTTCTTCAATTCGTCTGTACATACCCTGAGGATCCATTTTGTGTCGTTCTTCTATCTCTTTGCATTTTGTGTTCAGCCAAGCTTCCTTAGCTTCATTGCACCTATACCTGATGTCTTTGTTTATCTTCCTGTATATCTCCTCGTTTCTCTTTGCCTTCCTCCTTTTCTCCATCAGGCCCAAAATTTCATTAGTCATCCAGCTCTTTTTTGCTTTTCTATTTGCCTTAGGGATTTCCTCACAAGCCTCATTTATAGAACTTCTCAACTTTGTCCATTGTTCCTCACTGTCACCAACGTCTTCCAGAGCACTGAATTTGTTTTGAACATGTACATTAAATTTTTGACGTGTCATTTCATGTCTTCAAGAGTCCAAGGTTTAGTTTGATGTTGCTTTTGGTCTGTTTCCTTTTCCTCAATTTCAGCCTAAACCTTCCCACTTCCGGATTGTGGTCACTGTTGCAGACTGCGCCTGGTAGTGTTTTTGCTGACAGTAAAGAATTTCTAAATCTTTTGTTAATCAGGATGTAGTCAATTTGATTTTTGGTATTATCTCCTGGACTCATCCAAGTCAATTTTCTTCTGTTAGGCTGCTCAAACCAGGTGTTTCCTACTATGAACTCATTCATCTGTGCCCATTCTACAAGCTTTCCCCCCTCTTTCGTTTTGTGTACCAAAGCCATGAGGTCCAACTATATCCTCCACCCTATCCTGTCCTACTTTAGCATTAAAATCTCCCATTATGACTGTTAACTTCCTGTGATTTACATTGGACCTTGGCCATCTCTAAAACTTCGTAGAAGTTGTCGATGTCTTCCTGAGTACTTGCGGATGTTGGTGCATACACCTGTATGATGTTGATATCAAAAGGTTTCCCTCTGAATTTGACCAGTAAAACTCTGTCGGACACTGTGTTGGCCATCAAGTATGTAAAATTAGTTCATCTCCGTCTATATTTCACTTTCTTTTCTTTCATCATCTTCATCAAGAATAAAAACAAAAAAAATATCTTGTCAAAAAGATGAATGTACAAAACAACAACAACAACAACAACAACAACAACAACAACAACAACAACAAAAACCAAAACCACCAGCGACAATATTAACTATTATCACTTTTATCATAATCATCAAAAAGATTCATGTACAAAAATGAGAACACAAGTAATAATCATCACTTTTATCGTAATCGCATTTATCATCATCATCATCATCATCATCATCATCACTTTTAGCATAATCACATTTAGCGTCATCATCATCATCACTTTTACCATAATCACATTTATCATCATCATCATCATCATCATCATCATCATCATCATCATCATCACTTTTGTCATAATGACATTTAGCATCATCATCATCACCACTTTTATCATAATCACATTTATCATCATCATCATCATCATCATCATCATCACTTTTGTCATAATCACATTTATCATCATCATCATCATCACCTTTATCATGATCATCATCAAACGTAAAAAAAAAGCCGTTTTCACACATCATCACTATGACCTTCATCATCATTATCATCAAATCATCAAACCATCAGACTCTCTCTGTATGTACATGTCATTCATTATCATTTTATGCGACATCTTTGGTTTATGTCGACATGCATGGACATAGGTAAGGGAGGAAACTGGGAGTCGGTTATACTCTTCATTGTACAGTTAGTGCGTATATGTTTATTTGAAGACATAAAACTGGCGCAAACACTAGATATTCAGATAAACTGGCACAAATACCGCTTCGTTTTAAAATATAAAATTCATGAACCAGAAGAACAAGAAAACCAATATAAGCGCGTATCCAACAAAACAAAACAGTGTTTTGTTTTGTTTTGTTGGATACGCGCTTATATTGGTTTTCTTGTTCTTCTGGTTCCTGTTTGCTTGGGCGCGGGCAGTCACACTTGTTTTGGATCTAGAAAATTCATGTTTATTTATTTTTCAAGACGGAAAACAGGACAGGTGCAGGGGCCATCTCCCCATGGGGGCTGGGGGGGGGGGGGGAGGGGGGGAGGGGGAGGGGGTCATCCACAATGTTTTAAAGCTTCTTTTAGCAATATTTTTATAACTAGTCCTCATACACTCTGAGAGTCGGAAGATTTCATAAACTCTACAGAAATTGAACAGAACCGAAAATTGGCACAAGCGCCAGTTGATATTAGCACAAAATGGCAGAGAGACCAGTTAATTTCAGACATGAAAATTAAGGCAAATATGTTTGTTTTAAGACTACGATAACGCCTCTGCGGGCAGTCATTTAAAAATGTGATACTAGCCGAGACTTCTGGCCTGGCAGTAGACAAAAGTTGTATCTTCCAACTGACATCTGACGGCACAGGCTGCAGATAAAGTCATAGGAACCGGTTCATGTATATGTATATATGTGTGTGTAGGTGTGTGTGTGTGTGTGTGTGTGTGTGTGTGTGTGTGTGTGTGTGTGTGTGTGTGTATATATATAAATATAAATATATATATATGTGTGCATATATATATATATATATATGTATATATATATATATATATATATATATATATATATATATATATATATATACGTCTAAGGCATACTGTCAGAGGTTTCCTCCACAGTTTCGGTTTGGAGATTATAAGCTGAGAAATTTTCTAAGCAATGGTGAATTTCTTGGGGTCTATCCAAATTCCCAAGCACTTCTGATAATTTAATGTCCTGATCTTCAGTGTCCTGGTCTTCAGGCTCCTCATGTCTTCTGTTGAACCTGGGGGGTACAGCTGTCCTCTCCACGACGTCTTTCCAGAGTAAACCCTCGAAAAATGGATGCGACTCCACTTCCGAGATGCTTGGTCTCATCAGTGGGTCATCATGGGTCAACTTGTCGGCCAGGTCGTGGCACCTCTCTCTGTTTTCACTGGTCCACGTTGTGGAACGGACGAGTGGATCGCTGACAGCGAAGATCACGCCGCCGAGCGAATATAGGTCTGCGTGATAACTGTGACCAGTAGATTTGGTCATTTCTGGGGCACTATAGTACTTGTTTATGGAATCGAACTTATCTTTCGCTACATGCTTGTATCTCGGCTTCTGCTGATCAAAGGGAACGCTCAGACCAAAGTCCACGACGATTACATGTCCGTCGTCATCGAACATGATGTTGTCTAATTTGATGTCCCGATGAATGCAACATTGTTCGTGAAGGGTCTTCAACGCTACAACGATTTCTCCGATAATAAGCTGAACGTTAGCGTATGTCAGCTTATGGGACTTCTTCTTTTTTAAACGATTCAAGTAGCGGTATAAGGTGCCTCCTCCGTAGTAGTCCATGCACAAAAGCAGGCTTTTTGCCGTCACCCCTGCAAAGTGGAGTTGGCTCAGAAATGGGCATTTTGTCACACGCCGCAAAACGTCCCTTTCTCTCCTCGCATCGAGAAGTGTGTCCTGTGACGCACCACCATGCGGAATCACCTTTAGGGCCAAGTTTTTGTGTGTGACAGGATCATACACAAGGTACACTTTTCCGGAACACCCACTTCCTATCTTCCTTTTGTATATCAGTCTGTCGATATCCACAGGCCTGTCGACACCCCACTTGGTATTATCTACTATGTCGACATCTGCTTCGTCACTCAAGCAAGAGGAGCCGCTGTCCTCGTTATCGGTAGAGGAACTGCTGTCCTCGTTATCGGTAGAGGAACTGCTGTCCTCGTTATCGGTAGAACTGCTGTCCCCATGATAGGCAGAACGACCAGCTTCTCTACGCTGCGCAGAGTCGCCATCCTCGGGATAGGCAGGGCTGGTATCTTCGTAACGGTCAGATCCCTCTTGACGAGGTTGATCCTGGCCGTTGTCATCTGCCTGATAACCATCCTCAAGTACAGCCACAGGCTTTCCCGCTGACCTTTCCGTTGAACGCAACGTACAAATAATGCGGACTTTACGCCCATCTAAAGTTGTCTCCACTGAACAAACGGCATCCATTTTCCAAGCGACGTACAGGCGACAGATCAAAATCAAAACGGAGAAAGGTAACAAGGAAAAGCTGGAACGTCACTGGATCAGCCAGCTGGCCACGATGAGTCGCTGTGCCAAGAAGACCGTGCAGACAAAGACTCTGGTCGAAGACTCCTGTCCGTGGAACCCACTGTGTGGAGGATGAGGATGCCAGAGGGGGTGTTGTCCGTTCCTTCACACACGCGGTGGCGACGGGTCCGGTCGCTGGCGCAGGTCCCTCGCCCTGAAACACCGCAGAAACAGAAACGACATTAAAAAAAACAAAAAACCCTGTCAAACATGTTACATGTCATAAAACCTTTTAACCCTTCGACTCCCGCACCCTATCTACCAAATGCAAAAAACAACAACTTAACCCTTTGATTCCCTGACCATATCCACCAGCTTCCTGCATCTTTCTTGTCTTGTAATATTAACCTTTTGGCTCCCACACCCTATCCACCAGACTACAAAAACTTAACCCTTTGATTCCCTGACCTTATCCACCAGCTTCCTGCAGGAAGCTGGTGGATAGGGTCAGGGAATCAAAGGGTTAAGTTTTTGGCTTTGCTAGCGTGGCTGACAATGCTGGTGGACAGGGTGCGGGAGTTAAAGGGTCAATATAGCGAACTGACGACTTGTTTTTGACCACAAGAAGGAAAGAAGAAAAGTTGATTTAAATTAACCCTTTGACTCCTGCGCCCTGTCCACCAGCATCCTGTGTTGTGAACCATGCTAGCAAAGCAAAAACTTAACTCTTTGATTCCATCACCCTATCCACCAGCTTCCTGAAGGAAACTGGTCGATAGAGTGAAGAAGTCAAAGGGTTAAGTTTTTGCAGTTGATGGATATGGTGCGGGAGTCAAAGGGTTAACCTTAAACAGAATTAGAACAAGACAACGTCTTCTACTCTTTTAGTCTTCTCGAAAAAATAAAAAGGAAACTTATTTCCTATCATCCGGACGGGGCAGTGTGTGTGTGTGTGTGTGTGTGTGTTGTGTGTGTGTGTGTGTGTGTGTGTGTGTTTGTGTGTGTGTGTGTGTGTGTGTGTGTTTGTGTGTGTGTGTGTGTGCGTTTGCGTGCACGTGTGTGCGTGCTGTGTGTGTGTGTGTGTGTGTGTGTGTGACTGTGTGTGCGTGTATGCACATGTGTGTGTATGTGTGTGCGTGTATTTTTTTTGCACGTGTGTGTGTGTGTGTGTGTGTGTATGCACATGTGTGTGTATGTGTGTGTGTGCGAGATTATTTCAGGTTCACCTGACAGATAGGTGTGAGTTGTGTGTGTGTGTGTGTGTGTGTGTGTGTGTGTGTGCGTGCGTGCGTGTGTGTGTATGTGTGTGTGCGTGCATATACATATGTGTGCGTGTATGTAAGTGTGCGCACGTGCATGTATGTCTGTATATGCGGGTGCGTATATGTACATGAATATGTGTGCGCGTATGTGTGTGCGCGGCGCGCGCGCGCGCGCGTGTGTGTGTGTGTGTGTGTGTGTGTGTGTGTGTGTGTGCGTTCGAGATTATTTCATACTGACCAGAGAGGGAAGAGTGAGTGTGTGTGTGTGTGTATGTGAGTGTAACTCTTTGTGTGTGTGTGTGTGTGGTGGTCATTGGTTTAATGTCTATTCACTTAAGTGATTTTAGACAAATAAACAAAAAAAAAGTAAATAAATAAATAAAAAATAATAAATGCTAATAACAATGATAATAATGATAAATAAATAAATAAGTAAATAAACAATTGAATAAATGAAAAATTAAGTACGTAAAAAAAGCGATGTGGGGAAGGGGAATAGAAACCGGAAGAGCAAATGCACATGTTTATGTGTAGTTATTCATGGTTAAAAAATAAAAAAAAAGAAATTTAAGTTCAAATTCATATCACTTACAGCCCACTCGAGCAGCAAAAAAAACATATTCGGGCTAAAACCAAGTGAAAAACAAGTATGAAGCAAGGACAAGGCAAATGTCAGAGGGAAGCGTAAACATAACAAATGAAGTAGCATACTACAACAAATATTTACAATAAACTAGCTAACTGTAACCATGAACAAGAAGATGTGTGTGTGTGTGTATGTATGTGTGTGGGTGTGTGATGTGTGTGTGGGTGTGTCGGGGAGGGGTAGGGGGTAGGGGGTAGGGTAGGGGGTAGGGGGTAGGGGAGGGGATGGGGGAGGGTAGGGGAGGGGGAGGGGGTATTGCCAACCATGTTAGCAAAGCAAAAAGTTAACCCTTTGATTCCCTCACCCTTTCTATCAGCTTCCTGCAGGAAGTTGGTGGAAAGGTGGGGGTATCAAAGGGTTAAATTTTTGTTGTTGGTAGATAGGGTGCGGGAGTCAAAGGGTTAAGCCGGCACATAAATCTATGAGCCTGCAAAAGTCCTGTAG
Organism: Monoplex corrugatus; assembly: GCA_030674185.1. Taxonomy (NCBI): domain Eukaryota; kingdom Metazoa; phylum Mollusca; class Gastropoda; order Littorinimorpha; family Ranellidae; genus Monoplex; species Monoplex corrugatus. The sequence goes on along the minus strand of CM060311.1, from coordinate 72,993,307 downwards.
CGTCCATCATCCATTCATTCATCCATCTATTCGGTGGATCAGGAGAACCGAAAATAACATTGCTCTCACAATGCTCAAAAACTTTTTAAGGCTTCTTTAAAAAAATTTTTCGCTAGTCCTCGTATACTCTGAGAGTGGTAGGACTTTAAAACTTTCAGAACTGAACTGAACAGTCCTGTAGCGGGCCCCAGTAGCTTCAGTTGGTCGAGCATCGGATTCACATGCTAATAGTTGCGGGTTCGAATCCCGGAGTGCGCTACATTAAATCTAGACTTCCTATTGTCTCATCTTAACATCATTGTTGTTCTGGTGGTATTATCAATCTAGGATTAGATAACCACTCCCTTCCCCCACTTTCCTGGGATGGTTATCCCCGTCGGCCATATCACCCGAGGTGGATGATGACGTAAAAACTGAACCAAATCAATCAATCAACGGTATGCCGACTCATTCTACGTAAATCATGATCTTCCTCGGAGCTAACAACAGATTCACGCATCACCGTTGGTTAACATTTCGAACTTTCCAGGGCTGGCCAAATTTACTCGTCCGTTCGCCAGAGACGACTGAGTAAAAAGAAGACAGGCGGACAAGTTTAAATCTCATCAGATCCAGGTGGAAGGAGAACCGAATAAAGCATCAATTTCTCACAATGCTACTAAAGTTTGTACAGGCTTCTTTGAGCAATTTTTTTCGCTAGTCCTCGTATAGGCATATTCTGAGAGTGGTAGGACTTTAAAACCTACAGAATAGAACAACAAAGTTGAAATCAACATAACTTAAGCCATAACAAGTGTGAGTGCCTGCGTTCAAAGGCGCGGGCACCAGTAGCTCAGTTGGTTGAGTGTGGGATTCACATGCTAATGGTTGTCGGTTCGAATCCCGGGGTGCGTTACATTAAATCTGGCCTTCTGACTGTCCCATCTTAACATCACTGTTGTTTTGTTGATGTCAGTATTGGCTTTAGATAGGTCCCGCTTCCCCCACTTCCCTGGGATGGTTATCCCCGTCGGCCATATCACCTGAGGTGGGTGTCGATGTAAAAACTGAATCAAATCAATCAATAAAAAGTCCCATCTTAGCATCATTGTTCTTCTGGTGATGTCGATGTAGAATTAGATAGGTCCCCCTTCCCCCACTTCCCTGGGATGGTTATCCCCGTCGGCCATATCACTTGAGGTGGGGGTGTCGACGTAAAAACTGAACCAAATAAATCAATCAACAGTATGGTGACTCACTCTATGTAAATCATGATCTACCTCGAACCTAACAACAGATACGCGCATCGCCGTTGGTTGTTCACATTTCGAATGTTCCAGGTCTGGCGAAATTTACTCGTCAGGTTGCCAGAGGCGACTGAGTAAAAAGAAGGCTAGTGGGCAAGTTTGACCCTTTGACTCCCGCACCCTGTCCACCAGCGTCATGCATCGCCAACCATGCAAGCAAAACAAAAACTAAACCCTTTGATTCCCTCACCCCATCCACCAGCTTCCTGCGGAATGCTCGTGGATGGAGTGAAGGAGTCAAAGGGTTAATTTTTTTGCAGTTGGTGGATAGGGTGCGGGAGTCAAAGGGTTAAATCAAGATAAATAAAGCCAAATCAAGTGTGACTGCCCGCGTTCAAATAAAAAAGGTACCAGGAAAAAGAAAACGAAAATAGAATCAGAGCGTGCATTTAACCCTTTGACTCCCGCACCCTGTCCACCAGCATCTTGCATTGCCAACTATGTTAGCAGAGCAAAAACTTAACCCTTTGACACCTTCACCCTATCCACCAGCTTCCTGCAGGGTGAAGTTGTCAAAGGGTTAAGATTTTGCAGTTGGTGGATAGAGTGCAGAAGCCAAAGGGTAAAACCTATTGCAAGACAAGAAAGGCGTGAAATTTTCGGCCAACCGTCCTTTGTGTTTGTTGTTTATTTGTTGTGTGTTGTCTTTCGTTTACGCTTGACAAAGGCCGGTTGGCTGACAATTTGTGCCTGTCTTGTCTTGTCTTGTTATATGGAATACGTGTTTTGATTATACTTTCGTGTTTTTCTGGTTCAAAATGACTTGTCCACCGAGCAAATGAAAATTCTGCCTTCTGTAGTCATATTCTGTAGTCATATATATATATATATTTTTTTTATAGTTTTGCAGCCAGAATCCGATTTGTTTATTGTGCAACCAAATCCAGCTTATTTATTCACAGATTGATTCGTTTGCTTTTTTAGTGTTTAGAAGAAAATTTTGTTTTACAAAGCTTTTATTTAAACAAAAAAAAAAAAAAAAAAATGTTGACACATGAACTCCGCACAAACAATCCTTCCAGTCTGCAAAGAAAGCATTTGATAAACTTGTCCATAGTGCAAAGGTTTCATTCTATAATGCTAAAATTACGTCTGCCACAACTTTTAAACAGCTCTTCAACATTACTAACACTCTTCTCTGTAAAACTAAAAACAGCCCTATACCTTCTCATGTTCCACCTGCTGACCTTCCTCTAGCATTCTCCAACTTCTTTAATGGGAAACTTTTTGACATTCGTGATAGTCTCGATTCGCAAAATACCCCTCCTCTTTCAATGCCTGAACCAACCTTCTCTGGCTGTCCACTGACATCCTTTCAGCCTGTCTCTGAGTCTTTTGTGAAGAAAACTATCAAGGACTCTGCTATCAAAACCAGTGAATTAGACCCCCTCCCGGCTTCTGTTTTGACACAATGTTTGGATACTCTACTCCCATTCTTTACATCTGTCATCAATCATTCACTGGTGTCAGGCATCTTCCCAAGCTCATTCAAATCAGCTATTGTCAAACCTCTCCTAAAGAAACCTTCTCTTGATCCAGATATTCTCAAAAACTACCGGCCTGTCTCCAATCTCCCCTTTCTTTCCAAGGTAACTGAAAAAATTATTTTACACCAACTTCTAGAACATCTTGAATCAAACCATTTATTATATCCCAATCAGTCAGCATATAGATCAGGACATAGCACTGAAACTGCTTTATTGAAAATTGTGAACGATCTTCTGACATCCCTTGATGATGGTGACATTTCTCTTCTCTCTCTCTTAGATTTGTCTGCTGCCTTCGACACTATAGACCATGAGATACTGCTTTGGCGCCTCCACAACTGCTACGGAATTTCTGGCTCCGCTCTCTCCTGGTTTCAGTCATATCTCTCTGACCGCACACAGACTGTATCTGTAAATGGCTTGCCCTCACCTCCCTCAGCCCTCAGATATGGCGTTCCTCAAGGATCCGTCCTGGGTCCAGTTCTCTTTGTTTTGTACACGCAGCCTCTCGCAAATATTATTCTCCGCCATTCTGTATCACATCATAGCTTCTCAGATGACAATCAAATTTACAATTCTGGTCCCATCTCTAATGTAAACAACATCGTACAAACCACTAAAGCCTGCATTTCCGACGTGAAAGACTGGATGACTTGCAACAAATTACAACTAAACCAAGACAAAACTGAAATGATTTTCATTACTCCTAAAAAACTTCTCAACTGTGACTTAATTCCATCTTCCATATCACTGAATGGGACAGACATCACCCTCTCCCAAAAAGTTAAGAATCTAGGTGTCACCATCGACAACACTCTTAACTTTCAGCAGCATGTCTCAAACATCTGTCGTGTCTGTTACCTTGAACTTCGTAGAATAGGTTCCATCCGTCATCTCCTTACTCTCGAAGCTACTAAAATATTAGTTTGTGCTTTCGTTCTTTCTCGTCTTGACTATTGTAATTCCCTTCTGTCTGGTTCCCCAAAACAGCTCCTTGACAAACTTCAGAAAGTACAGAACCATGCCGCTCGGCTAGTATTTCGGTCTTCCAAATTTCAGCATGTCTCTCCTCTTCTCCAAGACTTGCATTGGTTACCTGTGTTGAAAAGGATCCAACATAAAATTGCTGTTCAGTGCTTCAGATACTTCGACAATTCTATTCCCTCTTACCTGTCTGAATATCTTCAACTATACGTTCCATCTCGTCATCTTCGTACCTCAGCCGATACCCGCTTATTTCGAATCCCAACTTTTCGAACAAAATCATATGGTGAGCGATCCTTTTCTTTTCAAGCCCCTTCCTCATGGAATTCACTTCCCTACCCGCTGAGGCACAAAACAAGTCTTCAGTCATTTAAATCTGGCTTGAAAACGCATCTCTTTCCTCTCTGAAATTTATTAACCTAAAAGAGCTATGCTGTCTGCGCGCTAGCGTGCTTCTGTGTATGTTATTGCTGTGCGCCTATAGATATGTCTCGGGGTGGGGGGAGGATATGTGTGTGTGTGCCAGAGAGTAGGTACTAATATTTGATATTATTAACGGTGT
>CM060311.1:72969509-72988888 GCA_030674185.1 Monoplex corrugatus | reverse complement strand
ACTATTCAACAGATCTCTGAGTGTTATTTTGTCTAAAGATTCGAACCCCAAAGATCAAACAAGGTCAAGTGAAGGGGGAAGACAAACATCCCAAGGATATCAAAATGCACATGAAAAAAACTGCAGTCGAGTCGATCGCTTGTTAAAACAAAACACACAGATATTCCACGGTAACTATTTCTCTTCAAAATAAACCCATCTGTTAAGAGAATGTACTGAGTTCATTTGGAGAATATAGTTATCCAAAGTGAGATAATTTTATTAAAACTATCTGCACTTATTTAACCCTTTGACTCCCGCACCCTAACCACCAATTGCAAAAACTTAACCCTTTGACTCCCTCACCCTATCCACCAGCGTCTGCAGGAAGCTGGTGGATAGAGTGAGGGAATCAATGGGTTAAGTTTTTGCTTTGCTAGCATGCTTGACAACGCCGGATGTTGGTGGACAGGGTGCGGGAGTGAAACGGTTATTTAGGACCCTCACCCCTCTTGGGATACAGCCGTCAATAACAGACCTCCATAGTCTTCTGTCCTGTGCTTTTGTCTCTATCTGTCTCTAGGTAAGGCCCACCATTCTAGCGTCTGCTTGGCAGTCTCTTGGCCAGGAGTTTCTTGGCTGGCCTGTCTTTCTCTTCTCTTGTGGGTTCTATGTCAGGGCCTGTCTGGTGATACATGACGCTGGTTTATGTAGAGTGTGCCCAGTTCATTCCCATCTTCTTCTTCAAAGTTCGCTTTCTGTAGGCAGATTAAGTGTCTTTTTCCACAGATTGATGTCGCTGGTCTTATCTGGCCAGTGAATCTGCAGGAATCTTTTCAGACATGCTGTTGATAAAAGTCTGCTCTTTATTGATGATAGCTCCTGATGACAGTTTTTGTCATCCTCCATATTTTGGCACCATACAACAGCACTGAATTTATGCTGGAACTGAAAGGCCGGCTTTTGGTTTGGTGTGGCAGCACTCTGGAGCTACATATATTCTTGAGGTGTACAAAGGCTGCTCTGGCCTTGCCAATCCTTGATTTGACATCTACATCTGTGCCGCCTCACTGCCGCACAACCGATATGTTATACGGTTGTGATGCGTGGACAGTCAACAAGCTAAGCCAGAACAAGACTGAGGCAGCCGAAATATGGTTTCTAAGAAGAATGTTGAGAGTTCCATGGACAGCAAAGAAAACAAACGAGACAATCTTGATGGAGGCAGACACAAGAAGATCATTCATAAGGAAGATTAGGAAAACACAGGCAACATTTATAGGCCTTTCTATTGGGAAAGGGGAATTAGAGCACCTGGTCACAACAGGAAAGCTGGAGGGAAAGAGAGCACCAGGCAGACCCAGGGAAAAAATATTGGACAGACTTTAAGGGTGGCAGAGGACAGAGACTGAGAGAGCGTGGAAGATGTGCTTGCGGCAACAAATGATAGATACATATGGAGAGCCATGATTGCTAACACCATGCGGCAGGGCACTTGATGATGATCTGTGCAGCCTCACTTGCACCGAGTTGCCTGTCTGGAAATTACACAATTTTCCTGCACTGAGACATCCTCAGAAAACATACGCAATCCATCTCTCATATCTGCCCTATACGTTCTATGAATATAAAGAGAAGTAATGGCAAAGTAATGTGAGGAAATATCCCATGTCTACGAGGCAGGGAATCTGACATCTTACTCAGTTACTGACAAGAGAAAACCAACAGTCATGACACACAGGGACTATAGTTTTGAATGGCAGGAAAGACTGCACGGATATGCCACTTTGCAATGCACTTCCAATGACAAGAAACTCTTCTTTCTCTCTCTTTTTTTTCTCAACACACACACACACACACACACACACACACACCACACACACACACCACACACACCACACCACACCACACAACACAACACACCATACAAATACACACGTGCGCACGAACAAACTCCCCACTCACATCATATATACACCCAACACACACACACACACACACAAACACAACAACAACAACAAAACACACACACACACACACACACACACACACACACACACACACACATTCACGGAGGGACAGATGGGGAAGGGAAGGCAGCGAGGATTGATCAGGTAAATGGGGTTAGTGGCAGTGGCAGTGCCAGAGTTTTAACCCTTTGACTCCCGCACCCTGTCTATCGCCGTCCTGCTTCGACAACTATGCTAGCAAAGCAAAACTTAACTCTTTGACTCTCTCACCCTATCCAGCAGCTTCCGGCAGGAAGCTGCTGGTAGGGTGAGGGAGTCAAAGGGTTAAATTTTTGCAGTTGGTGGATAGGGTGCAGGAGTCAAAGGGTTGATGCTGTATAATGGTCGTTTCTGTTGTAGCAACCTCAAGTGTTCACCTAACCAGCCACCACAACTAACGATCCCCCACACCTCTCCCCGTTTTCTCTCTTGCCTGTCCTTCCTCTTTCAGTCTTGTTTATTAACTCTTACATATGGCTTGTTTAAGCTTTAAAGATCATGCCGACTTTAGCAACAGCAGGCCTGAAAAACTCACCAAAAAAACACTAAACTGTAACTGGCTAGAGCCTACTGAACTGTGTCATTATCGTAACAGTTGGAAGACAAAAAAATATACATAACTGTGTGTCCCATCCTGCCTTTATCTTGCTCTCTCCATCACCCACTTCTGTCTCACTAATCTCTCACACAACAAAAACTTCAAACACAGCTTCACGTTCACTGGACTGAAATCGAACGATCAATAGCAGGAGAAAACATAGCTGAAGGAAAACAAAGGAGGTATAAGGCCAACAAGGTTTCCTTACACAGCCAAAGTAACATGGCCGCAGGAATGGGAAGATTGGGGTGGGAGTGGGGGGTGATCACCAACGCCATACGGCAGGGCACTTGATGATGATGATCTGTGCCGCCTCACTTGCACTGAGTTGCCTGTCTGGAAATTACACAATTTTCCTGTACTGAGGCATCCTCAGAAAACATACGCAATCCATCTCTCATATCTGCCCTATACATTCAATGAATATTAAGAGAAGTGATGGCAAAATAACGTGTGGAAATGTCGCATGCCTACGAGGAAGGGAATATGATATCTTACTGACAAGAGAAAACTACAGTCCTGACACACAGGGACTATAGTTTTGAATGGCAGGAAAGACTGCTCGGATATGCCACTCTGCCGGGCACTTCTAATGATAAAACTGAGTGTGGTGTGTGTGTGTGTGTGTGTGTGTGTGTGTGTGTGTGTGTGTGTGTGTGTGTGTGTGTGTGTGTGTGTGTGTGTGTGTCTTTCTCTCTCTCTCTCACTCACCCCCCCCCCACACACACACCACACCACCACACCAACCCAAACCATACCACACCAACCACCACACCACACCACCCATACTACGACCAAACACACTCCACCACAAACCCCACCACATACATTACACTCAACAACGCGCACCACAAATCCCACTCACATAAATACACACTCAACAAGCACACAAACAACACACAACACACAACAACAACACACACACACACACACACACAACAAACACAACACACACACACACACACACACACACACCACAAATTCACGGAGGGACAGGTGGGGGGAGGGAAGGCAGCGAGGATTGATCAGGTAAATGGGGTTAGTAGCAGTGGCGGTGCAAGAGTAACCCTTTTACTCCCGCACCCTGTCTACCACTGTCCTGCTTTTATCAACTATGCTAGCAAAGCAAAACTTAACCCTTTGACTCTCACACTATCCAGCAGTTTTTGCAGTTGGTGGATAGGGTGCGGGAGTCAAAGGGTTAATGCTGTATAATGATCGTTTCTGTTGTAGAAATCTCACGAGTTCACCTAACCAGTCACCACAACTAACAACCCCCCCCCCCCCCCACACACACACACCTCTCCCCATTTTCTCTCTTGCCTGTCCTTCCTCTTTTAGTCTTGTTTATTAACTCTTACATATGGCTTGTTTAAGCTTTAAAGATCATGCCGACTTTAGCAACAGCAGGCCTGAAAAACTCACCAAAAAAACACTAAACTGTAACTGGCTAGAGCCTACTGAACTGTGTCATTATCGTAACAGTTGGAAGACAAAAAAATATACATAACTGTGTCTCCCGTCCTGCCTTTATCTTGCTCTCTCCATCACCCACTTCTGCCTCACTAATCTCTCACACAACAAAAACTTCAAACACAGCTTCACGTTCACTGGACTGAAATCGAACGATCAATAGCAGGAGAAAACGTAGCTGAAGGAAAACAAAGGAGGTATAAGGCCCAACAAGGTTTCTTTACACAGCCAAAGTAACATGGCCGCAGGGATGGGAGGGGGGGGTGGGGTGGGGGTGGGGGTGGGGTGGGGGTGTTGGAAGGAAGAGGCAGAATTGTGAAACACTTGCTCTCTTTCACAGGATCAACAGAAACAGAAAAGAAGATAGTCAAACCATACCAATAACCACTTTTTTAAATGATAAAAGTAAGTTTAAAAGAGTTTTAAGATGACGAAGATGATGATGATGACGACGACAACGACGATGATGATGAACAAAAAGGTGGCAAGCAAGCTGAAGATATTTTGACACATAAGAGAAATAAATTTTTGACATTTTCACACACACACAAACACTATGGGATGAGTGAGCGGGATCAGGGGAGTGAGATGTACGGAAGGAAAATGTATGTATGTAAAAGCATGTGTGTGCGATGACATTTCCCTCTATTGTTTCATAAAATACTTCCTATTTACATCAAAGGCTACAGTCGCATGAAGCTTGTTGACTATATAGAGCGCCTTAACCACAGTCTATTATCCGTGACCTTCCCCCACCAATTCAATCTTAACTCGCAGTCATTCGAACAGCACTAGGAGCTGAACAGGTGACTTAGGGTCTATCTTGGAAATTTTGACTTTTTCTCAAAACTGATTTCTGTGGACTATAATCTATTCCCCACAGATTTTTTTTTCTTGAAAAAATATTATTAATCAATTCAAAGTGGTACTCTAATGCACTGATCGCAGCAGAAAGAACGCAATTTCCTACCAAAAGTACCCATTTTTGACTCTTATTACGAACTGTAACCTGTACATACCCCCACATGTAATATACTGACAGAAAGCTCTTTGGTGCACCTTTCAGATAATGATATCTAAAATTAGAAACAAACGGGTCAAAACCACCAAAGAAAGAAATTTAAGGAAAATGTGTAGGAGAGTACATAAAAACTTTAGAGGCCGTTTTCTCAAAATGGCCGTCATACAACTTAACAACTTTAAATATACACAACTTCTACATTTTTTTGAGTACAAGCTTTATTCAAGTACCAAAATAATCAGCAGAATGTACACTTTCCAGTGATATGTATATCTCAAAATACCCAAAATGCTAGTTAAGACTGATTTCGTGCTGGCAGGTCACATTCATTTTGTTTTATATAAATCTTTCTTGTATAATGCTATTTTCTAAACTCCTTTGGACTCACTGTGCGATACACATAACACACTTTTCACTGGATCATAGAGAACTCAAGCTTAATTAAGGCGAGTTGACTGCGTTCCACTTTGTTGTTGCACGTCTTTGGTGGGCACGCGTACAGGAATGTTTTCATGTTTCCATTAAATCGGCCATGGAAACAGCTTCTAGAAACTGTATGTTGTGTGTGGTGTGTGATTATATATATATTTACATAGTCGACTATCGTGGTCGATTAAGTCCAACCTAGCACTTTATTCAATTGTGTACCCTCATGTGGAATCTCAGGCCAAGTTTGCCATTTGAGTTTCTCCATACCATGCTGACCGATAATGCCAGCCCATGCTGTATGATTTGAGCTGATTTTCGCATTGAAATCCCCCAGGATGATCAACTTATCACCTCCAGGTACGCCGCGTACAACTTCATCAAGCTGTTGGTAGAAGGCTTCTTGTTTTTATCTTGGTTTGTTATGGTGGGGCATAGACACTTATCAAAGTAATCCAAATGAGTGTGACTGCCTGCGTTCAAGCAGGCAAAACCAGAAAAAAACAAAAACAAAAAAACCCACGAAAATATATAAGAACGTGTATTTAACACAAGACAAGACAGGCGCAAATTTTCGGCCAAGTTGGCCTTTGTCAAGCGTAAGATCACAAACAAACAAACACCAGTTACAAAAGTTAGGAGAAAAAGACTGAAACGTCCCTGCTGCTCCGTCCAGTCCTTTTCTCACACTGGACGGAGCAAGCAGGGACGTTTCAGTCCTTTTCTCCTAATTTTTGTATCTGGTGTTTGTTTGTTTGTGATCTTACGCGGACAAAGGCCAGATGGACCGAAAATTTGCGCCTGTCTTGTCTTCTTGTATTAAATACGCGTTCTTATTCTTTTTTTCGTGTTTTTTTCTGGTCCTACTTCTCAAAGTAGCATATGCATTGTCTGGTAAGGAGACCTCACGGTCATGATTCTGTCATTGATGCCCTGGGGCTTTGACTCAAGCCGAGAGACGAGAGGGGTCCTTACTGCCAAGCCATCACCTGCCTTCCTTTCAGCTTTACGACCTAACCAGTATATAGTGTATCCTGGTCCAACCCCGCTTAATTGACCCTTGTCTACAAATCTTGTCTCGCTGAGGGCAGCAATGTCAACTTTGTATCTTTGGAGCTCTCGTGTTACCAAGGTGGGTTCTTCTTTCTGGTCGGTTGGCCTCTTTTCTATCTAGGAGAGTTCGCACGTTCCAAGCAGCAACAATCAAAGGCTTAGCAGTCCGCTTCATTTGGCAGTAGCCTGTCCGAACCCAGAGATTCTTAGCACCCTCTCCTCCCTTCCTCGTCTGCCCGCTACCATGAGCAGTGGTTCAGGAGCAGCTGAGGACTGAGGGCCACGTATGTCTACGTATGTCTGTCATGTTTGTGAGGGGGGTTGGCTCTAGGTGCCATGCGCATATGTAAGTTGCTGTTGTTTGCGCAGAGCCTCAGCAACTCTCTCCACCTGCCTCCACAAGTCCAGGGCAAACAGAGGTAAGACAGCTGTTCTCATAGGAGACACAGACGGCTGAACAGTAGATGGCAAGTCGCAGCATATGGCCAAAACAAAAAGCAGCACTCTGTGGCAATGCCCTTTATGCAGTATGCGGCTGCGGGATTTTCTGTCTGGGTTTACTCCCATAGCCTTTCCTTACCCAAGGGGTAACCCACAAGGCAGCGGAGACAAGCGCAGGTCGTTCAGTTTACTGTCATACTGTAGCACAGACTTCGCTCTGAACTGTACACTGGATGAAGGGTGGTAAAACTCAGGAAATAGTGATTACTGCCAAGAACAGGCTATACTGTATTTCTTTTCATGCGTTCCAAAAAAAAAGTGTTGTCTCGGATACGCACATGCACACTGTTCTGTCAGACCCACAATGTGCAGGTGTTATGTTGTTTCACACGCATAGTCTGCACACTCTGTTTTCGCAGAGTTCATAATCCATTTTCAGCGGTGGGCATGCCGGGCATTTTCGCGTTTACGAAAGCCACCGAGCACTGACATGCTTTACAGTGCCCATTTGATGCTCTGCACGCGTATGCTCACAAACCAGTCTGCTCCATCGTATCTTTCCGACAACATCAACATTTATATGCCACCTCGCACCTTGCGCTCAGCTTCAGACACTATTTCCCTTCAGGTCCCTAGATTTAAACTATCAAGTGTTGGCCAGCGTTCTTTTGCTGTCTCAGGACCGTCAGCCTGAAACAGACACCTGTACCCTTTCTGTTTTTAAATCCAATATAAAACCCCACCTCTTTTTCCAACAACGAATTCTACAACTACTTCTTTCCCTCAGTCTGTCTAAGTGTTGTAAGGTGGTCTTTGTCGACTGTAGGCGTATGCCTGGTGCGTGAGTGCGCTTTGACTTGAATTGCCAAGATTTGGCGCCGTATACATACTGTAATTATTACTATTATTACCTATATTCAGCCCCTAGCAGGCCTGAGCAAATTTTAATAAAAACAAAACAAAACAAAAAATCGAGATATTCGCCACCGTTTACTCAGTCACACAGGACGCTCTCAGGCAGAATCAAACTTGGACATTCTAATTGGATATCCGAAGCACGTCTAAACCATGTCGGCTGTTGCGTCCGTTTATTATTTACAGGCTACTAGAAAGTTAAACCACGTCATTTATACTAAAGGCGTTGACCCGGCTATGTTACATGTCAAAGCCACATATTTATGAAGAACCGACACGGAATTAGAGCACAAAAGCTGCATAAAACAGAGCACAATGACCGGTCTTTCGAACCAAATGGAAATCAAAAGCTTTTTGTCTAAGGACAACAGGATTCCTTCTTGCACCTTTTTATAAAGCATTCAGTAAAACTTGCCCTTTGCTTCTCTTTCATTTGCTGGTTGGGCAACAACAGCATAAGCACCAGAAAGACGGGGTAGGAAATAATTGATGAGCAATCACCTTGCCGTGTGTCTTTAAATTGATTTTCTACATTAAAAAAATTCCTGTTATGGAAGGAAAAAGCATCTGAATCAAGCGGTGTGCAAAACGCATGTCAGCAGTGTGTGTGTGTGTGTGTGTGTGTGTGTGTGTGTGTGTGTGTGTGTGTGTGTGTGTGTTGTGTGTGTGTGTGTGTGTGTGTGTGTGCGTGCGTATGTGCGGGCGCGCACGCGTGTGTGTGCTTGTGCGTCTACTGCATGTATGCATGTGTGTATGCACGTGCATGCATGCGTAGCTTTTTCCATCAGCAAGACAAAGTGGGAGTGCGACAGACTGACGTATAGACACGACTTTTAAATCGTATATCCACACCTGTCTCACACACACGCACGTAGGCACACGCACTGAACAGAGGAAAGGGGGACGGGAAGGAGGATAGGGAGCCAGATAGGGGGGAGGCAGAGAGAGGGAGAGAAGAGAGGGAAGGAAGGAGGGAGAGAGAATAAAAGTGAGAGAGAAATAGAGAGAGTGAATGAGATGGAGAGGAGAGAGAGAGAGAGAGAGAGAGAGAGAGAGAGAGAGAGAGAGAGAGAGAGAGAGAATGCGAGTGAGGGAGAGACAGACAGACAGAACAGAAACAGAGACAGAGAGACAGAGAGCACGCAATAACCACAACAGACGAACTGAATTTTTTAATATTTAATCTATCTGCTACTTTACCAATGAGTTAAGTGTGCCCCATCACCCAATCCAAATCTTGTTCTCGTAAATTAAACCCCCATTTCAGTCAGTGAAACAACCCCAGATCTCAGCTATATCCAAGACTGACGACTCTGTCTTTTCCAGGGGGGACACAAGGCGCGCGCACTTATGCATGCACGCTCATACACACACGCACAAACACACGCACAAACATACGCATGCGGTCCAAATGTTTCAGTCCGTCACAGATCTTTTAATCCCAGTTGGGACATGGAGCATAACAACAAATAAACAAAATGCTAACGGAATCAGCAGGTAAACATTATAAGCAGATAGAACTTAGAACAGTCCAAGAAAAACAACAACAAAAACAACAACAACAACAACAAAATCCATTTCAAACTGTCAAATACTCAAATGTCCTGAATATAAGTATGCAATTTTAGAACGTTTGATACATTTTGCTAATTTTAACTGATATTTACACACACACGCACGCACGCACGCACGCACGCGCGTGCAATCGCTCGCGCGCGCGCGCACACACACACACACACGCATACACAAATACACACAAACATACACAAACACGCACATTCTACACATGAACACACCCGTAATTCATTGCCAGAATTACAATCAAACGAGCATCAGTAGAATGGCCAGGAAGAAATTTTAACTTCTGCTAAACACTTTTTTTTTAATCCAAATGTTCGATTTCTTGCTGTCTGTCAGGGCATCAAATATAAAGTCACACAACTAACCATCAGATCGAATCTTGGTCATGATTTGATGATCTGAAACTTCTAGACATTGCTGAATTTAATCAGCAGAATCGGAGGCACAGTTCACAGAGTTTTCTACACCAGATAAAAAATGTATTTCAAGTTTACACATCCAAGCATCCATTTGAGCTTTGTGCATTGTTTCGTGTAACATATACAGTTGTTTCATGAAGACGGGACTGTACAGCACAATGTTTGGAATCCAAAACAAGTGTGACTGCCTGAGTTCAAGCAAACAGGAACCAGAAAAAACACGAAAAAAGAATAAGAACGCATATTTTTGTCAAACGTAAGATCACAAACAAACAAACACCAGATACAAAAATCAGGAGAAAAAGACTGAAACTTCCTCGCTGCTCTGTGCAATGTGAGAAAAGTAATAAACACTGGACGGAGCAGCACGGAAGTTTCAGACTTTCTCCAAATTTTTGTATCTGGTGTTTGTTTGTGATCTTACGCGTGACAAAGGCCAGTTGACGGAAAATTTGCGCCTGTCTTGTCTTCTTGTGTTAAATACGCGTCCTTATTCTTTTTCGTGTTTTTCTCTGGTTCCACAATGAGTTTCCGTTACCGGTTTTATGCGGGACTGGGCTGTTAGCCCAGTGCCCGACAACCAACGTGCAGGACTGGTGGATCGCGCTTTGTCAGGCCTTTAATCTTTGTCAGGCCTTTACATCTTTGTCAGGCCTTTACATCTTTGTCAGGCCTTTACATCTTTGTCAGGCCTCTAATCTTTGTCAGGCCTGACATCATTGTCATGCCTTTACATCTTTGTCAGGCCTTTACATCTTTGTAAGGCCTTTACATCTTTGTAAGGCCTTGACGCCTTTGTCAAGCCTTTACATCTTTGTCAGACCTTTACGTCTTTGTCAGGCCTCTACATCTTTGTCAGACTTTTACATCTCTGTCAGGCTTTTACATCTTTGTCAGGCCTTTACCTCTTTGTCAGGCTTTACATCTTTGTCACGCTTCTACGTCTTTGTCAGGCCTTTACCTCTTTGTCAGGCTTTACATCTTTGTCACGCTTCTACGTCTTTGTCAGGCCTTTACATTTTTGTCAGGCCGTTACATTTTTGTCAGGCCTTGACATCGTTTGTCAGGCCTTGACATCTTTGTCAGGCCTTTACATCTTCGTCAGGCCTTTACATCTTGTCAGGCCTTGACATCTTTGTCAGGCCTTGACATCTTTGCCAGGCCTTGACATCTTTGTCAGGCCTCTACATCTTTGTCAGGCCTTGACTCTTTGCCAGGCCTTTACATCTTTGTCAAGCTTTTACATCTTTGTCAAGCTTTACATCTTTGTCAGACCTTTTACGTCTTTGTCAACCTCTACATCTTTGTCAGGCCTTGACATCTTTGCCAGGCCTTTACACTTTGTCAAGCTTTACATCTTTGTCAGACCTTTACATCTTTGTCAGGCTTCTACATCTTTGTCAGGCTTCTACATCTTTGTCAGACCTTTACATCACTGTCAGGCCTTACATCTTCGTCAGGCCTTTACATCTTCATCAGGCCTTTACATCTTCATCAGGCCTTTACATCTTTGCCAGGCCTTGACATCTTTGTCAAGCTTTACATCTCTGTCAGGCCTTTACATCTTTCGTCAGGCCTTTACATCTTCATCAGGCCTTGACATCTTTGCCAGGCCTTTACATCTTTGTCAAGCTTTACATCTGTCAGGCCTTTACATCTTCGTCAGGCCTTTACATCTTCATCAGGCCTTGACATCTTTGCCAGGACTTGACATTTTTGTCAAGCTTTTACATCTTTGTCAAGCCTTTACATCTTTGTCAGTCTCTACATCTTTGTCAGACTTTTACATCTCTGTCGGTCCTTTACATCTTTGTCAGGCCTTTACATCTTTGTCAGGCTTTACATCTCTGTTCAGGGCCTCTACATCTCTGTCAGGACCTCTACATCTTTGTCAAGACCTCTAACATACTCTTTGTAGACCTTGAGATTCTTTGTTAGCCTTGACATCTTGTCAGGCCTTTACATCTTTGTCAGGCTTCTACATCTTTGTCAGGCTTCTACATATTTTGTTCACAGGGCTTCTACATATTTGTCAGGATTTTACATCTTTATCAGGCCTTTACATCTTTGTCAGGCTTTACATGTCAGGCCTCTACATCTTTGTCAGGACTTGACATCTTTGTCAGGCTTTTACATCTTTGTCAGGCTTCCACATCTTTGTCAGCCTTGACATTGTCAGCCTTTACATCTTTGTCAGCCTTTATGTCTTTGTCAGACCTTTACGTCTTTGTCAACCTCTGCATCTTTGTCAGGCTTTTACATCTTTGTCAGGACTTTACATCTTTGTCAGAACTTTACATCTTTGTCAGGACTTTACATCTTTGCCAGGCCTTTACATCTTTGTCAGGCTTTTACATCTTTGTCAGGCTTTACATCTCTGTCAGGCCTCTACATCTTTGTCAACCTCTACATCTTTTCAGGCCTTTACATCTTTTGTCAGGCTTTACATCTTTATCAGGCCTCTACATCTTTGTCAGGCCTTTACATCTTTTGTCAGGCCTTTACTTGTTTTGCCACGCCAATAGTGTACTTGCCTGAAAAAACTGAGGTTGAGTGTGATTGTGCACAGTTACCATTCGAGCCTTAGCTTCAGCATACTGACCCAGGCCACATTACTGTAAATGGGTACCTGTCCACCTTGAAAGATGGTAGTAAAACAGCAAGGGGTAAGAGATGCGCACTGCCGTATGATTTTTGCTCTGAGAGAAGTTAGGTCTCTATTTCTTTGCTCCCCCAGCAATCGCTTTAAAATGAGAAAATCCTTACCTTATTTTTTTGTTGTGTTGTTGTTGCTCGTTTTCGTATCCATAGTAGATTAATTGTGAAATAAAACAATTTTCTTTTAAGTATAAACTAGGAACTTTGCATCTCCTGGGCGGATATTGACTTCTCTAGGCAGTCACATTAAATTGATTTTCTGTGTGGTGTGTGGGGGATTGAAGCTGACACTCGTTAGCTCAGTCAGAGAAAAATGTTTAAAGATCAGTGGGTCCGGTCAAACTTTTGACAGCTCCACCCAGAACGGGAAGATTGAAGAGGACCTCCTGTGTGACGCCCAAAGCCCATCTGTCTTTCTCACCCAGCTAACCACCTCCCTCCATTTATCCTCTCTCATGACGTCTGGATACATGGCTCTGCATTTCAGCATGTGACCAGCTTATCGATCCTTCTTTTCGCATTCTCCTAGGAACAGTTTAGCCACTGAAACAAAAGCTTCCTGGGCTTTCTCCTGGTCTATGTCTCATCAATATTCACCGCTCCCTGACAGCCAGTGGCCCTCGGAGATTGGTAAACAGTTGCGGAAAATAAAAGAATGAGATCAGTACAGTACATGTATAAAACATAACAGTCCATTGTAGTACCAAGGAAACACACACAGGGCGATATTAAAAACATTAAGGGCCCAGTACACTATGCAGTACCAAGCAAACTCACACAATACGATACTGAATCAAGCCCAGCACAGTAAAATATTGCAACAATATAATTTTTCATTTAAGTGCTTTTAATAATAATAATAATATTTTTTTATTCATATATAGCGCAAAATCTTGATAAAATCAAATCTAAGCGCTGAGCGTATACATGCATACATACCTACATACATATGAGCGTATACATGCATACATACATGCATACATACTTACATACATAAATCTAAGCTGAGCGTACACATGCATACATACATACATACATAAATCTAAGCGTATACATACATACATACATACATACATACATACGTACGCACATGCATACATAATAATTACAATATTTATATAGCGCAAAATCTCGACAAAATCAAATCCAAGCGCCGAAAAGACACACACGCACACACGCACGCACGCACAACCACGCACACGCACGCACACACACACACACACACACACACACACACACACAACACACCACACACACACGCATGGCCACAAATGGGGAGAAAGAATAAAAGCAATAAAAGCAAGAATAAAACCAATGGAAAACCAAGAGAGCACATCATATACAATTATATATTAAAACAAAGTGATTCCCCTCCGAGCGGAGACAGGCTGCAGAGGGGGGTTGAGTGAGGTTAGGATTTTATGCAGAGAGAAAAGGTGAGTTTTGAGAGCGGACTTGAAAGAGGCAAAATTAGGTTGCTGACGGACTGAGAGAGGAAGTTTGTTCCAGGAGAGTGGACCAGAAACAGAGAAGGCTCGTGGACCATAGGTATTGAGCTTAGTGCGTGGAAAGCGAAAAGTCAGAGGATCGGAGGCAGAGCGGAGGGTACGTGAGGGAACATAGATCTCAAGTAGGCTTGACAGGTAATCGGGGGCTGCGTTATTGAGCTTTTGTTGCACATGGATGTCCTAGTTTGTACTGTATGCGCTTTGTTACAGGGAGCTGTTTTCAGACAGTTCAAGATTCACTCACTCACTCAACACACACTTCTCCTTTTCCCTTCTCTCTCTCTCTCTGTCTCCTCTAATATATTAATATATATATATATATATATAAAATCTTTTCTCTCTCTCTCCCCTTTTCTCTCTCTTTCCCTCTCCCCCCCTCCCCCCTTTTTTTTTTTTTCTTCTCATGTAGTTTTATCTCGCCTCTCCTCTTCTCTTCCCTTCTCTTCCTTAGGAGTCCTGTTGTTGCAGAAGTTAATCAACTACATCCCCCCGTGGGATGCCAGGGTCTCTTTCAGTATAAATAGTATCCCCACTTTCTGGAAATACTGTGCTAGAAATTTCCTCTTTTCTGTCACTTTCTTTGTTTCTGCCTTGTTCCTTTGCTTTCTGTCATTTCTTCCTATCATTTTCTGCCTTGTTGGTCCATTCACCTGCATGTGTTCGATAAAGTCTTGCGAACATTTTCTTAGGATTGATAATTTGGGTACATGTATTTAGTACATTTTTGGTTCTAGACAGGTGAGATATGCGGAAGCAATTTTAGGTAATATTTTGGTGTCTTAGGTACGCTTAAATTTGTATTCAGGTGTGTTTTTTAAATCCCCTGTGTGATAAATTGGACGGAGTGGTCAACGCTGGGGGCATGTCCTTAGATTATCTGCGCGAATGCATTGATATGTGTACTTAACTTTTTCTTTTTTTCTTCTTTCTTGTTGAAGTTTTGTATGTTTGAAGCTGTTAAAGCCCTGATACGGCTCTACACAGTCCGCTGGGCTTTAAACAACAATAACAAAAATAGTTAACCACATGCAGTATACGTACGAGAAGCGATGCACAGACGGTCTTTTTGCGATGCCATCAGATCGAAGTGTGTGTGTGTTGTGTGTGTGTGTGTGTGTGTGTGTGTGTGTGTGTGTGTGTGTGTGTGTGTGTGTGGTGTGTGTGTGTGTGTGTGTGTGTGGTGTGTGTGTGTGGTGTGTGTGAGTGTGTGTTTGATGAGTGTGTGTGTGTTTGCATGAGTGTGTGTGTGTGTTTGCATGAGTGTGCGTGCGCGTGTGCTTTTCCAATTGATCATGATTTTATTCTTCCTCCACAATCTCATCTTATGAAAGCAGAATGCTTTTGCATAGCATACATTTCGTTAATTATTCTGAATACTTTTAAGAAACAAAGAATACGAGAGCAAACTTTGCATTTTGAGTTTGAAGACCTTGCATATTCAAATGTAAGGATTCACCTGAAACTGCCCTTTTAATTCAAATACAGTTACATCCCACACAGGAGGAGCCAAGAAATCTCCTCTGACATATCTTGAGATACAGACACATGACAGAAACAGAGACTTGCCTCAAGTCGATTACAATCAGCTTCACAACCCTTTCCGCTCATTCCCATTTCGTTTTTAACCGTTTGACTCCCACACCATGTCCACCTGCATCCTGCATTGTCAACCATGCTCATCATCATCACCAAGTGCCCTGCCACATGGCGTTGGCGATCATGGCCCTCCATATGCATCTACCCTTGTTGCCGCAACCATGCTAGCAAAGCAAAAACTTTTGACTCCCTCACCTTGCAAGCTGGTGGGCAGGGTAAGGGAGTCAAAGGGTTATGGTTTTACAACTGACGAATAGGGCGCGGTAGTTAACGGGTTAAATGATCTTGGCGTTCGTTCATGAGGGGTTAATTGCATTCGAACAATTCCAAACGCGATCCACCCGAGTCTGCAAATAATTACCTGGCCAATTCTTTGAGGCCACGCAAAGTCCTGTGTGCTGGCAAGCTCTTGAAATGGGAACAGGAAACGGGATCTATGGAAAACAATGGCACCATTAGACTGATTGGAGCGTTTGCGTTGCAGGGTGGAACTGAACTCGAGACATGAGATCTCGAGACCAAGGCTCTATAAAAGAGCCATCAAGCCCACGATACAAAACCTGAGGCCCCCTGCTTGATGGTCGAACCCACAACCTATATGTTATCAGCGCGGCACTCTAACCAATGGAGCTTGTTAACAAAAGATTTTTTTTACAGGAAAATTGGCCCAGATAAAATCGTCTCAGAAGTGGAGGTTATTGGAACGGAGAAGAGAGTGGGGCTGTCAGACACAGGAATTATTGCAGGAAGAGACCAGTCTCCTGGGAAATCATCTTACAGCTCTTCTCTTTCTACATTTTCCTTCCTCCTTGTCTTCCAAGTGCTAGGGATTCGGAGCTGGTCTGGAAATTTATGGAATGGACATTTTCTGTTTTATGACAAAACAGTTTTGCTTTTTATGACTACATCTATTTTCTGTTTTATGATAATACTTTTTTTTATTCTGTTAATAACTAAATTTCTTGTTTATGTGCCTGTTAGTTATTTCACTTTGTTCGTTTTTGTTTGTTTGTTTGTTTTGTTTTGTTCTGATTTGAGCGCCGCTTCTCTGTGGCAATGAGCCCACACTGCATTCTCGTTCTACACCACCAACCCCCAAGTTCAGTCAGTCGAAGTTCCTATACATTAAAGCCACTCAGCAGAAGAGGAGACTTCGCCTAATGCTGGGTCACTTCCGAGGTGTTCAAAAGCGCTTGTTCTGTTCGAATTTATACAGGACACTGCCTACTTAAGTCCCTCTACTAGCGATAGCAATCACTCAGTCGCAGAACTAAACTGACTAGGAGACCCCCTGGTAAGGAGATATCCACCAAACCCTCCAACGACAGTCCCTATAAATCACTGAGACCTAAGACTCCAACTGTAATTCAACTCAAGCATCATCATCATCATGTGCCCTGCCACATGGCGTTGGCGATCATTCTATCCCTTGTTACCGCAAGCACATCTTCCACCCTCTTTGTCCTCAGCCACACTACAAGACCGTCCAATAATTTCTCTCTGGGTCTACCTGGTGCTTGCTCTCTTTCCCTCCAGCTCTCCTGTTGTGACCAGGTGCTCCAAATCCCCTTTCCTCATAAAATGGCCTATAAACGTTGCCTGTCTTTTTCCAATCTTTCATATCAATGACCTCCTTGTGTCTGCCTCCATCAAGACTGTCTCGTTCTTTTTTTCTTTTTTCTTCTGTCCATGAAACTCTAAACATTCTTCTCAGAAACCAAATCTCGGCTTCCTCAATCTTGTGGCTTTGCATGTTGACTCAGGCATGGAGGCGGAAAAAGAAACTGAAACTGAAGTCACATCAAGATGAAGGAATGAAAGGCCACAGAATCTGGGCCAATTTTCTCGATGTTTTGATTTATAATTTCATGATACTGGTGACAATGGTCATGATACTAAGGAGTTCCATCTAGGACTGGGACTGCTTGACAGAGCTGTACCCAAGCTTACTGTCATAATACATCCAGGTGTAAATAAGACTCAAGAGATACTGAAACCTGAAGTGTCGTTAGGAAATTTGAGCAACACTTTCAATGACATATCAATACAGTGGATTATACTTGGCTGTATGGTCCCAAGTCTTTTCAAAGAACCCAGTGCACGTTAACTATGGATAGGAACCGGTCTTTTGTTTTGCCTGATGGGGATTCGAACTCACTCCCAACGAAGAGTCTGTAGCATAACCACTTCGCTTTAGTAAAATGTACCTTGCTGTAATTGTTACTGAATTCAGTTTCAGTTTCAGTTTGTTGTTGAAATGGGATTTAAGGTTGGGAGGTCGTGATTATTAGTCTGCACATAAAGAGAGACGGCTCAAAGGAAGGAAGCGAGTCACAGAACCAATAAAGGATATCAACCAGAAGGAAGAGAAGAATGGGTCAGCATCTGGGGTCTGGCTGTCGTCCACATGTTGTGAGCAGGAAGCCAAGTTCAGTGTTAGTCCATGGCCCAACACCATCCTTCACACAGCTTTGTTGTATTGTGTACGGAGCCCAACAAGCCCCTGCCCTGTACCATGGGGGGCACAGGGGACTGGCACTCTATGCCCCGTATTAGACACAAAACTCCACTCTACCGGTACATTATGTCCTGTACTGACAACAACACACCACCCTCCTGGTATACCATACCCTGTACTGGCAACAACACACCACCCTCCTGGTATAATAATAATAATAATAATATATTTTATTTATATAGCGCAAAATCTTGATAAAATCAAATCTAAGCGCTGAGCGTATACATGCATACATACCTACATACATATGAGCGTATACATGCATACATACATGCTTACATACTTACATACATAAATCTAAGCTGAGCGTATACATGCATACATACATACATACATAAATCTAAGCGTATACATACATACATACATACATACATACATACGTACGCACATGCATACATAATAATTACAATATTTATATAGCGCAAATCTCGACAAAATCAAATCCAAGCGCCGAAAAGACACACACGCACACACGCACACACGCACGCACAACACACACACACACACACACACACACACACACACACACACACACACACACACACACACACACATGCATGGCCACAAATGGGGAGAAAAGAATAAAAGCAATAAAAGCAAGAATAAAACCAATGGAAAACCACAGAGAGCACATCATATACAATTATATATTAAAACAAAGTGATTCCCCTCCGAGCGGAGACAGGCTGCAGAGGGGGGTTGAGTGAGGTTAGGAATTTATGCAGAGGAGAAAAGGTGAGTTTTGAGAGCGGACTTGAAGGAGGCAAAAGTAGGTTGCTGACGGACTGAGAGAGGAAGTTTGTTCCAGGAGAGTGGACCAGAAACAGAGAAGGCTCGTGGACCATAGGTATTGAGCTTAGTGCGTGGAAAGCGAAAAGTCAGAGGATCGGAGGCAGAGCGGAGGGTACGTGAGGGAACATAGATCTCAAATAGGCTTGACAGGTAATCGGGGGCTGCGTTATTGAGGCTTTTGTAGCACATGGTGTCTAGTTTGTACTGTATGCGCTTTGATACAGGGAGCCAGTGAAGTTGTGCCAGGAGAGGAGATATGTGGTCAGCTTTTTTCTTTTTGAGTACAAGGCGTACAGCATTGTTTTGAATGCGCTGTAGGATGTGAATGGTGGAGGCAGGAAGACCAGACAGGAGTGAATTGCAATAGTCAATGCGAGACATTATGAAGGAGA
>CM060311.1:72906702-72963178 GCA_030674185.1 Monoplex corrugatus | reverse complement strand
TTAAAAAGGAGTACAATTCATAAGCTATGTTTTTCCATTTATGTTCTGTGTTATCAAATCTTCTCAGCCAGGAATGTTTTAAGGCTTCAATATATCTCTGTATGTCTGGTATGTTGAAACCATTTTTTATGCTTTTGTGGGTGGTTTTTCTGTTAATTCGGTTCCATTTACCATTCCAAACAAACAAAAAAACATTTTCTGAAATTTACTGACAAAATCATCACAGGAATCTGGGAGCAGAATCCAGAGGTGGATTAGTTTAGAAAGAATTAGTGATTTCAGCATAGCGACTCTTTCCAGTGGTGTTGTACTTCTCTTCATCCAAATTTTGAATGAAGCTTATACTTCTGATCATTTTTCAGCATAATTTATTTTTTCACATCCCTTTACATCTTCTGTGAACCATATACCAAATATTTTAAAGTTTTGAGAGTTCCAGTTTATATCCAAATGCCGCATATATCTGATGAATGAACATTTTTTTACTTCCTAACCAAACTGCCTGTGTTTTGTCAAAACAGGCCCTAAGAAATATCCAATTTTTAACAAGATGAATAGATTTCTCAAATGATGTTCTATCTCTAATACTGATCAGTTGGGCATCATCTGCATATTGAGTGATTTTATACTCTTTGCTATTAACCATAACGCCTTAAATATCTTCATCTTCTCTAATCATAACTGCCAAGATTTCTATACATAATACAAACAAATAAGGAGAGTGTGAGTCACCTTGTCTACATCTCTATCTATATGAAACCAGTCTGACGTTTGACCACTGATATAACTGTTGACTTTATGTTTTTATAGAACATTTCTATCCATCTACACAAATTTTTTTCAAAACCCATATGCTTTTATAACTGAACAAAAACTGTCAGTCTAATGAATCAAAACATGCAAAGTCAGAACAAGATTGAGGCATTTGAAATGTGGTTTCTAAGAAGAATGTTAAGAGTTCCATGGAAAGCAAAGAAAACAAACAAGACAGTCTTGAAGGAAGCAGACCAAAACGAGCATTAATGAAGAAGATTAGGAAAAGACAAGCAACATTTAAATACATTTTATGAGGCAAGAGATTTACGAGCACCTGATGACAACAGGAAAGCTGGAGGGAAAGAGAACACCAGGTAAACCCAGGGAGAAACCATTGGATGGACTTGCGCAGTGGATGACAACAGACAGGGTGGGAGAAGTACTTGCAGCAACAAAAGATAGATGCATATGGAGGGCCGTGATCACCATGTGGCAGTGCACATGATGATGAATGAATCAAAAGCTTTCTCAAAAGTCAAGGCAAAATGAAAGTCCAGGTAATTTTTCTTATATCCAAATAACTGAGCAAGTCACCAATTAACCTTATGTTGACTCCAAGATATCCATTTACAACAAAAACTCTCTGATCCTCATAAATTAAGTTTGGAAGTATTGTCTTAATTCTATTAGCAATACATGCAGATCCGATCTTATATAATATGTTAAGGAGTGAAATAGGTCTCCGATTCTTAACATACTCTTTTGGTTTATCTAGTTTTTGCCGAGTAAAACATCTAATTTGTTGATTATTTTCTCGCCACACATCTTTCAAGTTTATTTCTCGAATCATGTTTTACACCAACTCTTTTGCCTTTGGATTATTGGTATTGACATAATTATCGTAATCCAAATAAGGGTCAAGAACCAATTTACAGTCACCTACCAGTATCAAGTCTTGACTACTATATTTCTTGATATTTTCTTTTAATTTTCCATAATATAAAAAGTTATCTTTCTCTGGGCCATAAACAATTACCAAAATTATATCCTTCTCCAATAGTAGTCATGGATATCATGATGAAGTTGCCACTCTCAATCTTTTTCCATTTTGTTGATTCAGAATCCAAAGTTATTAACTAACACTGCCACTCCCCTTGCATTTGACTGATATGATGCAAACAAACAAACAAAAAAACACACAAAAAACACTTGTTACCCCCATTCAGATGAGATGTACCTTTCTAACTTAGCATTAAAATGTCTAGTGGGCACTAAATATTTTACGACTTTTTCTTCAGAAAATGAAAAACATCCCGTCATTTTTGAAAGTTTCCAAGTCCCTGACAATTCAGAGGTGATAATGTGGTATTTGTCACATTTAATGTAACCGTCAGCTGGAGATGTTTACAAACATTTTGGTAACACCACAATTTTCTTCATGTTTACATGTATGCACAAATATGTTTTTATTTGGACAAGTACATAAATATCAAGAACACAATAATTTTTGGCATTGCCAGTGCAAAAGCACCCATTGGTAATGTGTATGAAATTACAAACAATACTGGCTGCATGTAGAAAATCAGTGTCCATAAAAAGTTTGTGCAACATATGTTTCTAGCGTAGCGAAATCTTACTTGCCGTGTATATATGCCTTACTACATTAACCCTTTGACTCCCACAAACTGTCTACCAGCATCACACATTCAGGGCTCCCACTGAGGAAAAGCAAAAATCCCTGAAAATTTGGGGAGGTCTGGGGGGTGGGAGGACTGGCCCACCTTGAAAAGTTTGAAAATTTATGTTTAAAATGGCGCAATCTGACATATCTGAGCTTAATTTTTTTTTTTTTTTTCCCGCAGATTCTCACTCTCGGTTTTAGTGGAAATCCGCAAATTCGCGGAGAAGTGGGAGCCCTGCACATTGTCAACTATGTTAGCAAAGCAAAAATTTTCTCACCCTATCCACCAGCTTCATGCAGAAGCAAGTGGAAGGATGAAGGAGTCAAAGGGTTAAGTTTTTGCAGCTGGCAGACAGAATATGGGAGTCAAAGGGTTAACACAAATATACCACAATATGTAAAAAGATGACTGAAATGCAGCATCATACAATACCACAATATAAACAATTGGAATGTATTGATAATACAGTCGCGTCTCGGATTAAAAATTTAATTTGTTCCATAATGTAGCTCGTATCGTGAAAAACTCGTATCTCAAAACGAATTTCCCCATTTAAAATAATGGAAATCCAATTAACCCATTCCACACACTAAAAATATCAATATAAAAATCAATTAACCCTTAGACTAGCAGAACTCTTGGGCAAACTGATCTAATTTTGGGTTGGTGCAATTCAAAATTATTATGAAATATTAAATACAGACAGGTGCATATTGCGGGTATTCTTTGTTTACATTTTCATCCATTCGTCCCTCAGTCTCCACAACAACACTTCCTGTGGCTGTATTTGACCTTCCTATGGCTCTATTTGACCTTCCTGGGGCTGTATTAGACCTAGCACCTCTACCACCTCGTCTGCCTCAACCACGACCACGCCCCCTTTGGATCGATGTGCTTGTATAGGGTATTATCTCCTCAGAATAGTCGGAATCTGAATCGAAAGTATCAGGCTATCTTTGACAATGTTTCCTTCATCATGTCATCATCACCCACCTCTCCATCCCAAAGAACATCAAAAATAAACCGATGGGCGTCTTCCACAGAGTATTGGGTTGGAACCTGTCCGCCATCTTTACTCACATGAAAAAAAAAATCGATGAAAATACTTAAAATCCAAGCTGAAAAACTCACTTTCCAACACACGCAGTGTCAGCCATTTGCAATGACAATCTTCTGAATATTTATGAGCTGAAAGTCGCATAGTTCAATCACGTGATAGGTGTCAGAGCTACATTGGGAACAGTGACCTAAGAACCGCACGTACATGCGCGGCTGCTAGAGAAAGGCTTAACATGGTATTTTATGCAGAATTTTAAAGTAATTTTTCTAACATTTAACAATCAAAAATAATATAGTGTACTTTACCTTATGAAGAGTCATGGGCTGGCTTGAGGGAGACAGTGGGGAGGAGAGGGGTTACTGTGGACAAAATCGTGGGTTACAAAATTTCTTCAAGTAAACCACAAAAAAACACTGAAAAGTGCAAATAAATGCAGAGATGCTTCTGCTACGAGAGAACAACGCACACTGAAGGCAGGATGCAGCAGCAGGAAGCACATGGTGTAACCACAGCGTCGCTCATAACGCGAGTGAATGCTCGAAAACCGAGGCAAATTTTCCAAGTATTTTGTGCTCGTAACCTGATTTGCTCGTTCAGGAAGACGCTCGTATCTTGAGGCGCCACTGTAATTGTCACCACGAGCAAGACTCTCCAGATGTATAGAGTCAATGACAGTGTTTATTTTACAGCTGAAAATGACTTGATTGTTGTCAGCTATATACATAAATGAAAACAAAACATATTACATCATAAAATGTTCATGAAATGATTCTAAACTCACGCAGACACATAAGTGAGTAACCGTCCCAACAATGACAGACCTGGTTTCAGTAAACATGAAAGTGATTGTCCTCAGACACTGAACAGTCTTACTACATGACAGTCACTGTAATCAGACACTGAACAGTCAAACAACATGACACTCATGAATTGGTTCTGTCTGTTCTTCAGGTTCTGCAATCAAAATAAGAGGAAAATAAGCTCGGAATCAGAATCCTCATTCAAATAAATCAGTCAGCTCATCAGTGAGAAACAGCCTGAAAAAGGCGTAGCATGTGTCCCCAGTTCCCACTTTCAATCCAGGATTTCCTAAAAATCGAGCAATGTCTGTCTGTTGTCCATTTGGAGGCAATAGATTTTCAGTGAACGCAACACTTTGCTGATTGCCACGCCCCCTGCCATGCCTTCTAACTGGGGTCACAACTCCTCTGCACCTCTCCTCTCCCTCTTCTCATCTTCCCCCTTCCCACACCGCGAACAAGTGTGTGACCCCTCTCACCATCACTTTCACTGCTGTTGGGTCCAAAGTACGAAGTGTCAGGACATGCGCGCTTGGCACTTGCACTGACCACGGTCTGACTTGGAATTGTTACCGTCTGCTTGCATCAGTTCAACCAGCAAGCGTTGAATGTTGGTGTCAGGGTCGTCATTGTTATTTTGTTCACCCTCATGTTAAAGCAAATCACCAGATAACAAATCATCTCATTCGTCATCATGCTCCAAACTCATTTAACGGCCTCCGAGTCGTGTAAGTCTGCTGGCATGAATCACCATCCCGTCTTCTCAAAGGTTGAGTCGCCATTTTGCTCCACTTCACATGGTCCAGTTACCAAATCATTAGCGACAATAAAGGTGTTTTCCCTATGACATATCCTAATTTACATCCTATTTTTGTACTGTAGACACTTATAGCTCACTATGCAGTGTTCCTGTGTGCTCACTGGCTCACACTGTAATGAATGAAAAATCAGAATACCCCAAGGACATCAGTGGACGGACTATAGGCAATACGGCAACACTTTATGTAGGACATCAGCTGACGGCCTATAGGCACTGAGCAGGTTAATAGAGGGAATAGCCACCTTTCATGTACACGTACTGTAGACAGACAGACAGATAGATAGATATGATTACTAGCTTTCCCATAGATATGTGTGTAATCATAATAACCATCTAAACAGCTTCCCCCAAAAGTGACAGACGGTAATGGAATTTCTTCAAGACAATAAATTCTGCTTTCCACTCTTTTCTAAAATGAATCGTCCAATTTCTGCATACATATCTTTCCATTCTTTTACGTTTTTGGGGGCAGCCAAGGATGGATGTGGTTTGGGGCAAGTCACATGGACTGAACGTACGTCCTGCCATCTAAAAGGAATCGTGGGGCGACCATCAGACATTGGTCGCACATAGGACTTTTCCCAGGCTGGATGGCACACTCCATAACAGCATAACACCTGAAACAGAACAGTGAGGAGAATCTATAAATGCAAAGTGACACAGATGCAGACTCTGCCATGCTTTATGAAATTAAACAATCTTCGCTGGATCCAGTTACTTGTTGAGTTCAGTTTACGAGGGTTGCATTAAATATGTACCTCCACTTCTAACTACCCGTTATCATTTTTATGTGGCAATGTGAAGTCAGTCATGTATGTTTATGACCTTACATGTATACGTAGGCCTAGGTACGTATTTATGATTGGACATCGTTCGTTTTGATGTGTATGTGTATGTCCGATGTATCAGTGCTTCTATGTGTTTATTACAGTCTGTGTCTTGTAAAATACTCAACGCACAGTGGTATCCAGCTAAATTTGAATAGCGCTGAGCAGGACTGATTCATCATCATCTAGTTGTAGTAACAGTAGTAGTAGTAGCAGCAGCAGTAGTAGTAGTGGAAGTAGTAATAGTAGTAGTTGTAGCAGCAGCAGTAGTAGTAGTGGAAGTAGTAATAGTAGTAGTAGTAGTATGAATGTCAATGTCACAGAAAAGTGAACATTTGCACACACTTTACACTATGCCAAAGTTAATGTAGCAACAAAGTAAACATTTGCACACACTTCACATTAACACGTAAAGTCATAAATAACCCATGCATGCCATCACCGTTATAACAAATGAATTAAGATTATGAAAGATCATTCAGTTGCCCGTTTAACATATATAGATATATATTACATGTGTTTGTGTACATGTATGTATCATTTCATCATAAAAACAAATGTAGCAATGAAATTCAAGACAAAAAAAAAAAAAATGCTGATCATCACACACACACACACACACACACACACACACACACACAAACACACATGCACCCAACACATAGAAGGAGACTTGAACGAGACGCATGCTCCAGAAAGAGAAGCTTGAACTTGAAGTGTTCACCTGAGTCTGCGAAGCAGTCTGTTAGCAGATCTGTGTGAAAAAGTGTCATGCTGTGCTGAACTTCTGTAAACTGTCCACGAAAGGACACAAAAAATTCATGGTGAAAACGCAACACATTTCATTGATAAAAATAGGGAGTTTGGTTTTTGTTCATGGCATTAAATGGTAGATATTTCAGTAACATAAATGGTAGGAGGCAGACCAGAGGTGTATGCTCTCTCTCTCTCTCTCTCTCTCTCTCAAGTACTCTGTGTGTGTGTGTGTGTGTGGTGTGTGTGTGTGTGTGTGTGTGTGTGTGTGTGTGTGTGTGGTGGTGTGTGGGTTGTCCACGTTTGATGTGAATGTGGTGTGTGTGCGATGTGTTTGCGAGTGTGTGTTGGGGTGTGTGTGTGTGTGTGTGTGTGTGTGTGGTGTGTGTGTGTGTGTGGTGTGTGCATGAATACATGTAGTGTGTGCATGTATGTGTATGTATGTCTGTGTCTGTGTGTATCAAGTATATGTGTGAGTGTGTGTGTGCATGTGTATGCATGTGTGTGTGTGCATGCATGCGTTTGAATGTGTGTGATGTTGTGTGTGTGTGTGTAATGTGTGTGTGTGTGTATGTTTGTTGTGTGTGTGTGTGTGTGTGTTGTGTGTGTGTGTGTGTGTTGTGTGTGTGTGTGTGTGTGTGTGTGTGTGTGTGTGTGTGTGTGTGTGTGTGTTTCTGGGTCTGTCTTTGCCTGCCATCTGTGTGTATGTGTGTGTGTGCATGCGCAGAATGTGCGCACTTGAATGCATTAGTATGTGCACATTTATATGTATATAATACATGCATCATGGCCTCATCATGGTTACACACACTCACACACACACACACAAACTGATTATGTCCAATGACCATTGACTCAAACTATTTGATTTTTGTTGTTGATTTGTGATGGTGAAGTTAATATGGTATGAAACTAACGTTTGAGGGACAATATTTCATGTTTATTTTGTGGTGTGACATGCGGATCCGTGCATGTTGTGGTTGATATTATATTTTTTGCCAACTATTATGAAGTGAAAATAGTAGTAGAAAGTAGTGTACATAAGATCATCAAGAAGGTGGAGGGATTGGTGGGTAGGAAAGGGTCACAATCTACAAGTATTGTACAACAGGCGTACTAACAAACAGAACAATAACGACAACAATAAACAATAACAACAACGTATGGCTCACATTTTAAATGACCACACACACTCACTTTGGGAAGAATTCGATAGCAGAAGCATCAGGTGTCAATGTTTAGCTGCATTTGCATGCAGATCAAAATATTACACACACATTGTACGACAGCTAGAGGCAAGTATCCTCACGGGAAAGAACTCTGCTCAAACGACTTCAAGATTTACTGCCCTTCAACAGTCTGTATCTTTCTATGTCTGTGACATGCACAGACAGGAATATATACCTAAACACGAATACATTCACATGTGCACACAGAGATACAAACACAAGCGTACACACACACACACACACACACACACACACACACACCACACACACACACACACACACACACTCTCATTCACTTTCAGAGAGAGACAGAGTAGACAACGCTCATCACACATCCCTCCCTGCTTTATCTTCATCAACCTTGAGGACAGTCAGGTACCCATTCACAGCTGAATGGACTGGAAGCTACAAGCACAAAACTGTCTCCTGAGCCAGACTCGAACCCATGTATTCAGACCGGAAGGCGAGAGCTCTGTTTCTCTGCCAGCCAGGCCTTACGTAGGATAAGGACGGCCTAAGGGATATCAGAATGCATGTGGGGTGTCAGGATACGTGTGGGTCTATCATGATCACGTGGGGTTATCAGGATGTATGTGGGGGCATCAGGATGTATGTGGGGGCATCAGGATGCATGAAGAGCTGTCAGGATGCATGCAGGGCTATCATGATACACGTTGGGGGAGGGGGGTATCAAGATGCATATAAGGGTGTCAGAATCATGAGAATGCGTGTGTGGATATCAGGACACATGTGGGGCTGCTATCAGGATGCATGTGAGGTATCTGTATGCACAGGGGACTTCATGATACTTACAGGGACATCAGGATACAAGGGAATATCAGGATACATGTGGATGTAACACGATGCGTAGGATTATCATGATGCATGATGAGGTATCACGATGCATGTGGGGGGTGTCAGGATGCATGTGAGGATATCAGGGTGCACATACAGGTATCAAGATGCATGTGTGTGTGGGGGGGGGGTGTATGTGGGTGTATCAGGATCCATGTGGGGTAACAGGATGCATGGAGGGTATCAGGATCCATGCGAGGATCATTGGATCCAAGTGGGAGTAACAGAATGCGTGGGGTATCAGTATCCATGTCCGGGTTACAGGATGCATGGGCTATCAGGATCCATGTGGGGGTAACAGGATGTGTGGGGTATCAGGATTCATATGGGAGTAACAGAATGCGTGGGGTATCAGGATCCATGAAGGAGCAACAGGATGCGTGGGGTATCAGGATCCATGTGGGGGTAACATGATGCACAGGGGCATCAAGATCCATGTGGAGGCAACAGGATTCATGTGGGGGTAACAGGATGCATGTGGTATCAGGATCCATATGGGGACAACAGAATGCATGTGGGCATCAAGATCCATGTGGGGGGAATTGGATACATGTGGGAGTAACAGGATGTGTGGGGTATCAAGATACATGTGGGGGTAACAGGATACATGTGGAGGTGTCAGGATACATGTGGGGGTAACAGGATACATGTATAGGTTTCAGGATACATGTGAGTAACAGGATGCATATGGAGGTGTCAGGATGCATGCAGGGGAAACACGATACATGGGGTAACAGGACACATGTGGGGGGTAACAGGATACATGTGGGACTAACAGGCTATATGTGGAGTTGTCAGGATACATGTGGGGGTGTCAGGATTCATGTGGGGGTGTCAGGATGCATGTGGGGGCAACAGGATACATGTGGGGCGTCAGGATCCATGTGGGGGTGTCAGGATGCATGTGGGGGTAACAGGATACATTGGGGTGTCAGGATCCAAGTGGGGGAGTAAGGATGCATGTGGGCACACTGCTGGAGAAGAGACGGGGAAAGGGAATGCACGGACTATCCCCAAGATCCATACAGGTCTAGTGGAACTCCACACAAGTTCACAGTTATAAAAAACACTTCCAGGGTGCGGAGCACCAATGCCTCGCCACTCTTCGGACAATCCCCTACCAAGCTCCAGATATCACTTGAGAGTCATTTCATCAAGCAAACAGGGCTGTCCATGCGTTGCATGACGCCCATTCGGACCCAGTCATCTAGTTACCTCGTTTACAAACCGAATGGCAACGTATGGAGATGACAAACCCCGGGATACAGCTACACAACACACACCAACCAGGTCCAGCCCATCCACTGGGCGAAGAGAGAATGGAAGAGCCCTCTCTCATCATTCTCTGGGTCTTCATCTCTCTCTTTTGGGCAGCCGCCCTGCCACCAGCCTGCACAGCTGCCAGCTCCTTTTCCCTTATTATATAGTCTCGACAGTTAGCTGTTGGAAGCTCCTAACATTGCCTTACTTCAACCACAGGGATGTCTGAACAGCTGTGAAAGTGGCCAGGCATGATAATATATAATAATAATAATATATTTTATTTATATAGCGCAAAATCTTGACAAAATCAAATCTAAGCGCTGAGCGTATACATGCATACATACCTACATACATATGAGCGTATACATGCATACATACATGCTTACATACTTACATACATAAATCTAAGCTGAGCGTATACATGCATACATACATACATACATAAATCTAAGCGTATAAATACAAACATACATACATACGTACGCACATGCATACATAATAATTACAATATTTATATAGCGCAAATCTCGACAAAATCAAATCCAAGCACCGAAAAGACACACACGCACACACGCACGCACACACACACACACACACACACACACACACACACACACACACACACACACACACACACATGCATGGCCACAAATGGGGAGAAAAGAATAAAAGCAATAAAAGCAAGAATAAAAGCAATGGAAAACCACAGAGAGCACATCATATACAATTATATATTAAAACAAAGTGATTCCCCTCCGAGCGGAGACAGGCTGCAGAGGGGGGTTGAGTGAGGTTAGGATTTTATGCAGAGGAGAAAAGGTGAGTTTTGAGAGCGGACTTGAAGGAGACAAAAGTAGGTTGCTGACGGACTGAGAGAGGAAGTTTGTTCCAGGAGAGTGGACCAGAAACAGAGAAGGCTCGTGGACCATAGGTATTGAGCTTAGTGCGTGGAAAGCGAAAAGTCAGAGGATCGGAGGCAGAGCGGAGGGTACGTGAGGGAACATAGATCTCAAGTAGGCTTGACAGGTAATCGGGGGCTGCGTTATTGAGGCTTTTGTAGCACATGGTGTCTAGTTTGTACTGTATGCGCTTTGATACAGGGAGCCAGTGAAGTTGTGCCAGGAGAGGAGATATGTGGTCAGCTTTTTTCTTTTTGAGTACAAGGCGTACAGCATTGTTTTGAATGCGCTGTAGGATGTGAATGGTGGAGGCAGGAAGACCAGACAGGAGTGAATTGCAATAGTCAATGCGAGACATTATGAAGGAGAGAACGAGTTTTGCAGTTGTTTCGACAGAGAGATACTTCCTGATCAGGCTTATACGATGGAGATGATAGTAGCAAGATCTGGCAGTTTGAGAAACAAAGTTGTTCATGGACAGGGTAGAGTCAATGCAGACACCAAGGTTTTTAGCTGAATCAGAAATTGGGACTGATGTGTTACATAATGGGAGAGAAAGAGGAGGCAGCTGGGAAAGTTTCTGACGGGTGCCAATGAGGATAGCTTCTGTCTTGTCGTCATTAAGCTGAAGTCTATTGTGTGTCATCCAGTTCTTAATGTCTGAGTAACACTCAGTGGTGCGAGTCAACAGGCGCTGTATATTATCAGGTGAGTCACTATCTTGAAGTTGGGTGTCATCAGCATAGAAGTGGTGTTTTATAGAGTGGGAGTTGATGATGGTGGACAGGGGGGAGGTATAAAGAGTGAAAAGAACAGGGCCAAGGACAGATCCTTGTGGAACACCACAGGTCAGGTATGCAGGTTGAGAGTAAGTGCCATTGATGAGAACAGTTTGTTTTCTGTTTGATAAATACGAAGTGAAAAAGGAGAGAGCAATGTCAGAGATGCCAAAAGTATGATGAAGTCTAGAAAGGAGAATACCATGGTCAATGGTATCGAAAGCTGCAGACAGATCAAGGAGTGTGAGGAGAGAGACTTTGCCAGTATCAGTTGCAAGGAGGAGATTGTTGAAAATGTGTAGTAGGGCAGTTTCAGTGCTATGGCACTGGCGGTAGGCTGACTGGAAAGGATTGAGGAGATTGTTGGCAGACAGGTGAGAGTTCAGCTGGTTGAGGACGACTTTTTCAAGGAGTTTTGACAAGAAAGAGAGATTAGAGATAGGCCTGTAATTTTTCAGTTCATTTGGGTCTAAATTGTGTTTCTTGAGGAGAGGGTGAACAATAGCAGACTTGAAAGAATCTGGGACAGTTCCAGTTTGAAAAGAAGTGTTGATGATGTCAGTGATGAATGGGAGGAGAGTAGGGAGACAATCGGAGTAGAGAGAACCTGGAAGAGGATCCAGTTCGCAGGTTTTGAACGACATGGATCTGATTGTGTTGAAAATTTCTTCTTGTGAGACTGGGGTAAAAGTAGTGAGAGGTGTGCCAGAGAAGGAAGGGTCAGGTGGGCATGGTTGACAGGGTGTCCTGTCAAGCCTGTCACGAAGAGTTTGTATTTTGGTGGTGAAATACTTAGAGAATACAGATGGAAGTTCTTCATTTGTATGTTTTGTTGGGAGAGGTAAGTCTTTTCGTGTGCCAAGGAGATGATTCATGGTTGTAAAGAGTTCTTTTGAAGAAGAGGCATTCAGGATTTTGGTTTGGAAATTGCTTGTTTTTGCAGATGCAATGAGGGTGGATACTTTTGTTTTAGAGGCTTGGAAAAGTTGCCTGTGTACAGTGAGTTTGGATTTGCGCCAGCGGCGCTCTGCTCTGCAGCGGGCACGTTTTGCACAGGCAATCTCATGAGTGAGCCAGGGGGTAGGGGGGCGGTCAGGTAAAAGACGGGTTGTGGCTGGAGCATGAGTGTCCAGAAGATGGTGGAGAGTAGTATAGAATTCATCGGCAAGGTTATGTGACTTTTCAGAAAGGAGACGGGAGGCATCAGATGAAAATGTGGAGAGGTCGATAGATTTGAGATTGCGTCGAGTCACTGTGCGCGTGGTACGGGAAGGAGGAGAAATATCAAGAGAACAGAGAATTGCAGAGTGGTCAGATGGAAGGGCTGAAGTTAGACGGGTAGAAAGAACTAAGCAGTTGTTAGTAGCTGAATTGTGGTGATCACGAGAAATGATCCAGTCAAGAATGTGACCTTTTTGATGGGTTGGTTCAGAAATGTGTTGAGTCATATTGTGATTGGACAGAGAGTTGATGCTCCATACACAGCCCATTTTTCTATTCAGCAAGGTCTGACATGCCCCAAAAGGGATCCCAAGTTTGCCTCTTTCCGAGCAGCCAGCACTTCTTTCCCTGCAGTTATCAGGTCTGATTTCCTGAAGTCAGCAGCCGAGCCACAATTCAAAGTTAACATGAAACACCTCGAGGGTGCAGTTGGGACCCAGAGCGCCAACGCCTTGCCACTCTCCAAACAATCACCTGCCTAACTCCCGATGCCACTAGATAGTCATTTCATCAAGCAAAGTGGGAGGGGGGGGGGGGTGTACAACACATGACCCATTCGGATCCAGCATCAGTTACCTTGTTTATAAATCGATTGGAAAGGTGGGGAGATGACAAACCCAGGACATAGACCCACAACACGCACCAACCGGGTCCAGCCCATCTACCACACTATGAGAGACTGGAAGAGCCCTCTCTTGCCTCACTTTGGGTCTGCATCTCTTTTTTGGGCAGAACTCCATTAGTGGAACTCTACACAAACTTCCACCTCTACATTTGAATAACGCTGCCTTGAATGTGCATTAACATGTTCTTCTGGTTAGAATTTAGAGTTTGTTCAAGAGGGATTCATCACACTCAGATGATTCAGTATACGCTCCTCCCCCCCAATCAACCATCTATTATCTGGCAGAATCATTGAACCTGTGCAAAACTCTATGCGCTGACAAGATCTTGATATGAAAGGAGGAAAAGTCTATAAATCAAATCATTAATCCCGTCTTCATCACATCGATAGATAAGATGTTCCTGACAGCGGATAATATGATATTTCTGTAGTTGTGATTGTTTAAGTTTGGATTTGTTCCAGAGGGATTTATTGCATTCAGCAAACTCCATATGCCCTTTATCCAAATCTGCCAGCAGTTTATCTGGAGATTCCTTAAGCCTGCACAAAACTCTAAGCACTGGCAAAATCTTGAAACAGGAAGGAGAACGGGACGAATAAAATACTGACACCATCAGAGAGACTGGAACATAAAGATGAGCAATGAACAAGACAACTTTTACACTGTTGGGTGGGATTGAACTTGACACACAGTATCTTGAGTCCACAACTTTTATACTGTTGGGTGGGATTGAACTTGAGACACAGTATCTTGAGTCCACAACTAGACAACTTTTACACTGTTGGGTGGGATTGAACTTGACACACAGTATCTTGAGTCCACAACTTTTATACTGTTGGGGGGACTGAACTTGAGACACAGTATCTCGAGTCCACAACAACTTTTACACTGTTGGGTGGGATTGAACTTGAGACACAGTATCTTGAGTCCACAACAACTTTTACACTGTTGGGTGGGATTGAACTTGACACACAGTATCTTGAGTCCACAACAACTTTTACACTGTTGGGTGGGATTGAACTTGACACACAGTATCTTGAGTCCACAACAACTTTTACACTGTTGGGTGGGATTGAACTTGACACACAGTATCTTGAGTCCACAACTAGACAACTTTTACACTGTTGGGTGGGATTGAACTTGAGACACAGTATCCGAGTCCACAACAACTTTTACACTGTTGGGTGGGATTGAACTTGAGACACAGTATCTATATCTTGAGTCCACAACTAGACAACTTTTACACTGTTGGGTGGGATTGAACTTGAGACACAGTATCTTGAGTCCACAACTAGACAACTTTTACACTGTTGGGTAGGATTGAACTTGACACACAGTATCTCGAGTCCACAACAACTTTTACACTGTTGGGTGGGATTGAACTTGAGACACAGTATCTATATCTTGAGTCCACAACTAGACAACTTTTACACTGTTGGGTGGGATTGAACTTGAGACACAGTATCTTGAGTCCACAACTAGACAACTTTTACACTGTTGGGTGGGATTGAACTTGAGACAGGGATTGAACTTGAGACACAGTATCTATATCTTGAGTCCACAACTAGACAACTTTTACACTGTTGGGTGGGATTGAACTTGAGACACAGTATCCCGAGTCCACAACAACTTTTACACTGTTGGGTGGGATTGAACTTGACACACAGTATCTTGAGTCCACAACAACTCTTACACTGTTGGGTGGGATTGACCTTGACACACAGTATCTTGAGTCCACAACTAGACAACTTTTACACTGTTGGGTAGGATTGAACTTGACACACAGTATCTCCAGTCCACAGCTCTATCAAAAGAACCAACCAGCCAGCGTTGTGACTGTTTCAGGTGAAATTTGTTGACAGAGGAAAACAACACATTTCAGTTTGTCTTACCTGCAGTTTACGATCCAAATGCATGAGCTGGGGATACTTTTCGTAGGTCCTGTACGACATCCGCAGTGAGTTAAAGCCCCAGTCGCGGTCCCGAAATTCCTTGTGAGTGCGAATATAGTGATGTAACCAAGGAGCACGACGTGCGGCCAGTATGACCCCCAGGTTGAAAGATTCAGGCCACTCTTTGTCGTTCTGTACCCATTCCATGCCCACCACCAGCGGATACGACAGCAGAGAATCAGGCACGTGTGAAGTCCAAACCACATCAAAGTCTTGATATGCTCCACCGTATTTATACAGTATCAGATATCTGGCAGCAAATAAATTCATTTCAGTGATTTAATGGTCTTGTCAAGATTTACAGCAAAATACAAATGATGTTCAAAATCTATGTGTACTTTCAAACTGTATTTTAATTTTAAATGTGTCTTTCAAATTGCATTTGATTTCTATCTTTCAAATCTTATTTGATTAAGTGTACCTTTTAAATTATATTTGATGTAATAATAATAATAATTAATAATAATTACAATATTTATATAGCGCAAAATCTTGATAAAATCAAATCTAAGCGCTGAAGCAGACACACACGTAAGCACGCACGCACGCACACACACGCACGCACACGCACGCACGCACGCCACACACACACACACACACACACACACACACACACACACACACACACACACACACACACACACACACACACACACACACACACACACACACACACACACACACACACACACACACACACACACACACACACACACACACACACACACACACACACACACACACACAACGCATGGCTATAAATGGGGAGAAAGAATAAAAGCAATAAAAGCAAGAATAAAAGCAATGGAAAATTATAGAGAGCATAGCATATACAATTATATATTATAACCATGTGATTCCCTCCGAGCGGAGACAGGCTGCAGAGGGGGGGGGGGGGGGGGTGGGGGGGGGGGGGGGGGTTGAGTGAGGTTAGGATTTTATGCGGAGGAAAAAAGGTGAGTTTTGAGAGCGGACTTGAAGGAGACAAAAGTAGGTTGCTGACGGACTGAGAGAGGAAGTTTGTTCCAGGAGAGTGGACCAGAAACAGAGAAGGCTCGTGGACCATAGGTATTGAGCTTAGTGCGTGGAAAGCGAAAAGTCAGAGGATCGGAGGCAGAGCGGAGGGTACGTGAGGGAAGATAGATCTCAAGTAGGCTTGACAGGTAATCGGGGGCTGCGTTATTGAGGCTTTTGTAGCACATGGTGTCTAGTTTGTACTGTATGCGCTTTGATACAGGGAGCCAGTGAAGTTGTGCCAGGAGAGGAGATATGTGGTCAGCTTTTTTCTTTTTGAGTACAAGGCGTACAGCATTGTTTTGAATGCGCTGTAGGATGTGAATGGTGGAGGCAGGAAGACCAGACAGGAGTGAATTGCAATAGTCAATGCGAGACATTATGAAGGAGAGAACGAGTTTTGCAGTTGTTTCCACAGAGAGATACTTCCTGATCAGCCTTATACGATGGAGATGATAGTAGCAGGATCTGGCAGTTTGAGAAACAAAGTTACTCATGGAGAGGGTAGAGTCAATGCAGACACCAAGGTTTTTAGCTGAATCAGAAATTGGGACCGATGTGTTACATAATGGGAGAGAAAGAGGAGGCAGCTGAGAAAGTTTCTGACGGGTGCCAATGAGGATAGCTTCTGTTTTGTCGTCATTAAGCTGAAGTCTATTGTGTGTCATCCAGTTCTTAATGTCCAAGTAACACTCAGTGGTGCGAGTCAACAGGCGCTGTATATTATCAGGTGAGTCACTGTCTTGAAGTTGGGTGTCATCAGCATAGAAGTGGTGTTTTATAGAATGGGAGTTGATGATGGTGGACAGGGGGGAGGTGTAAAGAGTGAACAGAACAGGGCCAAGGACAGATCCTTGTGGAACACCACAGGTCAGGTATGCAGGTTGAGAGTAAGTGCCATTGATGAGAACGGTTTGTTTTCTGTTGGATAGGTATGAAGTGAACCAAGACAGAGCAATGTCAGAGATGCCAAAAGTATGATGAAGTTTAGAAAGGAGAATACCATGATCAATGGTATCAAAGGCTGCAGACAGATCAAGGAGTGTGAGGAGAGAGACTTTGCCAGTATCAGTTGCAAGGAGGAGATTGTTGAGAATGTGTAGTAGGGCAGTTTCAGTGCTATGGCACTGGCGGTAGGCTGACTGGAAAGGATTGAGGAGATTGTTGGCAGACAGGTGAGAGTTCAGCTGGTTGAGGACGACTTTTTCAAGGAGTTTTGACAAGAAAGAGAGATTAGAGATAGGCCGGTAATTTTTTCAGTTCATTTGGATCTAAATTGTGTTTCTTGAGGAGAGGGTGAACAATAGCAGACTTGAAAGAATCAGGGACAGTTCCAGTTTGAAGAGAAGTGTTGATGATGTCAGTGATGAATGGGAGGAGAGTAGGGAGACAGTTGGCGTAGAGAGAACCTGGAAGAGGATCCAGTTCGCAGGTTTTGAACGACATGGATCTGATTGTGTTGAGAATTTCTTCTTGTGAGACTGGGTTAAAAGTAGTAAGAGGTGTGCCAGAGAAGGAAGGGTCAGGTGGGCATGGTTGACAGGGTGTCCTGTCAAGCCTGTCACGAAGAGTTTGTATTTTGGTGGTGAAATACTTGGAGAATACAGATGGGAGTTCTTCATTTGTATGTTTTGTTGGGAGAGGTAAATCTTTTCGTGTGCCAAGGAGATGATTCATGGTTGTAAAGAGTTCTTTTGAAGAAGAGGCATTCAGGATTTTGGTTTGGAAATAGCTTGTTTTTGCTGATGCAATGAGGGTGGATACTTTTGTTTTAGAGGCTTGGAAAAGTTGCCTGTGTACAGTGAGTTTGGATTTGCGCCAGCGGCGCTCTGCTCTGCGGCGAGCACGTTTTGCACAGGCGATCTCATGAGTGAGCCAGGGGGTAGGGGGGCGGTCAGGTAAAGGACGGGTTGTGGCTGGAGCATGAGTGTCCAGAAGATGGTGGAGAGTAGTATAGAATTCATCGGCAAGGTTATGTGACTTTTCAGAAAGGAGACGGGAGGCATCAGATGAAAATGTGGAGATAGATTTGAGATTGCGTCGAGTCACTGTGCGCATGGTACGGGAAGGAGGAGAAATGTCGAGAGAACAGAGAATTGCAGAGTGGTCAGATGGAAGGGCTGAAGTTAGACGGGTAGAAAGAACTAAGCAGTTGTCAGTAGCAGAATTGTGGTGATCACGAGAAATGATCCAGTCAAGAATGTGACCTTTTTGATGGGTTGGTTCAGAAATGTGTTGAGTCATATTGTGATTGGACAGAGAGTTGATGATATGTCTTGTGTCATAACGGTGAGTGTTGTCATAGTGGACATTGATGTCACCTAGAATGATGAGATTTCCAGGTAAGAGACAGTAGTAATCAAGAAGTTGATCAAAGTCAGAGAGAAACATGGATGTGGTGAGCTTGTTGGCAGAGCTAGGTGGAGGTCGATAGACACAGGAGAAGGTGATGGGGTGAGGGGTGGATTGGAAGGATACTTCAACGTGCTCGAAAGAAGGATGGGAGAAAGGCAGAGACTGCGAGAAAGACAGGCGGGAATGGAGTGAGTCGTTGTAGAGGATGGCGATACCACCACCTCGGGATGAGCGATGGAAAGAAGCAAGCCTGTAACCACTCGGAGTGAGATTCACATGTATAGGTTCATGACCAAGGGGGTTAAGCCATGTTTCGGTGATAAAAGCAATGTCAACATGTTCATCTGCGATAAAGTCAGCAATGACATCAGCTTTGCCATCAGTGCATGTTGACTGAGCGTTAAAGAGGCATATTTTCAGTTTATCACAATGCGGCGGCCGAGGTGGAGACGAAGGCAGCACCGACGGGACAGAAGACAAAGGAGACACCAGCGGGGCAGAAGACGAAGGCAGCAACGACGGGACAGAAGACGAAGGAGGCACCAGCGGGACAGAAGACAAAGGCAGCACCAGCGGGACAGAAGACGAGGGCAGCGCCGGCGGGACAGAAGACGAAAGCGGCACCGGCGTGACAGAAGGTGAAGGCGGCACCGGCGGGCAGAAGACGAAGGCGAAGACGGCAGAGGAGGAGACGAAGTTTGCAGCAGCAAGGTCGAGTGCAGGGGCAGTGGAGGAGACGAAGAAGCAGAAGAGTGGTGTCGGACTGGCACAGCAGGAGGCAGATTGTGCCAAAGTCGGTGGAGACGTCCACCACGACAGGATCGCGCAGTCTTAAGAATATCTTTCAAACACATGGTACACGTAGTGTTATCCCTGATGTCTGCAAGAGACAAGAGCACTTTATATCATACTATTTCATGTTCCACACAGTTGCAAAATCCCTCCATGGCTGTGTTCCGTACAAACCATACATGAGATTCTAACACAAATGTTCTATTCTCATAATGGCCTCAGTTTCTGTGGTCTTGTATGATTTACAGCCAAAATGTTTCTGTGGTCTTATGTGATGGAGAGCCAAAATGTTTCTGTGGTCTTGTGTGATGGAGAGCCAAAATGTTTCTGTACAGTCTTGTGTGATGGAGAGCCAAAATGTTTCTGTGGTCTTGTGTGATGGAGAGCCAAAATGTTTCTGTGGTCTTGTGTGATGGAGAGCCAAAATGTTTCTGTGGTCTTGTGTGATGGAGAGCCAAAATGTTTCTGTGCAGTCTTGTGTGATGGAGAGCCAAAATGTTTCTGTGCAGTCTTGTGTGATGGAGAGCCAAAATGTTTCTGTGCAGTCTTGTGTGATGGAGAGCCAAAATGTTTCTGTAGTCTTGTGATGGAGAGCCAAAATGTTTCTGTGCAGTCTTGTGTGATGGAAAGCCAAAATGTTTCTGTGGTCTTGTGTGATGGAGAGCCAAAATGTTTCTGTGGTTTTGTGTGATGCAGAGCCAAAATGTTTCTGTGGTCTTGTGTGATGGAGAGCCAAAATGTTTCTGTGGTCTTGTGTGATGGAGAGCCAAAATGAACGGCACAAGAATAGCGACACAAGAGTGGCACAGAAGCTGGGCAGTAAAACATTTTTTTTAAAAAGTCAAAAAAATGGCTAACATACACTCAGTGATTCTTTTTTGTTGTTGTTTTACAATGCGTTCTTCCAGCTCGATTATCAACAAATAGAAAAAGTGTAATCCAAGATTTTTCTGAACCTTAATGGTCCTCCTACCACAGAAGAAATCACAATCAAAATCTGTCATTCTCTGGACAAGACTTCAACTGTCTGGACAGTATATATTGTGTGAGTATTTAGACACAAAAAAGAAGAAAAAAAAAGGACAATAACAAATATCTCTTCATATTGCACAGTGAATGTGTGCGTCTGCACTTGTAAACAATAATACATGTCTCTTATCCTTGCAAAAAAGACTTTTCTTTCATCAAAACTGTTACTGTTATTGATATTTTTGTTTAAAGCCCAGCCGACTGCACAGAGCCATATCAGGGCTATAACCACCTAAAAAAAACCAAAAAACATACACAATACCACACTGGAAAAAAAGGTAAAAAAGAAATACACATATCAATGCATTCGCACACATAATCTAAAGATTATGCTCCTGGCATTGACCGCT
The DNA here is from genome assembly GCA_030674185.1 of Monoplex corrugatus. NCBI lineage: Eukaryota > Metazoa > Mollusca > Gastropoda > Littorinimorpha > Ranellidae > Monoplex > Monoplex corrugatus. The sequence goes on along the minus strand of CM060311.1, from coordinate 72,942,116 downwards.
CCATCTAATTTATCACCAGGGGTTTAAAAAAATTGAATACTAATCTTAACATAACTATGGACACCCAAAACATATACAAAAACAAGCCCAAACCACCTAAAATTGCCACTGCACTTCATATTTCCTTAAAACCAAAAATGCACTTACTACATATACCCAATTATCAATCCGAAGAGAAAGTATATAAGGTTTTATTATTTATAGAGCACATACAGGTGAATAGACCAGCACAGCAGAAAATGATAGGAAAGAGATGATATAAAGCAAAAGAGCAGGGCAGAAACAAACAGTGACAAAAAAAGAGGAAGTTCTTAGCACAGAATTTCCAGAAGGTGGGGATACCATTTATACTGAGAGCTCCCAGCATCTCCTCAGAGTTTTTCAAACCTGTAAATCTGTACAATGACAAACATTAGTAACAGAATACAGAATCAAGTTTCCTGGCAAGGGGGAAGGGTTGCATAAAAAGGTAACACAACAGACACAGCTGGAGTTACTGTAATGATTAAATTCTTTTGATAACAGACTGATCACGATGGACACAGAACCCATACGCTAAGCATAGCATAGGGCTTATGTGCAGATTTACGGCTTAAGCCATGATCACTTTGGAACTTGTCCATCATGCGGCATATGTGGGGTCAGTGCAGATAGAATTTACTCAGAGTGCAAAGACGCTATCTTGAAAAACTGAATTCGAAACTACTGTAATGACAGACAGACTACCTACCTCTCCACGTCACTGACATGCTGCAATACATTCACACGATTCTGAAACACGCTGCTGGGTCGTACCGCCTTCACCACCGTTACATTCTCCTTGGCCAGCTCTTCCCACCAACGACCTCTCGGTTCTTCATCCGCATGCACGTATACATGCTCAAAGCCTCCAACATATAGAGCACTCAAAACACTCAGGAAATGATTAAAAGAAAATTCATCTCTGTAACTCGCGTCTTTATTACCCTTGAGCCTAACATAATGGGAGATGCGTGGTATACGATTATCACTGTCCTGATTTGCCACAGGACGCTCTGGTCTGCCATAAAAGAGCCAACGAGTCAGATGAGCAAAGGGCGTCTGAGCTTCTATGATGTCACGAGGGTACATGGTGTCGGTCACGATGATACAATATCTGCCCTTGTCAGATACATTGTACGTCTCAACTGAAGAACATCCTTGTGTAGTTCCCATGGATTTGATTTTTTCTACAGAGGCAGTTTTTACTGATTCATTGAATCCACTTTTGGCCACCACAACTCCTCGTGTTTGATCTGACGCATCGTTGGAAAAAGCGAACCACAGACCTGTGTTTCCTGGCAGATTCCTGGGGGTGTGAGACATGATGACATTTTCACCCACAAAAATGCCTCCATCTGCAGACAAGAAGCCCAGGGCCATCTTGAGCATGTCCACTGAACCACAGGCAGGTTTAGGAGACAGTTCTTGCATTTCAAATCCTGCCACTGACGATTTGAGTTCCTGCACAAGTCATTATCAGTAATATAATTCGTCACTGACTCTTTAGGCATAATACATACGCACAATGTCATATATGATTCTGAGTGTTTTACATCTTATGAGAAGCTCACACATCAACTCTTTAGGCATACATATGCACAATAAATGTCATATATGATTCTATGAGCGTTTTACACCTTACAAGAGGCTCACACTACAATACTACAATTTTCTTATACATTCAGGATGGCTGGGAGGGGGGGGGGGGCAGGTATCCTTTCCTATGCTTAGTTTAAACAATTAACTATACACAACTTAACACTGGGGGTTTTAAAAAATATTTCAGTAATCCTGACTATTAACCAAATTCTAGAAATTGCTATTATTCAGCTATGCACACATAATAAGCATGTAACATTAGATGATTATTACTATCATTATGAAACTTCTTAACTATCTACACCACCACCACCCCACCCACCCCCCCCCACCCACCCACCCCACCCACCCACCACCACCAAACACACCCTGTTCTTCTCGCTCCTATGATATTGAATGAATTTTCTTTTCAAATGGATGAGAAGTGTGTGTGTGCGTGCATACATGTGAACCTGCGTGTGTGCATGCCTGCCTGCCTGCCTGCCTGCGTGCGTACGGCGTGTGTGCGTGTGTGTATGTGTGTCTGTGTATGTGTGTGTGTGTGTGTGTGTGTGTGTGTGTATGTGTGTGTGTGTTGTGTGTGTGTGTGTGTGTGTGTGTGTGTGTGTGTGTGTCTGTCTGTCTGTCTGTCTGTCTGTGTGTGTGTCTGTCTGTCTGTGTCTGCATGCATGAGTCGTATGTGTGCAGTCAAAGCATATGAAAACCAAGCTGAAATAAAAAGAAAATTCATTTTCAAAAGTTCATGCTTGCTAAAAAGAAAATTTATATATATATATATAGAGAGAGAGAGAGAGAGAGAGAGAGAGAGAGAGAGAGAGAGAGAGAGAGAGAGAGAGAGAGAGAGAGAGAGAAGAGATACATAAAACTCAGACAGAAATAGAATTAAACTGCGAGAGAATAGATACATAAAACTCAGACAGAAATAGAATTAAACTATCTCAGATATTTCCTTTAGTTATAATTATGAAGTAGAACTGGCCACACTATTCACAGCACATTTACTCATTGAGTAACTGCCTGCGTCTTGATCTTTTTTTTGTAAAATGCCTATCACATTTGAGAGCATAAGTATATGAGAACATGTTCGCCACTTACATGCACAATGCATATCTGCAAGAATTTCCCAACAGTCAATTCCTTTCTAAACCATATCGTGATCATACATGTAAACGGAGATGGTGCTAGGGCAAAAGTTAATGCTCTACCAAAAGTGAAAACGATTTTCTTTTTGTTTCAATGTTCTGTTGTTTCCTTTAGTTCAAACTTAACAGTCAGGACAGATTCAGACAGACACAAGCACATCACATACACAAGGAATAAAAAGAAAAGATAAACATTTCAACATAGAAGTCATACAGAAATTGGAAGAAATTTATGAAGTGATTAGCTATCCAGTAGAAGATATATAAAGAAAGAAAGTATGTATTTTGGAAAATAACAAGAAGCATAATGAATATAACACAATAAGCACTGTGAATATAACAAGTATAAAACTGATGTATTACAAAAGCTGTATTCTGTTTTGATTGTAACCTGTTGTATGGCCTTGAAGTATTTATCAGAGGATGATTGACTATGTCAGTACTAAAAGTCAATACAAATGCATAAAGCCTTGTCTAAGAGTAAGTCAATACAAATGCATAAACCCTTGTCTAGGAGTAAGTCAATACAAATGCATAAACCCTTGTCTAAGAGTAAGTCAATACAAATGCATAAACCCTTGTCTAAGAGTAAGTCAATAAGTCAATACAAATGCATAAACCCTTGTCTCAGAGTAAGTCAATACAAATGCATAAACTCTTGTCTCAGAGTAAGTCAATACAATTGCATAAACCCTTGTCTCAGAGTAAGTCAATACAAATGCATAAACCCTTGTCTAGGAGTAAGTAAATACAAATGCATAAACCCTAATCAAAGCTCTGACCGTTCAACATTTGCATCACGGATTGCTGTATTATCTGTCACATTCCGACTGTTTTGAGAATAAAGCAATAATAACGCACAGCCATAAAGTGAACAGTGTGGTGGGCTTTCAATAATTTAACATTTTATTTTGGCCTCAGGATTCCCAAACAATTTTAGTTCATGTGCACAAAAGAACAGTAGGCCTATGCCATGAAAGTACTAGCGTGCAGTTACGGCTGCCTATGGCAGAAATGAATGCCAATGGCCATTTTATGACTGGCAGATGTACCGTTTTCAATGCAAAAAGGGGCAAAAAAATCATGACAGTGATTTTCATGCTGTTTACTTGTCTGAGACCAACTGTCAATGGTGTGACACAATTACCTGATATATGTATGTAGGCCTGTTGCTTTCTCCACACACTATCTAGTGAAAAACGATTTTAGACACAACTGTTGCTTCGGAACATTCTCTAAGGGAAAACAGAAAGAGAGAGAGAAAAGTATCGATGTTTGTGTCTACTTTTGAGTGTTTTAAATCAATTTGACCCAAACCTGAGCCCAGCTAACATACCTGTTTGAGACCGCCCCTATTACTTAAACTTTAGTGAGAAGGGAATCGAATCAGACACAGCTGAAACCTTTCATCAGATACACATATAATATGTTCCCACCTGCCATTCTCCTCCCTCGCTCCCACACACACACACATGCATTCACACATGTATGTCCCTGCAAACCCCCCCCCCCCAAAAAAAAATGCCTACAAATGTGATGATTGTATTCTTTTTTTTTTTTAATGTGGTGAAATTATAAATGTGCTCATGTCCTTATAGTCATGTGAAACACTGTGTTTAAGGACCTGTAGACTGCAAAGAAAAACCTCTCTCTCTCTCTCTTTCACACACACACACACACACACACACACACATCATACCCATGCACACACACACACACTCTCTCTCTCTCTCACTCACACACTCTCTCTCTCTCACTCACACTTTCCTCTCTCTCTCTCTCTCTCTCTGTCTGTCTCTGTCTCTCTCTCTCTCTTACACATACATACATACGCAAACACATCCACATACACATTCACACAAACACACATACATACATACACACACAAACCAGCACCCACACATGTACACTCTCTCTCCCTCTCACGCACACACACACACATCAAAAGACAAATCAAATGTACCCTTTTTTAAAGGAAGGGAGTCGATTAAAAGATTGAAGGACAGCGATGGAACAATCTTCCAACAGAGATAAATTACACACCACTGAAGGTTACTTACAGACAGATATAGACTTACCTTAAACCACACATTGTAGTCATCCACTTGCGGTTGGTGTGTGAAGTGAAATACCAGCTTCAGGGGCTGAAACACCTTGAGGGCACTGAGAACGCTCAAGTAGTCCTTGAAACGGAACTTTTTGTTCCCGCACCAAATGTAGTGCACAACAGAATGAACCTGTAAACAGAGTGTCTTTTAGGGGGTGGCTCTCTCTCTCTCTCTCTCTCTCTTTCTCCCCCCTCCCTCTCTCTCTGTGCAGTGTGTATAGTGTATGTTTGTCTTATGCTACACTTTCTTCACCACTCCCACGTCAAAAATCCCCCCCATCATATCCCCCTCAACCACATGCATCTTCTTCTAAACCCACTGAAACTGAGGTACCATGACAGCAGGCCTGAAGACCCTGAAGCTGGCATGAAGCTGGAAAATTCCTCACAATGTCTATGATCTTGATGATGATGAAATTGGTGTTAATTTATGATACAAGGACTTCCATGTCAACTGAGATCATGACATCTGACATAATGATCATCTTTACTGTCATGATCCATCTTACTTCATGATCATCTTACTTCATATCCATCTTACTGTCATGATCCATCTTTACTTTTCATGATCCATCTTTACTGCATGATCCATCTTTACTGTCATGATCCATCTTTACTGTCATGATCCATCTTTACTTTCATGATCCATCTTTACTGTCATGATCCATCTTACTTCATGATCCATCCTTACTTCATGATCCACTTACTCAGATCCATCTTTACTGTCATGATCCATCTTACTCAGATCCATCTTTACTGTCATGATCCATCTACTGCATATCTATCATGATCCATCTTTACTGTCATGATCCATCTTACTGTCATATGATCCCGATCCCTTTACTTCATGATCCATCTTACTATCATGATCCATCTTACTGTCATGATCCATCTTACTGTCATGATCCATCTTACTGTCATGATCCATCTTTTACTGTCATGATCCATCTTACTATCATGATCCATCTTTACTGTCATGATCCATCTTACTTCATGATCCATCTTTACTGTCATGATCCATCTTACTGTCATGATCCATCTTTACTGTCATGATCCATCTTACTGTCATGATCCATCTTACTGTCATGATCCATCTTACTGTCATGATCCATCTTTACTGTCATGATCCATCTTACTATCATGATCCATCTTACTTCATGATCCATCTTACTGTCATGATCCATCATCTATCATGATCCATCTTACTAGTCATGATCCACTTACTATCATACCTACTGTCATGATCCATCTTACTGTCATGATCCATCTTACTGTTATGATCCGTCTTACTGTCATGATCCATCTTACTGTCATGATCCATCTTACTGTATGACCATCTTACTGTATGATCCATCTTTACGTCATGATCCATCTTGTGCTAACTGGCCCGAGAAATACAGATACATGTGTGTTGGTCAGAAACCTTGATCAGTACCCTCAATGATGCATCCATCAAAAGGATGAGACTTGACTGTGTGGTCCCAGCATTCCCAAGCAACCATTAGCACATGCAAGGTGGGCAGAAGATAGTCAGGGCCTAAAATCCCACAACAATTTGTAGGTAGGAGGAGGTCTGATTGTTCTTGTTGTTGTTATTGTTGTTTAAAGCCCAGCCAACTGCGTAGAGCCATATCAGGGCTATAACTGCTTCAAAACATACAAAATTTCAACAGGAAAAAAAAAGAAAAGAAAATTAAGTACACATATCAACGCATTCGCGCACATAATCTAACGACATGCCCCCGGCATTGACCACTCCGTCCAATTTCTCGGACGGGGAAGATTTAAAAAACACACCTGAATACAAATATAAGCATACATAAGGACCCAAAACATATATAAAAACAGACATAAATTATCTATAATTGCTTCCACATATCTCACCTCCCTACAGCCAAAAATGCACTTAATACATGTACCCAATTATCAATCCTAAGAAAAAGTACATAAGATTAAGACTTTATCGAACACATACAGGTGAATGGACCATTAAGGTAGAAAATGATAGGTAGAAATGACAGAAAGTAAAGCAACAAGGCAGAAACAAAGAAAGTGACAGAAAAGGGGAAATTTCTAGCACAGAATTTCCAGAAGGTCGGGATACTATTTATACTGAAAGAGCCCCCGGCATCCCCACGGGGGATAGGAGGTCTGATGGGGATTCGATCCTGCTACCTAACCACTTGGGGTTCGATCCCGCTACCTAACCACTTTGCCACATCCACTATTTTTTTTTCTTATTTGTTTTGGTTTTTCATTTATTTGTTTCCTATTGTTTAGTTTTTTTCTTTACTTTTTTATATGTTTATTTATATTTATCTATTACTTTTTTTGTCTGTTTTTTCCCCATATATTTTTCAACCTATTTCTTTACTTACTTATAGATATCACGATCACAACTGAACAGGTTGGTGCCTACACACACAAAGCTATTTTTCCTGGAGTCACTGAGACTCAAATGGGTAGTGCTGCATTGCTGCCACACACCTTCCATAGTAAAGCCAATAAAATAGAATACAATAGATGATACCATGAGATATGATATGATATAATGCAATACAACACAATGTAGTACAGTACAACTTGGAATGAAGGAACTCTGCCTCTGCAAACAAAAGATTCTTGAGCAAAAACGTACAGATAATCTGATAATTTTCAAAATGAAGCTATGATTTCAAAAGATTCAAAAGTACTGCAGTGGTCCTTTATACATACGTCTGTGACATTTTTTCTTCCATTTACAAAGAAAATAATTATACACACACCTGTATGTGCACCTGCACATGCACACACATGCACGGACACGCGTACACAACCACACACACACATAACATATACAAAGAGGCTGACAGAAATAAAAAGACAGAAAGAGAGGAGGGGGTGAGGGTGGGAGAGTGAGTCATAGATAGACTGAAACATAGAAAGTGTGTGAGTGAGAGTGAGCAAGAGAGAGAGAGAGAGAGAGAAAAGAGACAAACACAGACAGAATGAGATGCAGACAGACAGAGAGAGAGAGAGAGGAAACAGACAGACAGACAGACAGACAGAATGAGATGCGGAGACAGAGAAAGAGACAGAGTGGGAAAAAGATATCTCAACTTGACAATACAACAACAAAAACAAAAATCGATAAAGTGTCACTCACACACACACACACACACACACACACACACACACACACACACACACACACACACACACACACCCATGCATGCAAAACAACACATGCTCACATTAACCCTTTGACTTCTGCACCCTGTCCACCAGCCTCCTGCGTTGTTAACCATATTAGCAAAGCAAAAATTTAACCCTTTGACTCCCTCATCCTATCCATCAGCTTTCTGCAGGAAGCTGGTTGATAGGGTGAGGGAGTCAAAGGGTTAAGTTTTTGCAGTTGGTGAATAGGGTGCTGTAGTCAAAGGGTTAACACACATACTTACATTTGCAGACATAGACAATCAAAATATGCACACACTCACACTCTCATTAACTCACACATAACATACACCACACCCACACTCTTATACAAGCACACACACACCCAACAAAACACACTCACACACGCACGCAAACGCATACATACAACACACTCACAAGTTGATCGCTTTTCATCATCTGTTATTGTTGTTTAAAGCCCAGCCGACTGCGTAGAGCCATGTCAGGGCAATAACCAGTTCAAAACATTCTGAGCCACTTCAATGGCCACAGAAGCTGGCACAGTTTTTAGAATGTCATGATGATGATGGCAATGAGGCAATGAGGATGATAATCATAATGCCATGGAGTTCCATCCATCCAGGACTGAGACTGCGTGACAGGGCTGTACTCTACGCTTAGTATCATGATATATCCTGGTGTCAGAGATACAGACACCTGCAGCATTGGTCAGAACATTTACACAACACCCTCAATGATGCATCCGTACAGCTGATGAGACTTGACTGTGTGGTCCCAGTCTTCCCAATGAGCCCACAGCATGCTCAACTCTGGGTAGGTGCCAGTTGGGAGCCGAAAAATCCCACAATAATTTCTGAAGGTACTGATGCCAGTGATGGGGATTTAAACCCAGAACCGTCCAGCCACAGAGTTTGTTTCTACCTGCTGCCTATCGATGGATAGACACCATGTTAGAGAGTTTGTTATGAGTTTGTTCAAGAGGGATTCATCGCACTCAGAATATTCCATATGCACTCCCCCAACCTGCCAGCGATTATCTGGCAGACTCCCTGAGCTTGCACGAAACCCTATGCATTGGCAAGATCTTCAAATGGGGAGGGAGTAGGGGAGAGGGACCTATGAAATAGTTAGCTGAAGCAACCTGAAGGATGAAAACATTAAGATGTGCAGTGAATGTTGCGGGCTGGGACGACACTCAAAATATCAGATCTTAAGTTTATGGTGCTTATGAAAAGAACCAGCCACCCTGCAAATAAGTAAATAAATAAACAACAAGCAAGCAAACAAACAAATAAATATAAACATTTTAAGACAGAAAGAAATAAAAGAAAAAGAAAAAAAAACTTCCCCATGCGGTAAATCAAACCCAAGCGACCGCGGTGAGAGTGCAAAATCCTAAACACTAGACTATCTGGGGAGTCTAAGAGAAGGACAGCTACCCATGGAGACAAAAAAGAGACAAAGACTAACACAAAGGGCAGAATGCAGACAAACGCTGAACAGACAGACAAACAACCCTTAGATCAAATTTTATGCTTACCACGCCAGGTAAATCATCAGGAGTCTGTTTTTCAGGCAGCAGTCTATTTGCAGTCTGGTTGACAGGTAAGTCATCAGGAATCTGTTTTTCGGGGAGCAGTCTATTTGCAGGCTGGTTGACAACCAACACATCATGCTGGTTATCTTTTACCTGAATCAAGAAGGAAAAGAAACAAGGATGTGGAATTACATAAATTTACATTGCAACAAACACCAAAGGAGCTTTGAAAACAGCGACCTACTCTCTACGATAACAGGATAAAACAACCAGTAGTAAGCAACCACAAAACACCTCACATCATTTGATCAAAGCAAAACAAAACAAACACCCTCTTTATCAGTTTATGACTAGTTAGACATGCGTGGTGTTGTTAATGGGAATCACATCATTAACGGGAACAAAACGTTTTACCACACAAATCTGACGTCAAATTAAATTAATTAGCAATTATTTTACAAATTAGTCGCACGTCTTTTCAACATCAAAATTATGTAAATGCAACATAACAGGTATAAGCAGATAAAACTTAAGAAAATAAAAGTTCAGTCGATACTTCCAACATAAAACGCGCACTCCCTAGTTTTGCCAGTAGTAAGTATTCACAAGACATGAATAATAAAGCCAAATAAACAAAACACTCTCTTTATCAGTTATGACTAGCAAATACAGTTTCAGCAACAAACAAATTTACAATCAAAACCAGGACTACACAATATTAACAACAAACGTTTACAATCAAAACCAGGAGTATACAATATTAACAACAAATGTTTACAATCAAAACCAGAACTACATAATATCAACAACACATGTGAACAGTCAAAACCAGAACTACGCAATATGAACAACAAATGTAAACAGTCAAAACCAAAACTACACAAAATTAACAAACATGTACGATAGAAACCAGAAACTACGCAATATGAAAACAAATGAACAGACAAAACCAAAACTACACAATATTAACAACAAATATTAACACAGTGACAGTCAAACCAACAATCTGTCTCTTTGTTAGGCTGCTGGGCCATAGAAACCCATGCCTCACGTCTCACACCTCATGCTTCAAGCCTCACATTTCATGCACTGGGCCACAGGAGCTCACGCCTCACTGCTCCCACATCTGTTCTGTGTTGACACTGCCAGAATACAGTGCTGTCTGCTCAATTGATCAGAAACAATATTCATGGTTTGTTTCTTTTTTCAAAGATGGATTCGTCTGACAAAGAAGACCTCCTGATTTTGCTCTTGCACAGGAGGAGGAAATGAAAGAGACAAAGCATATGGTGCTGAGAACATTTCTTCAGAGAATCACGAGGAGAATTCCACCATACATTCCACCATCTCCATACCTTTGGGTTCGTTCAGAATCTTTGCCAAGTCTTCCCAAACTTGTGTTTTTTTATCTTTGTCCTTGTAGTCAGGTACACATGGATTCCAGAGGAGGGGCTTGCCCGGACCAACTTGATTAATTTTTCTTTGTTGTCATCCATCCTGCATGTGAGGAGAACTGAAATGGCCAATGGTAACCAGGAACTTCAACTTCACACATCGAAAAAAGTAGACAGTCCCACTTCTGCGCTCACGCGTGAACTGTGAACCCTGAAGCATGAGTGGAGTTGTATGGCCCTGTGCAAGAAAGACATCCTCAGTTCAATTTTCAATTCACGCACGAGGTATGAAGCATGAGGTGTGAGACATGAGGAGTGAGTTTCTATGGCCCAGCAGCCTTAGGTATGTGATGCATTGTAACAGAACATAAGAAAATCTGTCTGCAAAAGTGTGAGTGAGGGTACCAGGACAGGGTGGGGATGGAGGGTAAAGTAGGACAAAATGGGAGGGAGGTGGGTGGAATTAGTGTGTAAGCTATCATCGACTGACATTACAGCAGCAAGACTGATGTTACAGTAGCATGGTCCTGTGGACAGTATCTGAAATAAGCTAAGCCCATTACCTACGATGACTGGCTTACTGTTCACTGTACTCCACAGTCTGAACCCAAATGGCCAGCTGATGTGGAAAGATGGGAAAGATTCACCATAGGCCATAGCAAGCAGTTCAATTTTATTTTTAATAAAAATAAAATCAGAAATATGACTCAGCTGAGGGGCTAACATCATCAAAAGTGTTGACGTTACCATGGCATCACTGAGTGGATGGATTTCCTCAAAGTCAACGGACAGGGCGGCCAAGCACCAAATAGTTTAATGGCCTCATGTTCATCATACTTCATGACCATGTTGAGTTGTCTGGTTAAAGAGAAGATCTATGACAACTTGGGTCAAGGATCACACACCTAACAAGCTCAATGTACCCCAGCTCAACATCCAGTGAGTGAGTAAATGAGTGAGTGAATGAGTGAATGAGAGTGACAGAGGATGACAACTTGGGTCAAAGGTCACATGTCTAATGGGCTTAGTGTAACATAACAGCATATATATATATGTATGTGTAAGGTCGACACATTTGCAAACAAATGTACGTGCACATGTGCACGCGCTTGTGCGTGTGCGCGCGCTTGTGTGTGTGCTTGTGTGTGTGAGTGTGCACTTGTTATTCATTCTATTCCTGTAATGTACAACAAGCATGCTTTCGGCATGGACTGTTCTGCTCACAACAGTTTACAAGTTGATTGCTTTTCATCATCTATTTTTCTGAAAGAAACATACATCAGCAACACCGAATTTGTTTCTACTCAATGTTGTGGCATGCGTGCATGCATATGTGCGCGAGTGGTATGGTGTGTTATGTTCTGTTGTGATGTGTGTGTGTGTGTGTGTGTGTGTGTGTGTGTGTGTGTGTGTGTGTGTGTGTGTGTGTGTGGTGTGTGGTGTGTGTCTGTGTCACTGTGTGTGTGTGTGGGGGGGGGGTTTGTGTGTGGTATGCATGTGCATGCGCGTGCAAGTTTGTGTATGTGTGTGCGTGCGTACGCACACAAGTGTGTGTGTGTGTGTGCGCATTCTATCATTATCTTCTTTTCCTTGTCTCTTTTCTTCTTATTATTCTTCTTGTTTCTTCTTCTTTTTTCATACTTTTTCTTTTTGTCATCGTCATGTTCATCCGTTTTGTTTTTTTCCCCTTCACAATTTTGTTTAAACTTTTTGTTTCAAATAACTGCCCTTACCCTCCTCCCTCTGTCTCCCTGTGACAGGACAGATAGGCCTAGGTATTTCTAGATCATGTAACTTAGTCATCTTGAGCAAACAAAGACCTTTTTACCAATATTTAATTGTTTTTCAATCGGTTCGGCCATTCCTAAGTTATGGTGCTTTTTGTGAAAAAACAGCACACATGCGCTCAAAGTTTTTGCAATGAAATCCACTGAAGGAAAAAGTCGAAAATTTAATTATTCAAAAAATCGTAAGCCTAACTTTCGTCACAGGCAACCAATCAAACAACTTTTTATAGGGCCTACCATTTTAAAGTGTTTTTTTTTTTTTTCACTTTTCAATGATGTAATTACATATCTAATTCTATCTGAAATATTTTGTACTTTAATAAACAAAAATAACAATAACGAACGAACGCTCACGGCTGCGCGGAGCTCGGTTTTCTCACTGTCACACCTACCGAAGGTGAGAAACTGTACCCATATGTAGGTATGTCACAATCGGCGATTACGCGTGCGCGAAAACTGTAGCGGAAGACTGTGACCGGCGTGGCGGCACATGTGAGAGGGTAGGCAAACAATCGCTGTTTGCTTCGTTAATGTATTCAAGTGTCCGATAATTACCGATCTGAATACCGAAGTCCGTACTTTTCCCATGATGATCGGGTCATTTTCACGAGCTTCCTCTGATTTGCTGACGTGGCAGTGGTGGTGTGACTTTTGGTGTTTGCGGCCGTATCTCCCAAACTTACATGTATGATTAGATTGTCAAGTGAATTAATTAGGTACAATAAGAACATGCATTTTTCTGCTTATGTGTAAAATTTGGTGCAGCTGTATCGACAGAAAAACATTTTAGGCCATATTACAGATAGTGGGTGTGGTGACCATTGTTATTGCCTTGTTCACAATTGCCGCAAGACTTTTTAGTGCCGATTAACCGTTTTCTTTTTGTCATACCAGCTGAACCTATTGGAAGATTTTCTTCATTTTTCACGACATACAAGACAATGCATTTTTAGTGTACTGTGTAAAATTTGGTGAAAAGTTATCTTCTATGACTGGAAATACAAGCTTCAGTTTGACGCTGGTTGTCAGTCTAGCTGACTCAGCAAACTGTGTCGATGGGCAGCCGAACTTCGAAGGTCTGCTGCCCCTCATTATCAGCTTCTAGACTTCTGGACTTCAGATTGTCAGATTGGATAAGATTAAAACTCACACTACTACTAACTAGGCAAGTTTAGCAAGAATCATAGTGTAGATCTAAATAGGACTACAATAGTTAAGGATGGTGAGGGACAATGGATATTGGTCATGTAGTAGTGTCTCATCTCCTGATATGTGTACACCCACACAACAGTCTTGATGACTGATGTTTGACAGATGCAGCTCAGTGACAACACACACACACACACACTCACTACACACACACACAGAGTAAATACCCAAAGGTGTGATGAGCCGATGCACAGTAATGCTGAACTTCTAAATTTAATATTATCACACTGAAAAAAATCTTGAATTTTCCAAATATAAAGCCTAGGTACAATGATTAAGATTAATGCTTTAAATGTGATTTTTTTTATTTCAAATATTCAATATATATGCCTTTTAAATTGGTGTGTGTCCAACTGAACTTAGGCCTATAGGCCTACTGCATTAATGTATGGGCATGACAAACCTCCATCTTTTTTCACTTTTAGTTTGTTTTGTTCCTGTCTAAAGTGCACAAGGATGCTTTGATATGGACTGTTGGCACTGTATAGGTCTAAATACAATGTTTATTAGGTGCTAGTAATTGTGATAACTAGTAGTAGTAGTCCTTGTCTGTCATTACTGTTATTGTTGTCATTCAAATGTCTCATACTATAGTGGGTAAGGTCTTTATTCATCCAGATAAAATGAGTGACTCCGATGCCACCCTCTCCCCACCTGGGTATGAGTGGGATGACTCAGAATGTTTCATCGTCCAGTCACAGACTGATGCCATTGTAAGTGGATATTTTGATAATTTTTGTGCAAGACTGACATATGTAGGCCTGTACAGTCAGTCAGCTCATCTTCTCTTGCTGTGTTGATTCACTTAACACATGTTTTAGGATTGTCTCATCTTAATGGTAAATAAAACAGATTTCTTGAAGTTCTCAAAACAAAAGCTTCTGATGGTGATAAAATGTCATCTTAAGTCAGCTTGAGCATTGTGCTTTCCATTTCTCACACCATCTCTTTGGAATTCACTGTCAGTTGAACCAAAGGATCTGTCAGGTCTTTCTCACTTGACCTGCCTGTTCCACAGGTCAATTGTCATGATATATATATGCACTGCCACTTTCTATCTACTGGTCATGTCCTGCTGTGCAATAATTCATGTTTGTACACATATTGAGTGAGTTTGAAAAGAAAACTTTATTACCAGAGGTTTGCTCTGTAGCCTATATAATGTACGTAGGCTATTTATTATTCTCATTATTTCTTTGGGCTTTGGCATTTTAAATGGGAGAGGTGGTTTTAATGCATGAAGTCTTCATAATTGTATCTCTCACATGAATACATGTACACTAGAGACAGAATAGCACGTATACATTTGCTTAAGTGGAACTTTTGAAGACATTGGGATTGGCATTTGAGAAAAGAATGGTTTTCAGGACAAGAGCCCTCCAGCCTTAAACACTATTAATGATAATGCCAATAATCATCAGGGATATAGTGGGTTGGGCTTTAAACACTATTAATGATAATGCCAATAATCATCAGGGATACATAGCCACCCTTTCATATGAATTTAATGATATGGAGCAATCATTTTCATCACTGTATCAGATGGAGAGGAGAAAATGGCATAGTTGTACTGAGAAGAACAGTGACTTGTATGCTGCATGTATTTAGCAAAAAATTCTTGGGAGAGGTCAACAGCAAAATGATGTCAAGAGAAGCCTTCCTGTCAAGCGTGTACACTCTAAGGGGACTGGGGTGTGTCTAGGTAATGACACTTGGATACCCTTCATGTATAATCTTTAGTTTTTTTCATTTTTGTTATTGTTTAGATTTTCATTTGACATGTTTGGTTTTACACAGATGACTTTCACGATTCCATTCTTACAATGTCTGCACATTTTTGTAATCTCTTCATTTAGCAAGCTGTAAATGTGACTATGGATTCTGTGCTTTTTTGTGTATGTGTGGACTATTTGTATGTAACTCATGTAAATATGTTTCAGAATTTTGTTTTTGCAATGTAGCTTATTTTTATGTCTGGTGTTTGTGCGTGCATGTTATGATATATTTCTGCTGATGCCCTTTTCATCTTGTTACCTGTTCTGTGTATTTATTTTGATATAGCATTATGCATTAAAACATTTGTAACCAAATATTGTCCATCTTTGTGTTTTTGTTTGCATTTTTGTTTTTTGAGTGATATGCATACTGGTATATGTACATATATATATATAATATATATATATATATATATATATATATATGCACACTTATAACACACATGCACACACACATATTTATGTACATAACACATTATTATCTTTCATGTTGTATGACAGCTTATGAAAAAGTGTGTGATTACGCAAGGGAAAAAAACAAAACTTTTTGAAAAAGGTCTGCTTGTCAGGGTAAATAATTGAAAAGATACACTGTCCTTACTACCAGCTGAATTTTTAATTCAAAATTGCAATATGAACTTTCCAGATGTGCAAGTTATAAACCAATTCAGTCTGTGAATCTTTTTTCCCCCTCAGAACAGCTTAATTAGTAATTAATCTGTAATCTCTAGTCTTAATAAAGACTCATTTCTATGTTACCAGGAAACTTGAGGTTTTTTTCAGTGAAATATTCAAACAATTTTCATGTCTATTTTAAGGGGTTTTATACTACCATCACAGGCTCTCAATTTTTTATTTTGATTAATCAATATGAATATATTTACATCACATATATCTATACACACATGTATATGATATATAATGATATACATAGGCCTACATATCTCATAATTATAAACATCTGTATATAAAAACCAAGAGGTATTTAATAAATACACAGGTTGACAACTTCTTAAAGGCGGTTGTTCATGAAAAACTGTAATTAATTGATTATTACATAAAGATTCAGCCTAATGGCATTGAATAACTGTTGTAATTTATCATTATAATTATCTTCAGGCTTTACTCAACAATTTTCAAGTAAGAAATTTGATGATTTTGGAAACTGTAAAGATTTTAGTAATCTCAATTAATTTTCGCTTTAGCCAGTTGAGGCAATTAATGAATTAATTCCTAATTAATGCAAAAACCCAGAGATTCATGAAAGTCGTAATCATCTTGGCTAAACAAAGACCTTTCTATGGATACTTGATTTTTTTCAATCGGTTCAGTCGTTCCAAAGTTATGGTGCTTTTTGTGATGAAACGGCACATACGCGGTCACAGTTTTTGCTATGTAATCCAATGAAGGAAAACGTCGAAAATTTAATCATTAAAAAAATCGTAACTTTCGTCACAGACAATCAATCAAAGAACTTTTTATACCATTTTAAAGTTCTTTTTTTGCTCTTTTCAATGATGGTAATTTAATATTTATTAAAAATATTTGAAATTTTTTGTAACATACCTAGATCTAGGCATATGGCATATAAAAACTAAAAAAGCGATATTGGCTACGATACCCAAAAATCCTGAGAGAGGTAGGACTTTAAAATCTACAGAACAGAACTTCTGAACAGATAGGCCTACCAAAAAAAAAAAAAAACAACAACAAAAACACCTAAAAAATACAACTGGGCAGGATAACAAACGCCGTTGCCTTCGCGAATTATTATTATACATTTACGTGTACGGCCACTCACCTCAAACGGCTCTGGAGCGCACTGCTGACGACTCAGGAGCAGCACGAACCCTACGACTGCAACCAATGTCACAGCGCCCACACACCACTTTTTAGGAATCTCGAAGTATTTCATTACTAGCCTACTCTTCCATACACTGGAAGAAAAACCAAATGCGAAACTACGCGCTGTCCGAGAGGTCGCGAGACGAGATGACCAGTTTAACCTCTAGGCCCTATCGCCACGGGACTGCACGAGAAGGAGAGAGGAACGGAAAACAAGGAACACATTGCAAATGAAATACAGTGCAACGCCTTCGATTGGGCTAATTATCCTAACATATATAACATGTAAAACAACATAATACAGGACAAATTCCATAAATAGGGTAAACTGATTTAAATCCGACCGATTTAGGCACAAGATACAGGTTTTTTGGCATCTCTTCGGAAATATTTCGTAGATGACTGGCTAGAACAGCTTTGAAAAGTTATAAGGGTACTGCAGTCTTACAATATGCTAAAGAACGAAGTAGGGACCGTACATGATCTAAATTCCGACCAGGTGGATGTAAAATCCGATGGGGAGGGGGGGGATCTAAACCCCACCAATTTGATTAACAAATGATCTTTCAACCAAAACAACAAAAAGAGTTTCTGATGGAACAATGCATGCCTTGATGGTTTTCATCCGTGTTTTCCATATCCACTGCGTCCGCAAACGATCGACATCTTTCCTTGTGTTCTTTTATAGAAATGCATCGTGCCACTGATTCAGTGCGTGAAGTAGGTCTGTGTAGATCTTGGTGGCCGCCATCTCTCACACTCACACACACGTGTGCAATTGCAAGCGATTGAGAGACAGAGCAAGTTAGAGAGAGCAAGAAGAAAATAAAGAAAGAGAGAGAGAGGGAAAGAGAGACAGTGGGAGTCGGTCGAGCATTAGATCACTCAGGTATTCAAGCCTGATGTTAAGTCCGACCGATCAAAACCCGCCATTTCATGTGAGGAATTGATCTAAATAACGTCCATCATCATCATGTGCCCAGCCGCATGGCATTGGCGATCATGGCCCTCCATATTAAGTATCTATCCCTTGTCGCCGCAAGCGCATTTTCCACCCTCTCTGTCTGTTTGAGAAAGTACCTACTGATATGAAGTTCGCTGCGGTTCTTATTCACTGGCTCCCTGTATCAAAGCGCATACAGTACAAACTAGACACCATGTGCTACAAAAGCCTCAATAACGCAGCCCCCGATTACCTGTCAAGCCTACTTGAGATCTATCTTCCCTCACGTACCCTCCGCTCTGCCTCCGATCCTCTGACTTTTCGCTTTCCACGCACTAAGCTCAATACCTATGGTCCACCAGCCTTCTCTGTTTCTGGTCCACTCTCCTGGAACAAACTTCCTCTCTCAGTCCGTCAGCAACCTACTTTTGTCTCCTTCAAGTCCGCTCTCAAAACTCACCTTTTCTCCTCCGCATAAAATCCTAACCTCACTCAACCCCCCCCCCCCCCCCCTCTGCAGCCTGTCTCCGCTCGGAGGGGAACCACATGGTTATAATATATAATTGTATATGCTATGCTCTCTATAATTTTCCATTGCTTTTATTCTTGCTTTTATTGCTTTTATTCTTTCTCCCCATTTATAGCCATGCGTGTGTGTGTGTGTATGTGTGTGTGTGTGTGCGTGTGTGCGTGCGTGCGTGCTTACGTGTGTGTCTGCTTCAGCGCTTAGATTTGATTTTATCAAGATTTTGCGCTATATAAATATTGTAATTATTATTATTATTATTTGTATGGTAAGACAAAAATACGACGTAAAATGGTAAAGGGGAAGGTCGTTGTCAACGGACACTTCTGGGACAAGAATAAAACCCACGACCCGCACACAGCCTTTGGTCAATTTATTTACACACACTGTTCACTGTCCACATAACGTCCAAAACCTAAAACAAAAAAATAGTTTCTGCAGCTCATATTATAAATTTATGCATTAGGCAGTGATCTTGTATATAGCGAACGGGTTCTCTATCGACAGTATTGATTTGTTGCTACAAGAGGAGGTGCACGATGTCTGTCTGTGGTCAGCGAGCGATCATGTGAAAAGTCGCTAGGCCTGTGGCTCGCGTGGCGGCCGGAAGCAGGCGGTTGGTGTGGCCTTCAGCGTCACTGTAACTAGTTTCTTTCACCTGTTTTCAGTATGAGTCCAGGAGATAATACCAAAAATCAGATTGACTACATCCTGATCATAAAAGATTTAGAAATTCTTTGCTGACAGCAAAAACACTGCCAGGTGCAGACTGCAACAGTGACCACAATCTTGTAGAGGGAAGATTTAGGCTGAAATTAAGGGGGGGGGGGGGGAGGACCAAAACCAACATCAAACTAAATCTTACACTCTTAAAGACATGAAATTACCCAGATGTCATCAGCAAGACAGGCATGAGACCAGACATCGCTCTCCACTCTGACCCCTCGAAACAAGTGATTCTGATAGAACTCACTGTGCCATACGAAAGCAGAATGGAAGAAGCACATATCTACAAGACCGAAAAATACGCCGGTCTTGCCAGCACCCTGAAGAAAGCAGGTCTGCGGGTCAAAATCTTCGCCATAGAGGTCGGGGCAAGAGGGTTTGTGGGCACCTCCGCCCGCTTATGATCTCATGAAACAACTCGCCATTTCTGGGAAGAAGAGGACTAGAGCCCTTAAAGCGATGGCAGAGGCAGCAGAAAGGAGCTCAAGCTGGATCTGGGCAAGGAGGAACGAAAAAAGTGAACTTCATAAGGATTAAATTCCCTACAGATGATGTGTGCCCCGTTAGCACATTGGTAAAACCGCGTACCGCAGTTCTGAAGCGCAGAATCGCCCAGGTTCGATCCCCGGCGTGGGAAAAAAAAAAAAAAAAAAAAAAAAATAGACAACAGCAGAAGGGCATCCAGGAGTCATGACCTGGATGTGGCCCGGCCCCCCGAGAGTGTAAGGAATTCAGGGCCGAAACACTTGTCTAAAGGGGGTTACTTCTCTGAAGACCTTCTGTTGTCTAGCTCTCCCTAGAGTTTCTTTCTACCCATGAAGCGATACGTAAAAAATTTAATGTACATGTTCAAAACAAATTCAGTGTTCTGGAAGACAGTTGGTGACAGTGAGAAACAGAGGACAAAGTTGAGAAACTCGATAAATGAAGCTTGTGAAGAAATCCCTAGAGTAGATAGAAAAGCGAAAAAGAACTGGATGACAAAAAAAAAAAAATTCTAGACTTGATGGAAGAACGGAGGAAGGCAGAGAGAAAGGAGGAAACATACAGGAAAATAAAGTAAGCAGGAATAGGTGTAATGAAGCTAAGGAAGCTTGGCTGAAAACAAAATGCAAAAAAATAGAAGACAGACACAAAACGGATCCTCAGGGTATACACAGAAGAGCTGAAGAGATTGTCCACAGGAAAAAGACATGCACATCAACTGGTTGCTTAAATTCGAAAGATGGTACACTTATCCCGGAAAAAGACAAAATATTAATAGATGGGGAGAGTACATTAAAGATCTTTTTGGAGATGACAGAAATGAAGAAAACATTGTAAGAAAGAACGTTGAAGGACCACCCATAATGACAGATGAAGTTAGAGCAGCACCGAAAAAGATGAAACCAGGAAAAGCCCCAGGACCATACAATATTACTACAGAGATGATTGAAGCCCTGGAGGAATTTGGCATAGAAAAAATAACAGTCCTCCTAAATGAAATTCATGGCTCTGGAAAAATCCCCAAAAGATATGTCAAAATCAATTTTCATTGCACTTCCAAAGAAGACAGGGGCTATACAAGGCGAACTCCATCGCATAATCAGCTTGGTGAGTCATGTAACAAAAATCCTATTAAGAATAATCATGATGAGGACAAGGAACAGAATCAAAAGAGAAATAGCAGAAGAACAGTGTGGATTTGTGGAAGGGAAAGGAACTATTAATGCCGTGTACATATTATGGAAGCCCATGTCAAACAGTTGTGCCGCACTGTACTATCAGCTGCGCAGAATAAGTAAGATTCGCTCCTTTCTTTCCACCGATGCTGCCAACAAGCTTGCTGTCTCTTTCATACTATCTAGACTGGAGTATTGTGACTCTCTACTCACAGGTCTCCATGACAATCAACTATATAAACTTCAGCGCGTACAGAATCATGCGGCTCGCTTTGTTCTCCGCAAGCCCAGGCGTGAGAGTGCAAAATCTCTACTTAGTACACTTCATTGCCTGTTTCTGCTTTCAGTGTATCTGTCATGAGAACATGCCATCCTATCTTGCTAACCTCCTACAGACTTACAAACCTTCTGACACCTCACTGTTGACTGTTCTTCGCTTCTCTCTAGACACCTTTGGAAAAGTCTTTCTCTGTCTTTGGCCCAAATATATGGAACACTCTACCGTTCTCTCTTAGAAAAAAGTGGTTTTCTACCTTCAAACAGCACCCGAAAACCCACCTCTTTCAAGCTCATCTAACCTGAAGAACCTAAGTTTCCTGCCTGTTATAATAGCATTTTGTATCAGGCCTATAGAGTGAGGTGTGTGTGTGTGTGTGTGTGTGTGTGTGTGTGTGTGTGTGTGTGTGTGTGTGTGTGTGTGTGTGTGTGTGTGTATGTGTGTGTGTGTGTGTGTGTGTGCGTGAGTGAGCATGTGTGTGTATCACCATACGTATGTGTATAGCTGAGGAGGGGTTAAGGGAGAAATTGAGTTGGAAAGGGACTGAAATACTTTAAGAAATTTCTTAACCTTTTTTGTATGTAAATTGTGATATGTGATACGCGAATGTATTACAATCTGTGATGTAATTTTGATTGTCAAGGTGTTATTAATTAATGCTGTGATACTGAAGTTATAATGTTTTTTTCTTTATATGAATTAGAATTTTTCTGTGATGTGTTTTTATTGTCATTCATAATATTGACCATAATTTTATGTACAACTATGTACATCTAATATCACTCACAGTGAAAAGACGTTAAATCAAAGAACGAACGAACGCATGCAAACATAGCACACGCACACACACAGGCACACATATACTTACACACGCATATGTGCACGCGCCTGCGTGTGCGCACACACACAAACACACACACACACGCACGCACACACACACACGCACACACACGCATGAATGTAGAAACACAGTATGCCTCTTTATTCATATGAAAAATCTGTTGTTGTTTTTTATGATATAAGTCAGTGTTTAAACTTTAACATTTTGTGGTTTCTTATGTATCTGCTTACTTGTATAGCTTTAATGTTTGTTGTTTTCTTCTCGTGTATGTAATTATGAACATTTTTATCATCATTTGTTTTTTTGAGAAATGTAAAGCGCTAGTGAGCAGGTTTTTATATGGAATATGCGTTATACAAATAAACATTATTATTATTATTATTATTATTATTATTATTATTATTATTATTATTATTATCCGAAGAACTCTCATAGAGATGTCAGTCGAGTTGAATAAAGATTGATATTTATGCTTTGTTGATTATTCCAAGGCTTTCGATCGGGTAAGACATGAAGAATAGATCAACCAACTAGAAAAAGTCAGTATTGATGGAAAAGATCTACGAATAATCAGAAATATGTATTGGGAACAAACAGCCGCAATGAGAATAGAAAACGATATAAGCTCTTTCCAAAATATCGAAAGAGGAGTCAGGCAAGGTTGCGTTTTGTCACCAGATCTGTTTTCACTTTACAGCGAAAACATCATGAGAAACCCATAAAAATACCCTGGATTAAAGGTTGGAAGAAAAATGATAAACGACATTCGACATGCAGATGACACATTCTATAAGCAGATGACACCGCGGTAATTGCAGAAAACGAAAGGGACCTACAAAAACTTGTGAGTATACTCTAAATAGAAAGCAAAAGTAAAGGGTTGGAACCAAATAGCAAGAAGACGGAAGTCATGGTAATCAGTAAAAAAACAGGAAATCCCGTCATGCAAAATAACAGCAAACTGCACAACCTTGAGACAGGTTGATAAGTTTCAGTATCTGGGAACGATCATCTCACCAGATGGCAAATGCACATCAGAAACAGCCAGCAGAATCGGCCAAGCCAAAACAGCATTCAAGAAGATGAAAAGCATTCTAGCCAACAAATGCCTATCAATTAACATCAGGAAGAGAGTTCTTGAATGTTATACAGAACCGATAATGTTATACGGTTGTGAGGCGTGGGCAGTCAACAAGCAAAGCCAGAACAAGATTGAAACAGCCGAGATGTTGTTTCTAAGAAGAATGTTGAGAGTTCCATGGATAGCAAAGAAGACAAACGAGACAGTCTTGATGGAGGCAGACACAAGAAGATCATTGATAAGGAAGATTAGGAAATACAAGCAACATTGTCATGTGCGCAGGGTGGTGCGTGCACGTTTTTTGTGTCGTGTGCATAGGGGGGGGGGGGGGGTGTATGCATGAGTTTTTTGTGCAGCGTGCGAAAGGGGATTTTGTGTGCATGTGAATGTAGTTTTAGAAAACAGCTCACTTGGGAACTTGGTGTGGACTGGGTTACCTAGCCAGTCTCCAAAACACCGCCTTGAGCTCCAGGTGTTAAAAGAAAAAGAACAAGAAGAAAGCGAAAAGAAGTAGTAAAGAAAAAGAAGGCGAAACAAAACCAAAAAAAAGAAAGAAAGAAGAAAGAAAGAAGTAGAAAAAGGAGAAGAGGAAGGAGAAGAAGAAGGTGAAAAAGGAGAAGAAGAGAAAAAAAAATGAATTAGAAGGAGAAAAAGAAGAAAATAAAGAAGATAAATATTTTTAAAAAAGACGAAAAAGGATAAGGAGAAGAAGATGAACGAGAAGAGTAAGGAGAAGGTGAAGAAGGAGAAGAAGGAGACGAGGAATAGGAGACGAAGAAAGAGGAGGAAACGAAGGAGACAAGAAATAAGGAGACGAAGAAGAAGGAGACGAAGAAGGAGACGAAGAAGAAGGAGACGAAGAAGAAGGAGACGAAGAAGAAGGAGACGAAGAAGAAGGAGACGAAGAAGAAGGAGACGAGGAAGAAGGAGACGAGGAAGAAGAAGGAAAAGAAAGAGGAGCAGAGGACGAGGAAGGAGACGAAGAGGGAGGAGAAAACGGAGGAGAGAAAGAGTTAATATGAAGATGCGTGGGTGTAAATGTTGTATGTTGTATGAGTGATGTGTGAAAGTTTGTTGTAATAAATGTAAAAAAAAAAATCATATCGCAATTTGTTTAGTGCCATTGGTTGGAAGGAGTGCGTGCGGTTGCGTGACGGACGAGTGCTTTTTGCATGTGTTGAGTGAGTGGACATGTGTACAAAAACATGACAAACATTTATTGGCCATTTTATGAGGAAAGGGGGATTAGAGAACCTGGTCACAACTGGAAAGCTGGAGGGAAAGAGCACTAGGCATCGCCGGGGAGAAAATATTGGACTTGCAGGGTGGCTGAGAACGGAGAGGGTGGAAGATGTCTGTGCAGTGACAAGGGATAGATACATATGGAGGGCCATGATTGCTAACGCCATGCGGCAGGGCGCATGATGATGGTGGTGGTGACAGCTTCAGTTTCACCGTCTTTTAAATGGAGAGGAGGTTCATAAAAGCGAACACAGTTTAATAGACCTACTAATTGACCCATTTAGCTTATGTGCTTATTCAAAGCTATAGGGTTTAATTCATTGATATTAGCTATTGAGATTGATGTTGCTTTGCTATTATATATATTCATGCTTTGTTGATTATCATCATCATCGTGATGTGTCCTGCCGCGTGGCGTTGGCGATCATGGACCTCCATACAAACCTACCTATTGTCATTGGAAGTACGTCTCCCACCCTGTCTGTTCTCAGCCACCCTGCAAGTCTGTCCTTCATTTTCTCCCCTGGTCTACCCGATATTCTCTTTCCCTCCAACTTTCCAGTTGTGACCAGGTGCTCTAATTTCTCTTTCCTCATAAAATGTTCTATAAATGTTTTTTCCTGATCTTCTTTATTAATGATCTTCTTGTGTCTGCTTCCTTCAAGACCGTTTCGTTTGTTTTCTTTGTCGTCCATGGAACTCAACATTTTTAGAAACTACATTTCAGTTGCCTCAATTTTGTTCTGACTTTGCGTGTTGACTGTTCACGCCTTACAACCATACAACAGTATCGGTTCTATAGAACACTCGAGAACTCTCTTCCTGATGTTAATTGATAGGCATTTGTTGGTAAGAACGCTTTTCATCTTCTTGAATGTTGTTTTAGCTTGTGGTTTCTAAGAAGAATGTTGAGTTTCATGCACAGCAAAGAAAACAAACGAGACAGTCTTGAAAGAGGCAGACACAACTTTAATGAAGATTAGGAAAAGAGAAACAACATTTATAGGACATTTTATGAGACAAGAGAAATTAGAACACCTTGTCACAACAGAAAAGCTGGAGGAAACGAGAGCACTAAGTAGGCCCTACACCCAGGGAGAAAATATTGGATGGACTTGCAGAGTGGCTGAGGACACAGAGGGTAGGAGATGTACTTGCAGCAGCAAGAGATAGATTCGTATGGAGGGCCATGATCGCCAGCGCCATGCGACAGGGCACATGATGATGATGATGATTGATGTTCTACAGCTTAAAATATGCCGAAAATGTTTGCTTTGTTTCTATCACTGTTATTACTGTTGATGTGCTACCTCACAAGATCTGTAACATTTTAGCGTGGGTATTACTATTGTAGGGATGAGTCTGATGTTTTAACGTAATTATTACAGAAATGAGTCAACCATTTCCATGTGGCTATTGTAGAACTATTGACAACCGTATTCTGCTAAAAGCAAAGATACAATGCATTATTGTGCAAAGGAATACTGGTTTAGTCCTGACAATGTTGTGTACACATAATGATAATGGATTATTCAACATGTGCTCGGATAATTGACCCTTTCATTGTTCTAATGTGTCCTTTGTCTGCTCAACACCATTGATATTGTGTTGACTATTGCTTGTAATGACATAGTTCACAAATCAACAACTATGCTATTTGCTGTCATAATTGGCTAATAGCTGTTCACTCAAATGATGTTCATTAGGTTGCTGTTACTTTACTGTGTACACAGCTTATAACAGCCAAACAGCATAACATTACCGTGCATTATTTTGCCCTCAGCTTGTCACAGGTTTCTCTGTTTTTCTAATTGTTTGTTCAGTGTTTATAATCATTTTACAATTTGGATGTAGATTCAGACACCACATCATCATCATCATCAGGTGCCCTGCCGCGTGGCGTTGGCGATCATGGACTTCCATCTGTCTCTATCTCTCGTTGCCCCTAGCATCTCTCCCACCCCCCTCGTCCCCAGCCACTCTGCAAGTCCGTCCAGCATTTTCTCCCTGGGTCTACCCGGCGCTCTCCCTCCCTCCCGTTGCGACCAGGTGCCCCAAATCCCCTTCCTCACAAAACGGCCCACAAATGCCGTCCGCCCTCTCCCAATCCTCCCCACGAGTGATCCACCTGCGTCCGCCTCCGTCAAGACTGTCCCTCTTGCTCCCCCTGCCGTCCACGGAACCCCCAACACTCCTCGCAGAAACCACACCCCGGCCGCCCCAACCCTGCTCTGCCCTGCCTGCTGACCACCCACGCCCCACATCCGTACAACAGTATTGGTTCTATATAACATTCAAGAACTCTCTTCCTGATGTTAATTGATAGGCATTTGTTGGTAAGAATGCTTGTCATCTTCCCGAATGCTGTCCCGGCCTGGCCGATTCTGCCGGCCACCTCTGATGTGCAAATGCCGTCTGATGAAATGATCGTTCCCAGGTATTTGAATTTATCAACCTGTGTCAAGGTTGTGCCATTTGCCGCCACTCCGCATGAGGGAACTCCATGTCCCCCACTGATCACCATGACTTCAGTCCTCCCGCTGCCTAGTTCCAGCCCCCTACCTTTGCTCTTCACTTCCAGCACATCCACAAGGCTTTGCAGGTCCCCCTCACTCTCCGCAACCAGACACCACATACAACTGTTATATTCTAATGTTCATGGGTATTCTGCTTACAATGTTAGTAATCATTTTTTGTACGTTGACACTGTTGGTTTGGTTTGTTATTGCATTTATCAAACTTGTTTTGTGTCTTACAAGCTATGCCTTCTTTGGTCTTCTTCTTGTGAAGATCTGCCGTCTTCTTTTTCTCAGGAAGATCATGTATTGTCTTTATTGTCTTCTTCTCCTATGAAGACTATCTTCTACTGTTGTCTCTCGAAGATGTCCTTGGTGAGAGCTCGTACACATGTAAATAAAGTTTGGGAACCACCATCCTGGCTGTATGTGTGTTCGAGTGGCAAAGTCCTCCATCTGCCTCTGACCTTGCACATCTTTAATCTTCTATTCCTGTAACCTTAACCATTCCTCCCTATCACATATGAAAGAATGATAACACGAGTGACGAGATCCAAATTGTAACAAAGCTTGTTTCACTGTGCTGACAGACATCGACAAGGACATTATAGTAAAAGAATCACGAGTATAAAACACAGCAGGCTGGCTGGCTCTTGGTTCAGTCATGTGCTTAGTCTGGTGTCTTGGGTTCAGTTCTAGCCTACAACACAAAAACTGGCCTGTTTGTTACCCATCTTAATGCTGCAATCATCCCAACTGACGGTGTCAGCTTAGCGTTTCAAGGGTCCTATTATCACCCATCCCCTTTCCTATTTCAAGACATCTGCAGCGTATACCGTTTTGCCCACGCTCAAACAATCTGCCAGACTTGGGCTGAGTGCATACGGAATTGCCCGAGTGTGATGAATCCTTCTTGAACAAACTTCAAACTTCGAAACTGAAACCAACACAAGTGAAATGTTCTATGGAAAGCAAGAGAGAGAGAGAGAAAAAGTAGACAACACAGCTTGCCAGATAATCATGAAGTGTTCATTATTAAGCCTACCAGAGCATGACACATTCAGTCAGTTGCTCTCACCAAATGGTTACTACAGGAAAAATGTAAAAGCGGGATTTCCTGTTCTCTCCCTATCGTTCCCTTTGTTCTTGTCAGGATGACTCTTGACATTGTTTCCCAGTGCTTGTTTTGTTTTCAATGGAGCGAACCACTCCCTTGCCAGCGAATATCCGTTTTTGACAGCAGGTTTCCTGAGCCAGTCAGCCTGCTGTGTTATACTCGTAATTCTTTTACCATATATCCTTATCGGTCTTTGTCAGCACAGTGAAACAAACTTTGTTACAATTTGATCTTGTCACTTGTTCCGTGATTCTTTGGTAGAAAAGGATGACAATTCCTTTGTAAAGAAGGGTTATTAGTCGGACAAGTGTGTGGTTTAATCTTTTTTTTTTCTTCTCTGAAACTTTTTATTATTTTCTTTACGATGCACATTGTCGTTTGTCACATAGTATTGAACTAAATCTGTCTCAAAATCATTTAAGTTCTCTGACTTTCGAACGCAAAATCACAGTTCACCAAAAACTGTTTATACACAACGCATTGTCTTTTTGTTTGTTTGTTTGGTTGTTTTTTTTACGAGAAAGATTACTCCACATTACAAAAAGTGGCTAATCGCCCTGTATATCATATAGTTCTACACTACATCTTCCTAATATCTCAAATGATCACACACACACACACACACACACTTACAGTGAAAAGACGTTAAATCAAAGAACGAACGAACACACACCACACACACACACACACACACACACACACACACACACACACGCAAAGCACATGAACAAGAGAAACCAGTTGCTTTTTCCTGACGCGTGTGTTTGTGTTTACCTAATGAAAATGGATTTCCCTACAGAATTGTGATAGGGGCAACTCATTTGCTCCCGTGGGATTTTTACTTGCGCTGAGTGCATACTGCCCGTGGGGATCACGGATTATTGTCATCCAAAAGACTGGTATCTAGACCACTCTTGAGATGAAATGGAGGGGAGGAGGGATTGTTCTGTCTGATCCATTTTGCCACACCGTCCCATTTTTTAGCCACACCGTCCCATTTTTTAGCCACATATTAGCTGGTGGGGGTATTTGTGAGACCTATACAGTATGTATGTCCAATAACAGTGTGATCTAATATTTTTAATTGTCAAGATAAATCCCATGGCGTATGTGTGTGTGTGTGTGTGTGTTTTGTTTGTCTGTGTTGTCTGTGTGTGTGTGTGTGTGTGGTGTGTGTGTGTGTGTGTGTGTGTGTGTGTTGTGTGTGTGTTCTGTGTGTGTGTCTGTGTGTGTCGTGTGTGTCTGTGTGGATACTGGGGAAAAACAGACCCTATTTTAAGTAAATAGGTTTCCGCGTTGGTTTGGTTTGGATTTTTTGTTTTTGTTTTTGTTTTTGCCCCATCTTATGCACAGCCTCTGTGTCATTACTTGTCATGCCGCTCATTTTGGCTCACCGCCACGCTTCCAAACCTTCCCGAAACTTAAGGTCACCATGAGAGCTGAGCATGAAGAAAGGCCACAGAGTCTAGGGTCAATGTTTCTTTTTTTATTTTTATTTTTTTCACAATGCTAAGATGAAAGGTGAGAATGAACAGGACATCAGAGATACTTTAGAGTTCCATCCTGGATTTAGAGTGAGTGCCGTCAAAAGCATTCTTACCAACAAATGCCTATCAATTAACATCAGGAAGAGAATTCTTGAATGTTATATACATGTAGAACCGATACTGTTATATAGTTGTGAGGCGTGGACAGTCAACACGCAAAGCCAGAACAAGACTGACGTAGTTGAGATGTGGTTTCTAAGAAGAATGTTGAGAGTTCCATGGACAGCAAAGAAAACAAACGAGACAGTCTTGATGGAGGCAGACACAAGATCATTCATAAGGAAGATTAGGGAAAGACAGGCAACATTTATAGGCCATTTTATGAGGAAAGGGGAATTAGAGCACCTGGTCATAACTGGAAAGCTGGAGGGAAAGAGCATCAGGTAGACCCAGGGAGAAAGTATTGGACAGACTTGCAAGGTGGCTGAGGACAGAGAGGGTGGAAGATATGCTTGTGGCAACAAGGGATAGATGCATATGGAGGGCCATGATCGCCACCGCCATGCGGCAGGGCACATGATGATGGTGATGATGATGATGATGATGATGATGATGCCGTCAACCGGGTGATGGCCAGGAAAACTGAGCGACAATCTCGGTGACGTGTCCATCAAGTGGACCAGAATCGACCCTGTAGTCCCAGTCTTCCCACTGAGCCTATAGCTTTCTCCAGCTCCGAGAAAGATCCGCCTGAGGCAGAAAACGACAAAGAAGTTCGGATTTGGGAGGTAGCTGAAGTGGGATTCACAGCACTGGGACAATTCCATATGCGCTCCGCCCAAAATCTGCCAGCAATTATCTGGTAGGTTTCAGGAGCCTGCGAAAACCCAATGCGCTGGAAGGTCTTGATATGGGGACAGAGGGGAAGGGGAGGGGAATGAAGGGCCTACGAAACACTAAGCTGACATTATCTGAATGATGGAAACAGTAATATGGGCAGTGGACAGGGCAGTTTTTAATGTTGCGGGCTGGGATTGAACTCGAGATATCATTGGAACCAGGAAAAACACACACACACACACACACACACACACACACACACACACACACACACACACACACACACACACACACACACACACACACAGACACACACACACACACACACACACACACACACCCAAACACCCCCCCCCCACACACACACACACAGACACACACACACACACACACACACACACCCAAACACCCCCCCCAAAAAAAAAAAAAAAAAAAAAAAAAGAAATCAGAACGCGTAGTTAATACAACCAGACAAGACAGACGCAAACTTTCGGTCAACTGGCCTTCGTTAAGCGTAAACGTAAGATCACAAACGACTAAACATCAAACACAAAAATTAGGGGGAAAAAAAGACTAACGAGCCTCTTTCTCCTACTGGACGAAGCAGCAGGGAAGTTTTAGTCTGTTTCTATTAATTTTTGTGTTTGGTGTTTATTCGTTTGTGACCTTACGTCTACGCTTAACGAAGGCCAGTTAGCCGAAAAAATTGTGCCTGTCTTGTCTGGTTGTATTAAATACGCATTCTGATTTCTATTTTCGCTTTTTTTCTGGTTCCTGTTTGCTTGAATGCGGGCAGTCGCACTTGGTTTGGATTTGGAGATATCATTATTAACCCAACAAACACAAACAAAACAAAGCAACCAATAATATGAACTGATGGAGATTCGAATTCTGGCTTCCCATCCATCAGTCCATTGCGCTGACCCTTCGTCTACTCCTTTCTTAACCCTTGACCCTATTCACCAGCTTCCCTCATCAGTTACGATGGCAAAGCAAAAACTTAACCCTTTAACTCCTCATCCAATCCACCAGCTTCCTAGGATGACGGGTGACGGAGTGAGAAGCCGAAATTTTGCAGAAGGTGGATAGGGTGAAAGAGTTATAGGGCTAAGCTTTTAAACTTGTTCAATAAGGTAAGGAAGTTTTTTTTTTTTGCAGTTGGTGGACAGGGTGGGAGAAAGAAAGGGTTAAGTTCTTACAATCGGTAGATGGAATGAGGGAGAGAAAGAGTTGAGTCTTATTAGCTGGTTGAGAGGTTCAGGAAGTGACATTTTTGTTGTTGTTGTTTTTGTTTTTGCATTGGATTGAAAGGGTGAGGGAGAGAAAGGGTTAAGTTTTTACAGTTGGTGGATAATTGCAGAACGTGCAAGGGTTAAAATTAGTATAGAGGGATCATGAATCATCAATCAACACCAGGAAAACCCTAGCTGTTGTACACCCGCTCTGTGTGTAATCTGTTACCGACACACTTGCGTGCGTGTGTATGCGTGTGTGTGTGCGTGCACGTCTGTGTGTGCGTGTGTGTGTGTACATGTGTGTACGTGTGTGTGCGTGTGTGTGTGTGTGTGTGTGTGTGTGTGTGTGTGTGTGTGTGTATGTGTGTGTGTATGCGAGTGTGTGTTTGCATATGTGTGTGTGTGTGTGTTTATATGTGTGCGTATGTGTGTGTCTGTATATCTATATCTATATGTCTATATCAATATCTGTATACACAGATAAATAGATAGATAGATAGATTGTTTGATTGGCTGATTGATTAACTGATTGATTGATTGATTGATATGGATATATGTATGTGTGTGTGTATGTATATATGTGTGTGTCTATGTGTGTGTGTGTTTATATCTATCTACCTATATGTATAAATCTACATTTGTGTACACACTACGCTCGCGCGCACGCGCGCGCGCACACACACACACACACACATCACACACACACACACTCACACACACACACACACACACACACACACACACACACACACACACACACACACAAAAACACACACATGTAAGATACAATCGATGGTGTCATCCAACAAATAATACGACGAAAGAAAAGAAACAGGACGTGGTCACGCACACAACGCTGTCATGTCTGTTACCATAGCACTACATACACATAAGCACTAATCAGGTCGTAAGGGGTGCACAGTGCAGTTCTTTGTCATACAGATGAGTCATGTATATATACACGCTGTTTTTGAATACTACTGTAACAGAGCTCTTTTCGTAATACACACGCCATTTTTTTTTTTTAACATTTTTTTAAAAATACAGTAACAGTTATAGTTGGGCTTGATAATGATAATGATGATGATGATAATGATGATGGTGGTGATGATTATGATGATGATGATGAAGTCAAATGCCGGGTTCACTGAATAGGAGGCTTCATCGGGAAGGGAGACAACCGTATCCCTACGACTCTTGTATGAAAAGCTGAAGCAAGGAAGGACACCGTGACTCGGATGTACAACTGAACTAGTAGGAAGACACTCAGCAGCCCCTTTTAAACCCTCACTTAAAATCCTGAAAAATCTTCGCTGACTTTTTTTTTTTTTTTCACAGACACAGACAGACAGACATCAATCCTTAAAGTCAATAATTATAATAAAGATAGCATCCAATTAAAAAAAAAAAGGGAAATATGAGGCAGAACTTTTCAAAGCCAAAACAACCAACACGCTCACTCGCACGTACGCACACACACACACACACACACACACACACCACACACACACACACACACACACACACACACACACACACACACACACACACACACACACACACACACACACACACACACAGAGCGGCCTCTGCCTTTAATGATTGAAGGAAATGTAGCCGGCTGTAGCATCAAAGTGGTTTAAACCATTGCTCAGTCACAGGTCAGTCCGAAGACCGGAGTTCAAATTCCATATTAGTCCGGTTAGGTTTGACTGTCTGCCTTCTTATTCACACACACACACACGCACGCACACACCACACACACACACACACACACATCACACACACAAACACACAATCACAAACACACACATACACACGCACACACACACAATCACAAACACACACACGCACACACACACACAACAAATACACACACACAATCACATACACACACACACACACACACACACACACACACACACTCACACACACACACAAACACACACACAATCACACACACACACACACAATCACAAACACACACACACACACACAGACTTACACACACACACACAGACTTACACACACACACAGACTTACACACCACACACACACACACACACACACACACTTCTTTAACTGACTAATTTTCAAGCTGTTCATGAAGCAGGCGTATGAAACCAGGAAAAGAGAGCATGCTGTTACATGAATGTTTATGTTGATGTCTCTCTGAAGAGGAAAAACACATGTATGCGAGTATGTGTGTGTGTGCATGGAGGACAGGGGAGGGTGAGTGGGTGCTGGTATGAGTGTGTGTGGTTTTGCTAAAAAATGAGACAGATTATGTAAAAGAAAATCATATTTAGAGTTAAAAAAACAAGATGTTTTTTCAGAACCAGTCTTCTATAACGAAAACACACTGTTGAGAATATAATAACAATATAGTAGATGGGTTCAAAAAGGAATCTTCTGTATTGCTGATTTTTTTTTTAATGATAATGGATTCATTTTGTTCTCCTGACACATCATGAATTCAACAGAAAATACGAAAGAAATGTACATTTCCTGATTTTTGATGGATGTAAGCAGTCAGGTTCAGATTTAGGTTCATACTGTTTACAGTCCAGCCACTATCAAAGCCATATCAGGGCTAAAATCACGTTAAAAACTGCACCCAGTTTATGTAAGCAGCCTGTCAGGGTATATGCAAAGAAGACAAAGCTTAACATATCAAATGCAAGTACACATGATATTCCTACAGCATTGAAAGCAATTTACACTGTACCAAAAGGAGCACAGTTATATAATGAAATATCGCTTTAAAACAAATGATACACTTCCAAAGTGTTGCTCTAAGTGCTTTGAGAAAATGGGAACAAATGTTTCATGAAAAAAAAAAGTATTTATGAAAATCCATGACATACAACAAGTTAAACTAAAATGGCTACAGATACAAACTGCACATACAGTCATCGAAACTAATGTCATATTAAAATGAAATGGAACTTGTAAACAACTTTTGCTGTGACTTTTGTTTTAAAAACAAAAGACAGTATTGATCACATATTTTGGAATGGTTTACCCACGAAATAATTTTGTGGAAGGATCGAAGAAATCTTAAAATCAGATTGGATCACTTGTGCAAATACCTGTATTAGATTAACTGAAAATGTGGTATTATTTGGTGTTGACGAAAAAATTCACAGATATTTGATATTTGATTTAATTAATATAATCGTTCTTGGAAAACTCTCCCTTTATAAACGCAAGTATGAAAACGCTGTACCAAACGTATCCTTGTTTAAAAGGTATCTTGCTGTATAATCCCACATAGAAGAATACAATGCAAAACTGATGTAGAATCTGCAATGCTTCAAAACAAAATG
>CM060311.1:72889202-72901702 GCA_030674185.1 Monoplex corrugatus | reverse complement strand
CTGCTTGTGAACGTGACAGTGTGTGTTCGGCGTGGGTAGATGTATGTACTGTGTACTTTCTTTTTTCTCAAAACAAAAACAAGCAAAAACTGAAGTTAGAGCTAGAGGGATATGAGTGTACACGTGTGTGTAATCTGTGTACGTGCGTGCGCACGTATATATATATGTGCGTGCGCACATATATATATATGTGCGTGTGCGTGTGTGCGTGCGCGCGCGCGCGTGTGTGTATGTTTATTCGTCGAACTAGATTGAAACATTCATAATCATTTTACAGCATAGGAACAGATGGCTGAGTGGACATAAGTGACTCATTGCCCCTGGAAGAGAAATCGACGCAGATAAATCATACAGTAACAATGTTTTGGCAAATAAGAATCGGACACAAATATTCGGATCTAGAAATAAAACATAGTGGTAGAAAGAAACTCTAGGGAGAGCTAGACAACAGAAGGTCTTCAGAGAAGTACCCCCTTTAGACAAGTGTTTCGGCCCTGAACTCCTTACACTCTCGGGGGGCCGGGCCACATCCAGGTCATGACTCCTGGATGCCCTTCTGTTGTTGTCTATTTTTTTTTTCCCCACGCCGGGGAGCGAACCTGGGCGATTCTGCGCTTCAGAACTGCGGTACGCGGTTTTACCAATGTGCTAACGGGGCACACATCATCTGTAGGGAATTTAATCCTTATAAAGTTCACTTTTGGTTCCTCCTTGCCCAGATTCAGCTTGAGCTCCTTTCTGCTGCCTCTGCCATCGCTTTAAGGGCTCTAGTCCTCTTCTTCCCAGAAATGGCGAGTTGTTTCATGAGATCATAAGTGGAGGTGCCCACAAACCCTCTTGCCCCGACCTCTATGGCGAAGATTTTGACCCGCAGACCTGCTTTCTTCAGGGTGCTGGCAAGACCGGCGTATTTTTCGGTCTTGTAGATATGTGCTTCTTCCATTCTGCTTTCGTATGGCACAGTGACTTCTATCAGAATTACTTGTTTCGAGGAGTCAGAGTGGAGAGCGATGTCTGGTCTCATGCCTGTCTTGCTGATGACATCTGGGTAATTTCTCCACTCTGGGAGGTCTGCTGTACACTCCCAGTCGACTGCTCCATCCAGAAGACCCTTTGGCAATGTGCTGGTTGTCATAGCAATTTTGGGCCAGACCTGTTTCCCTCCTGCTTTGTAGAACGTTGTCATAGCAATTGGTGCGTTTGGGGTCATGTTTTTTTCGCTAACCACGTCTGTGATCACTTTCAGAACTTGGTTGTGCCTCCATGTATACCTTCCTTGGGCTAGCGCTACTTTGCAAGAGCTTAGGACATGTTCCACTGTTTGTTTCTTCTGACAGAGCGGACATGCTGGGTCATTTGATTTCCCCCATTTCACTAAGTTTGCATTCGAGGGGAGCAGGTCATATACAGATCTGAGGAGGAAGCTTATCCTTAGAGGAGCCATGTGCCACATATCGTTCCAGCTGAGACTTCTTTGGAGTGCACTGTCCCATGTTGTCCATTGCCTCTGTTGACCTTGCTGGACTGCCTTCTGCACTCTTTTGACATCTTCTTCTTTCTTCAACTCCTGTATGATCATGTCTCTTTTTTCCTTCCTTTTGGCTTTGGACCACCACTGCATTTTTGTTGCTCCCAGTCCCTGTCTGTTGGTTTGCGTGTGTCCAATTATTTCTTTGATGCTGAGGTTTCTCTTGGCATTGTTTACAGCCTCTTGGACTTTCCATTTTTGCCAGTTCTCAGCTTTGGCTGAACTGATCTCACGATATTGTCTTCCGATTCCTCCAGCATGCTCAACAGTCTTGCTTTTCCAACTTTGTATTCCTCCACTATGGATTTGAGAGGTAGCTTCAGCATTGCTTGACGACAGTAGAATGCAACATCAGTGAGACCAGGTGGGACACTGAGCCATTTTCTTGTGTATTTGTTGATTTTGGCTTCCATTGCTTCCACTGTGCTGGTGCAAATGTCATAGATTAGCAGTGGCCACAACAGCTTTGGTATCAGCATGAACTGTAGACACCAGACTTTGTATTTGCCTGGCAGTCCGCAGTTATCTATTTTCTTCAGGCCTTCTTCAGCTGTTTGCTTGGTTTCACATCCCCTTTGTGTGTCTTTCAGGGAGTCATCATACCATCTTCCGAGACTTTTTACTGGCTCTTCTGTGACAGTGGGGATGGCTTGGTTGGCTACCATGAATTTGACTGAATCTGCCACTTTTCCTTTTCGCAGTGAGAGACTTCGGGATTTCTTTGGTTTGAACCTCATTCTTGAAGAGGCCACCAGCTCATCCAGCTGCTTTAAGATTTGGTGTGTCTCTTCCTCATCCGTGGACAAGACTGTTGTGTCATCCATGAAAGCTTTCAGAGGAGGCATCTGGTATCCATATCCCAGATTTACTGGACCTGAACTCTTCATTGCAGCTTTCAAGATGACTTCCATTGCCAACACGAACAGTATGGGAGAGATTGCACAGCCCATTGCAATGCCCACCTCTAGGTCTATCCAGTCCGTGGTGTATTCTTTGGTAGAGAACCGCATTGAGAACCCTTGGAAATACTTCCTCAGCATTGTTCGGATGTTTTCTGTTTCAAGTAATGGAATAAAAGGTTGTTTTTTTTTAAAGGACCGTTTCTGAGGGCAATAATAATGGAACTGTCGTTGAAACAGTCGTCCCATGGTAGGCGATCGAATGTGTGTTAACGCCTTATCGGTACACATAGTCGTATCAGTTTGGACACAGGTGTTTTCCCGCCCACACGTCCCGACAAACAACTCCTCCCTAGTAACATTACCGGTGGCCTAGTTCATTCCTGGTGCAACATGTGTGAATTTTTGACAAGAAAGGCAAGAAGACGAACACAAACCCTATATGTTACATGTATTCATTTCATCACGAGCACCGGTGTTCAGCCAGCGTGCGTAGCCACGAAAAGAAACCCCAAAAAACTTAATGCATTCCACTTGATACTTCATAAACATTCCTTCTGGTTTAGAAACATCACAAACGTACTCATATAGAAAAAAAAATCAAACAGTTATTTTCTTTAGTGCACATTAGGTTGAAATAGGACTGTGAACCAAAATGTTGAAATGGCTGCAAATGATTTGTTGGGGGATGCAGAAAAATGTATCACCGTCCGCTGTAAAAGCAGGCTAAACCAAAAGTAGGTCGAGATTGGGAGGCCAAACTGTACCTAGGTATTTTCTAAATGTGAATTAATACATGATTGTGATCTTTTACTTTTCATTCTGTACACATTTATAATCTTCTGAGGCAATAGGTTGAAATGTTCAGCTTGAGATTTTGTAGATATTGAGGTGGATGCTATTTTCAACGAAATACACCGGTACAACTAAGTATACCGGCAAAGCGTTAAGTCGGTAGCAATGAGACCGCTGTTGCGCTTCGCTTCTCTTTACGACAGAGAGATGAGCGGGTTTTGCAAAAGAGGTGGTATGGGAAAGAAGCACGATTTGGCGTTCTTCGGAGACAACATAATGTAGGTGGTACTGGTGCCCTTGTCTTCTCACTCTACCTTCCACGGTTCCTAAGAAGGAACACGTACACAATCGTAAGTGTGCAGAGTGGGCGGTGTGTTTACTAATTTCATGCACATGTTAAATACTTTACTGTTTCCGTCCACTCGCGGCGCTAAGTGATGTAAGAAGATAAAGCTGGTGATCTTCGAGCTAGACGGGAAGCCTAGATTTACAATTATGTTGTAGATGTGGAGGTTGTGAGGCGTGGACAGTCAACAAGCAAAGCCAGAACATTATTGAGGCAGCCGAGATGTGGTTTCTAAGAAGAATGTTGAGAGTTCCATGGACGGCAAAGAAAACAAACGAGACAGTCTTGATGGAGGCAGACACAAGAAGATCATTGATTAGGAAGAATAGGGAAAAAAACAAGCAACATTTATAGGCCATTTTATGAGGAAAGGGGAATTAGAGCATCTGGTCAGAACAGGAAAGCTGGAGGGAGGGAGAGCATCAGGTAGACCAGGGAGAAAATATCGGAGGGATTTGCAGGATGGCTGAGGACAGAGAGTGTGGAAGATGTGCTTGCGGCAACAAGGGATCGATACATATGGAGGGCCATGATCGCCAACGCCATGCGGCAGGGCACTTGATGATGATGATGCTGATGATGATGATAATAATGATGATGATGTAGATGTGAAATGTGTCTGCGATTCCACCTATCAAGTGCTGCTAAGGTCTTCTTCATAGCTCTGAAGCTCAAGCGTCTGGTGTCACAGGCTGAAGGGCTTGCTGTTTGACTAGAAGACTGGACAGGTGGCCAAACCGATTGATCCTCTGTTGTGTGATGCAATGATTGACAAGTGTTGCTCCAGACATCTTTCGGGTTTCTTCATTTCTAATCGTGTCTCCTTTGGTCTTGTCTGCTGCTCTTTCGGGACAGCTCATGTCACAGGTTTGGGATTCGGTCTGAGCAGTACCACTTGCACTGAAAATATACGCAAAAGCACAACTACAACAACCATAACGATGATGATGATGTCGACGACGACAGTGACAACAACCAAAACAAAACAAACAAAAAAACAGCAACAACCACAAAAACAGCAACACCAGTAATGTTAGTAATTGAAATAATTGGTCTGATGATGATGATGATGATGATGACGATGATGATGGTGATGATGATAATAAACAGCAAAGACAATAACAACAACAACAAACAACAACAATGATGATGATGATATATGATGATGATGATGGACGATGATGACGATGACGACGACGATAATAATAACAATAATAATCATACTAATAATAAGAAAAAGAAGAAGAAGAGGAGGAGGGAGGAGGAGCAGGAAGAAGAAGAAGAAGAAGAAGACCACCACCACTGCTAATAGTCGTAATACTAATTATGATAACGGGAACAATTATAACATCCATTTGAGTCAGGTGGTGCTTGTGGCATTTATGCATGGACAGTCGTGAGGTTACGCGTTTCTAACTCTAAGTCATAATCTGTACTGGTAGTTTTGAAGAAAAAACGAACAAAGGAACTGCACATGGGGGTTGGGGGGTTGGGAGATACCTCCTCCAGCTCCCCCATCTCTTTGTCTTGATGATACTTCCTCCCCCATCTCTTTGTCTTGAGTGTGTGTGTGTGTGTGTGTGTGTGTGTGTGTGTGTGTGTGTGTGTGTGTGTGTGTGTGTGTTTGTGTGTGTGTGTGTGTTTGTGTGTGTGTGTGTGTGTGTGTGTGTGTGTGTGTGTGTGTGTGTGTGTGTGTGCGTGCGTGCATGTGTGTGTGTGCTTGTGTGGCCGCGGGTGTGCATGTACAATAATATAGAAAAACTGATTCTTGTCCAGCGCTATCCTCCGAACTCATTTGTATTCACTGTGTGTTACTTTGGTCCTATTTAGTGACAACAGAGTGCAACGCATGCATATGCACTGATATATTATAAATCACTAAAACTAAAAGAAACGTTTTATGTATAGCGCTATACTCCAAACTCATTTGGAACCAAGTCTACATTACACATATTAAGACATTTTAGCATAGCACAGAGAACTCAAGCTGTTTGGTAAGCTGACCACATTCCACTGTGTTGTTGCATTGTCTGCATCTTT
The DNA here is from genome assembly GCA_030674185.1 of Monoplex corrugatus. Classification (NCBI taxonomy): domain Eukaryota; kingdom Metazoa; phylum Mollusca; class Gastropoda; order Littorinimorpha; family Ranellidae; genus Monoplex; species Monoplex corrugatus. The sequence continues at coordinate 72,896,094 of CM060311.1, read as the reverse complement.
GGTGGACATACATACTGAGCATTTCCTTAAGTCAGCCACTAACATGGCTTACAGGATCTTTATCGTGAATACTTGATGTTCTCCACGCGTAAACACAAGGAGGTTTAGGCACTGACAGGTCTGCACACGTAGTTCAATTTTAGTTTTAGTTTCTCAAGACGAATTCTCCCCGATCGGAATGAATTCCATATGCACTAACGTCACTTGTGCCAGGTGACGGAGAAGATCCAGAATGATCACGGCACAAACCTCAAGCCTGCACATAAACCCACGAGCTGGCCAGGTCCTGAGGTCCTACCTATATAGTTCCATAACTCTGGGGTCGTAGGGGGTAAAGTGGTAGAGACCTCAACTTTTCCCGGGGCCAGCACCACGAGGGCTGCGCCCATCCCCTCTTCCTTGCTTTCAAATTCACTTTTTTTTTTTTTTTTACCAAACCAAGACTCAGAAAAGCAAGAAGGCTATTTTGTCTTCAAGGGGTGAGACCTGGGAAACAACCTATCTCTCCAATGTTTTTTTTTTTTTTTTTAACCAAGGCAGCCGGGCGAAGAGTGGCAGAATGGTTCAGACGTTCGCCTGCCACTAGCTAAACTCGAGGTTCCAGATTCGCTCCCCGTAGAGGCCTCGAAGTTTCTCCTCACTTTGACCGGAAAATCAAACTGAAAGTCTAGTCCTTCGGAAGGGGACGAAGAACGAGTCGGACCCGTGTGCATTCTGCTGCGCACGCTAAACATCCCATGGCAGTTGAAAATCTGCACACGTATTGACATGAGAAATCGGAAAAAAATCTGCACCCTTTACCTGCCAGACCCACAGAGGTATCTAAGTGAATTGAACCTGGGATCTTCCGGCTACAAGTCCCCTGTTTACCCAAGTGACCACCGCACCCGTGATATCACACACACACACACACACACACACACACACACACACACACACACACACACGCACACACACACACACACGGAGGCTTCAGCGCGCTCACACACGCATGCACAGTCACACACACATTAATCTCTAGTCTGTCTCCACACACACACACACACACACACACACACACACACACACACACACACACACATACACATACACATACAGGGATTCCTACGCCAAGATGGCGGCTTATTAACTGAATATTTTCAGAGAGGAATCAACTGGGCTGAAAACGACACGCTCGAAACGTTGTCTCTCCAAAGAGAAAGCCAAGAACACCACCACCAAGAAAGACACCACCAAAACTGAGACGTCATCCACTTCCAACACTCCAGATGACGACAATCTTTCATCCACTTCCAACACTCCAGATGACGACAATCTTTCCGAAAACAAGAATTCCGCTCCGACAGGTTTACCGTCGAGTCAGTCACCAGCTCCGCAACCACAACCAGTAACATCATGTGGCTGTCACTGTCAAGAGGCGGTAAGAGAAATAGACATTTTGAAAAATACAATCCACCAAATGTCTCTACAAATCAGCAGCCTCACAGACATGATTCGATCTGACAGAAAACGTTCTACTAGCAAACAACAAAACGTTACAAGAGCTGCGCGAAGACAAAAAGTGCACGATACTCACAACCACCACAGCGTGCCAGACTGATTCCGCAAGTCCACGGTGATTATAGGCTACCACCACATCACCAATGGACAAATTCTCATCATATGCGGAATGCGCAGCTCAACCGCCCAAAGCAGAAGATCGGGCAAAAACTGTCATCAAGCAAAAACCTGACGTCTCTACCAAACCTAAACGTGACGTCAAAACCACTGTATCTACACATCCCAGAACTAAGTCCAGTGTTCTCCCACGTGTCCTCATCATTCATGACTCCGTCTTAACTAAAAAGGATGGAAAGAGATTAGGTTCGTCCTACGGTTTCCAGGTGGCAACGAGGAAGATCCGTATCATCGAGGACTGTAAGAGAACTATTGAAAAATCAAAAGAAGAGCTGACACCTGAACCTGACTGCGTTCTTTTATATGTGGGGATAACAGATCTGAAAACAAATGAGCCAAAAGTATGTACTACAAATCTAGATCTCTGTGTAAACCTATCAACACCCAGTTTCCGAAAGCCAAGGTAGGCCTACTGTTAAGTCAGGTCGCTCCTGTGAGAAACAAGCACCTAAATGTGAAAAGGGAGCTCCTTAATGTCCTGACCAAAGAGAGACTCCTCAACGCAGCGAATGTCGACTACATTAGCCACGAAAATCTGCAAACAAGCAACTACACCCAAGTCAGCCAGGACGACCTACATCCAACCACCAGAGGGGCGAGCGTTCTGGCCAGAAACATAGGGAGGCATATCCATCAGCTCTTTTGGGAAAAACCGAGGCAGAAATCAGCTCATCAACGCCGCCAAACAAGATCCGGCTTTCACCCTCAGTTTTTCTCCCCTTCCTGGTCATTTTAGATTCAGCCCATATTCAGTTCCTCTCTGTTCAGTATTCAACTACATGTATATTGTTTTACTTACATCTATGCTTGTTTGCTTACTTATGATATGTGTAAATTTTACTTGAACGTTATTTGATTATCTGATTATCTAAATATAGGATACTACTTGAAGCTTATTCAACTGTTCATCATGAAGTAGTGTGTATAGTCCGTGATATCAACGTTGTTCAGTGGAACACACGTTCCCTTGTTTAAAACATTTCCTATTTGATTAACTATCTATCTTCTAGAAACATCCAAGTCTTGCTTCTACAATCGCTGAATACCACCAAAACTAATATATCTAAAATATCGGGGTTTTATTATCCACCAATATATGACTAAAAATGACGGTGGCCGAATACAAACAGCTATATATGTTCGTGAAGGACTGAACTACTCTGAAAGAACATCACCAGTACCAAAATCGTCCTAATCTATTTCTTCATGTGCAATCATAAAATGTTCATTATCATTAGTTCTGAATTTGGCCTCTGGTTTATCTACCAAGAGGCCCGGTTCTGTGAATACCGAGTGGCTGAAACATTTTCATGATGAACGTGACAACGTGGATAGTTGGTGGTGATTTTAATGCACATGCCCCGTTTTGGGACAACTGTAAAAACATAACTAGCAACAGGTGGATTGAAAATATTGTAGATTCAAAATTATACTTACTTAACAATGGTCACGTTACCCGTATCCCTGATATACCAACTCACAGGCCCACAGCTATCGACCTCACTTTAATCTCATTATCGGTAGCACCAAATGCCACATGGCAAACAGAGGATGACTTGTTGGGATCAGATCACATCCCCATACTTCTTACCCTTAACCTTATCACTGAAATAGATGCAATGCCACAAGATAGTTTACCCAAGTTTAACTATAAATACGCAGATTGGGCCAGTTTTAAAGCTATCCTACAAAATACAAGAACAGATCTATCTGAAACGATATGTACGCAGATTTCTGTAATTGACTTTTAAGGGCTGCTAAAATTTCAATTCCAGAACATAAAGCATCAAAAACAGGAAAACATCGTGGAAACGTCTGGTGGAATAAAGATTGTGAAAAGGCAGTCAACGAAAAGAAAGAAAAATATAAACAATATATAGCAAAAAGGTCACCTGAAAATCAAACAGCAATGAAAAGTGCCAATATAAACTGTAACAGAGTCATAGAACAAGCTAAAGAACAATACTGGACATCTTTTTGTACATATGAAGTATGTGACCATAAAGATATGCAAAAGATTTGGGAAAAACTGATAACAATGAAAAATGGGATCAAGTTGCCATCAATTCCAGTAAAGCTAGAAAACAACCCTTTACCTAGCTCACAGGAAAAAGCAGAAGCTTTTGCAGACATGTTTGCTGAGGTCTGTCGAGTAGAAGGTCTTCCTGCCTCTAGTAGAAATTATAGGGTACAGAAAGAAAAGACCGACGCATATAAGGATCCTGTCCCAGATAATACGCACTACGTAAATGCACCTGTCACGCTCCAAGAATTAAAAAATGCCATTAACTCAATTCCAAATAAAAAGACATCAGTAGGATGCGATGCAATTTCCAATGAGATGTTGAAAAATTTACCAGAAATTTTTTTAATCTTGCTACACAGTATGTTTAAAAAATGCTGGAACAGCAGCAAACTGCCTAACAATTGGAAACAATCAATAGTGGTTCCTGTACTAAAACCAGGTAAATGTAATACCGACTTGAAAAACTATAAGCCAATTGCAATAACATCGCACGTATGTAAACTAATGGAGAAAATAATTTCAAAGAGATTGATGCACTATTGTGAAAAGAATAAAATATTACCAGTGAATCAGGCAGGATTCAGAAAAGGCAGGTCACCAGTGGAGCTCTTAACAAAGCTAAACACTATTATCAAACAACAATTTGCTAGACGTCAATGTGTTTTAGCTACATTTTTTGATATCACTAAAGCATACGACCAAGTATGGCACTCCCAATTATTATTCAAATTGAAAAGTATTGGGCTGACAGGTCACACTTTTGATTATGTCAAACGTTTCTTAGAAAAACGAGAATTTCAAACAAGGATTGAAAATGTGTATTCCACAAAACGACATCTTCAAATGGGTATCCCTCAGGGATCCGTTATTGCTCCCCTTCTCTTCATGATATTATTGCATGACTTACCCAGTAAAATTTCTAAACATGTAGTTTCAACTCAATATGCTGACGATTTATGCATGTGGATGCCGGTAAATATGAAAAGAAAAACTCCTTTGTGCTGTCTTAATTATACGCGTAAATGTAATCAATTAGAACTTGATGAAATAGCAAGATATATGGTAGAAAATGGACTGCATCTTTCTGTGGAAAAAACAAAGATGGTTTTGTTTAACAATGGAGCTAACCCAGCAAATATTCCCACGTTCACACTGGGAGATACTCTTCTTCAGTATAACGAGTCGATTAAATTCTTACGAGTTTTCCTTACAACGAAATTATCTTGGAATCAGCATATTGAATACTTATTAACAAAAGCTCAAAAAAGTTTAAATTTCTTGAAATTAGTTCGCAAACAGACATGGGGATAAGATACATCAACACTTGTTCATCTTTGTAAATCGCTTATTAGATCTAACTTAACCTATGCTCAAGAAATCTTCTTCAGTGCAACGAAACACCTACTAACAAAACTGCAGAGCTTAGATTGTAAAGGTTTCAAACTTGCTCTGGGTCTTCCAATGCATACCTCTTGTCTTCGCACATACAATGCAATCAAATTGTTGCCGCTTGATGAACAAAGGAAAGTCGCTTCTACTGAATTTCTGTTAAGAAACACCACCATAGAAAACAGCATCGAAATAGAGACAAAAGTACGATAAGTAATCGACTTTCCAAAAAGAGCTAAATCAATATCCTCACAGGTCACACTTGAAACATATATATCTGACGTTATGAAAGGCTCTGGAATTGATCTAGAAGCAGATCCTGTAACTTTGAGACCTTCCTTTTCACCAGTACCCAGTTGGGAACTCCAAAGTGCACAATTTGACATACATCACACTGATTTAACAAAAGAAGATGATATCAACTTGTTGGCAAGTCAAATTAAATGTCATATAGAAGATTTTTATTCCGATCACTTGAAAGTTTACACTGATGGATCGATAACTGAAAGACAAGCAGGCTCAGCGTTTTTAATACCTGCACTCAAAATTGAGAAATCCTTCTATATAGGACTTAATAAATCTGTCTTTACCGCTGAACTCTTTGCAATCTTAATGGCTTTGAATTATATGACAAATCTTCCTAGGACAAGTCCCCATATACTTTTCTGCGTTAATTCAAAATCTGTACTTCAAGCTCTCGAATTATCAAAATTACAAACAAGATCTGAAATGATATTGGAAATTACTCACTTGATTCATTGTTTATCCTTAAGAGGCACTGGTATTACTTTCTGCTGGATACCATCTCATAGTTCTTTTCATTATAATGATATGGTTGATAGGGCTGCCAAAGAGCTCACCAGACTCAAATAATATATAGCTTTCCCTCTCATTGCATGAGTGCTATACCTTAGTGGACACCTATGTATAAAAGCAGTTTCAAGATAAACAGAAAAAGAATGAAACATGTTACATGAACTTTGAAATTAGCAAAACTCCTAAGCAGTTTCCTGCCAGCAGAAGTATACAGTCCCTTATGTATAGGTGGAAACTTGATGCATTCAAAACAAAATACACCAAGAATATAGTGTGTCTGTGTGGAAAGAAGATAACACATACATGTAGTCATATTCTTTCATGTGTTCGGGTAAAACGACATATTCCTATACTATCTACGAAGACAGTTTCTGACATATTTGCCTCACCATCCTTAACAAAAGATTTTTTTGTTAGCCTGTCAAAAAGTCCTATAGCAAATTATCTTTAACATGCCGTTATTTCACATGTTTAATGTTATGGTTAGCTAATTTTATTGTTTCAATCGTTGATAATGATAACGTCATTTGTTAGTTTTTCCTTCTCGTCTTCGGCACGGTTGTTTTCTGGTTCATTTCTTTTTCCTGAAGATTAACCATTTCCAAGTATCCTCTTCACTCCTCATGTATCCTTACTTTTGTTGTTGTTGTTGTTGTCTAAAATCACTTTAGTGAATAGACATTAAATGAAAGACCACCATACACACGGTCACCATTTTGTCTGTCTCTTGCACATATACAAACAGATATCTTTTGTCTCCATGAGCACGCAAACACACACACACACACACACACACACACACACACACACACACACACACACAACACACACACACACACACACACACACACACACAGATATATATATATAATAGATATATATATATATATGCATACACACACACACACACACACACGCACACACATATATATATAAAATATATATATTGTGTGTGTGTGTGTGTGTGTGTGTGTGTGTGTATGT
>CM060311.1:72879202-72884202 GCA_030674185.1 Monoplex corrugatus | reverse complement strand
ATAATGAATAAGTATTTTTAAGTATGGTGGAGGTAGACACAGATGTCAGTGGCTATGCCAGCAGCAGTGGTGAATGTCAGTAAATTCAATAAAGCAGATTTTACGATCTGCCCTTGCACAGTAGGAATACAGTTTAATGATTTGGTTTATGAGACAATGCGGGATTTGTCTGTTCCATAAGTGACTTTTACATGAAGAGAACAAAATGTTCTCTTTCTGTTTATATCGTTAAGAGAAGTTTACATCTTTACATAGTTTTTTATTTGTCCGTCCGTCTGCTGTTTGTCTGTCTGTCTGTCTCGTTGTCTCTGTGTATAAACGCGAGACTTTGCAAGCTCTGTGTCTCTAGCCTTTTTCCATTTTCCTTTCCCCTCCCTCCAGATAGGTTTGTTTCACAATCACAATGAGATCATCCATCTATTATGTATACGTATAATCATACATACAATGATACATGTACATACTCACTAATCATCGAGAAGGGTGTTGTAATTCAATTTGTACATCATCACATATTGTCTAAGGCATGAAGTGAATCTGTATACTAGTAAGTAGTATGATACTAGTAATAACCATGTTATAACAATAATAATGATGGTAATGAATGATAGTAAAGATATTGATTTAAGAATAGTAATAATAATAGTAATGAACATATTTGACATTTAATCTTAACCTAAGTGCTTACAATAACAAAAATGCATAATATACAATACAGAGGGGAAAAACCCCAAACAAAACAAAAATGCAAAAAGCCAAAACAGCACCAACACCAAACATTTTAACAACCCATGCAGTAATTGTATGAAAACAACATATGTACAGGCACACACAGACACACAGGCACACACAGACACACAGGCACAGATACACACGCGCGTGCACACACACACACACACACACACACACACACACACACACACACACACACACACACACACACACACACACACACACACACACACACACACTCTCTCTCTCTCTCTCTCTCAAGTAAGGCAATGAGAAAGGTGATGAATGGGATGCACACACACACACACACACACACACACACACACACACACACACACACACACACACACACACACACACACACACACACACACACACACACACACACACTTGCCTCAAGCAAGTCAACAAGAAAAGGTGATGAATGGGATGCTGATCAAAATGGGAAAAGAGTAGTTTGCATATTTTTTATATATATACATGTGTATATAACTATATGTATACATTATATATCATCATCATCAGGTGCCCTGCCGCATGGCGTTGGTGATCATGGACTTCCATCTGTCTCTATCTCTTGTTGCCCCAAGCATCTCCTCCACCCTCCTCGTCTTCAGCCACTCCACAAGTCCGTCTAGCATTTTCTCCCTGGGTCTACCTGGTGCTCTCTTTCCCTCCAGCTTTCCCGTTGTGACCAGGTGCTCCAAATCCCCCTTCCTCATAAAATGGCCTATAAATGTTGCCTGTCTTTTCCTAATCTTCCTTTTGAGTGATCTACTTGTGTCTGCCTCCATCAACACTGTCTTGTTTGTTTTCTTTGCTGTCCATGGAACTCTCAACATTCTCCTTAGAAACCACATCTGGGCTGCCTCAATCTTGCTCTGGCTTTGCTTGCTGACTGTCCACACCTCACATCCGTACAACAGTATTGGTTCTATATAACATTCAAGGACTCTCTTCCTGATGTTAATTGATAGGCATTTGTTGGTAAGAATGGTTGTCATCTTCTTGAATGCTGTTTTGGCTTGGCGGATTCTGCCGGCTATTTCCGATGTGCATCTGTCGTCTGATGAAATGACCGTTCCTAGGTATTTGAACTTATGAACCTGCATCAAGGTTGTGCCACTTGCTGTTATTTTGCATGAGGGATTTCATGTTTTTTACTGATCACCATGACTTCAGTCTTCCTGCTGTTTAGTTCCAACCCCTTACCTTTGCTTTCTATTTTTAGTATATTCACAAGGTTTTTTTGTAGGTCCCTTTCATGTTCTGCAATTAGCATGGTGTCATCGACGTATCGAATGCTGTTATCATTTTCCCTCCAACCTTTAATCCAGGGTCTTCTAGGTTTTTCATAATGTTTTCGCTGTTTTGATGTTTTGGAAAGAGCTTAGATTGTTATATTGTGTGTGTGTGTGTGTGTGTGTGTGTGTGTGTGTGTGTGTGTGTGTGTGTGTGTGTGTGTGTGTGTGTGTGTATATATATATATATCTCTATATATATATATATATATATATATATATAACACACATATATATATATATATATATATATCATCATCATCAGGTGCCCTGCCTCATGGCGTTGGCGACCATAGACTTCCAACCATCTCTATCTCTCGTTGCCCCCAGCATCTCCCCCATCCTCCTCATCCCCATCCACTCTGCAAGTCCGTCCAACATTCTCTCCCTGGGTCTACCTGGTGCTCTCTTTCCCTCCAGCTTTCCCGTTGTGACCAGGTGCTCCAAATCCCCATAAAATGGCCTTTAAATGTTGCTTGTCTTTTCCTAATCTTCCTTATGAGTGATCTACTTGTGTCTGCCTCCATCAGGACTGTCTCGTTTGTTTTCTTTGCTGTCCATGGAACTCTCAACATTCTTCTGAGAAACCACATCTGGGCTGCCTCAATCTTGCTCTGGCTTTGCTTGCTTATACTGTCCATGCCTCACATCCGTACAACAGTATTGGTTCTATATAACATTCAAGGACTCTCTTTCTGATGTTAATTGATAGGCATTTGTTGGTAAGAATGCTTGTCATCTTCTTGAATGCTGTTTTGGCTTGGCGGATTCTGCCAGCTATTTCCGATGTGCATCTGCCGTCTGATGAAATGACCGTTCCCAGGTATTTGAACTTATTAACCTGTGTCAAGGTTGCGCCATTTGCTGTTATTTTGCATGAGGGGATTTCATGTTTTTTACTGATCACCATGACTTCAGTCTTCCTGCTGTTTAGTTCCAACCCCTTACCTCTGCTTTCTATTTCTAGTATATTCACAAGGTTTTGTAGGTCACTTTCATGTTCTGCAATTAGCACGGTGTTATCTGCGTACAGAATGTTGTTTATCATTTTCCCTCCATCCTTTAATCCAGGGTCTTCTTCTAGGTTTCTCATGATGTTTTCGCTGTATAGTGAAAACAGATCTGGTGACAAAACACAACCCTGTCTGACTCCTCTTTTGATGTTTTGGAAAGAGCTTATATTGTTTTCTGTTCTCATTGCAGCTGTTTGTTCCCAGTACATATTCCTGATTATTCGTAGATCTTTTCCATCAACATTGAGTCTCTCCAGTTGGTTGATCAATTCTTCATGTTGTACCTGATCGAAAGCCTTGGTATAGTCAACAAAGCATAAATACAAATCCTTATTCCTATCAATTGACCTCTCTATGATAGTTCTTAGGATGTATATGGCATTAATAGTTCCTTTCCCTTCCACAAATCCACACTGTTCTTCTGCTGTTTCTCTTTTGATTCTATTCCTTTTCCTCATCATGATTATTCTTAACAGGATTTTTGTTACATAACTCATCAAACTGATTGTGCGATGGAGTTTGCATTCTTTGTAATGCATATATATATAATCAAAGGACATAACTCTTGAGAATTATCTCCCATGTTGTATAGAACTTCTCAAATCTAACACAGTTTGCGCTACCCATTCAGCTAGCATTCAGCTAGCTAGCTGAATGGCCCATTCAGCTAGCATTCAGCTAGCTAGCTGAATGGGTAGCGCAAACTGTGTTAGATTAACTGAATGGGTAGCCCAAACTGAGAAGTTCTATACAACATGGGAGATAATTCTCAAGAGTCATGTCCTTTGATTATATTAAGGAAAATTCTCCCTGCTTCCCTCTTATTTCTTTGGTATATATATATATAATTCAAGCAGCATGTGCACAGAAAAGGCAACAAATCAATGTAAAAAATTCCCAAATTTTCGGCGGTACACCCGCCTTCCTCAAGGGGACTTTAGTCACTGACTACGATATGCTACACAAACACATCAGAATATTTTACGTAGGCTACATTACGTAGTTTTGACTCGATATTGTTGTGACGTCAATTGACAGAGTTCAGGCCCAGAGGAAATATGGTTTTCATTTTGTTCATCCAAAAAGACTCCCTCCTCAGTCTGGTGTCCAGGTTCTCAGAGTGCACCTTTTCCACTGCGATACATTTTAAGTTTTGAAGTGAATGGCCAGTTTGGTTGAAGTGTTTGGTGACCTGAGTGCCTGTATTTTTTTGGATGTTTGACCGGTGTTGGTAGAATCTGGTTTTGAGAGAATATTTCGTTTGTCCTATATATTGAGTTTTAGGGCAGATACCGCAGTGGAGGAGATACACTACGTTGGTAGATGTACATGTCAGTTTGTGCCTTATTTGGAAAGTTTCACTATATATTACACACACACACACATATATGTGTGTGTATATATATATATATAGTGTGTGTGTATATATATATATATACATGCATATTTGTCTGTCTATCTATCTGTCTATCTATCTGTCTGTCTGTCTATCTGTCTGTCTATCTATCTATCTAATAATAATAATAATAATAATTACAATATTTATATAGCGCAAAATCTTGATAAAATCAAATCTAAGCGCTGAAGCAGACACACACGCACGCACGCACGCACGCACGCACGCACGCACGCACGCACGCACGCGCGCGCACGCACGCACGCGCACGCACGCACGCACGCACGCACACACACACACACACACACACACACACACACACACACACACACACACACACACACACACACACACACACACAACCACACACACACACGCCATGGCTATAAATGGGGAGAAAGAATAAAAGCAATAAAAGCAAGAATAAAAGCAATGGAAAATTATAGAGAGCATAGCATATACAATTATATATTATAACCATGTGATTCCCCTCCGAGCGGAGACAGGCTGCAGAGGGGGGGGGGGGGGGGTTGAGTGAGGTTAGGATTTTATGCGGAG
>CM060311.1:72859202-72874202 GCA_030674185.1 Monoplex corrugatus | reverse complement strand
GAGAGAGAGAGAGAGAGAGAGAGAGAGAGAGAGAGAGAGAGAGAGAGAGAGAGAGAGAGGCACAAAACTCGCACGTGTATTCATGCACACTCAGTAGCACGCATGCACATTCGTAAGCGAGCATGCATTCGCAAGCACACATCCCCACACACGAACAGACACGTGTACACACAGGCACGTTATACGCATGCACCCGCATAGATGATAAGACAATTACCGTTTAATTGTCTGGATCATGCACGCTGACTCGTTTTTGTGTGGGCACTCACACTTTCAAACGCACATTAGCATATTTGGTATCTCTCTCTTTCTGTCTCTTTGTCTGTCTCTGTCTTTCTCGTTAACACACACACACACACACACACAGACACACAGACTCAGACACACACACGCACACACACACCACACACACACACATTCACACACACACACACACACACACACACACACACACACACACACACACACACACACACACACACACACACACACACACACACACTCGTGTCTGTCTCTCCGTCATTGTCGCTCAGAGTGTGTATTAATAATTGAAGACGTAAATACTTCAAGACACTGAATTTCGCCACCACACCCTAATTTGTGTAACGCTATGAACAAAGAGGAAAACAGTTAATGATTGGTTCATCATAAGAATACAGTAACGATGGTGTCGTCTTTACTCAAAGGTCATTGCTTTTTTGTTTGTTTCTTTCTTTCGTTTGAGTGCGAGGTCCAGTCTTCTCTCTCCTTTTTTCCCCCCACAACCCTGAACAGTGTCAGATACTCGTTATAGTTGGAATAGACTGGAAGCTCCAGGCACAATGTATTCTGGAGACAAACTAGAACCCATGTGGTGGATTGGAAGGAGAAAACACTATCCCTACGATGGAAAAACTTTCAAAGAATTTTGATAGCAACTTCGATTTCACTGTTGTTCGCTCTAGCAAGTTATAAAGAGTAGAAGCGTCTAAAAATGATTCTTTTTCGTTGAGTATCTTTGTTTCTCATTCAGTGTGCCTCCGTTCCTTTGTTGTATCCAGTCGCTTCAGTCTGAACGCTTTTTTATGCTTTCTCCAGTCACTACAGCCAGATCTCTCTCTTTGTTGTCTCTAATAATTTTAGTTAGAACGCTGTCTTTGTTCTGTCCAGTCACTTTGATCTCAATGCTCTCTTCGTTATGCATTCTATCCAGTTATTTCAGTCGACATTCTTTTCATTGTATACATAATACAGTCATTGCATTCAGAACACTGTTTTCTAGCCAGTCACTTCAGTCTCAACACTGTGTTCAAGCCAGTCACTTCAGTCTGGACACTGTGTTCTGGCCAGTCACTTCAGTCTGAACACTGTGTCCAAGCCAGTCACTTCATTCAGTCTGAACACTTTGTTCTAGTCAGTCACTTCAGTCTGGACACTGTGTTCTGGCCAGTCACTTTAGTCTGAACACTGTGTTTTGGCCAGTCACTTCAGTCTGAATACTGTATTCTGGCCAATCACTTCGGTCTGAACACTTGTTTCTGGCTGGTCACTTCAGTCTGAACATTATGCTCTGGCCAGTCACTTCAGTCTGAACACTGTGTTCTAACCAGTCACTTTAGTTTGAGCACTGTGTTCTAGCCAGTCACTTCAGTCTGAACACTGTGTTTTGGCCAGCCACTTCAGTCTGAACACTGTGTTCTGGCCAGTCACTTCAGTCTGAACACTTGTGTTCTGGCCAGTCACTTCAGTCTGAACATTATGCTCTGGCCAGTCACTTCAGTCTGAACACTGTGTTTTGGCCAGCCACTTCAGTTTGAACACTGTGTTCTGGCCAGTCACTTCAGTCTGAACACTGTGTTTTGGCCAGCCACTTTAGTCTGAACACTGTGTTCTGGCCAGTCACTTCATTCAGTCTGAACACCACTATGTTCCAGTCAGTCACTTCAGTCTGAACATTATGCTCTGGCCAGTCACTTTAGTCTGAACACTATGTTTTGGCCAGTCACTTCAGTCTGAATACTGTATTCTGGCCAGTCACTTCGGTCTGAACACGTGTTCTGGCCAGTCACTTCACTCAGTCTGAACACTATGTTTTAGTCAGTCACTTCGGTCTGGACACTGTGTTCTGGCCAGTCACTTTAGTCTGAACACTGTGTTTTGGCCAGTCACTTCAGTCTGAATACTGTGTTTTGGCCAGTCACTTCAGTCTGAACACTGTGTTTTGGCCAGTCACTTCAGTCTGAATACTGTGTTTTGGCCAGTCACTTCAGTCTGAACACTGTGTTTTGGCCAGTCACTTCAGTCTGAATACTGTGTTTTGGCCAGTCACTTCAGTCTGAACACTGTGTTCTGGCCAGTCACTTCATTCAGTCTGAAAACTATGTTCTAGTCAGTCACTTCAGTCTGAACATTATGCTCTGGCCAGTCACTTCAGTCTGAACACTGTTCTGGCCAGTCACTTCAGTCTGAACACTGTGTTCTGGCCAGTCACTTCAGCCTGAACACTTGTGTTCTGGCCAGTCACTTCATTCATCTGAACACTATGTTCTAGTCAGTCACTTCAGTCTGAACATTATGCTCTGGCCAGTCACTTCAGTCTGAACACTGTGTTCAGCCAGTCACTTAAGTCTGAAGACTGTGTTCTGGCCAGTCACTTCAGTCTGAACACTTGTGTTCTGGCCAGTCACTTCAGTCTGAACACTGTTCTGGTCAGTCACTTCAGTCTGAACATTATGCTCTGGCCAGTCACTTCAGTCTGAACACTGTGTTCTGACCAGTCACTTTAGTTTGAGCACTGTGTTCTGGCCAGTCACTTCAGTCTGAACACTGTGTTTTGGCCAGCCACTTCAGTTTGAACACTGTGTTTCTGGCCAGTCACTTCAGTCTGAACACTATGTTCTGGCCATCATACTGAACACTGTGTTTGGCCAGTCACTTCAGTCTGAACACTGTGTTCTGGCCGTCACTTCAGTCTGAACATTATGCTCTGCCAGTCACTTCAGTCTGAACATTGTGTTCAGGCCAGTCACTTAAGTCTGAAGACTGTTCTGGCCAGTCACTTCAGTCTGAACACTTGTGTTCTGGCCAGTCACTTCAGTCTGAACACTTATGTTCTGGCCAGTCACTTCAGTCTGAACACTTGTGTTCTGGCCAGTCACTTCAGTCTGAACACTTGTGTTCTGGCCAGTCACTTCAGTCTGAAACTTGTTCTGGCCAGTCACTTCAGTCTGAACACTGTGTTCTGGCCAGTCACTTCAGTCTGAACTTGTGTTCTGGCCAGTCACATTCATCTGAACACTATGTTCTAGTCAGTCACTTCAGTCTGAACATTTGCTCGGCCAGTCACTTCAGTCTGAACACTGTGTTCTAGTCAGTCACTTAAGTCTGAAACTTGTTCTGGCCAGTCACTTCAGTCTGAACACTTGTGTTCTGGCCAGTCACTTCAGTCTGAACACTGTTCTGGTCAGTCACTTCAGTCTGAACATTGTGTCTGGCCAGTCACTTCAGTCTGAACACTGTATTCTGGCCAGTCACTTCAGTCTGAACACTTGTGTTCTGGCCAGTCACTTCAGTCTGAACACTGTTCTGGCCAGTCACTTCAGTTCTGAACACTGTGTTCTGGCCAGTCACTTCAGTCTGAACACTGTGTTCTGGCCAGTCACTTCATCTTGAACACTATGTTCTAGCAGTCACTTCAGTCTGAACATTATGCTCGGCCAGTCACTTCAGTCTGAACACTGTGTTCAGCCAGTCACTTAAGTCTGAAGACTGTGTTCTGGCCAGTCTACTTCAGTCTGAACACTTGTGTTCTGGCCAGTCACTTAGTCTGACAGTACTTGTCTGGCCAGTCACTTCAGTCTGAACTGTATTCTGGCCAGTCACTTCGTCTGAAACGTGTTCTGGCCAGTCCTACTTCAGTCTGAACACTATGTTTGGCCAGTCACTTCAGTCTGAAACGTGTTCTGGCCAGTCACTTTAGTCTGAACACTGTGTTTGGCCAGTCACTTCAGTCTGAATACTATGTTTTAGGTCCAGTCACTTCAGTCTGAACACTGTGTTCTGGCCAGTCACTTTCAGTCTGAACACTGTGTTCTATGGCCAGTCACTTCAGTCTGACATTATTCTGGCCAGTCACTTCAGTTGAACACTGTTCTGGCCAGTCACTTCAGTCTGAACACTGTGTTCTGGCCAGTCACTTCAGCTGAACATTTGTTCTAGCCATCACTTCATCTGAACACTAGTTCTAGCAGTCACTTCAGTCTGAACATTTGCTCTGGCCAGTCACTTCAGTCTGAACACTGTGTTCTGGCCAGTCACTTACAGTCTGAAGACTGTGTTCTGGCCAGTCACTTCAGTCTGAACACTGTGTTCTGGCCAGTCACTTCAGTCTGAACACTGTTGTTCTGGCAGTCACTTCAGTCTGAACATTATGCTCTGGCCAGTCACTTCAGTCTGAACACTGTGTTCTGACCAGTCTCACTTTAGTTTGAACACTGTGTTCTGGCCAGTCACTTCAGTCTGAACACTGTGTTTTGGCCAGTCCACTTCAGTCTGAACACTGTGTTCTGGCCAGTCACTTCAGTCTGAACACTTGTGTTCTGGCCAGTCACTTCAGTCTGAACACTGTGTTTTGCCAGTCACTTCAGTCTGAACACTGTGTTCTGGCCAGTCACTTCAGTCTGAACATTGTGTCTGGCCAGTCACTTCAGTCTGAACACTGTGTTCTGGCCAGTCACTTCAAATCTGAAACACTGTGTTCTGGCCAGTCACTTCAGTCTGAACACTGTGTTCTGGCCAGTCACTTCAGTCTGAACACTATGTTCTGGCCAGTCACTTCAGTCTGAACACTTTGTTCTGGCCAGTCACTTCAGTCTGAACACTGTGTTTTGGCCAGTCACTTCAGTCTGAACACTGTGTTCTGGCCAGTCACTTCAGTCTGAACATTATGCTCTGGCCAGTCACTTCAGTCTGAACACTGTGTTCTGGCCAGTCACTTTAGTTGAGCACTGTGTTCTAGCCAGTCACTCAGTCTGAACACTGTGTTCTGGCCAGTCACTTCAGTCTGAACGCTTGTGTTCTGGCCAGTCACTTCAGTCTGAACACTATGTTCTGGCCAGTCACTTCAGTCTGAACACTGTGTTCTGGCCAGTCACTTTAATTTGAGCACTGTGTTTAGCTAGTCACTTCAGTCTGAACACTGTTCTAGCCAGTCACTTCAGTCTGAATACTGTGTTCCAGCCAGTCACTTTAGTTTGAACACTGTGTTCTGACCATGACTTCAGTCTGAACATTGTGTTCTGGCCAGTCGCTTCAGTCAGAACACTGTGCTCTGGCCAGTCACTTAGTCTGAACAGTCTCTTGAGTTGTATCATTCACTTCAGCCTGAAAACTGTTGTTCTAGCCGGTCTCCAACTTTCTGCAGAATCGCCAGCACAGTGTGGTTGTCGAGGGCGTCCACTCCAACCCAGTACATGTGGACTCAGGTGTGCCCCAGGGGACCGTCTTAGGTCCTATTCTCTTCCTTCTTCACATCAACGATCTGCCTCACACGTCACCTCGCATGTGAGATTATTCGCAGATGACATGCCTTTTGTATCGTCCCATCTGCAATACCGACGACCAGAAGCCCTTCAAACAGATTTGGATGCTCTCACAATTTGGTGCTCAACGTGGAGCATGACATTCAATGCGAACAAGTGCGAGCTTATTAGGGTGTCTCGTAGAAAAGACCCAATGAGACAGTTCTACACCATCAGAGGGCAGATCCTTCAAGAGGTCCAGAAGGCCAAATACCTGGCGTTAACATCACAAGTGATGTACAGTGGTCCTCTCACATCGCAAGTATCTCTAAGAAGGCGAACAGGAACATTGCCTTTATCCACCGTAATCTGAAAGATGCCCCGGCCAAGCTGCGTGAACAGGCCTATCTCAGTCTAGTCAGATCGATCGTCGAGTACAGCTGTACGGTCTGGGACCCGCACCTTCGTAAAGATATCGACTCTCTGGAGATGTGCAGCGTCTAGGTGCGCGGATGGTGTTCCGCGACTTCAGTTACAACAGCAGTGTCACAGAAATGTTGAAAATGCTAAACTGGGACAGCCTCGCAGACCGTAGGAGGGACGCCAAACTCATCTTATTGTACAAGATTATTAACCACCTGGCAGAAGTCCCCACCGACAACATCCTAATCCCAGCAGAACCCAGAACCCGAGCCAAACACCCTTACAAATACAAGTCGATCCAAAGCAAAACCACGACATATCGCCACTCCTTCTTCGTCAGCATCATTGGACCCTGGAACGACCTTCCTGCAGAAGTAGTGGAGAGCCCGACTGTTACATCCTTCAAATCGAGGTTAAAATCTCTTCCGACAGCGCGTCGATAATAGCGCCACCACCCATCGCTGCAATACTCCTGAAGTGAGGTTTAGCGATTATAGAACAGAAACAGAAAAAAAGAGAACAGGTCTTTTCCAGCTGTCTGACGCTCTGTTATGTCAGCTCCTTCAGTCTGATCGCTGTCTGTTATTACATTCATCAACTTCAGTCTGAGCACTTTCTGTATTCTAGCCGGTCACTTCAGTCAGAACGCTGTCTTTGTTGGCCAGTCACTTCTGTTTGATAAACTCTTTGTTCTAGTCGGTCACTCAGTGGAAAACTCTTTGTTGTAGCCAATCACTTCAGTCTGATTGCTCTTTTCCTCTGTCCATCATCTCAGTCTGAAAACTCTTTTGTTCTAGCCAGTCATCTCAGTCTGAAAACTTCTTTTTGTAGCCAATCATTCGGTCTAATGCTCTCTTTGTTCTGTCCAGTCATCTCAGTCTGAAAACTATTTGTTTTAGCCAGTACTTCAGTATGAATGCTCTATTGCTCTGCCAGTCATCTTAGTCTGAAAACTTTTGTTTTAGCCAGTCACTTCAGTCTGAAACTCTTTGTTTTAGCCAGTCACTTCAGTCTCAACACTGTCTTTGTTGTATCCAGTCACTTCAAACTGAACTCTGTCATTGCTGTATCCAGTCACTTCAGTCTGGACGCTCTCTTTGTTGTATCCCGTCACTTCAGTTTGAACGCTCTCTTTGTTGTATCTAATCACTTCAGTCTGGACGGTGTCTTTGTTGTATCCAGTCACTTCAGTCTGGACGCTCTCTTTGTTGTATCCCGTCACTTCAGTTTGAACGCTCTCTTTGTTGTATTAATCACTTCAGTCTGGACGGTCTCTTTGTTGTATCCAGTCACTTCAGTCTGGACGCTCTCTTTGTTGTATCCAGTCACTTCAGTCTGGACGCTCTCTTTGTTCTATCCAGTCACTTCAATCTGAACTCTGTCATTGCTGTATCCAGCCACTTCAATCTGGACGCTGTCTTTGTTGTATCCAGCCACTTCAGTCTGAACGCTCTCTTTGTTGTATCAATCACTTCAGTCTGAACTCTGTCATTGTTGTATACGGTCACTTCAGTCTGAACAATCTCGTCACTTGCACTGAAATTTTGTCTCCAGTGAAAGGTCCTTAATACTGCTTGTTCATTTTTCATATTTCTCGTCTTATGCCTGTATTTTTGTTTTGTTTTGTTTTGTTTTGTGCTTTTAGTTTATTCACTTGCAGTTCGCCTGTAAATGTGCCGTCTTACAATAGTGTGAGGGAAAAAAGAAATAATAAAGAGATAACAATACACAGTTTCACACACCATCATCGTGAGCACTTTTTTTTCCATCAGATTAGCACAGAAGTTGTACAAACATACTGAAAACTCGACTTTGAAATAATTAAAACAAAAACAGTTATGAATGGAACTTGAGAAGTATGTTTAAATGATTATAAATACAAGGAACAAATAAGAATTTGCAAAATAGTTAGAGTTTTAATAGAAATTATGATTTAAAACTTGATCTGAAACTGAATACTACTGCGAAGCGCGCCCACGCACACACACACACACACTCACATACACAGACACAGACACACAGACACACAGACACAGACACACACACACACACACACACACACACACACACACACACACACACACACACACACAACACACACACACAACACACACAACACACACACACTACACACACACACACACACACACACACACACACACACACACACACACACACACACACACACACACACACACACACACACACACACACACACTGAATAATCCCACAGCGAGCCCCAAATTATAAACACACCAATATCTTATTCGTGAACTGTTAAGATACATCCCACCCCCTTCCTCTTAAGATATAATGTGTGGTTCTTCTATAGCGAAATTAATTTTTAGAAGTTAGGCAAACACACACACACAACAGTGACACACAAACACGCGCGCGCGCGCGCGCGCTCACAGCACGCACGCAGCACGCGTGCGCGTGCCACACACACATACACACACTCACTCACTCACACACATACACACACACACACACACACACACACACACACACACACATCACACACACACACACACACACAAATATATCCACATACACCACACGGGCACATAAACATAACACACATACACACATACACCAAATACAACACACCACACATACACACACACAACATACACACACAACACACACAACAAACCCCAACACACACATACACAACACACACACACACTCAATCACACACACACACAACACACACACCACAATCACACACACACACACAAACATACACACACACACACACAACACACATCACACACACACACACACAACACCACACACAACAACACACACACACACACACACACACACACACACACACAACTGTACACATTATCAAATAATCCTGCACAAATTCAAACTCTCTCTCTTTACTCGATAAGATATGCATAGATATCTGCAGGCAATAAATGGGGTATCCCCACACAGTCATTATGTATGCTATTTAAATCATGAATTTCATGTCGTGATAAAATAATGTTACATATAAAAATTATACAGAGTTTTGAGTCATGGACCTCAGAACACTATTTAACTGTTCCATTGGAATTAAACAGCAATTAATTCTCTCTTTCTTCACATGCACGCGCAAGTGCACGGGCGCGCACACATACATGTATGTATAAATATATATATGTATATATATATATATCAGTGTGTGTGTGCGTGTGCGTGTGCTTGTGGTCTGTGTCTGTGTGTGGGTCTGTGTCTGTGTGTCTGTGTCTGTATCTGTGTCTGTAAGTTCTGTGTTTGTGTGTGTTTGTGTGTATGTATAGATAGATATCTATATGCATGCTTACCTATGCATATACATACATACATACATACGTACGTACATACGTACATACATACGTACATACGTACATACATACGTACATACATACGTGCTTATATACACATGTATATATATATATACATGTATATATATATATATATATATATATATAAACACAACACACGAATTGTTTTCGACGGTAATGTATTTTAGATTATAAAATAATACATGTTATTGGGAAGATCTTGAAAACACATGCCATTCCCATCCGTCTCAATACCCCTACTCCCTTTTTTGTTTTGCTTTTGCCATTTTTATAATTCAGAGGCTGTTTGAAAAGCAAACGTGAAATCAAGAAATGCATTGAAGAAGAAAATGTGCAACTGAAGACAAGAACGAATCAATCCTTTTGTCTATATTCTTCCAGTTATGCTTCTATATAAGGGTAATTTTTTTATTTGTTTGTTACATATTTTTGTTTGTGTGCGTTTGTTTTGTTTTAATTTTGATGGATTGAAATCAGTAAGCTTGTTTGTGAAAATGTAACATGTTTGTTTTGATAATTAGAAAATCAGAGTAAACTATCTCTAAACATTGTGCGTTTTTCTCCATTGTGTACTCGTATTTGTTTTCAGAAATAGTAGTACATTTTTTTTGTTTTGTTTATGCTTTATTAATCAGTGTATTCAAAATTGTTCTAATACGGTCCAATGCCAATTTTTGTTTTGTTTTTTCATAAGAGAGGATTATTTCATAAAACATCGGTCTTTTATACATTTAAAGAAATTCTCTTAACGAAGATACGAGGGCTGTCCGAAAAGTTCTCGGCCTTGATGTGAAAGAGATATGATAACATTTTTTTTCACCTGTATTTTTCAACATAGTCCCCTTTCAACTTCACACACTTTCCCCAGGGCCGCTGCAGCGCCTCAATAGCGCTCCAGAAGATCTTTATTGGGAGCACCTAACTGTAACGTTGACGGCATCCATGACGTCATTGTCGTTATCAGAATTCTGCGCAATTTTTTATTTATTTATTTTGTTCAAATTTGCCAACAAGTGGAAATCCAAAGGGGCAAGATCTGGTGAATAGGGTGGATGGTCAGTGATTTCAAAACCACAGTCACGAATGGTAGCTAGCCATGGCAACAGATGACGTTGTCTGCAGGTGCGTTGGCTTGATGAAACAGCAAGCCTCGTGTTACCTTTCCTGTGCAGTTTGGGATGAAAGCTGATCGAAGGTGAAGTAGCAAGGAAAAATGATATTCTCCGTTGATTGTTAGACCCTTTTCAAAATAACCCACACTCGTTTATGGATGAACTCTGATCGAAGGTGAAATAGCAAGGAAAAATAATGTCCTCCATTGATTGTTAGACTCTTTTCAAAGTAATCCACAAGCGTTTTGGGATGAAGGCAGATCGAATGTGACGTAACAAAGAAAAATGATATCCTCCGTTGATTGTTAGACCTTTTTTAAAATAATCCACAAGCAGAGTTACGTCAGCATCCCAGAAAACAACAGCCAACACTTTGAAGGAGGAGAGTTAAGATGCTTCCACTGTTTTGATTGGTCTTTACTCTCTGGCGTAAGATGATAGACCCAAGTTTCCTCAGCAATAACAAATCAGTCAATGAAGTCTGATGGGATCGGCTTCAAAACGTTTTAGATTGTTTCGGGACAGAGTAAATCGAGAGCGTTTCTGCTTCTCCATCAGACGTGTTGGTTCCGACGTTTACCTCAAAATGGCAAACCGTTTGATGTAAATATGAATTTATTTTATCTAATATTAGTCCAGGAAAATATCGTATTGGTCCCTTGTGTGTTCTGAAACCAGTTTCAGATCTATACGAATTACAATTTTTTTCTGCGTAATTTTTTTGTTTTTCATTTTCTGCGATTGACTCTAAACAGCCGTCTTACGTGTAATTATTGATTGTTGGTTGATTTGTAGCTTTCCTCAGGGGACAAGTATATTTCAGAAATGAACACACAGATTGGTAATTTTTTCCTATACGGGTTTGAGAAACATAATAACGAAACTAGATATTGATGAGTTGAAACAGACCTGTTACTGATGGATGTTAATTGTTATGTTCCTGGCATTATTTCATTGTGTTCAGTAAATAGTGTTTTTAGTTAAAAACACAGTGTATGTGTGCAGCCGGAAATATTAGTGATTTTGTGGACAAGCATTGGTCCCACTCACCTTCCTTCTTTTTTGTCAGTGTTTATATCTGTAAATATTCCTGATAATGTCACTTGGGCTTTTTCCTCATTGTTTCGTTTTGAAATTGGTAGTACATCGTTTTCATGGATATGAAAATAGTTTAGAAATATTTTAAACCAATATATGTTTTTCATAATTTCAAATAATTGGGATTTGCTAGTACAAGATTTGCATCACACTTCACGCTTGCTCCTCATTACTTAGTGTGTGTTGTGTGGGTTGTGTGTGTGTGTGTGTGTGTGTGTGTGTTGTGTGTGTGCGCGTTGTTGTTTGTGTGTGTGTGTGTGTGTGTGTGTGTGTGTGTGAGCGCGCGCGCGCGTATGATTGTGTGCGTTTTCGTGTTTTTCCTACATGACGGCCTACATTGTGGTATCGGCAAATGTGTATTTTTTGTTTGTCAGCTTTTACACGTTGTAGTGAACCTCGTTGAGGTTATGTTTGTGTGAATCAGTTACAATGGTTTTGGTCGAATGTGATGGGATGTATTTGATTTTAAGTGGAGGGCATGTTAAACAGGGTCCTAAACGGGTGTGTGCCTTTGGGGTTTAACTCGCTCATGTAATCTTATCTGTTCTGTGTCGAGGCCGACCAGGAAGTGTTTTGAACCGGAGAAGAGGGTGGAGGAAGGGGGAAAGATTGTTGGGGTAAGGGAAGGGTTGGTTGGGAATTGAAAGTTGTTCGTATGTTAGTGTGTTAAGTGGTTAACATGTTTGTAAGTGTGTTTGTGTGTGTGTGTGTTTGTGCGTGCGCGCGTGCGTGCGTGTGTGTGTGTGCGTGTGCGTGCGTGTGTGTGTGTGCACGCGTGCGTGTGTGTATGTAAGTTAAAGAAGAAGGCACATGTGAGAAATTACAGCGGTGTAGCATGCTCTGGTAGAGGGATGAAGATTTGGTATTTAGCTTAAAGATTGGGGTGGGAGAGGGAAGGTTATTTTGTGTGGTTGGAAAAAGATTGCATTACTCTGTGAACTGTTTTTGTTCGAAAAGGTTTATAAATATGTATGTATGTATTATGTATGTATGTATGTATCTATCTATCTATCTACCATACGAAGAGCTTGTATTGTTATTGTTGTTTAAAGCCCAGCCGACTGCGTGGAGCAATATCAGGGCTATAACTGCTTCACAACATACAAAATTTCAACAGGAAAAAAAAGAAAAGAAAATTAAGTACTCATATCAATGTATTTGTGTACATAATCTAAGAAGATGGCCCTGGCGTTGACCACTCCGTCCAATTTATCGCACAGGGGATTTGAAAAAAACTGAATACAAATTTAGCATACCCAAGGATACCAACATATTTCTAAAAACGGGCATAAATTACCTAAAAGTGCTTCCACATATCTCGCCTACCTGAAGCCAGAAATGCACTTAATACATATACCCAGTTAGCAATCCTAAGAAAAAGTACGTAAGACTTTATCGAACATACACAGTGAATGGACCAGCAAGGCAGAAATGATAGGAAGAAATGACAGAAAGCAAAGGAACAAGGCCAGAAACAAAGAGTGACAGAAAAGAGGAAATTTCTAGCACAGAATTTCCGGAAGGTGGGGATAATGTTTATACTGAAAGAGCCCCCGGCATCCCCACGGGGGGGGGGGGGGGGGGGGGGTATACGAAGAGCTAAGATAAGAGCTCGTCATCTTCGAATGCTTGCCAGAAAAGGCTGTCTCATAAAGCTTGGCGAAGAAAAGAACATCATGTTAATAAAATTGTTTGTGATGTACTCAACCATTTCGGATTTAAATGAGTAAGATGTTTCCCACAGCCGATGAGTCATGATGGGTGTCATTTTGAGGCATCGCCAGCAAATGGTTGAGTACAGCACAAACAATTTTAAATGGCGGTAACAAAGGGCTGAAGTCGATCATTTTTGCGAATCGATCAAGATTTTTTGTAAACTTTCACACACACCTACCTCACAAAAAGTGAATAAAAACACATTTTTGACACAGGTTTATGTAAAAGACATTCAGCAAGTGTTTGTATAGACTTTATTCAGCAAAAATCAGCAATAATCCCAAACACAATTTTGGACCAGATAATAACAAAGTATGTCAAGGTCCAAATGACCGGTGGTATTAAAATCTGCTGTCCTGGATTTCGGAGGAAGTGATGCTTGCTATCTTTTTCCATAGTCATCAAGGGCCTGAGGCAGCTGATTCTTTGCATGCTGACAGCACCACCATAGGGTCATGTTACGCAGGAACAGTCTTTCCTCGAATTGTTCAAATCAAAAGTGAGCGTGCATAACCACAACCAGAATCCTGATCCATAACAGTTCTGGTTTCCTGAAATCAAGAGTTTTAATTCAGTACCTAAGTGAAAATAACCCATATCTTGCCCAATCCTTATCCATAACAGTTGTGGTTTCCTGAAATCAAGAGTTATAATTGAGTACCTAAGTGAAAATAACCCATACCTTGCCCAATTTGCCCAAGCCTCATCCATAACAGTTCTGGTTTCCTGAAATCAAGATTATAATTGAGTACCTAAGTGAAAATGACCCATATCTTGCCGAATCCTCTTCCATAACAGTTCTGGTTTCCTGAAATAAAAAATTTATCTAATTCAGTACCTAAGTGAAAATAACCCATATCTTGCCCAATCTTCCACACCATGCGGCTCCTGGCTCTTCTTTTCACGAAAGACAAAGTTAACGATAATGATAATGAAATGACAATAGAAACAACAATGACTAAATGTACAACGCTTCGTCTCACAAAAGTCCTGTGTGCTTCACAAAAGCATGAGAAACAGAGGCAGATACACGTAAAACAAACGTGCTGGAAGAAAGTTGTCTCAAAACCCAGACATGGCCCAAGGGGCGGTTTCACAGGTGAAATTTAACCCCCAAGATGTGTTGCACTGGGAATTAATTTTCCGTTGGGCTGAGATGCTTGCACCTCAGTATCAGTGCCCATGGAGAATATTTCGAGGAGATTTAAAAAATATTTGTCGAATATAGAGAAGTTTTATTTGGTAAGTGAAAATGTGTTTATTGAATTTTCATGCTATCATTCACTTTGAATCATGCCGTTTATTACGAAAAGATAGAGAGAAAAGGGTTCTTCTGACGTTTATCCGCTGCTGATGAGACATAAATTTATTTAACACTGAATTTGATTTTGTTTTTGAGGAATGTTTCCTTGGCGCTTGCACGTTAGCGCGTGCGTTCACACTGAAACACACACACACACACACACACACACGCACGCACGCACGCACGCACGCACGCACGCACGCACGCACGCACGCACGCACGCATCACTCACTCACTCACTCACTCACTCACTCACTCACTCACTCACACGCACGCAAGCACACACACACACACACACACACACACACACACACACACACACACACACACACACACACACACACACACACACACACACACACACACACACACACACACACACACACACACTCACACACTCACACTTTTACTTACTGTGTTTTGAATTGGAAGCATTTTCGTAGTCCAAAAGATTTGTGTTATTAGATGATTTTGTTTGTTTTTTGTTCGATTGCGCTGTTGTGACTCAGTCG
>CM060311.1:72851702-72856702 GCA_030674185.1 Monoplex corrugatus | reverse complement strand
ATATACATACATACATATATATATATATGAAATTATATATGTATTATATATATCTACGCACACACAAACACACACAAACACACACACACACACACACAACACACACACAACACACAACACACAACACAACACACACTAAAAACACAACACAATATGTATTACATCTAGAGTCTTGAACAAAACGTAGTAAACGAACACAGTTTCTTCTCAGTAAAAACCAAAAGCGAGTAGGTAGGGAAATAAATTTGGGTAGAATAAGGCTGTAGGTTTTTATTTTGATAGAACAAGACTGGATGAATAACAAGTCACGCAGGCAGGCACACGCAACCATCAGGTTAAATATCAACAAGAAAACAGAGGATTGAGCATGCAGCATTCTGACTGACTATAACTGAACTTTTTACTTAAAGTTAACGTCGGAGGGGGCTGCACAATAGACGGAAACTGCACCGTGACCAACTCATCATGTGGATCAGGCGGCGTTTGCGTGTGTGACAATGGTTTTTACGTGAATGCCGACAACACAGCATGCTTGCAAGTGAGTATGGCATAACTCGGAGCCTGCGTGGCCCTTGCCCGCGCTTTTATATACATTAATAAATAACCTATCCTCCTCCTCCTCAATCGTCGTCATACCACCCACCACCACCACCACCACCACTTCATCATCATCACCATCGTATCATCATCAGCAGAACTGCTGCTTCAACTTGCTCGTCATAGTATGTTGTTTATCTCCCTACTGATCGCTTTGTGTTTAACAACAAGAGCGTCTTCTGCCTTACCCAGATACATTGCATATTTTGTGTATATATAACCGTTTAGATTGCTTAAGGTATAACTCTTCTTTAATGTGTCAGAACGTTTTTATATATTAACGTTTTTTGTTTGATGATGTAGATCAGTTGCAGAAAATGTGACTTTTTTCCGATTTTATCAGAATATTTCTTACTGTAGCTTTTTAGTATTCGTTGTAGCTGTTAATCAGTGACAGTATTTAGATTTGTTAAAAGTGCATTGGTATGTATATAGACAGACAGCTTGCGCCAGCACACGCATACACACATTTACCTGTACACAAATGTAGACATGTATACTTGTACGCACACACTAAACACACCCACAGACACACATTCGCCACAAATTCCAAATTGCATCCTGTGATATTTGCGTTATGCAGTGTTGAAAATAATTCATTAGGAAGATAATACTGAATTTACTTCACATCAGCCGATAGGTCAGTTTCAAGCAGTTTTAAATGATTCCACAATAGATCAAAATAGGTACATGTAGTTTCTTTTTAAGGAAATGTTCATTGCTGCTTGCATATATTAATTATCTCGAAATATTGTCTGGGACATACTTAGAACTGGAACTTTTTTGAATTGGTAATTTATCTCCCTTTATGGAAAATTCTGTGCTTTACAATTATGTTATCTAATTTTTACACGACAAGTCACACGATACTGGGTTGTTGTTGTTGTTCTCAGATTTTATTTTTAGCCTTCCTATCTTCTTTCGGATGCGTGTAGACACGTTGTTTAGTCTACACTATACAGGCGGTATGTTGCTGCATAGTTTGCACACTCTGTCTTAGGTAGGCATGCATATTGGGGATGTTTGTATGTTTCCATAAGTTAACGGACGTTTACAAGAGTTACATGATCTGTAACGTGCATAATTAGATGTTCTGCGTGCATATACACCCAGGAGGGGTTGGTTTAGGCGCCAGCAGGTCTGCACATATGTTGATCTGGGAGATCGGAGAAAAGATCATCCTATACCCACCAGGCGGGAGGTACACAGGGAGGATCGAACCCAGAGCTTCGAATTGAAAGTTCAGCAACGCACCCCTTGATTATTGCGCCTGTCATTGGTGTTGTAGGATAAATTTCACAACTTGTTGTAGAGATAGCTGTTTATGGTAAAGCAACGACGACAACGACAGCAATAGCAAGAACAGCAACAACAACAACAACGATGAAGACAGCCAAAGACATTGGTTAATAGTTCGTAAACTTTTTGAAATCCTCTGGTAGCATGAAAGTGATTGTTTCTTAAGATTAACGCTTATGCTGGCCCCGCAGATAATTGATAACCAAAGAAATACAGCTGGAAAGAGCGTTAATAATTGTGTGGGATGGAGGTTTACTGTCTGTGAAATTCTTTTTTTTTTTTTTTTTTTTCTTGTACAGGATAAAAGCAAAATATCGTCATAAACTTGTTTTCTTGTGATGACATAACAGAAATGTAGTACTGCACAAACGTATTTATAAACGTATTCCTGGCACATCTGATGTGAAGAATAAGCGAGTGTTGTTCAGAGGACAAAAGAAACAAAAGACATTCCCTAATCACAAATCTGCACTGGGGCATGAATACAATCTAACAGCATAACAACAACAACATCCGATATGTGTGTCAGTAACAATTCTACCTTCAACAATAACTAACATTGAACAGCTGTTACTATTTCAGCTGCTGAAGCATATTGACAGGATTATCGTTGTCACTAATTATGCACATAATGAAAACTGTAGTAATAACGTAATGCACATAACATTTATTTTCATAGTGAAAACCACAGTAATAACATAATATATGAGTGTGTGGCAGCATGGTTTATCATTCTGCATGTAGTGATGATTAATTACAGCTAGTAAATGGGATGTGATCGGCTCATTTTCCCAAGGTAAGTATTTCTGCAGTTAACGAGTCAGAGTATCATTCTTAGATAGTTAATAAAGAGTACAGCAACTACCAGTTTTACATTTTGATTACACGGCGAGTTGGAATCGCCAGGCTTGGGATAACAGGCCCACAGTAAGGAATCTTAATCACCAATTTTAAATAATCAGCCTGTGATGAAGAATTCAGAACCACCTGGTTTAGGGCATGCAGTGAGTCAGAACCACTAGTTTTCAAAAACAGCCCTGCGATAAGGAGTCAAACCACCAGTGTTTGACAATGTAGTGAGTCTGAGTAATCATTTCTGGACGATTTAGGAAGTCAAAATCACCAGTTTAAGATAGACATCAAAGCCGTCAATTTTGGACAATACGAGTACAGTTTCACTTTAACTTTAAGGAGCCAGTGTCGTCAGTTCTTCTTTATTTTACATAGTGCAGTAGTACAGCAAGTCAGTACCATTAACAAAAGGCGTTTTAGTCGGAACCACTAATTTTGGATTAGTTTCTTTCACTTTAAGGGGCCAGCCAACTTTTTTTTTGTAGTATAGTGAATCAGAACCATTTATTTTTGATCTTTTGATGAGTAGTCCGAGCCATTAATTTTGGATACTGCTTCAAGAACCAGAACCAGTGTTTTAGTGCCTATGCTAATGATCTGAATCATGACTTTTGGATAATGCAGTGAGTCAGAAACGCCGATTTTGGATGCTAGATAAGGCGTCAGAATCACTAGCTTTTTCTTTCAACAAATTGTCATATTCCTTGGCCTACAATAAGGCATCACAACAGTTAGTTTTGAGTGATATAGTGAGCGAGAACAATCAGTTTTAGACAATCAAATAACATCACCAGTCTTGAGAAAAAAAAAATCAAGAAATTGTGTGCGTTGGATTTACACCTTTTCATTTTTCATCGTTGTCTCTCTCTCTGTCTCTTTCTCTCTGTCTCTGTCTGTCTGTCTGTCTGTCTCTCTTTCTCTCTGTCTCTGTCTCTGTCTCTGACTCTCTGTCTCTTTGTCTCTATCTGTCTGTCTGTCTGTCTGTCTCCCTCTGTCGGTCTGTCTCTGACTTTGTCTTTCTTTGTCTTTCTGTCTGTCTGTCTCTCTCTCTGTCTCTCGCTCTCTCTCTTTGTCTCTTTGTCTCTTTGTCTCTCTGTCTCTCTCTCTCTTCCCCTCCCTCTCTTTCAAATGTTTCATATTTTTCAGTTTAGGAGATAATTTTATCATCATTTCTAGTTCTGAGGTTGTTTTTATTTTACCATAGTAGTTTGCGCACTGTTAGCATGACTGTGAGTGAAAGCAGGAAAATGTCAAAATCAATATTTTCAGAGGTGGTCATGTTGTATCTTGACATTTGTTGATTCCGTACCTCTGCCGCCGGTAACAGTTTACGCAAATGCGCTGTCAGTGTGTTTCTGTTTCAGATACATATTTACAGCATGAAGCACCGTTGACATTAATTTCACATTTTTATTTGTGCTGATCCTTGATGTTCTTTATTAGTTTTCAGTATTTTCTTGAGTGGAAATATTGTCCTGGTTCTTAATTAAACGTTCCCAGCTCCGTACCGCCCTGCATAGTCCTGCACTACTAGTTTCCTCATTGCTAATATTTCACTACCCTTTGTTATTCAGTTTGACAGAACGCGTGACTATGCCAGCATTAAACTATCATTGCCAGCGTCGTTATTATGTTCGTATATGTTTTCCTTGAACTCCAACTGGTTTCACACATCAGTTGGAGTTCGCCAGGGCTGTCTCCTCTCTCCAACCTTGTTCAACATCTTCCTTGAGCGCATTATGACGGATGCCCTTGAAAACCATCACGGCTCAGTCAGTATTGGAGGAAGGACAATCACCAACTTGAGATTTGCCGACGACATCGATGGGTTGGCTGGAAATGAAGACGAACTTGCCAACCTGGTGAAACACCTGGACGAGACATCATCCAGATATGGCATGGAGATCAGTGCCGAAAAGACAAAGTTGATGACAAACAGCTCAAAACCAATAGAAAAGAAGATTACAGTCAGCGGGAGTGAGCTGGAAACCGTGGCTCAGTTCAAATATCTCGGAGCCATTATCAGTGAACAGGGATCGAAAACCGAAGTTCTTGCAAGAGCAGCACAGACAACAGCAGCACTAGCCAAGCTGAAGCCCATCTGGAGGGACAAAAACATCGCCCTCACTTCAAACTGAAGCTAATGCACGCATTGGTCCTGTCAATCTTTCTCTACGCGTGCGAGTCATGGACACTAACAGCGGAACTGCAAAAGAAGATCCTGGCAGTAGGTAGAAAGAAACTCTAGGGAG
>CM060311.1:72837993-72846602 GCA_030674185.1 Monoplex corrugatus | reverse complement strand
CCAAGCAGACAGCCCATCTAGACATTAGAATGGATGTACTTTGTCCATGGTCAGTCATGACCGAAGGAGGCCTACTACTACTACTACTACAGTTCCTAATGTTCATGTAAAAACTTGCTTCATTCAGAACAAAATGCACCAGGAACCTTGTATGTCTTTCTGGACGGAAGATAACAAGCAGTCATCTTCTTAGCCAGCCGCCATGGTGTAGTGGTTAGCAGAACGGACTGCTGACTGGAAGATTGTGGGTTTGAATGCCCATTAGTCCATTCAAAAATTATGGTGGAAATTTTTGGCTCCAGCTGGATCCTACCCAGAATTGAGCATGCTATGGGCTCATTGGGAAGACTGGGACCACACAATCGAGTCTCATCCACTTCATGGATACATCAATGAGGGTTTTGCTCAAATCATCTCACCAGTACCTCACAATACAATACAGGTATTTGTATCTGTCAAGCCTGGCTGACGCCGGAATATGTTATGATAGCAAGCTTAAAATACAGCCCTGACACATATTCTTAATCCTAGATGGAACTGTATAGCATCGTGATTGTCATAATCATCATTGCACTGTAAAAAATGTGTCAGCTTATGTGACCATTAAGTGGCACAGAAAATGGAAAAAAAACGGAGAGCACAAAGAAAATCTACCTAAGTGCCATGATCATTTAAAAAGTAGTTGTATTCTTTTTCCATTCAGATAAAACGTACATTTTAGTACTTTCTAGGAAAACAGTTTACAAAACATTTAAATCAACACCATCAACATATGATTTGTTTCAGCCTATCAAACAATCCAACAGCTAATCATTTGTAACTCGCTGTGACTTTGGTGTGAATCGTTTTTAGCCAGCATACTATTTAACTAGTTAGTTTTGGTTCTTGTTTGTTTTTCCCACTCTTTTTCCAGTTGCAGTTCCTTCCCCTCTTTCTTAACAGTCTTTACACAAGTACCCTCCCCCCCTGCCTTTGCTTTTTGTGGAGTGAGTGTGTGTGTGTGTGTGTGTGTGTGTGTGTGTGTGTGTGTGTGTTGTGTGTGTGTGTGAGTGTGTGTGTGTGTGTGTGTGAGGTAGCATTTGTGTGTGTGTGTGTGTATGTGTGTGTGCGTGTGTGGTGTGTGTGTGTGTGTGTGTGTGTGTTTAAAATAACTGAAGTGAGTAGACATTAAATCATTGACCAGGTATGTCATGTACACACACATTGATAGTCACAACCTCCCCTCCCCAGCCCAACACACAGTCTCTGCCCCACACATATACATACATATGCACACATATATACACTTTCTCTCTCTTTCTTTCTCTCTCTCTCTCTCATACACACACACATACACGTGCGCGCATACACACACAAGGAACACACACATGTACACACGCACTCACATACACACACAAAACACACACGGAACACACAGAAGGAACACACCACACACACACACACACACACACACACACACACACACACACACACACACACACACACACACTCTCAACACGCACACATACGCGCGCGCGCACACACACACACACAGACACACCACACACACACACAGACAGACACACACACACACACACACACACACACACACACACACACACGCGCGCGCGCGCACGCACGCTCACACACACACACACACACACACATGCTCACACACACACACACCACATTAATGGCTAAACTGTCTACCACAAATTGTATGATTTGTTTATGCTGATAGATGTGTTTTCACATAACAGGAACCAGAGTAAAGGAGACATGTCCACAAGGTTCAAGCGTCTGTGTAAGTGGTACACAGTGTGTCAATACAAGCACCTCTACATACCAGTGTCGTGAGTATTAGTCAGTCTTTTTACAAATAGCTGTATACATCAGTGTCGTGAGCATTAGTCAATCTTTTTTCAAACAGTTGTACATACCAGTGTTGTGAGTTTTAGTCAGTCTTCCTTCAAACAGTTCTTTACATACCAGTGTTGTTAGTTTTAGTCAGTCTTTTTTCAAACAGTTGTACATACCAGTGTTGTGAGTTTTAGTCAGTCTTTTTTCAAACAGTTCTATATACTGGTGTTGAGGGTTTAAGTCAGTCTTCTTTCAAACAGTTCTATATACCAGTGTTGTTAGTTTTAGTCAGTCTTCTTTCAAACTGTTCTATATACCAGTGTTGTTAGTTTTAGTCAGTCTTCTTTCGAACTGTTCTATATTATACCAGTGTTGTTAGTTTTAGTCAGTCTTCTTTCGAACTGTTCTATGATTATACCAGTGTTGTTAGTTTTAATCAGTCTTCTTTCGAACTGTTCTATGATTATACCAGTGTTGTTAGTTTTAGTCAGTCTTCTTTCGAACTGTTCTATGATTATACCAGTTATTGTTAGTTTTAGTCAGTCTTCTTTCGAACTGTTCTATGATTATACCAGTGTTGTTAGTTTTATCAGTCTTCTTTCGAACTGTTCTATGATTATACCAGTGTTGTTAGTTTTAGTCAGTCTTCTTTCGAACTGTTCTATATATACCAGTGTTGTTAGTTTTAATCAGTCTCTTTCGAACTGTTCTATGATTATACAGTGTTGTTAGTTTTAGTCAGTCTTCTTTCAAACAGTTCTATATACCAGTGTTGTTAGTTTTAATCAGTCTTCTTTCGAACTGTTCTATGATTATACCAGTGTTGTTAGTTTTAGTCATCTTCTTCGAACTGTTCTATGATTATACCAGTGTTGTTAGTTTTAGTCAGTCTTCTTTCGAACTGTTCTATATTATACCAGTGTTGTTAGTTTTAATCAGTCTTCTTTCGAACTGTTCTATGATTATACCAGTGTGTTAGTTTTAGTCAGTCTTCTTTCGAACTGTTCTATGATTATACCAGTGTTGTTAGTTTAGTCAGTCTTCTTTCGAACTGTTCTATGATTATACCAGTGTTGTTAGTTTTAATCAGTCTTCTTCAAACTGTTCTACATACCAATGTTGTGAGCTTTAGAGTAATTTTAGACAGTCCTCTTTCATACATCTCTACATACCAATGTGGGGAAGTTTAGTCAGTCTTCAGACAGTGTTATGTACCAGTGTTGTGAGGATTAGTTAGTCTTCTTTCAGACAGCTTTACACACCAGCATTGTGACTTAGCTCTACACGTCAGTGTTGTGAGCTTAAGTCAGTCTTCAAACAGCTCTACTGAACATTGTCATAAATTTTAGTCAGTTATCTTTCAACAGCTGTATGAAAGGATGTCATAACTTTTAGTTATGTTTTTTCCCATCAAACTGTCCACATACCATGAAAATATTGGTAGCTTTGTGGTGAAAAAACAACTGCGTAAGACAAGTCCCGAGTTTGAATCCTAGCTAGGACATGGTTTGTTCTCCATCTTCCGTTAGACCTTCAGTGTCTGTCTACAGGTGCTAATCTTTAGGGCTGGACAGTAAATCAAAGTCCTATGTGCAGCATGCATTTCGTACACACAACCCATTCCTGGCAAAATGTAGAAAGATCCACTTTCGTACGTAAACAAATGTACAGATAGAAAAAAAATGGATGGCACTGCGATGTGGCGACTCATAGGAGAGCAGCTGATTGTGTTATGTTATGACAAAAAATACAAATTCAAGTAAGGAATACCACTGTCATGTTTTTTTAAACAGAAATTCCACATACCAGTATTGTGAACTTTTGTTGGTCTTCTTTCAGTCAATGTACTGCTGTTGTATGTTTTAGCCAGTCGTCTTTTGAAACACATACCAGTGTCATTAGTCTTAGACATTATTTTTTTTAGTCCACGTTCCAGTATCATGAGTTTCTATCTGACTTCATTTTCCAGTATCATAAGTTTTAGTCAGTCCTCTTTTTCCAGTATCATGAGTTTTAGTGAGTCGTTCTTTTCCCAATACCATGAGTTTTAGTCATCGTTCTTCTTTTTCCAGTATCATGAGTTTTAGTCAGTCGTCTTTTCCCAATAATACCTATAGAGTTTAGTCAGTCTTCTTTTTCCAGTATCATGAGTTGTTAGTCAGTCTTCTTTTTCCAGTATCATGAGTTTTAGCCAATCTTGTTTTTCCAGTATCATGAGTTTTAGACAATCCTCGTTTCCCAGTATCATGAGTTGTAGTCAGTCTTCTTTTTCCAGTGTCATGAGTTTTAGTCAGTCTTCTTTTTCCAGTACCGTGAGTTTTAGTCTCTTCTTTTTTCAGTGTCATGAGTTTAGACATTTGTCATGAGTTTTGACAGCCTTCTTTTTCCAGTACTGTAGGTTCTTTGTTCAGTTCATTCTTTTTTTCAGTATCATGATGCTTTTAGACAGTGGTCATTTAGTATCGGTTTTAGACAGCTTCTTTTTCCAGTATCATGAGTTCTTAGTCATGGTTTGTCTTTTTCCAGTATCATGAGTTTTAGGTTCAGTCTTCTTTTTATCTTCAGTATCATGAGTTTTAGTCAGGCTTCTGTTTCCAGTATCATGAGTTTTAGATATTTTTTCCCCAGTGTCTTGAGTTTTAGACGGTCTCTTTTCAGTGTCAGGAGTTTTAGTCAGTCTTCTTTCAGTCCACATAGTAATGTTGTGAGTTTCAGTCGCCTTTCAGTCCACATACCACTGTTGTGAGTTTCAACCAATCTTCTTGGAAAGCACATACAATTATTGTGAGTTTCAGTCTTCTTTTGATCCACATTGCGTTGTCTTGAGTTTTTTGTCAGCCTTCTTTCAGGCTGCATGTGACTGTTGTTACTTGTGTTCAGTCTTCTGTCAGTCCATATATGACTTGTGTGTTTTACAAAAAACTCATGACACTGCAATGTGGATCGAAAGAAGACTGACACTTTTTGCCCATATACCATTGTCATGATTTTTCCTCTTTCACTCTACATACTAGTGTTACAAGTTTTAGTCAGTCTTCTCTCAGTCCACATTGAGTTTGTGTGTTTTACAAATAACTCATGACACTGCAATGTGGATCGAAAGAAGACTGAAACTTTTCGCCCATATACCATTGTCATGATTTTTCCTCTTTCAATCTACATACTAGTGTTACAAGTTTTAGTCAGTCTTTCTTCAATGTATACATATCATGTAACTAGTTTTAAGTCTCAATCTGTTTTCAGTTGTGTACCAGTTTCATGAGTTTAAGTCAGTCTTCTTTTGGTCCACATGCCACTGTTGTGAGTTTTAAGTGAGTCTTCTTTCAGTCCACTTACCAGTCTGTGAGTTTTAGTCAATCTTCTGTTAGTACACATACCAGTTTCATGAGTTGTAATTGGTTTTCTTTTCCAGTCAAGACATCAGTTTTAAATCCCAATATTTTTACAATTCACATACAAGTGTTGCAAACTGTAGCCAGTTTTCTTTGGGGCCACATACAGCGCTGTGAGATTTAGTCAATGTTCCTTTTGTCAACATTCCAGTGTCATGAGTTTTTGCCAGTTTCTTTCTGTCCGCTATTAGTGTCTGAGTTTTTTTTTTAATCATCTTTAGTCTACTCTCCACTGTTTTCAGGTTTAGTCTTCTTTCAGTCTGCATACCATTGTTTTGAGTTTAGTCACTCGTCTTTCAAGCAGCTCTGCAGTGTCAAGAAGACAGTACAACTCTTTTCAGGTCGTATACTCCTGTTACAAATGGCAGTCAGTGTTCATTCATCCAAGCAGCTGTGCATACCATGTTGTGAGATAGAGTGTTTACTTTTTAAGATTATACACATAAAGTGAGTTTAATGTATTTGGAATCGTGAAGATTTCGTGAATGGGTGGGGGATGGGGGGGGAGAGAGAGAGAGAGAGAGAGAGAGAGAGAGAGAGAGAGAGAGAGAGAGAGAGAGAGAGAGAGAGAGAGAGAGAGAGAGAGAGAGAGATTTATGTAATTCTTGATGAAATCAAAGGTTATAAGTACTTGTATTAAAACTGAGTTAACAGAAAGTTGCAGTGTCATTATCAAGGATATCAAATTTACAGGAATCACAGCAGGGAGTTCACGTGACTGTACAGCGACCTACCAACTGTGTACTGACTGCAACATGTGAGACAGATACTTGCAGTGAGTAGTCCTTTGCATCAGTTTACTGGTTATATGATTTTGTAAGTCACGAATTTTTTCAATGAAAACATTCCTTTAAAAAGGATTTAACAGTAGCTAGATCGTAGCCTAACACAAACACACACACATGCACACACACACGTGAACAAACACACAGGCAAACACTCATACACTTATATACTCAAACAAACGCACGCTGACACACACATATACACACATGTATGCGCGCGCGCACACACAACACACACACACACACACACACACACACACACACCACACACACACACACACACACACACACACACACACACACATTCTGACAATTTTCCCCTGCAAAATATGTGATTACCCAGTAGCAAAGGCAGTGTTAAGAAAAGAAACAAAATATGTGGAGAAGAATCTAACTAAACGCTGACCAGCGTAATGGGAACTTTATCACACTCTTTGGTTTATGTTTTCGTATCAGATTAATGTGCATTTTTGTTGAATCAGACAAAATATAATAACAGTAATTCCAACCTGTTGCCGTTGTGTAGGGATTAACGCAACGGACTACCAACTGGAAGGTTGTGGGTTCGAATCCCCTTCAGTCCCTCCAAATATCATCATGGGATTTTTTGGCTCCAACCAGCTCCTACCTGGAGTTGGGTGTGTTAAGGGCTCTTTGGGAAGACTGGGACCACACAGTCGAGTCTCATCCATTTCAGGGATGCGTCATTGAGGGTGTTGCTCAAA
Organism: Monoplex corrugatus; assembly: GCA_030674185.1. Lineage (NCBI taxonomy): Eukaryota > Metazoa > Mollusca > Gastropoda > Littorinimorpha > Ranellidae > Monoplex > Monoplex corrugatus. Next base: position 72,839,861 of record CM060311.1, on the reverse strand, counting down.
TCTTCTGACCACACTGCAGATGTCTGTATCTCTCAGACCTGGAAGATATAGTATGATAGTAAGCGTAGAGTACTGCCCTGTCAGGCAGTCTCAATCCTAGATGGTACTCCATAGCATCATGATTATCATCCTCATCGACATCATCATCATTGCATTGTAAAAATCTGGGCCAGCTTCTGTGGCCATTAAGGTGGCACAGGAAATAAGATGGGGGGGGGGGGGGGGGAGGAGGGTTAGCACAAAGTTAACCTCTCTAGGTGCAATGATCCTAAAAAAAAATAGCCATCCCTGTGTCTGATCATAACAAATAATACAAAACGGAACAACTAAACAATGCAAAACCAAACCAAAGATACACTTTAAAGTAAATTGTTATAAATGTGCCTTTGCATAATATAATAGTTAATACCAAAATGATCACTTTAAGTAAATGCAGGGAGAAAATATTGGACGGACTTGGAGAGTGGCTGAGGACAGAGAGGGTGGGAGATGTACTTTCAGCGACAAATGATAGATTCGTATGGAGAGCCATGATCGCCAACACCTTGCAGCAGGGCACATGATGATGATGATGAGATGATGATGATGATGATGATGATGATGATGATGATGATGATGATGATGATCGCTTTAACATAGCCCTTGTTGAATCAGTGGTGCACGTTTATGAGTTGAGTGCACAGAGACTTTGCTGAAGCAGCAGTGTATCATGTACTTTTGTGTGCAATAAAATGTGCTGAAGGAGCAGTGCATATGTACTTTTGTGTGCAGTGAAACCTTGCTGAAGGAGCAGTGCATATGTACTTTTGTGTGCAATGAAACCTTGCTGAAGGAGCAGTGCATATGTACTTTTGTGTGCAATGAAACATTGCTGAAAGAGCAGTGCATATGTACTTTTGTGTGCAATGAAACATTGCTGAAAGAGCAGTGCATATGTACATGCACATTGTGTATGAAGGAACTTTGCGAAGCTGCAGTGCCACTTGTACAAACTCATGGCATAGAGTCCTTGCAGAATCATCAGTGCACGTGTATTCATGTGATGTATATATTCAGAGACCTTTTTGAACCAGTAATGCTCCATATGTTTATGTGATGTATGTGTAGTCCTTACTGAATCAGCAGAACATAATTATACGCTCATCACTGAGACCTTACTAAATCATCTGTGCACTGTGTCTTTATGACTTGTGTTGTGTGTTTTATACACACACGCGCGTGCGCACACACACACACACACACACACACACACACACACACACACAACACATCTATCTATCTATCTATGTATCTATCTATCTATCTATCTGTCTGTCTGTCTGTCTGTCTGTCTGTCTGTCTGTCTGTCTGTCTATCTATCTATCTATCTGTCTAGATATATATATATATATATATATATATATATACACATATATATATGTATATATATGTACACATACATACATTTGCAAAGCCATATCCGGGCTACAACCACCTCAAAACGTACACAATGCCTCAATGCAGAATAAAAAATATGCTCCTGGCGTTGATCACTGTCCAACTTATCACCAACAAGAGGTTAAAACAGCACTTATTATAAATTTAACCGTAATTAAGGTGCATGTGTACTTGCAGTCAAACATGCACAAGTTGAAAACAATGTATGGACACATTCACATATGTATGCTGTCACACAGGCACACACACATACACACACACACATATACACATACACACATAAACACGTACAATACACACACAAACAAACACATGCACATGCAGCCACACATACACTTGCACATACACATGCGCACGCACATCACTATACACACACATGCAGGCATGCATGCACAGGCACATGCACACGCACACACACACACACACACACA
>CM060311.1:72827993-72830493 GCA_030674185.1 Monoplex corrugatus | reverse complement strand
AGGGACTACACCTTCTTCTGGCAAGGAAAGAGTTCTGATGCCCCAAGAGAGCACGGAGTAGGCTTTGCAGTAAGGAATAGCCTGCTGAACATGATTGAACCAGGCAGCGGCGGTTCAGAATGACTCTTGACTCTCCGCCTCAACACCACCGAAGGCTATGTCACTTTCATCAGCGTTTATGCCCCAAGTCTGTCCGCCTCTCCAGACACCAAGGATGAGTTCTACGAAAATCTTGCATCAACCATAAGGAACATCCCCAGGACAGAACAACTTGTTCTCCTGGGCGACTTCAACGCCAGAGTGGGTGCAGACAATGACTCATGGCCCTTCTGCCTCGGTTCCTTTGGAGTGGGGAAAATGAATGAGAATGGACAGCGACTGCTTGAGTTTTGCGCCTGCCATGAACTGTGCATCGCCAACTCCTTCTTCAAGACAAAGCCTCAGCACAAAGTCTCCTGGAGGCATCCCCGCTCAAAACATTGGCACCAACTGGATTTGATCCTAGTAAGACGTGCCGCTATCAAAAACGTTCTCCACACTCGCTCTTATCGCGACTGCGACACAGACCACTCTCTGGTATGTTGCAAGATCAGGCTACAACCAAAAAAGTTCCACTGCTCAAAGAAACAAGGGAACCCTCGCATTGATGTCAGCAAGATGTCTCAGCCAGATCTTGTAGAACAGTTCGCAGAGGCCTTTCAGAGAGAATACGATGCATTGTAGCCCAGAGACTCTGCCACTGAGAGATGGGAAATGCTACGAGACACCATGCACCGCATTGCTATGGCCACCTTTGGGAAGAAAACTGTGAAGTCCCACGACTGGTTTGAGGCCAAATCATCAGAGATGACTCCCACTGTTGAGGCCAAGCGTGCCGCACTCACCAAGTATAAGCGGTCACCCAGTGAGAAGAACCTGCAAATCCTCAGGGCTGCCAGAAGTAAGGTTCAGCTTAACACCAGGCGCTGCGCAAACGAGTACTGGACAGAGCTTAGCGAAGAGATACAGAGTGCTGCTGAAAGAGGCAACATCCGAGGAATGTATGATGGCATCAAGAAGGCACTGGGACCAACACAGAGCAAGATCGCCCCCCTCAAATCCTCCACTGGGGAAGTAATCAGCAATCCTAGCCAACAGATGGAAAGATGGGCGGAACACTACTCCGATCTCTACTCCACACAGAACATGGTGTCCCCCTTAGCCCTCGATGCCATCAAGTGCATGCCGGTAATGGAAGAACTTGACGCAGAGCCAACTGCGGACGAACTCAGCAAGGCCATTGATAGCCTGGCATCAGGGAAGGCACCTGGCATCGACGGAATTCCCCCAGACCTCATCAAGCACTGCAAGACTTCTCTTCTGCACCCTTTGCACGCAGTTCTCTGTCAGTGTTGGAATGAGGGAGCTGTACCACAGGACATGAGGGACGTCAAGATCGTCACCCTGTACAAAAACAAGGGCGAAAGGAGCGACTGCAACAACTACAGAGGTATCTCTCTCCTCAGCATTGTTGGCAAAGTCTATGCTCGGGTCCTCCTAATCCGCCTGCAGAAACTGGCTGAACGCGTCTACCGAGAATCACAGTGTGGTTTTCGAGCAGAGAGATCCACGGTAGACATGGTCTTCTCCCTTCGCCAAATCCAGGAGAAGTGCAGAGAGCAGCGGATGCCCCTGTATGTGGCATTCATTGACCTCACCAAGGCCTTTGACCTAGTCAGCAGAGATGGCCTTTTCAGGGCTCTCCGAAAAAATCGGCTGCCCCCCCAAACTGCACAGCTTAATTGAGTCCTTCCACTCAAACATGAAAGGGATGGTGCAGTTCAACGGAAACCTCTCCAAGGCTGCGTCCTGGCCCCAACCCTCTTCGGAATCTTCTTCGCTCTCCTCCTGAGGCATGCGTTCAGCACAGCGCAAGAAGGGATCCACCTGCGGACCAGATCAGATGACAGGCTCTTCAGCCTCGCCCACCTCAGAGCAAGGACAAAGGTCCGTGAAGCCCTCATCAGAGACATGCTATTTGCTGACGATGCCGCAGTTGTGACCCATACTCAGCAGGACTTGCAGTCACTAATGGACCGCTTCTCCCAGGCCTGCAAAGATTTTGGTCTGACCATCAGTCTTAAGAAGACAAATGTCCTGGGCCAAGACACGCCATCTCCACCAGCCATCACCATTGATGACTACGAGCTTGAAGCCATCCATCAATTCACATATCTTGGGTCCACCATCACCGATAACCTCTCCCTTGACACAGAGGTCGACAAGATGGATCGGGAAGGCAGCCACAACACTAGCCCGCCTCACACAAAGGGTGTGGACAAATCCCAAGCTGACCACAAAGACAAAGATGGCTGTATACAACGCCTGTGTCCTCAGCACCTTGCTGTATGGCAGCGAGGCATGGACCACGCATACTCATCAGGAGAAAAGGCTCAGTACCTTCCACCTGAGAAGCCTACGGCGCATACTTGGCATTTCCTGGCAAGACAAAGTGACCAAC
>CM060311.1:72820493-72822993 GCA_030674185.1 Monoplex corrugatus | reverse complement strand
TTTCAGACAGCTTTACACACCAGCATTGTGACTTAGCTCTACACGTCAGTGTTGTGAACTTAAGTCAGTCTTCAAACAGCTCTACTTAACAGTGTTGTGAGTTTTAGTCAGTTGTCTTTCAACAGCTGTATGTACGGATGTCATAACTTTTAGTTATGTTTTTTTTCCATCAAACAGTCCACATACCATGAAAATATCGGTAGCTTTGTGGTGAAAAAACAACTGTGTACGACAAATCCCGAGTTTGAATCCCAGCTAGGACATGGTTTGTTCTCCATCTTCCGCTAGACCTTCAGTGTCTGTCTACAGGTGCTAATCGTTAGGGCTTTACAATAAATCAAGGTTCTATTCATTCCTGGAAAAATGTAGAAAGATCCACTTTGGTATGTAAATAAATGTACAGATAGAAAAAAAATGGATGGCACTGCATTGTGGCGACTCATAGGAGAGCAGCTGATTGTGTTATGTTATGACAAAAAATACAAATTCAAGTAAGAAATACCACTTTCGTAATTTTTTTTAAACAAATTCCACATACCGGTATTGTGAAATTTTGTTGGCCTTCTTTCAGCATAGCTGCCAACCCTCCGGGTTTTCCGGGAATTTCCCAGATATGAAAAACGATCCCGCAATCCCAGATCTGTAAAAAAAATCCGGGATTTTGAAAGTCTAGTGGAAAAACTTTTTTTTCATGCTTAAATATGCTAGGAGAGGCCTTTTTTTTTACTTTGAATTGGTGAAAAATCAATAGCCCTGACCCCCACAAAGGACCTTACTAAATCAACAGTGTTCTGTGAGTCAGGACCATTGTCAGTCAGGCACCAAGTGTGTTAGTGTTGGCAGTAACAACTATCAGTGCAGTAAGTTCACATGCGTTTAGGCATATGTGCATACAGACACATACGTAGGCACACGTACATATCTACATAGTTGCATATGTTCACATGCACATGAATGTATATATTTCTGGGATTAGCATTCTTAGAAAAACAGACATAGAAAACATTGTTCATATGTCTGCATCTCTGTATATGTATAAGTACATATCTGTATAGCTATATCTATATATCTATGTATCCATATATCTGTCTGTCTGTCTTTCTATCTGTTTATCTGTCTTCTGTCTGTCTGTCTAGCTATCTATCTACCTATCTACCTACATATGTGTATATATATCTATCTATATCTATCTATCAGTGTGGATTTGTGGAAGGGAAAGGAACTATTAATGCCATATACATCCTAAGAACTATCATAGAGAGGTCAAATGAGATGAATAAGGATTTGTATTTATGCTTTGTTGACTACACCAAGGCTTTCGATCGGGTAAGACATGATGAATTGATCAACCAACTGGAGAGACTCAATGTTGATGGAAAAGATCTACGAATAATCAGAAATACGTACTGGGAACAAACAGCTGCAATGAGAATAGAAAACACTGTAAGCTCTTTCCAAAATATCAAAAGAGGAGTCAGACAGGGTTGTATTTTGTCACCAGATCTGTTTTCACTTTACAGCGAAAACATCATGAGAAACCTAGAAGAAGATCCTGGATTAAAGGTTGGAGGGAAAATGATAAACAACATTCAATACGCAGATGACACCGTGCTAACTGCAGAAAATGACAGGGACCTACAAAACCTTGTGAATATACTAGAAATAGAAAGCAAAGGTAAGGGGCTGGAACTAAACAGCAGGAAGACTGAAGTCATGGTGATCAGTAAAAAACATGAAATCCCCTCATGCAAAATAACAGAAAATGGCACAACCTTGACACAGGTTGATGAATTCAAATATCTGGGAACGATCATTTCATCAGATGGCAGATGCACATCGGAAACAGCCAGCAGAATCGGCCAAGCCAAAACAGCATTCAAGAAGATGACAAGCATTCTTACCAACAAATGCCTATCACTTAACATCAGGAAGAGAGTTCTTGAATGTTATATAGAACCGATACTGTTGTACGGATGTGAGGCGTGGATAGTCAACAAGCAACGCCAGAACAAGATTGAGGCAGCTGAGATGTGGTTTCTAAGAATGTTGAGAGTTCCATGGACAGCAAAGAAAACAAACGAGACAGTGTTGATGGAGGCAGACACAAGTAGATCACTCATAAGGAAGATTAGGAAAAGACAGGCAACATTTATAGGCCATTTTATGAGGAAGGGGGATTTGGAGCACCTGGTCACAACGGGAAAGCTGAAGGAAAGAGAGCACCAGGTAGACCCAGGGAGAAAATGCTGGACGGACTTGCAGAGTGGCTGGGGACGAGAAGGGTGGGGAAGATGCTAGGGGCAACGAGAGATAGAGACAGATGGCAGTCCATGATCGCCAACGCCATGCGGCAGGGCACCTGATGATGATGATGATGATCTATCTATCTATCTATCTATCTGTCTGTCTGTCTGTCTGTCTGTCTGTCTGTCTGTCTATCTATCTATCTATCTATATGTCTGTCTGTCTGTCTGTCTCTCTGTGTGTCTGTCTATCTATC
>CM060311.1:72802993-72815493 GCA_030674185.1 Monoplex corrugatus | reverse complement strand
TGTGGGATCATGGCATTATTCATATTTTTTAAAGGGTTCAGTTGTAGTCTTGTGTGGGTGAAGTTACAACGCCCCCATTTTTTTTGTAACTTTTTTTTTATTGTTCTTAAAATGGGACTTTTGACAGAAAGAAGGGGGTGTGTATGTGTAATGTCAGGTGGAGAGAGTCTTTTTATGACAGTGGGTATGTGACAGAAAAGAGTGAAGGGACAGGGGAAAGGGGAGAGGACAGATCGCTTGTGTGAAGTAGAGAAAAGGCAAATAATTGTGCGTGTGTGCATGCGTGTGTGTGTGCATGCACGCACGCGTGCGCGCGCGCATGTGTGTGTGTGTGTGTGTGTGTGTGTGTGTGTGTGTGTGTGTGTGTGTGTGTGTGTGTGTGTGTGTGTGTGAAAGACAGACGGTTATAAAAACAGACAGTGTGACAGATGACAGGCAGACAGAGACAGAGACAAAATGAGAGTCCTAGATAAGCTGAAGGCATTATTTTACAAGCTCATATCTCTTCTCTGATATATCCACCCCCAGACAGGGCAAAAGAACACTTGCATATTTCACCCCCCAAACAAGACAAAACAAAACAGAACTTTGCATATTTCACTTCCAGACAAAACAAAACAAAACAAAACCGCATTATCTGCCCCAGATAAGACAACACAAAACCGCATATTTCACCCCCCAAACAGGACAAAACAGAATAAAACTCAATATTTCATGCCCAAACAAAACAAAATACAAAACAAAAGTTTGAATATTTCACCTCCAAACGAGACTACACAAAACTGTGCACATCTCACCTCCAAACAAGACAACACAAAAACAAGAGAAACAAAAACTTTCATATTTCATTCCTAAACACGACGACACAAAACTATCTATTTCACTTCCAAACAAGGTAATACAAAACTTTGCATATTTCATCCTCGAACGAGACAAAATAAAACACACACACACACACACACACACACACACACACACACACACACACACACACACACACACACACACCACACCACACACACACACACCACCACAACACACACACAACACACCACAACACACACACACACACACCCCACACACACACACACACACACACACACACACACACACACACACACACACACACACACACACACACACACACACACACACACACACACACACACACACACACACACACACAACACACACACACACACACACACACACACACCACACACACACACACACACAACACCTAACAAAAAATGTACATGATCAGCCTACAGATTTTATGCTGAGTATGATATGAATGGGGATGGGGGCTTGTGATTTTGTGTGTATTATAGAAAGAGAATGTTTGATAAAAGTTGATCACTTTGCTCCCAGATTTGAGCCTCAAACTGTCATTATTAAAGCAATACGTTTGTTTTTCTGCAGAGCCAGCAGTGCCAGGCAAACTAGTACCAGGTCAAGTTTATGCAGTACCAACGGTCATCTTGGAGTTTTTCCCTTCAAACGGCCATGTTGACACATACATGTAAGGTAGACGTAAACACTGTAACTGTGCCCGGTAATCAGGGCACGTTGCAAGCCAGCTTCACCACACTGCAAGCTGAACGGACTATACGGTGACCATTGTGGCGTATAATCATGGACTGGCCAGTGATAGCCAAACAGACAATTTCTATGTGGACGCAGCCCGTACGTTTTTCTTGTTCTTCTTTTGTGTGTGGTTGTTTGTATTGCCTCTATTTAAATATGTTTGGTTGGTTGAGTTTTTACGTCCACACCCACCTCAGGTGATATGGCCGACGGGGATAACCACCCAGGGAAATGGGGGAAGGGGGACCTATCTAATCCTATACTGACACCACCAGAACAATAATGATGTTAAGATGGAACAGCGAGATGGCCAGTTTTAATATAGCGCACCCCAGGATTCGAACCCACAACCATTAGCATGTGAATCTGACGCTCAAACCAACTGAGCTACTGGGACCCGCGAATTTAAGTATGTATCTCTGTGCGTTCTTTTATGGACAGTTGTTTGTCTTGCCTTTGTTTGAATACAGATATTTATGCGTGTTTTATGTGTGTGTGTTTCATATGCTGGATATAGTATGTTTTACTGTTGTGAGATCCTGTTTTTCAGATAATGATTAAACAGGAACGTTGTTACATTTATGTTATACTTCAACCTTGTATTCTCTTGTCATAGATATCACTGAATACTCAGTGGTGTATTTTGTGTTTGGATTGAAAACCTGCAGATTATGCTAAAGTTCAAATATACAGATGATCATTACAAGTGGAATGGGTGGTTTGAAGGATTTTGTGCGACAGTATCGAATTCTTGACAAACAGTGGCCACTAGTTTTGTTGTAAGTAGTCGTTTGAGTTTTATCATGGGATCTTCTTATCATTTGCGGTGCTAGACATTAGTTAAACCCTGTTAATGTTTGATTGTTGTTGAATTTGTTAATCATCATTGTCAGATATGACTTGTTGCTTGAGTAGTTAGTTCTTAGATTCATTCACTTTGTTCACCCTCGCAAAGAATGTTGTTTTCTTTCAGAAAAGGTGCATTGTAAACATAAAAGCATGATATTAACATGAATACATGGAATAAGTTTATTACTTTTGTTAGCTGGTTGTATCATTAATGATAAAGTTTTTAAACTTTCTTTTCTTTCATACTGTCAGCTTCATAGATGTCTCTCTGAGTTCAAGGAAACGGGGATTGAAATAGCATGTTAAATTTTCTTTTCTTTTATCTTTTCACCTTCCATGGATGTTTCTTGAATTCAAGTGAACGGGGAATGATTTGACTTATGAAACTTTCTATTTTTTCATTTTGTTCTTTGTTGTTTAAGGCGCTGGACCAGTAGATCAGCTTACAGCACCTTCATGGCGGTCGCTGGAGCCGAGTGACGTGGCAAAAACCGTCATGCCTAATGGTGACATCCAGGGCTATACCGTGAAGGCTTTGGTGGAAGGAACTATGAACTGTGTGTCTGGTGTTGCCGTCCTTTGTTCTGACTGCACCTACAATGCGTCAGGACATTTCCACTGTGAGACTCTGTGTTTGTGTGTGTGTGTGTGTGTGTGTGTGTGTGTGTTTGTGTGTGTGTGTGTGTGTGTGTGTGTGTGTGTGTTTTCTCTGTCTGTCTGTATGTCTGTCTGCCTGTCTCTCTGTGCTGTGCATGTGTGTCCATCTGTCCACCTATTACTCTGTCACTGTCACTTTGTCATTCACAGACTTGCTTCTGTCACTTAATCATTCAGTCACACAGAGAAAATTCAGTTCAAGAACCATTCGTTGCCAGATTACCTATCGTTTTACTGACAGAACACTACACAGACATAGATCAAAGACACATTCACAAATACACGCACACAAAGACACAAACACACACACATACACACACAAATGCATGCACACGCTCGTGCACACACACACACATACACCTTTCATAACTTGCCAGACATCTGGTCAGCCGCTATGTATAAATGTGCCTCCTCTCACACATGCACATGCCCAAAGCATCCACACAGACGTCTTGTATAACAGTGTGTTGTAGTGCTGTGTCAATGATATTATGAACAGCAAGAAAAAGGATAAAGACAGTGATGGTGTAGAAAAACAGGACGAACTAAAACAAGAAAAAGGCAATATGAGCAGTAATAAATAAAATAACGTAAACAGAAGAAAACAGCAACGACAGCAAAAATGCTACTGCTGTTGCTGCTGCTGCTGCTGATGAAAATAATAACAATATGTACTAATTTTGCTTCCAGATTCCATCTGTCGTATGTACAACAAAGTCGTCCATCAATAAGACCAAGAGTGAACTGAATACGAATAACGCCCTGACGTCAATGTGACAGGTCTTCACCTGACGTAAAATACACGATCCGTGTGAATGCCTACAATGTTAAAGGCCTTGGTATTAATGGAGACACCAGCGTCACAACTGATCAGGAAGGTATTAAATTCTTTACTGGGTGGATTGATCTTCAATATTAATGTTATGAGCATCATTCACTCAAGGTTGGGTAATGTGTCAAAATCGGCCGGGTCCTGTTGTCGAAGTTTAACATGAAGATATTAATTAATTATATCATACAATATAAAGTAATAATATAATAATATATATATATATATATATATATTATATGTGTGTGTGTGTGTTGTGTATGTGTTGTGTGTGTGTGTGTGTATATATTAAGCTCTATTTGTGTGTGAGAGAGATCTAAGATGGTTGAAAGGACCATTTGTACAAGTTTTAAAAATGAAAGGTGTACAGCTCTGTTTGTGAAGAACTCAGAACACAGGACATGTTTATTTGCCATGAGAACCCAAGACAAAGCTATAGGACACGGATTGGTTGTAGTAAAGTGATACGATGGTTAATGATTTCAAATTTCATGTTATCAATAGTGTGTGTGGTGTGTGTGTGCGCGCGGCGCGTGTGTGGTGTGTGTGTGGTGGTGCGTGGTGGTGGTGTGTGTGTGTGTGTGTGTGTGTGTGTGTGTGTTGTGTGTGTGTGTGTGTGTGTGTTGGTATACGCGTATGCATTCATATAGAAGAAATGTGATTGTCTCATACATTTACGATACTGTTGTTTTCTTTTTTTGTTACACGTCACATTATACTCATATCATTGATTTGTTTTTGACTCACGTCTTCGTGTATAACATTTCCTGTATAGTGCAGAGTGCTTAGGAACTTGGTTCCTGGGATGTTGTGCAGTATAACTCTTCATTATCATTATCTTCATCATCGTCATCGTCGTCGTCGTCATCATCATCATCGTCATCGTCATCGTCATCATCATCATCACAATAGACGATTGTGATGATGATTATTGTTGTTGTTGTTGTGTGTTGTGTGTTGTGTTGTTGTTGTTGTTGTTGTGTTGTGTTGTTGTTGTTGTTGTTGTCGTCGTTGTCATCATCATCATCATCGTCGTCGTTGTTGTTGCTGCTGTTGTTATTACTGTTGTTTGTTTTGACGATGATGGTAAACATGATGACTGTTTATACTGTATGACAGCCGCTCTCAGCCTGAAGAATATGACAGTGACACCATCCACTCCATACCAGCTGGAAGTAAGATGGACACCAGACGAGAGAACAGGGAACACCACCTACACTGTGTCCTGGAGTGAAAAAGAAAGCTTGACGTCCGACAGCTTTGTGTTCAAATATAGCATCAACATCACAGGTTGGTGAGAAAACGGAACATACACTATGCAGAAGTGAACAGATTATATGTAGGAAAAATCACTGTAATAGATAAACAAAAATAATTGCATTTAGGAAAAAAATGGAGTAACATTTCAGTCGATGGCGTAGTATTATGGTAGTGTGCCTTCTCCGCGGGCAGTGGATCTAATTTCATAAGGAAACAATGTGTTGCTACAGAAAAATGAATCTAATCCACTTCTTTCCAGCCCTTACGAAAGTTCCCTTTCTGGGTGGGTAGTACTCATCAGTCTTCAACATGACCGATCAGGTTGAATTCAGTCCCACATTGTGTTGAGCGAAAAGTGTGACTGCTGATTTCCATGTGTTCACTGTCAGAAGCAAGTATAATAAAAGCGCTTTTTATCTTCTCTAAACTTTTGCTTCATTTCTCATAAAAGAAGGAGGAGGTCTACTCCACTGGCAGTTAGGAAGGTGAGGGTTGTCTCATAACCCTCGGCTTATAGGGGAGTGAGATGCTGCAGATCAAGTGTTCTTGGGGCCAGCGTTTTTAGAGCGATGCTCATTTCGTCTGTCTCACTGCTTTGCCTTTCCTTACCCTGAAAGGAGAGAGAGGGTCAGGTTCCCATTCACAGCTGAGTGGACCGGAGGCTTCATGAACACATTTCTTTTTACTTGAGCCATCACCCCCCCCCCCCCCCCCCATTCCTGGGGATGCCGGATGCTCTTTTAGTATAAATAGTATCCCCACCTTCTGAAAATTCTGTGCTAGAAATTTCCTCTTTACTGTAACTCTCTTTGTTTCTGCTTTATTCCTTTGCTTTCTGTCATTTCTTCCTGTTATTTCCTGCCTTGCTGGTCCATTCACCTGTATGTGTTCGATAAAGTCTTTCTTACTTTCTCTTAGGATTGGTAATTGGGTACATGTATTAAGTGCATTTTTAGCTCTAGGGAAATGAGATAAGCGAAAGCAATTGTAAGTAATTTAGGCCGGTTTTTTGATTATATGTTTTAGTGTCTTTATTTATGTTTAGCTTTGTATTCTGGTTTGTTTTTTAAATCCCCATGTGTGATAAATTGGATGAAGTGGTGAACGCCAGGGGCTTGTCCGTAGATTATGTGCACGAATGTATTGATGTATGTACTTAATTTTCTTTTCTTTTTACCTGTTGAAGTATTGTATATGTTTTGAAACGGTTATAACCCTGATATGGCTCTGTGCAGTCGGCTGGGCTTTAAACGACAATAAGAACAATAACTTGAGCCATTCTGGAACCCACACAGGTTGACTGAAAGGCAGGAGGTCTACCTCTGTACCAGCCAGGCCGGTGTGTCACTGAGGTCCACCCAATGATGATACCACCTTAAACCAATGACTGGAAGATTATGTAGGTTTGAATACCAGTCAGGGAAGTGATATTGCTGCGGGCTTTTTCTTCCCTAACTGGCTTCTTTTCCAAAGTTGATTCTCCCATAATATCAGGGATGTGTGGTACCAAATAATCAAGAGCTAGTGAATTAACATTTACATCTTCGAAAGTGTCGCTCAGTTTTACATCTATGCAGCTGGTTGTTTCAGTCGTCTGACTAAACTGTGTGTGAAATAACAAAAAACAAACAAACAAACAAACAAACAAAACAAACAAACAAACAGAACAGACCAAAGTATGTGTTCTGTGCGTGCAGGCTACACAAACACAGTTTACACCATCACAGGACTGCTCAGTTACTGGCAGTATGAGGTCAGCGTGTTTCCCTTCACTCCTGTTACTGACCCTCCAGCAGGGATCGCTACAAAAAACGGCCTCACCCTTCCTTCCAGTAGGTTTTTCTGGTGTGCATGCGTGCGTGCGCTCGCGCGCGCACGGTGGTGTGTGTGTGTGTGTGTGTGTGTGTGTGTGTGTGTGTGTGTGTGTGTGGTGTGTGTGTGTGTGTTGTATGTATGTGTATGTATCTGTGTGTGTGTGGTGTGTGTTTGTATCTGTGTGTGTGTTTGTGTTTGTATGTGTGTGTGTATGTGTGTGTGAATGTGTGTGTGTGTGTCTGAGTGAGTGTATGTATGTATGTGTGTGTGTGTGCGTGTGTGTGTGTGTGTGTGTGTGTGTGTGTATGTGTGCGTGTGTGTGTGTGGGTGCGTACGTGAATGTGAACGCTTGAGAATGGAGTATGATGCAGAACTAAAGCTGTTGGTTGAAGAAAAGGAAGCAGCAGCTGCTGAACTAGAAGCAAGTATTTTGGAAAAAGGCAGTGATGTAAGTGCTAAGTCTGTCGGGGCCTCTTCATCAATTGGACCGAACTTGCCATCGCAAAGTCAAGCCTCCAGAACTCAAGAGTATGTCTTCAAAATAACGGGCTGCACAGGAAGCCTGCGAGGTGACTCCCATGTCCTTGAGTCTCCTCCTGGACACTATCCTACTGTTCACACTGAGCTTTCTCCCAATGCAAGAGATTTTATTCCAGGACAGAACGACAAAGTCAAACATGACTTGACCAAGTTTTTGCTAAAGAAAGATCTCATGCTTTCAAGACTCACCCACTTCAATGAACAGCCTGAAGCATTCGAAATATGGCGCACCAGTTTTTCAAGCATCATGAGAGAATTACAAGTGACACCTGAGGAAGAACTCGATCTGCTTGTGAAGTACATGGCCAGAGTCCAGCAAGTATGCTCTGAGCCTATGAGCCTCCAATCCATCCAACCCTGAGAGAGGTCTGCACCTTCTATGGGAGCGGCTGGAGGAACGTATGGGTCACCGGAGCTTGTTGAGTTTTGCTTAAGAATAAGCGAACAAGGACCGCAAAACTACATCGCGAAACCCAAAACTCTGCGCCTTGTTCTCTGTCTACGACTCTTCAGTGGGGGCAAACAGCATTATCTGCAAGCTACCTCCGGCTCTGCAACATAAATGGGTGACACAAGCCGCAGCGTACAAGAAAGAGCATAGCGTACCCTATCCTCCATTCTCCTTTGTGGCTGACATCATTAGAGATCTGAGCAAAGTCAGGAATGATCCGGCATTCTCTTTTGTCAAGGAAAAGAATCGGACAAGGATAAGCAAAAGGATAAAAGGGGAATCTACAGTCGCAAAACAGACGTTGAGGAGACGATGAAATGTCTTATCCACAAAACACTCCACCCTTTGATTGAATGCAGGGCCTTTGCAGCCAAGCCCTGGAAGGATAGGAAGGCTCTACTGAAAGAAGAAAACATCTGCTTCAAATGTTTATCCTCAACAGAACATATTGCTAGCAAATGCACTGCCACAGTAAAATGTCAAAAATGTGGAAAGAAGCACTTGACTGCTATGCACCGCGATCAGTCTTCATCACCCTCATCTCTACTGCACCATCTCCCTCAACAGAAAATGGCGGGAAGGGTCAAGGTGTATCAGCTAAGTGCACATCTCTCTGCAGTGGAAACCGTACAAGCCGATCATGTGGCAAAAATCGTAAAAGTCCAGATTTTCCCTGAGAACCAACCGGAAAGAAATATTCCAGTGTACGCAGTGTTGGATGATCAGAGCAATCGCTCACTCGCCACCCTAGCAGTCATGGACCATATTAGCAGTAGTCCTGAGGAAGTTGTGTACACCTTGACATCATGTTCTGGATTCTGCAGTATGAGCGGACGTCAGTTCCAAGGTCTTTGTGTTCAGCCTTTGGATGGACAACAAACTCTGAAGTTACCTTCAATTATAGAGTGCAGTAAGATCCCTGAGGATAGATCAGAAATACCAACGCCTGATGTTGCTTTACATCATGAGCACCTCAGTAAGATAGCAAAAGACATCCCACATCTTGACCATAAAACCTCCATTGGCTTGCTCATCGGTCGTGACTTGCCAGAAGCTCATCATGTGATGGAGCAAGTTCTTGGACCCCCTTTGTCTCCTTTCGCTCAACGTTTGCCTCTTGGATGGGTGATTGTTGGAGAAGTTTGCCTGAACAAGATCCACAAACTGTCGGTTGTCAACGTTGCCAAGACGCATGTCATGCATGGTGGTAGGGGAACTATTTGTGAGCCTTGTCCTTACAAGTTGAAGGGACAGACAGTGATCAGTTAGGCTCCAGTGTATTTGAAAAAACAAAAAAACGATGACAAGATTGGAATGTCTGTAGAGGACCAACAGTTCCTGTCTCTGATGGATCAACAGTTCAGGAAAAATGAGAAAGGTCACTGGTCAGCATCTCTCCCACTCGGATCCACAGATCCCATTCTGATGAACAATCGCTCGCAAGCCGTCAGTCGCGTTCATGGGTTGCATGCTTCTCTAAAGAAGGACCCGTCAAAGAGAGCATTTTTTCAAATTCATGGGCAAGATTCTTGACAGTAGATTTGCGGAAGAAGCACCTTCTCTTCAGAACGAAAGCAAACGTTGGTATCTTCCTCTCTTTGGCATCTACCATCCCAAGAAACCTGACAAGATTCGAGGTGTCTTTGACTCATCAGCAACGTTTAAAGGAGTCTCACTGAACAGCATGATGTTCTCTGGACCAGATCTTACTAACAGCCTAGTAGGTATCCTTCTGAAGTTTTGACGTGACAAGTTTGCTGTGACCGGCGACATCAAGCAGATGTTTTACCAGTTCTTTGTGGATGAGCCAGATAGAGACCTACTGACATTCTTCTGGTACAAAGACAATAACTTCAACAAGCCCCTTGTAGAGTACCGCATGTGTGTTCATGTCTTTGGTAACAGCCCCTCACCTGCTGTTGCCACCTATAGTCTGAGAAAAACTGTGGCCTCCAGTGAAGAGATGTGAAAACCTTTGTCTCTCATGAGTTCTACATTGATGATGGTGTGATGTCCTGTCCTGAGAAGGATCAAGTTGTGAATCTCATGAAGTGCACGCAAGCAGATCTGATGGACAATGGGAAGCTCAGACTTCACAAGTTCGCTTCCAATGACAGAGAAATTTTGCAAGCCTTCTCAAGTGAAGATTTATGCCCAGAACTGCAGTCACTCAACCTATCAGATTGTTCAGTACCTCTCCCAGTCCACAACTGTTTGGGCCTGCAATGGAATCTGGATGCTGATATCTTCAAGATCTGTCTTCAGTTAGGAGACACCACATTCACCCGCAGAGGAATCCTTTCCATGCTCAATGGCATTTACGATCCCCTTGGTTTTCTGGCACCGGCAGTCATAACCGGAAGATAATTCTGCTTCAACAAACCTGTTCAGAAGCTGCATGGGCTGAACCTCTTCCTGCAGCAAGCCAGCTTCTGTGGGAGCAGTGGAAGATGTCCCTGGAGCCCCTCTTTGGAAAAGAAATTCCACACATGATTGTTCCAGTCTCACTTTCTCGGGCCTCAGACGTGGAGATACACATTTTTTGCGATGCATCTGAGAAAGCCATTGCAGCAGTGGCCTATGCAAATGTATCCAATAACTCTGACAAGCAGACAGGCTTCATCATGGGCAAATCCAAGGTTACGCCTTTAGGTGGCCACACCGTCCCTCGGCTTGAGCTGTGCAGTGCAGTTCTGGCCACAGAGTTGTGGCAGCTGATCAGTGAGCAGCTTGACATAACCCCTAAGAGTGTGACTTTCTACACAGACAGTAAAGTCGTCCTGGGATACATCAACAACAAGACTAGTAAAAGTTATGATAGATTTTGATATGAATGCCTGTTGACAATATATTCTTTTAACTATTTTGAAATATTTAGTAATGAATAAGTATAGATCATTTTCCTGCGTTTCTTTTTCATTTTTAGTTTGATTTTCTTAAATGTTATAGTGATATCAAGTAGATATCAGACGGGGAGTGTTCTGGAACCAGACACGTATTTTGTCATTTTGTGGCGTTTTGTTCAGATTAAGGTTTTAAGACGTTTTTCTTTACCGCCATGTCGAGGTGATGTTTTTGCAACGGCCTCGTAGCCTCAAAAGCCCCCTGAAGTCCCCTCACCATGTAAGTTATCTTAATTATTCTAAATTTGTTGTTTTTATGATAATTGGTAATTATCTTTCAGTATCCATGATGACAATGAGCGTAGAAAAGAGATTTTGATGTTCTGTTTTGATCTAGCTTGTGAAACTCACGCAGTACCGCCATTTGTTCAATTCTGTTTTCCGTACTCCAATATGAAGCGTTAATGCCATGTGGTGGTACCGGTATTGTAATTTGTTTGGAGGGGTGGTTCAGTGGTACATACTAAAACTTTTAAATTGGTAAGTGGATAATTCCTTTTGGTATGTAGGCCTACATTGTTAATGACTCCTTATTTTACACTTGATCAAAGATGTTTGATGCGTGTATTGTTAGTTATTTTTGAATACTTTTGAAGTGAGGTAGGCTATATTAACATGTTTGTTGTAAGTTAGTCCTATTTTACATTTGAGTTAGACATATTCTTAGTTTTACTTTGAGTTTGTTTTCAGACCTTCACCACTCTCTACTCAGAAGAATTAAAGGAGTACCTTGGTGACACTCTCTGTAAGGCTGTTCTTTGAACGTATGGCAGCCCCTGCATGTTTGTTTGTTCTTTGAACGCGAGACAGAATATAATCTCTAGAACGACCGAAACGGTCAGATTGTTCTGCTCATCACGGCCCCTTGTACACTCTAGAGCAATCAAATTGTACTTAAAAAAAAAAACCTACATAGGCAATGGAACACCAAAAATGCATATGTACCCACTCTATTTCGTGTATACTTAAGCATTGTTTCATCTCATCGTCTTAATCAATTTGCACATTCTGAACCGCTGTGCAAATGCTAGCCAGTGGGAAGAGCTAGGGATTGTTTGTAAACAACAGGCATCATCATCAGGTGCCCTGCCGCATGGCATTGGCGATCATGGACTTCCATCTGTCTCTATTTCTTGTTGCATCAAGCATCTCTTCCACCCTCCTTGTCTTGTAAACAATAGTATACAAGCAAAAGCAGAAGAAGAGGTCCCAGAATCGTGTTTCTTAACTCCAGCTAGAGAATGCTATGTATTTCCTGGAAAAGATAAAACGACATTCGCTTAGAGGCTCCATTGTATCTCAACACCGACTTCTACGTTGGTTCAGCAAATACTTGAGAATTCTTCCAGATTGAAAAAAGCTTATTTGCAGATTTAGGAGAAAACAGTATCAAACTATCTTGAGTGATGATTGAAAGTCAGATTGTCCATTGTATCTCAGTCTCTCTCTTGCAGTGAGATCCTGCGGAGTTTGAGCCTTCTATATTATTTAAAAAAAAAGATTTGGGTGAAACTCACATCTGACTGATTACTTTAACCCTTTCGCATTTGCTCTGCTAGATGTAAAGCTAGCTCCTAGTATTCGCATTCGAATGTAGCACAGCGTCAGT
>CM060311.1:72792993-72797993 GCA_030674185.1 Monoplex corrugatus | reverse complement strand
ACCATGGAAAGTAAAGATCACTCAACCAGTTGATCCTTCTTTCTGTCTTGTTTCTCTGTCTGTCTCACCATGGAAAGTAAAGATCACTCAACCAGTTGATCCTTCTTTCTGTCTTGTTTCTCTGTCTGTCTCACCATGGAAAGTAAAGATCACTCAACCAGTTGATCCTTCTTTCTGTCTTGTTTCTCTGTCTGTCTCACCATGGAAAGTAAAGATCACTCAACCAGTTGATCCTTCTTTCTGTCTTGTTTCTCTGTCTGTCTCACCATGGAAAGTAAAGATCACTCAACCAGTTGATCCTTCTTTCTGTCTTGTTTCTCTGTCTGTCTCACCATGGAAAGTAAAGATCACTCAACCAGTTGATCCTTCTTTCTGTCTTGTTTCTCTGTCTGTCTTGTTTCTCTGTCTGTCTCACCATGGAAAGTAAAGATCACTCAACCGGTTGACCATTCTTTCTGTCTTGTTTCTATGTCTGTCTCACCATGGAAAGTAAAGATCACTCAACCGGTTGACCATTCTTTCTGTCTTGCTTCTCTGTCTGTCTCACCATGGAAAGTAAAGATCACTCAACCAGTTGATCCTTCTTTCTGTCTTGCTTCTCTGTCTGTCTCACCATGGAAAGTAAAGATCACTCAACCAGTCAATCAGTCTTTCTGTCTTGTTTCTCTGTCTGTCTCTCCATGGAAAGTAAAGATCACTCAACCAGTTGATCATTCTTTCTGTCTTGCTTGTCTGTCTGTCTCTCCATGGAAAGTAAAGATCACTCAACCAGTTGATCCTTCTTTCTGTCTTGTTTCTCTGTCTCTCCATGGAAAGTAAAGATCACTCAACCAGTTGATCAGTCTTTCTGTCTTGTTTCTCTGTCTGTCTCTCCATGGAAAGTAAAGATCACTCAACCAGTCAATCAGTCTTTCTGTCTTGTTTCTCTGTCTGTCTCTCCATGGAAAGTAAAGATCACTCAACCAGTTGATCATTCTTTCTGTCTTGTTTCTCTGTTTGTCTCTCCATGCCCCATTTATAAGTCTGTATGTCTTGGATGTTTACACATACTGAGTGTTTGTGTTAGCAGAGTGCTCCAACTGGTGACATAGCAATCAGACCCGACTGTACAGTGTCAGCAGAGATCCGTGTGGTAGCAGAGACCACCTACAACTTCACCGTATGTCTTTATGTGTATATATATGCGTGTATGTGTGTAATACGCATTGCTTGCTGTGTGGCTTGTGACTTCTTGGTTCTCTGGTTCTCATTTGTTTAAGCAGCATTTGCTCTACATTATTTACTCATACGTTCTCTTAATTAGTGAAAAAAAATTCTCAGATTTTCGGCACATTCATGAAAAGATATTACATGTTGTTCATAAGAAGGTCATGTCCGTGTTTCTCTGTCTTTACAGAAACGTGTCAGGTTTTTTAAGGAGACAGTTGTCAAGAGCAAGCACACACACAATATATCTATATATCTGTATATTTATAGGTATAGATAGATAGATAGATAGATAGATAGATAGATAGATAGATAGATAGATAGATAGATAGATAGAAAGATAGATAGGTAGGTATATATATATATATATATATATATATATATATATATAGATAGATAGATAGGTAGATAGATAATTCCACCATTTCAAAGTACTGGTTCAAACACTGTGTCGTTTTCTGGCTCACCACTTGTAAATTTCATTCCAGTTTCTGAAGACCTTGTCCGGAAGACCATTCTTAAGACTCCCCCTAAATCATGTGAACTTGATCCCATTCCAACCAAACTTCTCTTTCAACATGTGGATCTTCTCTTGCCGACCATTACAAACATCATGAATCAGTCTATTACCACTGGAATTGTTCCCCGTGAATTTAAGACTGCCATTGTTAAGCCCTTGCTGAAAAAATCTAACCTCAACAAAAATGACCTGAAAAATTACAGACCGATTTCCAATCTTCCATTTCTTTCTAAACTGCTTGAACGTCTGATTCTAGACCAGCTTTTCTCCCATCTCTCATCCCATAACCTCCTTAGTCCTCACCAATCCGCTTACAGGCCAGGGCACAGCACAGAAACTGTTCTGCTTCGTATTCTCAATGATCTTTTGACCTCTCTGGATCAAAACAAAATTTCTATTCTTCTCCTTTTGGATCTTTCAGCTGCTTTCGATACTATTGACCATGAAATTTTGCTTTCCCGTTTGGAAAACAACTTTGGAATTCAAAAATCTGCTTTACACTGGTTTCGATCTTATCTTTCAGAAAGAAAGCAAACCGTACTTGTCGACGGAAACAAATCTTCTGAGCTGCCTTTGGATTTTGGCGTGCCTCAAGGCTCTGTTCTGGGTCCTGTGCTTTTCATATTGTATACTTCTCCTCTGACCCACCTTATTGACTCACATTCCATCCGTCATGAAATGTATGCGGACGATACCCAGCTCAATCATACTGATTCTCCTTCTAACTACGATCATCTAGTTCAGTCTCTTCAGAACTGCGTTTCTGAAGTAAAATCCTGGATGTATGAAAATCGACTTAAGTTGAATGATGACAAGACTGAAGCCCTTCGTGTTTCTCCATTGCCTGCAGATCTTTCTTCTCTGCCTTCCACTATTACTGTCGGTAATACCGCTATTGCTTTTTCTGATTGCGTTCGTGACCTCGGTTTTGTCTTTGACCATAATCTCTCCATGCACCAGCACATCATCAAAACATGTCAGGCTGCATACATCGAACTTAGACGCATTAATTCTATTAGACACTACCTTACATTAGACGCAACCAAGACGTTAGTTACTGCATGCATTCTGTCTAGGTTAGATTATTGCAATTCACTCCTTGCGGGTTGCCCTCAGAAACATCTCAAACATTTGCAACAAGTTCAGAACTCTGCAGCTAAACTCATCTTCAAGGCACGTAGGTCACAGCACTGCACACCCCTGTTTCAGACACTGCACTGGCTCCCGGTTGAACAAAGAATAAAATACAAGATTTGCTGCCTTTGTTATCACATCATTTCTGGAACTGCTCCTGACTATCTCTCTGAACTCTTGACTGTCTACTTACCTTCTCGATCACTCTCCGCTCTTCTGTGGATGACAAGAAGTTTCGTGTGCCAAAATATAACAGAGAAACTCACGGTGGTAGAGCCTTTGCAGTTTTTGCTGTTCAGACATGGAACTTGTTGCCTCAGTCCGTCCGCCACTCTAAAACTCTACCATCTTTCAAAACAAGTTTAAAAACTTACTTCTTTAAACAGTGTTTTTCCTGATTTTGGCTAGTGGGTTGATCCTGCTTGACATTCTGGATGAAATTGTGCACAATGGGGTGTATGCCAGTGTGTGTGTGTGTGTGTGTGTGTGTGTGTGTGTGTGTGTGTGTGTGTGTGTGTGTGTGTGTGTGTGTGTGTTGTGATGTGTGGCTGTGTGTGTGTGGGTGTTGTGTGTGTGTGTTTGAAAATGGGGGGAGAGGGGTGGGCGGGGGGGGGGGGGGGGTGAGAGGGAGAGAGATTATTTGGTGTGTCTGTGTGGTTGTTGATTTCCTGTGGATAGTTTTTGATGAGTTTGTTTGTATTGTAGCCTGTTATTTGGTTTATATATGTATGGTTTACTGATGTAAAGCGCTTTGAGGTTTCGGAAAGCGCTCTATAAATGCACTATTATTATTATTATTATTATAGATAGATAGACCTAATACAGCGCAACAGACTGCCATCAGAACATGCTTAAAATATATCATAGTGTCCACCTCTATGACAAAGAAACCTGTGGATAGCTTCTGTCTTCTGTGCTTGTGCTGGATTCTGGGCATTTCCTGGAAAGACCATGTGCCAAACAGGGACGTCCTTGACCAGACCAGCATTCCCAGCATGTACATCTTGCTCACACAACGACAGCTGCGCTGGCTTGGCTATGTCCACGACATGCAGGATGGCCACATTCCAAAAGATATCCTGTATGAAGAACTTGCTGTGGGATCTTGGCCTACAAGTCGACCACTTGTGCGATATAGGGACATTTCCAAAATGGCCTGAAGTCTGCTGATATCATTGCGAACACCTGGGAAGAAACAGCTACAAATTGCTGTGCCTGGTGACAAGCTGTGCGTGCGAGCACCGCCATTGCAGAGGAGAAATGAACTCGACTATGATTGGGCAGAAGAGAAAGGACAACAGCTGCAGCAGCTATCACCCAGCCACAGCCATTAGCTTTTGTGTGCATTAGCTGTGTAAAGGACTGCCACTCAAGAACTGGCCTGCTCAGTCACATCTGACGCTGTTCCGCATCCAGTTGAATACTTAATCAGGCACATCCATTGTGCAGTCAGATCGACGGAGTCACTACAATAGATATTTTTATGTTTTTAACAAAACTTTGCTTCTGCAGTACAGAATATGCGCATATCAACAGATACAAAGCAAGATAGATGAATCAGTTAATGGAATCTTGGACTTGAGAGCCGTTACCACAGGTTAAGTCCGAGCCAACGATGTAACAGTTTGCCTGATTGCTGACCACCTGAACATCCACTCATTATGGTGCTGCTAGCTGAAAATTTGATACATAAAGTAACTTGTGCTGCTGACAGATATTTTCAAGTGGATATCACCTTAAGTGGGATGAAATCTTCACTAAGTAAGTGAACATGAAGATTTTGTGACAGTTTTCACTGTCATTCTTTCTCCTCTTTTCAACAGGTGCAGTAGTCAGATTGATAAATGTCAGACTTCCAGTTGGAATGTCATAGGTTCAGTCCACTTAGAGTCCTCGTATGTGCTGTGTAAAAGGTGGGAGATTTTCCCGATCTCCCCAGTCAGCACAAGTGCAGACCTGCCAGTGCCTTAACCCCATGCCTGAGCACGCATGCAGAACATCAGATATGCACGTTTACGATCCTGCAAGTCATGTCTTTTAGCTTATGAAAACATGAAAACATCCAGCATGCAAGCAACGGTTTAGTCTGAAAAATTGCTTTTAGCTATTCGCTTCTACTGCTGGAAAATAAAGTATCATT
>CM060311.1:72787993-72790493 GCA_030674185.1 Monoplex corrugatus | reverse complement strand
TTACTCTTGAACATAATGAGAAAGGAATGATGCTACTACTGAAGAAAGGAAATAGCATCTTTAGTGATATGACATTGCTGCTCTTGTTTTTAGTTACTGATCTCATTGAAGTGTACGAGAAAGATGTTTTCATATTTTGTGCTATGCAAAGAAGAGCATTAAAGATATTAAGCAAAACACACAGGACACTAATCGAATCTCCAGACGCAGAAAATATCATTTTCCTGATGAAGGCCTCATGAGGAACTTGTAAATTTATGGCTGAGCCAGAAGAATTAAATCACTAAAAGCAACAAAATGTATTGTTTTTAATGACAAGGCCAGGAAACTGTCCTTCAAGCTGTGAAAATACACATCACCTAACCTGTTCTGTAGAAACCTGATTTGTATGTCCTGCAGCTCCCAAACTGGTGACACCACCGGCCGGAGAGCTGGTAGCTGATAAAAGCAGCACGACCAACAGTGTGACATTGGAGGTGTGTCGCTGTATGGTCAGTGCTGACCAGGGACATATTGTTCTGGCTGGTATCACCGTCTGTGCCCAGTCTGCCAATGATGATTGTCAACCAGGTATGCCATTCTCTTTAAGTTGTCATCACATGCACAATGTGAAATAGTGTTCTTGGTAAACAAAATACAGTTTGTACATTTTAAAGGTCAAGAGCCTATTTCCGTCTCAGTGTTTTCTGTACATTTTAATTTTTTTTTTGGTCTTTGTGAATTGAGATCAGTGGAGGTCAGTTGAAACCTAATGTGTGGTGTGCGTGTGTGTGTGTGCGCGCGCACATGTGCGTACTGGTGCGTACGTGTGCATGCGTGCGCCTATGTGCGTGCATGTGTTAGTGTGCGTGTGTGTGTGTATGTGTGTGTGAATTACGTAATGCACAGAATAAAGGTTAACTCACAGCTTGAAAGGATTTTGAAACCTTGACGAAGAATATGTGCGGCCAGTTCCTTCATGATCATCACTTTTTATTTGACTCATTGTAAGCCTACCAATTTTTAATATTTAATGATAAGACATAGAGTTAAGTTTTTGAAAATGGGAACTGTCTGACTCTAATTCATATTAGTTGGCATATCTCAGAAGCTATCGATCCCATTGTCTTGTGTTTTTATCCCAAGAAAGGACGGTGAAGAAAGAGATCAGTAGATTTCACCTGATATGATTTTACATCCGAGTATGGTTTTCTTTAACTGCAATTTAGACTTGCAAGGGTAACGTGAGCATGGTTTTTGACTGTTGTCTTTTATCTTAACCTGGTTGATGTTTTTGACGTGGTGTTAGCCCTGATATGGCTCTAAGTAATTGGCTGGGCTATAAGCAATATAAACTTGGACTTGAGCTGGTTGAGGTACCTGTAAATCTGATTAAATATCACCTTCTTGGGGGATTTTTCTAAATAGACACTCCTGCGTCGTATGATGCATGAGGCAACAAGAACACTCCCGCAGCTCAGTCGGCAGAGAGTCGAGGGCATCGCTCCAGTGTCTGTCGACCAGTTGGACACCTCCATCAGCAGTCAGGTGCCAGTTCGTTTTTGGTCTTCCCCTCCTTCCCTCTCCTCCTGGGTTCCAGATCAGGATTTGGTTGTTAGGTGTGGGAGACAGCAGTCGAGCAGCATGGCCCAGCCGACTCTCAATGATGTTTGTAGCTGGGATCTGTTTGCTTCTTGGCCGTACTTCATCGTATGTCACAGTCTCTCCAGTTGATGCCTAAGATATTGTGTAAGCGCTTTAGGTCAAAAGATTCGTACTTGATTTGATTGATTGATTTGGCTCAGTTTTACATCGACACCCACCTCAGGTGGTATGGCCGATGGGGATAACGATCCCAGGGAAGTGGGGGAAGGGGGACTTATCTAATCCTATACTGACACCACCAGAACAACAATGATATTAAGATGGGACAGTGAGAAGGCCAGTTTTAATGTAGCGCGCCACGGGATTCGCTTCTTCTCCTGGCTTGTTTTAAAGGTGACATGTTTCACAACTGTACAGGAAAGTTGACAAGAACGTTGAGTTGCAGAACTGCAATATTTTAGGCTGAGGGAGAATTGCTTGCTGTTTGAGATTTTTAACAGCTAGTTGAATGCTGTTGTTGCTTTGCCCATGCAGCGGTTCTGTTCTTTAGTCATGTCACATGGATTGTTGATTGAACTGCACAGGTGAGTGAAGTCCTCGATGATCTCGACCTATTTCTGTCCAGTGAACATTCCTGATGGTGATGGGTGTTGTCTGACAAGCATGTTGTTGTTGTTTTTTTGGCACTGATGGTAAGTCCAGTGCTGTCAGCATTTTTGTTGATATCTCTTATGAGTGACTGGAGGCCTTAAGTGTCACCAGCTAGTGTGGCGATGGTCATCTGCGAAGTCTAAATCAAACAGGTGCTCCCTCCCCACACCACAGGAAGCCTTTCCCTGAAATATATAGTTTACCCTCTGATCAGTTCTAGTATTTTACAGTGTTCTTTGAAGACAGTGGATCGTTTGAAAAACAT
>CM060311.1:72782993-72785493 GCA_030674185.1 Monoplex corrugatus | reverse complement strand
TCTGGTACTGCTCCTGCTTTTCTGCTTATATCTCTGTATTGCGCCATGCATATTCTTCTTCCCGTACTTTTTGCTCTTCTTCTGATACTCGGCAATTCAAAATTCCTCGATACAGAGGCAAGACTTTTTGCTTTCCGATCTTTTGCCTATATTGGACCTTGTCTATAGAATAATCTGCTCTTTGATCAGAGAAATTTTTGAGAAACTTTTCTTCTTAGCCAACTTATAGTCCATCTTTTCCATGAATCCTGCTGTCTAGATTAACTTTCTTTTACTGAGCCTGTTAAGTCATGGTTTGGCGTTTTCTTATAGTATGTTGTATATGGATGTTATTGAGAGTGTGTGTATGATGTTAATGGGTAAAAATAGTGAATGTGTGTTACTTGCATACTTCATTTATTTTTGTATTGTAGAATTATAAGCGCTTAGAACACTGTTGGTGCACTGTAAATGTGCATTTACATTATGATTTCTAGCACACTGTTCAATGTCTGTGTAGCGAATACTGCAGCCATTGGATTGTACACTGTTGGGGAAAACACCACCTGTAACAGCTTAGACGAGTCTGTGTTCTGCAATGGCCCATTGCCTGAAGACAGAACTTTTCAGTAAGTTGTTTTATTTGCGTGTTGTGTGTGTGTGTGTGTGTGTGTGTGTGTGTGTGTGGTGGGGGTGTGTTTGTTTTTTATGCTGTTTCGTACAGTTCTGTTGAGTTTTTTTATATTTTTTATAAAATTAAGATTGGTTATTCTTGCTGTTGAAAAATTTATCATGAATATTTCTCTTTCATAGCATTTATACTCTCTTCTTGTTGTTACAGACTTAAACTCGCTATTCTGGCAAATCTGGTTTCATTTCAGCAGATTTTGTTTTAGTTTAGCAGCTCTGCTTTCATTTTAGCAACTTATCAACTCCTTCATTACTGCCACTTCTTCTATTTTAATTTTCATGAAAGTTAGCTGTTTTGGGGAAAGAGACTTACATCTTGAGATCTTCACAATAAAAGACATAATGAAGAAAGACATACAAAATATTAGATCACTTCTTAACAAGTTGGTTATTTTAAATGGGTAATGTTGTTCCGTTTTAACATTACCGACTGTGTGTGTGTGGTGTGTGTGTGTGGGGTGTGTGTGTGTGTGTGTGTGTGTGTGTGTGTGTGTGTGTGTGTGTGTGTGTGTGTGTGTGTGTGTGTGTCTGTCTGTCTGTCTGCTGTCTGTCTGTCTGTCTGTCTGTCTGTCTTGCATTAGACCAGTTGATAAGATGAAAACTTTACCTTCCAGTTCTACATCAGAATCTGCCATTTGAATTAAAGCACATATTAAATTGTTGACAGTGTGACCTTTTTTTTTTTACTAAAACAGTTTTTCAAGCTTCTTCTTACTTCTTAATCTGTTTTTTTTTAATAGAATACAAAGGCAAACAATCACAGCAAGCAGCATCATTCATAATAAACACTTTCAGTTCACACGTAATATTTTGGAGATGTGTGACACTAAAAAGAATTTCAACATACAAAAGAATACTGAGAAGAGAAAGGAGAAATGTGTCACTACAAACAAGAGGATTGGTCAAGAAATGAACAATGCACAAAAAAAAAAAGAAAAAAAAAAGATACATGACACTAAAAAGAATTTCAACATACAAAAGAATACTGAGAAAAGAAAGGACATTACAAACAAGAGCATTGGTCAAGAAATGAACAGTGCAAAAGAAAAAGATGCATGACACTAAAAGAATTTCAACATACAAAAGAATACTGAGAAAAGAAAAGACATTACAAACAAGAGCATTGGTCAAGAAATGAATAATCAAAAGAAAAAGATGTGTGACATTAAAAGCAATTTCAACATACAAAAGAATACTGAGAAAAGAAAGGAGAAATGTGTCACTACAAACAAGAGGATTGGTCAAGAAATGAACAATGCAAAAGAAAACTGAAATGAACAACAAAGTGAAGACACTTAGAAAGCATTTTTGCTCAAAAGATGTTGGGTGGTTTGTACCCAACTTTCCTCTTCAGATCTTCAGAGGTGAATTTGCTGAAAGTCTCCAAGGCTTCCTTTCGTTCCTACAAATGGCTCGTTTGCTCATTTGGTTAACTCTTTGACGCCTGCACCCTATCCACTAGCTGCAAAAGCTTAATCCTTTGATCTCCTCCCCTTATCTACCAGCTTTCTGAAGGAGGCTGATGGATAGGATGAGGGAATCAAAGGGTGAAGTTTTTGCTTTGCTTTGACAATACAGGATGCTGGTGGACAGGCTGCTGGAGTCAAAGGGTCATAGTACCACGCTGATAATACAGGGGTTGTAAATTTTGACCTTCAGGCGGGCCAAGTTTTTCTTTTCTTTTTTCTTTATTTTCCCGGTCGATGCACCAATGAATTTGAATCTAGGGAGAAGGGGTGGACGCCGCCCTCATTGTGCTGCCCCGGGAAAAGTTGAGGTACCTGCCACCTCGCTCCTCTACGACCCCAGGGTTATGGAACTATCTACGTAG
>CM060311.1:72727993-72777993 GCA_030674185.1 Monoplex corrugatus | reverse complement strand
AGGTAATGATTTTCTGAATTGCAATGTTCGGTTCCTCTGTAAAAGGCGGGTGGTGTGCTTCTGAACAAAAATGATGGAAATATTAAGATTGGCAGCTCAGATCTTGAGTCCATGGCTCTACCAACTAGCCCACAAAACAGTCAGATCAGCATCACTTGCAGTTTCTGGTGTTTTATTTTTTGAGGAGATTTGTCTCAACCATGAACAAATGAAATACGAGGCTACTTTATCATCAGATGTCTATTCTTTCTTGTAGTCAGGTCATTTCTCCAGCATGGTCATCTACACACGCCCGGTTTTCTAATTTCCAGTACATGCACATTTAGTCTCCTGTAATTTGGCTAGAACATGGACATTTACTCTCCTGTAATTTGGCTAGAACATGCACATTCAGTCTCCTGTAATTTGGCTAGAACATGCACATTTAGTCTTCTATAATTTGGCTAGAACATGCACACAGTCTCCTTTAATTTGGCTAGAACATGCACACAGTCTCCTATAATTTGGCTAGAACATGCACACAGTCTCCTGTAATTTGGCTAGAACATGCACACAGTCTCCTATAATTTGGCTAGAACATGCACACAGTCTCTATATGCAAACATGCACACAGTCTCCTATAATTTGGCTAGAACATGCACACAGTCTCCTATAATTTGGCTAGAACATGCACACAGTCTCCTGTAATTTGGCTAGAACATGCACACAGTCTCCTATAATTTGGCTAGAACATGCACACAGTCTCCTATAATTTGGCTAGAACATGCACATTAATTTTAGTCTCCTGTAATTTGGCCAGAACATTCACATTTAGTCTCCTATAATTTGGCTAGAACATGCACACAGTCTCCTATAATTTGGCTAGAACATGCACATCCAGTCTCCTGTAATTTGGCGAGAGCATGCACGCAGTTTCTTAACATTCACATTTAGTCTCCTGTAATTTGGCTGGAACATGCACACAGTCTCCTATAATTTGGCTAGAACATGCACAGTCTCCTATAATTTGGCTAGAACATGCACACAATTGAAGTCAGTAATGAGAAATAATAATGACAGACATATTGAAAATTTCCATATTCTCAACAATATATGTCTGTTTTCTTGGTTCTGACTTTTCTTCAATTGTTGTTATGCTATTGATACAAAGTTACTTGCCGACTTACTTTATTGGCTCGTAAGGCAGCAGTAGGGATCCTGTACTCCTGTCCGCCTCTGTGCGGTGCCCCAGTTTTGATACAGGACCGTAAATTTTCCTATTGTTTGTTGCAAGCACAGGGTTTTCTTCATTTGTGTATTTGTTCTAGTGTCCAGTGAAGGACATCCCATGTGATGTTATCCTGCTCTCTTTGGATGATGTGCCCAGTCCATCTCCATTTCTTTTTCATGGTGATGGTGTCCATACTCTCTTGACTGCACTGGGCGAATAGTTGTTGATTGGAAATAGTATTAGGCCACAATATTCGTCTGATTCTTCAGGAGCTCTTTGTGTGGAAGATTGATAACTTGGTAAGTTTGCTGTCTGTCATCCTCCAGTATTGTGAACCATACAGTAGAGCGAAAAAGATGTAAGTTTTTTGTCTGTCATCCTCCACCAGTATTGTGAACCCTAAAGTAGAGCGGAAAGGATGTAAGTTTGTTGTCTGCCCTCCTCCATTATTGTGAACCATAAAGTAGAATGGAAAGGATGTAAGTTTGTTGTCTGCCCTCCTCCATTATTGTGAACCATAAAGTAGAATGGAAAGGATGTAAGTTTGTTGTCTGCCCTCCTCCATTATTGTGAACCATAAAGTAGAATGGAAAGGATGTAAGTTTGTTGTCTGCCCTCCTCCATTATTGTGAACCATAAAGTAGAATGGAAAGGATGTAAGTTTGTTGCCTGTCATCCTCCATTATTGTGAACCATAAAGTAGAATGGAAAGGATGTAAGTTTGTTCCTGTCATCCTCCATTATTGTGAACCATAAAGTAGAATGGAAAGGATGTAAGTTTGTTGCCTGTCATCCTCCATTATTGTGAACCATAAAGTAGAATGGAAAGGATGTAAGTTTGTTGTCTGCCCTCCTCCATTATTGTGAACCATAAAGTAGAATGGAAAGGATGTAAGTTTGTTGCCTGTCATCCTCCATTATTGTGAACCATAAAGTAGAATGGAAAGGATGTAAGTTTGTTGTCTGCCCTCCTCCTTTATTGTGAACCATAAAGTAGAGTGGAAAGGATGTAAGTTTGTTGCCTGTCATCCTCCATTATTGTGAACCATAAAGTAGAGTGGAAAGGATGTAAGTTTGTTGCCTGTCATCCTCCATTATTGTGAACCATAAAGTAGAGCGAAGAGGATATAAGTTTGCTGTCTGTCTGTCATCCTCCAGTATTGTGAACCATAAAGTTGAACAAAAAGGATGTAAGTTGATGTCTGTCATCCTCCATTATTGTGAACCATGAAATTGAGCAAAAAGGATGTAAGTTTGATGTCTGTCTGTCATCCTCCAGTATTGTGAACCATGAAGTTGAGCAAAACGGATTAAGTTTGCTGTCTGTCATCCTCCAGTATTGTGAACCATGAAGTTGAGCAAAACGGATGTAAGTTTGCTGTCTGTCATCCTCCAGTATTGTGAACCATGAAGTTGAGCAAAAAGGATGTAAGTTTGCTGTCTGTCATCCTCCATTATTGTGAACCATAAAGTAGAGCGGAAAGGTTGTAAGTTTGCTGTCTGTCTGTCATCCTCCAGTATTGTGAACCATAAAGTTGAGTGGAAGGGATGTAAGTTTGATATCTGCCATCCTCCAGTATTGTGAACCATAAAGTTGAGTGGAAGGGATGTAAGTTTGATATCTGCCATCCTCCATTATTGTGAACCATAAAGTAGAGCGTACAGGATACAACTCTGGTACATTCTTAAATAGTACAAGAAATTATAATTAGTTAATGAGAAGCAACGAAAACTGGAATAATGAGAAATTTAATATGTTCAGCATTTTACATATTTTCTTGTTGTTTCTTATTGATATTCTTGGTGTTTCTTTATTTGATATTTCTGTTGTTTCTTTATTTTGATATTTTCTTGGTTGTTTCTTTATTTTGATATTTTCTTGGTTGTTTCTTTATTTTGATATTTTCTGGTTGTTTCTTTATTTGATGTTTTCTTGGTTGTTTCTTTATTTGATATTTCTGGTTGTTCTTTATTTGATGTTTTCTTGGTTGTTTCTTTATTTTGATATTTTCTTGGTTGTTTCTTTATTTTGATATTTTCTTGGTTGTTTCTTTATTTTGATATTTTCTTGGTTGTTTCTTTATTTTGATGTTTTCTTGGTTGTTTCTTTATTTTGATGTTTTCTTGGTTGTTTCTTTATTTTGATGTTTTCTTGGTTGTTTCTTTATTTTGATAACCAGTGAAAATTGTGTACTGGCATTGTAGCGGAGGACATCAAAGCAGTGTTCTATCTTTTCCAGATCATAGTTCATTCTTTGAGTAGAATGTGAAATAACACTAAATAACACCATGATAAAATCCAAAACTGTTCCCAGGGACTGTATGTCAGAGATCACTGATATAATGATGTGACAAAATATTTCTGATACAAAATTTCTAACTGGATAGTTTCAGTGTGGAAGAGCTCTGCTGGACTTCTTCATGTTTTTATCAAAGAGCTTGAGATGTCATCAGAATGTGAAATGATGTAGATACTCGTTTTCCATGTGCTGGATTTGGTCCAACACATCCTGTTGTCATCCATGTCTTTTTGTAGAATTCTAGAATGAAATGATTCAGGCGAATGATTCAAGCTGTTAAGGTACTATACTTTGCTCCGTACAAAGCGTGGTCTTCTGTAAGATTTTAGAATGAAATAGTATAAATACATGCTATTCAAGTCTTAATTCATTACATTTTGTTTTGTCTGTAAGATGTCAGAAAAAAAATTGTTGAAAGTTAATGTTGTGTTATGAATAGAAATTCTATGTTCTTTTGCATAATTGTAATGTGAAATAATACTCGCTGTTCACACATTAAAATCTGTCCAGTACATTCGGTTTGGAGTGTGTTGTGTGAGATTCTAGATCTAGAAAGTATTTTTCACGTAAATGTAGTGTGAAGCCTGGGGCCCAGTGAGAGGAGAGTTAAGGAAAGCATTAGAGAAAGGATCAGTGTGCAGATACTGGTTTGTTGGTGTACATTGCTGAGACGTTATGAATTTGTTTGTGGATACTTTTATGCTTGTATGACTGAATTTGCCGCTGTTCTGCTGGAAAATAACATTTATCTTCAGTTCTTTGTATCATTGTGTCCTCCTGGTTTGGATGTGAGATGAAGGAAGATAGATAAAAACAAAAACAAAAACAAAACTTAGTCACCAGGTCTACCATTCTTCTGTACTTAAAGCGGAAGACTTATGACAGGGGACTGTTACTGTTGTCTGATGAATATGAATAATCAATATGACTGACAGTTGTGTTTCTTTCTGGTTTGTTAGCTGTTAACTTTGTTTTCCAGATGACCACACTCGTGTTAAACTCACCACAGATGATGATGATGACTCCTCAGACTTCATCAATGCCAACTATATTCCTGTAAGAGGACTTTTCATTTTGGTTCGTGTATTCGGATCATGTTCTGTCAGGATTTTCCTAGCAAATTTTGTAGCTTAAAAAGTGCACCTTGAATAGAAATGAAACTTAAGAAATTAGATGC
The DNA here is from genome assembly GCA_030674185.1 of Monoplex corrugatus. Classification (NCBI taxonomy): domain Eukaryota; kingdom Metazoa; phylum Mollusca; class Gastropoda; order Littorinimorpha; family Ranellidae; genus Monoplex; species Monoplex corrugatus. The sequence goes on along the minus strand of CM060311.1, from coordinate 72,773,306 downwards.
TAGCCTGTTATATGACTTATTGTTTGCATCATTACATTGTTAAATCTTGGTTGCATGTCCAGTGATTATCATGTGTAATTTATCAACCCTCGATTTTTAAGACTCCTGGAAATATAAAAGTGCACTAAAAGAGAAGAACAGGTCAGTAGTAAGGTGGGTACTGTGCTCTTTTTTTTTTTTTTAAAGAGCAGCAGACCTGTATACGTATACATAAAATTCTTTTGTAATAGAAATGTGGTAAGAGTGTTATTCATGATTTTATCTCATCAGGTTTGATGAGGAAGCATAAAAGACATTTATTCTTTCACTCCTCCGCCCATCTACCAACTTCTTCAAGTGTCAGGGAGTGAAAGGGTTAAAAGATGATTTGCTGCTTTAGAGAAAAGTCACGTGTATGTGGTTTTGTTGTGTGTTCAGGGCTACACATCTCCCCGTGAGTACATAGCAACCCAGGGTCCAATGGTGGGCACTGTGTCTGATTTCTGGCGCATGGTGTGGGAACAGAAATCCTCCCTCATCATTATGCTCTCTGACCTGCAGGAGAAGGACGGGTACGTTGTGGCATTTAATCTGTATACATGTACGCTCGGTCAAAACATTTTAATTAATAAAGTTCCTTTAGAAAATGTTAAAGATTTTAAACATCTTGGTTCTGTAAAAACTAATGATGGAACCTGATCTAAAGACATCAAAATAAGAATTGGAATGGCAAAGCAAAAAACAATGGTCCAACTAACAATATCTGGAAAGACAGAGGCATACCAAATAGTCTGAAAGTGAAAGTTTTAAAATGTTTGATCTTTCCAGTCATGATTTATGGCTGCGAAGCCTGGACTCTCAAAAAACCTGATTGCAGAAGAATTGAGGCAGCAGAGATGTGGTTTTATCGGAGACTACAACATGTCAAATGGACAGATAGAGGAACTTAGGAAAATGTCCTGGAAGAACTTGATACCACCAAAAAAACTACTGACAGACATCAACAAGAGAAGACTGAAATACATTGGCCATGTGTCACGCAGCAAGAACACAGACCTCATGGTAATTATTTTTTTTAGGAATAACAGAGACAAAAAGAAAGAAAGGCAGACCTCCACTTTTATTCATCGAGAACATAACCAACATCAGTGGCCTAAATATTCAAGACATTGTCTACAAAAGTCAAGACAGAGCCGTTTGGAAGAGAGTGGCGGTGTCAAAGAGTGCAGCAGCCAACACTGAAGCTGGTGACGCCAACAGGTGAGGTGAGACATATACGCTGGAGTGCTTTATAGACCAGAAAAAGTATAGAATGTCTGTTTTATATATATATATATATATATATATATATATATACACACACACACACACACACTCATATATATATAATATATATATATATATATATATATATATATATATACATATATATATATACTACACACACACACACACACATATATATATATATATATATATATATATATGTATGTATATATACATATACATGTATAAAAATTGTATATATAGGATAGATAGATAGATATCTATTTATCTGTCTGTACACACACACTCACACACACACACACATGATATATATATGTATATATATCTCATATGTATATAAATACATATATATGTATATATATACATATATATGTATCTATATACACACACATATACGTACGTACGTACATATATATATATATATATATATATATATATATATATATATATATATATATATATATATATATATATATATATATACATACATATATATATACATACATATATATATATGTATGATATACATAGATGTGGTAATTATTTGTGACTATAGCCTAAAACAGTTTGCAAACAGTTTCATTGCAAAAAGTCTTCTTTTCAGTATCTATCCATCACTTTTTCGTTGCACGAAGTATTCTATGTAAGGCTTATAGAAATAGCAGTTAGGAGGTTTTTTTTTTTTAAAACTAATCCTTTTCTACACAATTGTTGATCCTGTTCAGATTGTCCGACTAATTCTCTGGTCAGTGGGCAAATTGTTATATGTGACCATCTGATTTGATTTGTTCTCTCTTTGTTCCCGTCTTTCACCTCCACCCCCTCATTATATATATATATACGTGTGTGTGTGTGTGTGTGTGTGTGTGTGTGTGTGTGTGTGTGTGTGTGCGTGCGTGCGTGCGTGCGTGCGTGCGTGTGTGTGTGCGTGTGTGTGTGTCTGTGAAAACAGACATAAGAAGTTCCTGTTTTCCGTCCTTTTCTAAATTTCAGTTTCAGCTAGCTCAGGATGTTATTAAAGCCTCTAGATGACTGCACATGCACTTACATTATGAATGCCTTGTGATGGAAGGTCCAAAATAATCCTGACCAATGCTGTACGCCTATGCATAAACCCTATACGCTGTTGAGGTTTAAGAATCTCCCTGAGCTATGAGTGTTATTGTGTTTTGATAAATAATTCTGTGTTTTGACAACGGCTTCACACTAAGATGGTGCATTGAAATACGTCTCCCTATCAGCGGTCCTACCCACAGCCATCCATAAGACAGTCTTTCAAGGCTGTCACAACAACTGTGCATGCAATTCTTGAAAACATTTATGTATATGATTTTGTTTGTTATCATGAAGATTATAATGCCAAAGGAATGTTTTTGTTTTTGTTGTTTCTACTGTCGCTTCTTCCTGCTCATAGAAGTTAATTTTTCATTGTCAAGTGTGTGTTTTTTTATGACAGAAATATGGAGAAGAAGTGTTGATAGTGAGTAAATCAAAGTGAACCACAAATAGGCCAGTTGCAGCATGCAAAGTGATCAGTTCACTGCTATTCTGTATCTGGTTTTTGGGTTGTGTATGGGAATTGGATGTTTCACTGACCATATACACACCATGAAAACAATTCTTTTTTTTAATTGCACTCAGGGAGGTTACCTTTGTGCTCACATTTTTTTTCATCCCATTTTCTACGCCACTTTAGTGGCCATAGAAGCTGAAACAGTTTTTAGTATGCGATGATGATGATGTCGATGTGGATGATAATCATGATGCTGTGGAGTTCCATCTAGGACTGAGACTGCGTAATAGGGTTGTACTCAACGCTTACTATCATAATATAACCTGGCGTCAACCAGGCCCGAGAGATACAGATGCCTGCAGTGTTGATCAGAAGATTTGAGCAACACCCTCAATGACGCATCCGGGAAGCGGATGAGACTCGACTGTATGATTCCAGCCTTCCCAATGAGCCCATAGCACACCCAACTCTGGGTAGGAGCTGGTTAGAGCTGAAAAATCCTACAATGATTTTTGAAGGGACTGATGGGGATTCGAACCCACATCCTTCCAGTCGGTAGTCTGTTGCGCTAACCACTATACCACGGCGACTGGTTATGAAAACAATTCATAAATCATTGTCTTGATATAACGGACACATTAATGTAATCAGTAGGTAATGACTGACAGCAGGCCCTTTCCAGCAGCATAGCTATGACAGTAAAAGACAAAAGATTGTCCCATAACCTGAGATTGTAGAGGAGTGAGATGATTGACACGTCAACTTCTATCAACTTTATTGTGAAGGCAGTGCTTATTTTCCCTCCTGTGCTGCTGTACTTTCCACACCCCTGAACAGGGCACTTTTCCCACCCCTGGACAGGGTCAGTATTCATTCACAGCTGGGTGCATCGGAGGCCACACATGCAACATTTTTCTTCAGCCAGAATTGAACCCACGTAATCAGATTGGAAGGCAAGGAGCTGTATCTCTCTGCCAACCAGTGTCCAGTATGCAAATCACTGTTGACATTGTCAAAAAAGCAAAAGCTTCTCTCTGCAACCAGTGTCCAGTATGCAAATCACTGTTGACATTGTCAAAAAGCAAAAGCTTCTCTCTACAACCAGTGTCCAGTATGCAAACCAGACATAAACCATTGTTGACGTAAAAAAAGCAAAAGTTCTCACTACAGCCAGTGTCCAGTATGCAAAGAACTGCTGACGTTGTTAAAAAAAAGCAAAAGCTTCTCACTGCAATCTTTTGTTGAAGTCTGATCAGATTTTGTTCTAGAATGATGGCAATGGAGCCATTAAAAACAATGGTCCTTCCGAGGGTTGCACTCACAATTCCTGCGTTTTGATCATGGCGCTTAAACCAGTTGAGCGAATGGGTCATGATCTCTATCTGAGCAGTTTATTAACTGCAAAGTAGTATCAGTGAGCTTATGTTACATGAAATTGCCTTTTTCTTGCAGCATTCTGTAGAGTTGCTTTTGTACTTGTTAAACTTTGAAAAAATGATACATATTGTACAGTTTTGCATACTAGCTGCCTACTTGTCTTTCAGTTGCTATACAATATTTTCTACCAGTTCCTCTACCCCCCCATTGGGATGCCGGAGGAGGGGGGGGGGGGCTTTTTCAGCATAAACAGTATCCCTACCTTCTGGAAATTCTGTGCTGGAAATTTCCTCTTTTCTGTCACTCTCTTTGTTTCTGCCTTGTTTCTTTGCTTTCTGCCATTTCTACCTTTCATTTTCTGCTTTGCTGGTCCATTCACCTGTATGGAATAAATGTCTTTGTACTTTTTCTTAGGACTGATAATTGGGTACATGTACTAAGTGCATTTTTGGCTCTAGGGAGGTGAGATATGCGGAAGCAATTTTATGTAATTTATGCCTGTTTTTAGATATGTTTTAGTGCCCTCAGGTATGCTTATATTTGTAGTCAGGTGTGTTCTTTAAATCCCCTGTGCGATAAATTGGGCAGAGTGGTCAACACCAGGGCATTTCCTTAGATTATACGCGCGAATGCATTGATATGTGTACTTAATTTTCTTTTCTTTTTTTTTCTGTTGAAGTTTTGTATGTTTTGAAGTGGTTATAGCCCTGATATGACTCTACATAGTCGGATGGGCTTTAAACAACAATAACAATAACAACAACAGTTTCGGAAAGAGGAGTTAACTGAGAGGCTTATCATGCTGATACGCTACGTTTTCAGATTAAATAAGGAATTTGTTTAAAACTGTTTAGTACTTGGGAGAGACATGTTATCCCAGATCCATAAGATGATTTGCTAATTTAATAAAAAAGGTTGGTGCCCTGTTGTCTTCATCAGTGTTCTTTCCTTCCCAGCTCAACAGGGTCAGGTATCTATTCATAACTGAGTGAATTGAGGTCACACAAAAACATTTTTGATGATTTTATTTTTGTGATATTTTTACATTTTTGTGATATTTTACTGACCCTATTTTGTTTTTATCATGAATTAATGAATTAGGTTCAAACTCAACACAGACAGATTTGAAGACAAATAGTCTAGTGTCTAGACTACACATCATCTGAATACATATAAGCTGCAAAAAGTAATCATTGTTTAGTGTAGACTTCTATTACTTCTAAACCTTGTGAGTTTCAGTGAAAATCTAAAGCAATATATCAGCAGAGATCATTCTTGATTGAAACTCACATTAAGGTCAGCGATGATATGTGCATAATTGTAATTAGATGTGAAGTCAGTTACGGAAAAAAAATCGATCTGCACAGTGTATACTTGGTTGCTGTGCTTGAACACACTACTAAGCGTGTAGGTTGTAGCCTTTTTCTATTGATTTAGTACATGTGGACAGATTAAGTGTATATTTCATTTAATAAAGAAGAACTGTTGATATGGCAGAAAGGGGAGGGGGGGGGGGGAAGAAAAGAAAAAGTAGAGAAGAGAAACTGAGAGAGTGTGAATGGGGTGGGGAGAGAGAGAGAGAGAGAGAGAGAGAGAGAGAGAGAGAGAGAGAGAGAGAGAGAGAGAGAGAGAGAGAGAGCTGTTTGTCAGCTGTGTAAGAAATGTTAATGTTGTCAGCAGTTTAGTGCTGCTACATATTATACCATTGTTGAAGCTTCTGGATCAATTCATGGCTATAGTTATTGCCTTATCAGTGATTGTTTTTGTAACAATGCTTTTGTTTATTTCAGAGCAAATGCCCTTAATTTAAAGGAAAAACAAAGAAACAAGTAAATCTATTTTGATTGCTGTGTGTATGTGTGTGTGTGTGTGTGTGTGTGTGTGTGTGTGTGTGTGTGTGTGTGTGTGTGTGTGTGTGTGTGTGTGTGTGTGTGTGTGTGTGTGTGTGTCTGTCTCTCTCTCTCTGTCTGTGCAAATGCTCTGTATGTTCTTGTGTCCATTTTATTCACACATGTTTGTTCTGCACAATGTGGACAACAGCCCAAAGTGGACATGTACTGGCCTGGGGATTTGAACGCCCCCGTGCAGTATGGTGACATCATTGTGGAGTTGACCACAGACTCCACGCTCAACAGGTACACCATCCGCACCTTCAGGATCTACAAGGTAGGATAGCTTAGCCCTTTGACATGAACACAGGGCAAAATATAAGAATAATCATAATTTCTGAAAAACCATACTAAAACTAATAATGATAGATTATACTAATTACAATAAATAAAATATTGTAATTAGTATAATCTGTCATTATTAGTTTTAGTATGGTTTTTCAGAAATTATGATGAAAAAAATCTCTCACCTGCAAAATATAAGATTGAAAGAATAATCTGTCTTTGTGAGTTTTAGTATGGTTTACCAGAAACCATGATGAAAAAAATATCTCACCTGCAAAATATAAGCATAATCTGTCTTTATTAGTTTGGTATGATTTACCAGAAATTATGAAGAAGGAATCTCAGGATATCCCAATTTCTGTAGAAGTTAAGCATATGTTCTTGAAAAACTTATGGCCCCTTCACGAGTATATACCCACACAACATGACTTTTTCTTTGCTCCCAACTCCAGCGGCTTAAGACATTTAATGAGGCCTCTTTTTTTAATTTTTTATAGGGAATTGGTAAATATCTAGTATTTGTATAAAGGACGTTAATTTTGTCAGTTTATAATAGAATGGTACATTCAGAAAGCATAAGTTGTTTTACTTAGTTTGCATACGATAAAAAGTTTCAGTTTATTTGTTTATTGAGTAATTTTGGAGTGGTAATTCAGTAAAAACGATGAACGTGCAATTCATGTTCTGCCTTTCTGCTGTGTTTTTTTTCTTTCCAAAAGTGCAGGTGCAAATTTCTTGTTAGTCTCAGCGTTATTCCCTCTTCCACTCTTTATTCTTACCCATTTGTCCCAGTTCTAAGTCGTTATCTTTCTGCATTAAAATACCAAGTCTCTCCTCTCCTCTGTCTGTTCCTTTGTTTACCCCCCTCCCCTCTTTCACCCGTATGACCACTCCCACTCCTTGAATCAGCATTTAATTTGTAGTCTAATATACAAGCCTGTTTCTGTGCTTAAGTTTGTATTAGATATTTATTTTGTACGACTTGTTTTCAATAACATATTTCATGTTTATGTTTCTATGCTTTTGTTATATGTGTAGGGTATTAAAATCTTCAAGTTTTCAAGTGATCTCTCTCTTCTCTCTCCCCTTCTCTCTCTCTCTTTCTTTCTTTCTCTCTCTCCCTCTCTCTTTTGCTTCTTCTCTCTGTCTATCTGTCTCTGTCTCTCTGTGTCTCTCTGTCTCTTTCTCTCTGTGTGTGTGTCTCTCTCAGGAGGACCAGAAAGAGGACAAACGCAAAGTGGTGCAGTACTTCATCCCCGGCTGGGAAGACTACTCGGCCAATCTGAGTCCTGATGACGTGCTGGACTTCATCAGTTCCACGCGCAATGAGGCCAGGTCATGCCCAGGGCCTGTCATTGTCCACTGCAGGTTAGTTTGACTCTTCAGCATTCGGGAGAGCTGCAACTGGCCACAAATGAAATTGTTATCGGTGTTCAGTCGGGCCAAATCAATTAACATCAGGGCGAGAGTTCTTGAATGTTATATAGAACCGATAAGTTGTACGGACAGCCAACACGCAAAGTCAGAACAAAATTGAGGCAACTGAAATGTGGTTTCTGAGAAGAGAATGTTGAGATTCCATGGACAGTAAAGAAAAGAAAGGAGACAGTCTTGAAGGAGGCAGACACAGGAAGATCTTTAATAAAGAAGATTAAGAAAAGACAAGCAACCTGTATTAGACATATTGTGAGGGAAGGGGAATTAGAACACCTAGTCACAACAGGAAAGTTGGAGGGAAAGAGAACACCAGGCAGACCTAGGGAGAAAATATTGGATGGACGTGCAGGTTGGCTGAGGACAGAGAGGGTGGAAGATGTACTTGCAGCGACAAGGCATAGATTCGTGTTGAAGGTCATGACCATGAGGATTGGAGATGTACTTGCAGAGACAAGGGTTAGATTCGTGTGGAGGGCCGTGACCACCAATGCCATGCCGCAGGGCGCATGATGATGATGAGTCTGGCCAAAACAGATCTCCATGCTTGGAGTTTGCCTTGTCAAACTGAGCTTTATTGATTTGTACACTTAAGTTGAAAATGTTTGGGGAAAATCTCAGGTTTAAATAAAACAGCAGATGCCTAGTGTAAAACTCAGTTTGGGGACAGCAGTTGGCAGAGCTTTTCAGTGTCATGATAACTTTGATGCAGTGCGCGTTTAAACTAAATACTGTTCGGGAAATCTCCAGTTTTAACTGAAACACTAAATGCATAATAATAAGTCCACTTTGGGGACAACTGACACACCTGTACTTTCTGCATAATTGTCAAAATTAATCATTAAAATTATCCTTGAATTGCCCTTACAGGGGTGGTAATGTAGCGCTCCCTATGTGAAGCCCAGGGCTGGCAGTGCGAACACCCATGCTGTACCATTATCCGCCTGTGGGTGGCATGATTCATCATCATCATCATGTGCCCAGCTGCATGGCGTTGGTGATCATAGCCCTCCATATGCATCTATCCCTTGTTGCCGCAAGCTCATCTTCCACCCTCTCTGTCCTCAGCCACCCTGCAAGTCTGTCCAATATTTTCTCCCTGGGTCTGCCTGGTGATCTCTCCCCCCCCCCCCCCCCAGCTTTCATGTTGTGACCAGGTGCTCTAATTCAGCTTTCCTCGGAAAATGGCCTATAAATGTTGCCTGTCTTTTCCTAATCTTCCTTATGAATGATCTCCTTGTGTCTGACTCCATCAAAACTGTCTCGTTTGTTTTCTTTGCTGTCCATGGAACTCTCAACATTCTTCTTAGAAACCACATCTCAGCTGCTTCAATCTTGTTCTGGCTTTGCATGTTGACTGTCCACGCCTCACAACCGTATAACATGTGGCATGATTATTCAGATTATTTTCTTTCCTTTTGGGAGAGTGACAATAATCAAAATCCTAACCTTCTCAAAACACCGGCACACACCCACACTGTGCTGTGGGTCATGCTTTTCCATGCTGGACTCAGCTGTTAGTGGTATGATTGGCTTAGAAGTAGGAAATTGTGTGAGAATGAATATTTGATTCATTGAAACCACAGGCCTTATGGCACCAATGATTTCCAGGCTAGCCACTGTGTATTCCAGTATTAAACATTTGGGTCTTAATCTAACTCTGTTCTTTGACCGTTATTGTCAAACTGTCAAAGTACTACCATAGGCCAAAATTCTGCCACAGGAGAACAAGAACAACATATGGAAATCTCCATAACTGCTACCTAGACAAAAGTTGTGTGACCAGAAAAGGTGCACATGTATGGGGCAGCATGGCTGTTTTGCATAAGAAAATGCCAGACAATTGACGATTTATACCTAAAATTCTAAAGGGTTGATAGTATACCTTGACATGACATAGCATGGTATTTCATGGCATGGCATGGTACTGCGTGTCAAAAAGTTCATTTTAATTACACATACTATACCGTGGCTCACAAATGCAATAAGCGGCAGCGGTTTGCCAATTCTGCCTCGTAACAATAAAGTCTGAAGGGACAGTAACTCTGAGAGTATCCATGTCTTGCGCATGCGCATGTGCTCTTCCTCTTTTCTCGGCAGCCATCTTCCAGCTCGCCTCGTACGCTCTGAGCAGCTAAGTATTTTTTGATTTCGCTACGCGATCGATCGATTGTCGTTATTGTTTTTTGTGTCTTGCCTATGTTTTCGTTTAAGGGAGAAACATATGTGAAGTGATTGGGTGGCAAAGCGAGGGTTAAGAAGATTTCGTCCGCCGAATTCTCAAACCCACAAAGCGGTGGTTCGACCGGTGCAAAACCTGCTCTCTCTTCAACTTTGTCTCTCCCTTCTACGTCTTCTCTCTTTCACTCTATCGACAAGTCATTGCAACTCAGCTACGGTTCTGTTGCGGTGACCACGAGCCCTCAACTCAGCTGCGGCTCAGTTGACTTTTCGTCATTCTGCGGCCTTCCCCACTGCCCATCATGGTTATCGACTCAACTGCGGTTCTGTCGATTCTGTGCTCGCCCCCTTCGTACAGCTTAACTCCGGTTCTGCTGATACTGTTTCAGCCCCTATGGCTGAAGGGCAAATTGGGTATGGGTCTCCTTCAGGAGGCAGGAAGGCCAGCACTTTGACTGAAACTGGCTCACCCCCTGGTTCGCCAGGCGGAACACCCCCTGGTTTGCCAGGTGGGCCAAGGGAGACAACCCCCCCCTTTACGGGCGTCAGATTGTCGATCCGCCCCAGTTGTCTCCCTTCCTCCCCTGCAGCCTGCTGCTGCCCCCGCCCCAACCTCTCTGTCCCATTCCGGACAGAGCACTTGGGCGCCTTGGCAACTACCAAGCGACCCACGGCGGGCTGGCACATCTCTGTCCCATTCCGGACAGAGCACTTGGGCGCCTTGGCACATGCCAACGGCCCCCAGCAGGCTGGCCCTTTGGGCACTGGGGATACCCCGACCCACGGGGACCATTACCAGCGGGCCAGGCCCTCCCCTTCGTGGGGTCAGGGTCCTGGTACCCCTTGGGCTCAGCCCATGCCGTATCCCATGGCATCGTACATGGCACCATGGCACCCAACATTGGGATTTCCCCCGGCCTCGGCCGCGGGATGCACGTGGTGGCCCGGCTTTATGCCTGGTGCCCCACTGGCGCAGGCCTCATCCTCGCCAGCCCCTCCGGAACCCCCGGTGTCGGATTTCCCCCCGGGGGTACCTCCTGGGGGCTCGGACCTGGGTCCCACCGGCGTGGCACCCCGGTCAGACACTCCGCGGACTCTCGCCCCCTCTATAGGCGGGCCAGAGGACACGGACTCTGGCTCAGAGGACGAGGCCCCTGCCCACACGGCCTTCTGCTTCCCAGAGGCCATGGACTGGCTGGCAAGCCACGACCGGAGGCGGTGTCGGTGCCAGAGCCAAGGCTCCCAAGCCTTGCTCGGCCGAGCGCCTTTTCAGCGCTCACCCTACCTCAGCCCCACGTGCCTCTTTTCTCAAAGAGTCCGACATGGTGGCTGACTGCCTAAAGAGAGTCCAGGACACCGCCAGGGGGAAAGAGGCACAGGATTTCATCCCTGGATCCGTGCCTGACTTCCCGGGAGCCATGCCCTTCAGGAAATTCCTGAAGCCGGCCCCGCTCCCCTTCCAGCGGAAGCCCTTCATGGCCCATGACGCCATCCCTGAGGCTCCCCTCTCACTCACACAGGAGGACCTCCTCCTGTCATGATCGGTCTCGGACCCAGCCGCAGCACATCTCCCTCACGGAGAGATGCTTGGTGGAATGGGAGGAGAACGTGAGGCGGGGGCTGGTGGCAGCCTCCGCGATGGACTCATTCTTGGGCGGCCTGGCGGCAGCCCTTAAGGACCCAGACCACGAGTCATTCACGGTACGCCAGGCGCCTGACTCTGCCACCATCGTGGCCTTTATCCAGGCCATGGCAGAGGGGCTCAAATGCTCCACAGAGGCCTTGGCCCGGACGTACCTCAACACAGTCATGGCGAGGCGGGATGCCATTCTCGCGGCATCCTCGGTCACCAGCTCACCGTCAGCCAAGGCCTCCTTGCGCGCGGTACCCGTCCAGCCAGGTTCCCTCTTCGGGAGCCACGTTCAGGCCATCCTGAAGCACCAGGCTGACATCAAAAGGGACCTCGCCCTCCATTCCAGACCTCTCGCCCTGCAACAAAGCGCCCGGCTCCAGCAGCCTACCCATCCCATGGGCCCACTCAGGCGAAGTTTCGCGGCTCTTCCAGGCCCCAAGGGCACAGGAAGAGACAACAGCACTCGGGCCGGCCGGTTCCCCGGCCTAAGACCCGCAGGCCGGCTCCCTCTCAGCCGGCAACCCCCAATGACTCACCCCCGGCCTGAGGTCATCACCCCCCACGGGCGATCCTGTGGGCAGTCTCTCCCGACACATTGATGCGTGGGAGAGGCAGCCCGTGGGCCCTGCAGGTGATCAGGTCGGGGTTCCGCCTTCCTTGGGGCCCAAGGAAGGCCCCCTCACGCCCCTCTCCCCCTGCTTTCGCGCTTCCTCAAGATCGCTTGGCCTTGCAAGCCCTGGATCAGGAGGTTCTTTCGATGCTAGCCAAAGGGGCCACGGAGGAGGTTTCCTCCAGTGCGTCCCCGGGATTCTATGGCCGCATCTTTGTGGTCCCCAAAACTTCGGGGGGCTGGAGGCCCGTCCTGGACCTCTCCCCCTAAACCGGTTCCTCCGCGTCCTCCATTTCCGTATGGAAACCCCTATGTCCATCCGCGATGCCTTGCACCCGGACGACTGGGGGATATCCATCGACCTCAAGGATGCATACTTCCACCTCCTTATTCACCCCAGGGACAGGAAGTACCTCAGATTCGTCTGGAGGAACCGGATCTTCCAATTCAGGCCCCTGCCCTTCAGTCTGGCAGCCGCCCCTTGGCTGTTCACAAAGGTGGCGAGGGAACTGTGCATGCATGTTCGGGGAAGGGCATCCGCCTCAAGGCCTATCTAGACGATTGGCTTCTACTCGCCTCCTCCAAGGAACAGTGTGCACAACAAGCATCCCAGGTCCTGCGACTCTGTCACAACCTGGGCTTTGTCTGCAACGAGGAGAAGTCGGACCTCACTCCCTCCAAACAGTTCCAGTTCCTGGGCATGTCCTTCGACACATCCAAGTGGAGGGTGACCCCGACTCCCCAGCGCTTACTGCGCCTTCAGGGCCTCCTAGCCCAACTGCTCCCTCAACTTCACGCCCCGGCCAGGAAGCTGGCCTCCCTACTGGGCCTTATGGAGTCGCTGGCACCCCTAGTGCCACTGGGTCGTCTCCTCAAGCGGCAATTCCAACGCGGATTCTGGGAAGCGTTGGTCACAGTTTGCTTCAGCCGTGGGACCTTCCAGTCCACCTGGGTCCTTGGTTCAAATCATCGGTGACCAAATGGCGCTCCCAGTCACGCCTAGCCCAGGGAGTCCCTATCACACTGCCCCCTCCTCAGGAGGACTTGTTCACGGACGCGTCCACCTCCGGGTGGGGAGCCCATGTGGGCACGCTGACAGCAGCAGGTCGGTGGTCAACCGAACTCATGCCCTGCCACATCAACATGTTGGAACTGGAGGCAGTTTTTCAGGCACTCAGGGAGTTTCTCCCTTTTCTGAGGGGAAAACATGTCCATATCAACACGGACAACACCACAGTAGCTTGTTACATCAACAAGCAAGGCGGCGCCCGCTCCCACTCCCTGTCTCGGAGAGCGGAACAACTTCTCTCTGGTGCGAGGAACACTCGATTCGGCTCTCAGCAAAGCATGTCCCGGGAAAGATCAACATACTGGCGGACTCTCTCAGCAGATCCCACATGGTTCTTCCCTCGGAATGGACACTGGTCCATGCAGTCCTGGAGCCAGTATGGGCAGCATGGTTCAAACCACACGTGGACCTCTTTGCCACCAGGTTCAATCACTGCCTCCCTTTGTACGTCTCTCCAGTTCCGGACCCAGCGGCCTGGGCTGTAGATGCCCTATCCATTCCATGGTCGAACCTCATCGGCTATGTCTTCCCCCGTTCCCCATTCTGGGGAAAGTACTGCGGAAGGCCAGGGAGGACTCAGCGACATTGATCCTTGTCGCACCCAAATGGCCAGCCCAAGCATGGTACCCAGAACTTCTGCACCTGTCCCATGTGCCGCCGCTAAAACTCGCCGTGTCGGGTCGCTCCCTCCTTCAACCCAGGTCAGGCATTCCGCACGGCAATCCAGAGGTTCTAAACCTTTACGCCTGGATGCTGTGTGGGACTCGATGTCTTCATTAGGCTTGTCCCCGGCCATAATCGGCCTTGTGCAGCAAGCTCACAGGCCGGGCACACAGGGGGTGTATAATGCCCACTGGAACGGCTGGCTCTCTTGGTGCACCTCAAATGCGGTGTCACCCCACTCACCCTCTCACTTGCAGTTGGCCAACTACCTCGGCTTTCTGTCAACCGAGAAAAAACTTTCGTCCTCCTCAGTGAAGGTTCACAGGGCGGCCATCTGCACCACCATCAGTCAGTTGGGTGGTCCGTCCTTTGCGCACGATCCCCTATTGCGGGATCTTGTCAGAGGGGCTTCTCTCCAGGAAGCCAGAACCCCCCGCCGAACCCGGCGTGGGATCTCTTTCTCGTCCTCTCATCCCTGAGACTCCCCCCTTACGAGCCCATCAGGGAGTGTTCTCTCAAGTTCCTCTCCTTCAAGACGGCCTTTCTCGTCTCTCTCGCGTTGGGGAGGCGCTGCAGCGAAGTGCACGCCCTTAGTGGTCTCCACGGAGATGTTGCTTTCGAACCTGATGGCTCGATGTCTCTCCGCCTACTCCCGGAATTCTTAGCCAAGAACCAGTTGCCAGGTTCTCCCTCGCCGACCATCCCCATCCATCCCCTCACGTCTATCCTTGCTCCGGATGACGCGGATCGCACGCTCTGCCCTGTTCGTGCCCTGCGAGCGTACAGAAAGCGGACAAAATCTTCTCACCAGCAGCAGCGCCACCTTTTTCTCTCTTACAACGAAAACTATAGAAAGGACATTAGACGCACGTCCATCTCTCGATGGCTGAGGGAAGTCATCAAGGTTGCGTATGCGAGGTCGAGCTCAGAGCTAGCTGTCTTCTCCCGAAGGCCCCATGAGATCAGAGCATGGGCTTCTTCGCTGGCAGTCACCCACAATGCCAGCATCCAGAGCGTCCTAGACGCCGCGTACTGGCGTTCCCCAGGCACGTTCATTCAATTTTACCTGCGCGACGTCTCCTGTCTGCGCGAAGACGGATCCAGGGGTATCGCTTCCGCTGTGGTGGCCCAACACCCCATCTCAGCCACACGCCCTGACTCCTACCATTCCTCCAGGCATTAACCAGGTAAGCCCTCCATCCGGGTAGTGCTATTCTGCATTTGTGAGCCACGGTATAGTATGTGTAATTAAAAGGAAATTTTCCTTCTAAAATTACGTTTAATCTAACATACTTACCGTGGCTCACGCAGAGTCCCTCCCGTCCTCCCCGCCTTCCTGGTTCCTTCTATCCACAGTCAGGGTCTAGGTCTCCTCGAAAAGAGAAGAGCACATGCGCATGCGCAAGACATGGATACTCTCAGAGTTACTGCCCCTTCGGACTTTATTGTTACGAGGCAGAATTGGCAAACCGCTGCCGCTTATTGCATTTGTGAGCCACGGTAAGTATGTTAGATTAAACGTAATTTTAGAAGGAAAATTTTCTATTGTCCATAGCAGGTTATTCTTTGCATACTGAACGCTCCTCTGTTGGCATGAAGGATCAGATGATCTGAGAATGTTTTCACGTGATAATTCAAATAATAAAGAAATCATGTTGATGAACCAGTCGCCATGGTATAGTGGTTAACGCAATGGACTACCGACTGGAAAGTTGTGGGTTGGAATCCCCATCAGTACCATCAAAAATCATTGTAGAATTTTTCGGCTATAACCAACTCCTACCCAAAGTAGGCATGCTATGGGCTCACTGGGAAGACTGGGACCACACAATCGAGTTTCATCCACTTCACAGAGGCGTCATTGAGGGTGTTCCTCAAATCTTTTGACCAACACCGCAGGTGCCTGTATCTTTCGGGCCTGGTTGATGCCAGATTATATTATGATGATAGTAAGCATAGAGTACATCCCTGTCACGCAGTTTCAATCCTAGATGGAAGTCCATAACATCATGATTATGATCCTCATCGACATCATCATCACTGCATTGTAAAAAGTGTTCCTGCTTCTGTGGCCATTAAAATGGTGACGAAAATGGGACAAAAAAGTAAAAAGCTGAGCACAAAGGTAACCTCCCTGAGTACAATGATCCTTTAAAAAAAAAAAAGAAGAAAATCATGTTGATGATGAAACAGAGTATCATTACTTATGGTGTGTTGTCTGCTGTGGCAGTGCGGGTGTGGGTCGTACGGGCACGTTCATCTCCCTGGATTTCCTGATGCAGTTTGTGCGGGACCACACCCTGGACGATGAAGTGGACATCTACAACTTGGTGCTGAATATGAGACACAACCGGCCTCTGATGGTGCAGTCTGAGGTCTGTGTCCACAGTTTGGCATTTTGATATGTTTCTGTTTTTGTCATGACAGCTTTTTTGTGTGAAATTCGGGTTGCTCTTAACAGAGAAATCGTGTTGCAAAACGTGCAGTATCTACCTCCTTTTTCTCCCACTCTTCTTCTTTTCTATCTCAGTGTATTTTTATCCTATCAAAGTAGATCTTTTTAGACAGTCTCTTGCGGAGCAACTTCTTTGCTTATGGGCTCTTCTGTGTGCTGGGGGTGTATGCTGCTCTTTGGAGGCCAGTTAATCATCCGAAAGGTGTAGCAGCAAGATAAAATCTAGTGGAGGATGGGCAGAAATCCCTGACAAATCTGGTTCAAATCCAGCGCTTTCATGGTTTGATAATCGCCAGGCATCTGCTCCAGAATATGCACTTACCGGTACTCTCGTTTCTATTTGTACGTCTGTCTGATTGACCTTTGAGGGCTTGTTTGTTCTTGTGTCTGTGTGATTGACCTTTGAGCTTGTTTTGTCTTGTGTCTGTGTGATTGACCTTTGAGTTTGTTTTGTCTTGTGTCTGTGTGATTGACCTATGAGTTTGTTTTGTCTTGTGTCTGTCTGATTGACATATGAGTTTGTTTTGTCTTGTGTCTGATTGACCTATGAGTTTGTTTTGTCTTGTGTCTGTCTGATTGACCTATGAGTTTGTTTTGTCGTTGTGTCTGATCGACCTTTGAGTTTGTTTTGTCTTGTGTCTGTCTGATTGACCTATGAGTTTGTTTTGTCTTGTGTCTGTCTGATTGACATATGAGTTTGTTTTGTCTTGTGTGTCTGATTGACCTATGAGTTTGTTTTCTCTTGTGTCTGTCTGATTGACCTATGAGTTTGTTTTGTCTTGTGTCTGATCGACCTTTGAGTTTGTTTTGTCTTGTGTCTGATTGATTGACCTTTGAGTTTGTTTTGTCTTGTGTCTGTCTGATTGAGCTTTGAGTTTGTTTTCTCTTGTGTCTGTGTGATTGACCTATGAGTTTGTTTTGTCTTGTGTCTGATCGACCTTTGAGTTTGTTTTGTCTTGTGTCTGATTGATTGACCTTTGAGTTTGTTTCGTCTTGTGTCTGTGTGTTTGACCTTTGAGTTTGTTTTGTCTTGTGTCTGATTGAGCTTTGAGTTTGTTTTGTCTTGTGTCTGATCGACCTTTGAGTTTGTTTTTGTCTTGGGGTTGATTGATTGACCTTTGAGCTTGTTTCATCTTGTGTCTGTGTGTTTGACCTTTGAGTTTGTTTTGTGTCTGTCTGATTGAGCTTTGAGTTTGTTTTGTCTTGTGTCTGTGTGTTTGACCTTTGAGTTTGTTTTGTGTCTGTGTGATTGACCTATGAGTTTGTTTTGTCTTGTGTCTGTGTGATTGACCTTTGAGTTTGTTTTGTCTTGCGTCTGACTGATTGACCTTTGAGTTTGTTTTGTCTTGTGTCTGTGTGATTGACCTTTGAGTTTGTTTTGTCTTGTGTCTGTGTGATTGACCTTTGAGTTTGTTTTGTCTTGTGTCTGATCGACCTTTGAGTTTGTTTTGTCTTGTGTCTGTGTGATTGACCTTTGAGTTTGTTTTGTCTTGTGTCTGTGTGATTGACCTTTGAGTTTGTTTTGTCTTGTGTCTGATCGACCTTTGAGTTTGTTTTGTCTTGTGTCTGTGTGATTGACCTTTGAGTTTGTTTTGTCTTGTGTCTGTGTGATTGACCTATGAGTTTGTTTTGTCTTGTGTCTGTCTGATATTCTGCATGCATACACATGAAGGAGATTCAGGCCCTGGCGAGTCTGCACTCATGTTGACCAGAGAGATGGGAAAAATCAACCATTTACCCATTAGCAGGAGATGTCTAGCCCTTTGACTACCGCAGCCTGTCCACCAGCATCCTGCATTGTCAACCATACTAGCTAGCAAAGCAGAAACTTAACCCTTCGACTCCTGCAGCCTGTCCACCGGCATCCTGCATTGTCAACCGTGCTTGCTAGCAAAGCAAAAACTAAAAGTTTTTGCAGTTGGTGGATAGGGTGAGGGAGTCAAAAGGTTAAGCATTTGCAGTTGGTGGATAGGGTGCGGGTGTCAAAGGGTTAAGTTTTTGCAGTTGGTGGGTAGGGTGAGGGAGTCAAAGGGTTAAGTTTTTGCAGTTGGTGAATGAGGTGCCAGAGTCAAAAGGGCTAGGCAGAATTAACCCAGGACCTTCCGAGTGGAATTTCGATATTTACCCACTTGACTACCGTGACTGTGATCCCATAATCATCATCCATGAATCAGTAGATGTGGCTCTGATTATGACATGCTCGTAACAGATGTGTGCTGCCCTCTGTTTTATACAGAAACAGAACATCTTCATTAGATGTGGCTCTGATTATGACATGCTCGTAACACATGTGTGCTGCTCTCTGTTTTATACAGAAACAGAACATCTTCATTAGATGTGGCTCTGATTATGACATACTCATAACACATGTGTGCTGCCCTCTCTTTTATGCAAAAACAGAACATCTACAGTAGATATGGCTGTGATTATGACATGCTTGTAACACATGTGTGCTGCCCTCTGTTTGGTACAAAAACAGAACATCTACAGTAGATATGGCTGTGATTATGACATGCTTGTAACACATGTGTGCTGCCCTCTGTTATATACAAAAACAGAACATCTACAGTAGATATGGCTGTGATTATGACATACTCACAACACATGTGTGCTGCCCTCTGTTTGGTACAAAAACAGAACATCTACAGTAGATATGGCTGTGATTATGACATGCTTGTAACACATGTGTGCTGCCCTCTGTTATATGCAAAAACAGAACATCTACAGTAGATATGGCTGTGATTATGACATGCTTGTAACACATGTGTGCTGCCCTCTGTTATATGCAAAAACAGAACATCTACAGTAGATATGGCTGTGATTATGACATGCTTTTAACACATGTGTGCTGCCCTCTGTTTGGTACAAAAACAGAACATCTACAGTAGATATGGCTGTGATTATGACATGCTTGTAACACATGTGTGCTGCCCTCTGTTATATGCAAAAACAGAACATCTACAGAGATATGGCTGTGATTATGACATACTTAACACATGTGTGCTGCCCTCTGTTTGGTACAAAAACAGAACATCTACAGTAGATATGGCTGTGATTATGACATGCTTGTAACACATGTGTGCTGCCCTCTGTTTGGTACAAAAACAGAACATCTACAGTAGATATGGCTGTGATTATGACATGCTTGTAACACATGTGTGCTGCCCTCTGTTTGGTACAAAAACAGAACATCTACAGTAGATATGGCTGTGATTATGACATGCTTGTAACACATGTGTGCTGCCCTCTGTTTGTACAAAAACAGAACATCTACAGTAGATATGGCTGTGATTATGACATGCTTGTAACACATGTGTGCTGCCCTCTGTTTGGTACAAAAACAGAACATCTACAGTAGATATGGCTGTGATTATGACATGCTTGTAACACATGTGTGCTGCCCTCTGTTTAGGGCAAAAACAGAACATCTACAGTAGATATGGCTGTGATTATGACATGCTTGTAACACATGTGTGCTGCCCTCTGTTATATGCAAAAACAGAACATCTACAGTAGATATGGCTGTGATTATGACATGCTTGTAACACATGTGTGCTGCCCTCTGTTATAGCAAAACAGAATTACATAATATGCTGTGATTATGAATGCTGTAATCATTGTGCTGCCGTTTTCAAACGAACATTAAGAGATATGGCTGTGATTATGACATGCTTGTAACACATGTGTGCTGCCCTCTGTTATATGCAAAAACAGAACATCTACAGTAGATATGGCTGTGATTATGACATGCTGTAACACATGTGTGCTGCCCTCTGTTTGGTACAAAAACAGAACATCTACAGTAGATATGGCTGTGATTATGACATGCTTGTAACACATGTGTGCTGCCCTCTGTTATATACAAAAACAGAACATCTACAGAGATATGGCTGTGATTATGACATACTCATAACACATGTGTGCTGCCCTCTGTTTATACAAAAACAGAACATCTACAGAGATATGGCTGTGATTATGACATACTCATAACACATGTGTGCTGCCTCTGTTTGGTACAAAAACAGAACATCTACAGTAGATATGGCTGTGATTATGACATGCTTGTAACACATGTGTGCTGCCCTCTGTTTGGTACAAAAACAGAACATCTACAGTAGATATGGCTGTGATTATGACATGCTTGTAACACATGTGTGCTGCCCTCTGTTATATACAAAAACAGAACATCTACAGTAGATATGGCTGTGATTATGACATGACTTGTAACACATGTGTGCTGCCCTCTGTTTGGTACAAAAACAGAACATCTACAGTAGATATGGCTGTGATTATGACATACTTGTAACACATGTGTGCTGCCCTCTGTTTGGTACAAAAACAGAACATCTACAGTAGATATGGCTGTGATTATGACATGCTTGTAACACATGTGTGCTGCCCTCTGTTTGGTACAGAAACAGTATGTTTTCATCCATGACACGCTGAAGGTGATCATTGAACGCAAGGTCCAGGAGATGGAGAATGAGAACCATATCTATGGGAACACCGCCAGTCCCGATGACATTTATGTCAATCAGGGTTTTGGTATGTACTTTTTTTTTCACCTTTTTGCTTGAAAAAAATTTTTTTTCTTATGTTCATGGCCAAATCAGTTCAGAATCTGCTTTGTTGATAGTGGTTTTGTTTTGTTTTAGTCTGATGTGATATCCACAGTAACAGATGCTTACTGCCTGATCTTTCCCTATGAAAATGATGAAGCATGACTTTAAGGCTGGACGTTCTGGTATTTATAATGCGACATCAATTTCAACCGCAGAAAGAAAGTCTTCTTGTTTCTCACTTGCAGTCCAGGATCTTCTTCAGGCTCTGTATGGTAACTGTCACCCTAAGGCTAATTTGGCACGCAGTTAGTGTTGCTGCCTTCCAGTCTGAGTGCACAAGTTTGAGATTGACTCGGGGATAACTTTGTCGTCCCAGTTGTAAATAAACACCTGGCCCTGTTTAGGGTTGGGAAAAATAAAGCAGTGCAGGAGAAAAGGTGGGCAAAGCCCTTATAATGTCAATCCCAAGAAAAGTTGAGGACTTTACCGCCTGAATCCTGGTCCCCTACAACTTCATAGGGTATGGGTTAACCTTTTTTTTCTTTTTTATACCTTCCATTCTAAGGTCTTCTTCAGACTTTGTGCTTCAGCTCGTACAAGACCAGAAGAAGATCCCGGGATGGAGTTGAGAGCTTTCAAGTGATCGAGCGAAAACTATTCTGTAAGCTTGACTGATTTAGAATTAAAATTTTCCTGGTCTTTTCTTCTCCTTCTCGTTTTGTCCACACCACGTTTCTAACCAGTGCATTGTTGGTTTCAATCCTGCTTGTCCATATTGTGTTTCATCCAGGCGTGAATCTGATTTCAGAACCGGAGGAGAACTTGTACGAAAATACTGGTTTCAGCCTTCAACGGCACTTTAAACAAGACCGACGCAAGCGCCTCACAGTCTCTGTTTGGGGTTGCGTTTCATCCTGAAGGATTGTCCCACCATTTTGATTTTTTTTACGCTGAGAAGAGATGGGTTTTGTTTTGTTCATCTCTCTGCCTGTGTATGCCTACAAGCATTCTACTAGAAGCATGTTTTTTGGGGAATAGCCCATGGCAGCGATGTCTTAAGTGTAAAATCTGCTGCATTTATGTTACTGTATATTCTGTTACTTACTAATGTTGACAACTGTTTTGATATAATGTCCCAAGTGTTCCTTATGACGATATGAGTGTAATTGTTTGTGGACTAACAGCTGATCTCCTTATTTTTTTGTGTGCATTTTTCTTTTTAGGACAAATTTATCTTTCTACATGTATACATGTTTTTAGCTGAGGGTAGGAAGTATCATTGTTATCAGTAGTATGATCATTTTTATTGTTGTTGGTGTTATGAGCAATGGGTCTAGGGTAAGACTAAGAGAGCATACTGCTAAATTGGTATTAGTATTTTTTGTTGTTTTGTTTAGTTTTTGGTTTTCCCCCTGTTAAATTTGCTTGTCTGTGTGTGTGTGTGTGCGTGTGTGTGTGTGTGTGTGTGTGTGTGTGTGTGTGTGTGTGTGTGTGTGTGTGTGTGTGTGTGTGTGTTGTGTGTGTGTGGTGTGTGAGTGAGTGAGTGAGTGTGTGTGTGTGTGTGTGTGTGGGGGGGGGGGGGGACAGCAAAGAGTAACCATGATTGTCTTTATGTAATTTTTGTTTGACCAAGAAACAACATTCTTTAGCTTTAATTGTTGCTAATTATTTTACAGATCTCTAAACTTACCACTTTCTGTTTCCGGTGTAAGTGTTCAAGGATTGTAATGATCTTTTCTTCATTTACAAGACTTGCTTCCCTAAATGGACAGTGAAGATTTGTCCATAGTAAGTATGAAGAGATACATATATTTAATCAAAATATTCATGTTAAATGCATTCCTCAAGCATATCCTACTGTCGGTATTTTGTTGTAGTTTGTGGCTAATTTTGTCTCATCTGATCAAGAGTATGAATTGATCAGAAGTGATCAGCAGTATGATACAGTGTTTTTCTTTGAAACCATATGATCTTTGTGATAACAATGACTTTTATACAATGTATAATGCCTTAATACTTACACTGCACCACAAAGCTGTTTTGTAACCTGTGGTACATTCTTTTGGATTGTGAAATAATTTGTGAATGTTTTTCTGCTTTGTTTTTTTTGCTTTGTAATTTAGATGAACTGTTGTTGTAATATATGTGTGTTTGACTCTGTGTGTGTGTGTGTGTGTGTGTGTGTGTGTGTGTGTGTGTGTGTGTGTGTGTGTGTGTGTGTGTGTGTGTGTGTTGAGTGTATGTATGTGTGTGTGTGTGTGTGTGTGTGTGTGCGCGCATGTGTGTGTTTGGTGTGGTTTATCTATTTTTTTACAGCCATGATATGAATATTTCAGAATGACTATCATGTTTCAAAATATTACTGTGTGTTCATCTAATGCATTGTCAAAATGAGCAGGTGCAAAATAAACGGGGAACGAACTTTGGGAAAGGCTTCTGGCCCAGTTTGTGTGTTACTGTTAGTTAATGCTGGTGGTCTTTCACTGGGACTGCTGTTTGTGTTAGTTGTTTAAAAGTGGTGAAGATAACGAGCACACATTGCTGATGTTACTATTGTTGATGTTACAAAAAATCAGAACAATTTGGGTCTGTGAATATATTAACTGACTGACTGACTGACTGACTGTACATTATGCCATTTGCGTATATGACAACAGCGAAGGTTCTCCACTCTTACCTATTCTGGCCCAGCCTCTGTATGTTATCCCAGATATGTTTCAGTTCCTTGAAATCTCCTTTTCTGCTGTTCATCACCAGTGATCTTGGGTCTTCTTCTGTTTATGTCTTTCTTCTGGTGAAGGGCAGTCTGGATGGTATTATCCTGTTATCTTTGGATGTTGTACCCAATCCATCTTCATCATCTTTTGATGATTGTAGTTCTCATACTGTCTTGATTGTAGCGGACAGGTTGGTGGGAGGTTATGTGGGGTTAAAAGATTTGCATGATTCTTCGAAGGTTCTTTGTGTGAAAGGTTGATAGGTTGGCAAGGTCGTTATCTGTCATTGTCCAGCATTGTCAGCCATACAGTAGGGCAGAAAGAACACAGCTCTGGGTCATTCTCAGCTTGGTGTTGATACTATACTTGGGGGGTGGGGGTGGTCTCCACACATAGTTCAGCATTCTGAAGACGTTTATGGCTTTCCTGAAACGGCTGTGGATGTCACTGCTTGCTCCTCTGTCATGTCCAACAGTGCTGCCTATAAAGGTGAATTCTTCAATCATGGTTTTACGTCTGCTCCATCAATCTGGCTTCGTGAAGGGTTTGGGATGTTCAATGTCATCGCTTGTTTTCTTCTGGCAGACCTACGTGTATGCGAAGATATTGAAACGGGATGTTTACTCCTATATGTGTTAGTGAGTGTGGAAGACGATTGCCAGACGCCCGCAAAGTCAAGGTTTTCCAGTGTTGACAATATATTCCATTTGATGCCTTTTGGTTGGTTCTCAGTCGTTGGCTATGTTGAAAGGTATGACACTGGGACAAATTTGGAAAGTCCTACTTGTGTGTGTTGTTTTGATTATGTAACAGTACATTTTTACAATCGACAATGAAATAGATTTTGCATAGTTTCCACCCAAACAAAAATTCTTTTAGTTGTCTTCTATATGAAGAAGGTATCCACAAAAGTCAAGACAGCCACTTGGAGGTGCATAGTGGTGTCATGGAATGCAGAGGCCAACACTGAACCCGTTGACGCCAGCATGACAGGTGACATTGACTGTGATTATGAAAATATAAAACTGTCTGCGAGTAAATTACAGTTGCTGACCCTTTGAAAAATATGTTCCCTGAAGAAACTGCAGATGATTTTATGGCTTGAATCTGGTCCTTTCAGTTGGACTGTTCACAAATTTTGCATTGGATTTGTTTAAACACATATGGCTGTACGATTTTTCCGTTTTGCCTCAATGGCACACGGTCGTATTGTTGTCTTCATGAGTGTGTTGTACACGCTGCTTTTTTGATGTTTTTATTTTTATTCATTATCATTAATTGTGTGTCGATTTTTAACATTTTGAATGAATGTTTGTGTTTATTTCCCTCGTTTGGCATGTTGTAATCTCCCTTTATGCTCACACTAATTTTTATCTGTGATTGATTGCAGTTTACCTTCTACCCAATTTGTTATCTAATTTTTTTTCTCAAATACGTCTCCTACTCAGTTTGTTAACTTTCACTTTGTAATCTAGCTTCACTGCTTGACTATTGTCTTGCTCTCTCAGATCAGATATAGATAGATATTGAGGGACTGTAGGTAAAATATGGAGGTATGGACCTTTTTTCCTGTTTAGCTTCTAGGCTCACTCTGTTGAAAGCCTGACTTTGTTCAGATCTTTCTTGTTCAGATCCGTGGTTCTTCTTTAACCTCAGTGATTCAAAGCCAGATGTTAAAATTTGGTTGGGTAGCATAAAAAATGTGTGACTAAAAATGATTGTATTCTGTATTATGATATGATCCATGTCCATTATAATATGTTGTGTGTTGATCACTGCGCTGTTGTGTGGGTGTGTGATAATTTTGAAGCGTTTAATTAGGGATACAATAATTCAATAGTTAATTGGATCTTAGAATTGTATAAGCACTTTGTGGTGTCACTGAGCTTGATTCAGGTGTCATAAGCAGTTAAGTGCTGTTGCCGTGTCCTCCGGAAGTGTTTTCTTTTTCATTTTGTAATACTCAAATGGAAAAAGAACTAATATCCAAATAAAACACCATTCATTTTTTGCAAGGCGAACAACATATTCAGAATAGCCTCCTGAAATTGGTTGCATATTCCCTGGCTGGAAAAAAAGAAATTCACAAGAGTAAATATCATTTATGGAAAGTGACATAGTTTTACAGGATGATTTCAGGTATTTATCAAATGATAATTGCTCATATGGCTGTTACAAATATAAATATAAATCACTTATTATGTGGATGATGTAGCTATTCATGTTTAGCTGGAGGTAATTTTTTTCCCTACAATATCATTATCAGTCCTGATCGCACTGCTTCTTTCAGGGAGAATTATGCAGCAGAGAACTGCCAAGAAAATTCTTTGAACTACAACAAAACCTTGGGACTCTGGTTAAAGTTGCAGAAACTCCTTCCATGAAATGTTCAATTAACTAATTCATTTTACTTTTTACACTCCTGAGGGGTTTAGGAGTGGTTAGCAGTCCATCTGTCTTTGTCCTTTCTGTTTCTTCTTGGCCATATGTATATTATCTTATTTCCCCCTCCCCCACTTTCTTTATTTTCTTTTTTTTTTTTTTTCTGCCTTTGAGTAGATTTTTTACTTGTTACTGTATCATGAAGTATATTTTTAGACCTGGCAAATGTGTAAACCACATTGCAGATAATGTTTTAATTATAGTTTGTGTTTTGTATGTTGTGTGGTTTGATATCTTTCTTCTCTTGATTGATATGAATTTAGTATATTCCAACATGCTCGTTTTCCACATCTTTACCTTGTTTCCTGTTTAATTGCTTGATCATAAATCTCAGTGAAATACCATGACAAAGACTGGAATCGTTTCAATACGTGATTCCAACAGACAGATTGATGGATGACTCAAAGAGCTGTCAGCATGTCCTCAACAATTATCAGGAACCTAAAAGTGTGACTGTTCTGACTAGTGCACTGAACTGATCTGTGGACACATACAGAGCTGCTACAAGATGAGTAGCTTCATAATACTTCATATTTATTTTAGTGTTTTCATTTTACAATAACAAGAACAAACTTTACTGCTTTCTAAGATTTTACATATTTGTGATACGTGATTTGAAAAATTACATATTTATATTACATTTTGATTTCATACTATGCAATGTATTTTACGAAATGACTTAAAACTACTCAGCTTATTGTTGAAGATACATCCCAGATATTGTTTGCTGTACATGTTAAAAATGCATTCCACATATTTTTCCATGTTGTAGTTTGCTTGTTTTGCAGACATGACAATTTTCTTTGTTATTTTATTTCATCAATTTTCTTTTTAGGCCTTTCAATTAACATAACATGACAACACTTCTAAAACATTCTGAAGTACTTTTTGTTTGTTTCGGTTGAGGTGCTTCTAATTGGCATGAATTTCAGTCAGTGTTATGATAGTTTCTGAAATTATGAGATATGCAAGAAAAGATTGTGAGGTACTCCCTGTGTATTTCAATGGAGACACTTCTATCGGCGTGAATATCAATTATGGTTTTGATAGTTTTTTTTTTATTTCATGAAATGTGCAAGAATATGAGAAAATAGAAGTTTGAAAGACAAATTGTGTAAATTGTAGCCAAGTTAACCTTATGTTTGTAATCTTATATACTTCAGTTCTCATTAAACTGTATATGCTCTTTACAATACACTAAAAACGATGCTGTTTACATGTACAATACACTAAAAATGAAGTGTGTATTTGATCATTACAAATATATACACGGATAAAAGATGTATTACTGTATAACATTTCATAGAAATGATAATATGTATGAGCTCCTGCTGGATACAAAGTATCTTCAAAAATCAGAATACGAAATTTTGTAATGCATTTAGAAATGACAGTATAGATAGACTCTTGATGTTAGTCATCTTTTGTGTTGGGGGAGGGTAATTTGGTTATCACGGTTTTACTAGAATTTCTAATGAAATATCGACTGAAATTTTGGTCATAGGCTAGTCTTCAGACTACCACTGCACAGAGTAGCATGATTTACAATAATTCATATCGTAATGAACTGTCTCTGTGATCTGATAGAAAGATGACTGGAGCATTCAATTAAAGTGAATGAATAGACCGCCATTAGGATGAACTGAAGTCACATTTAATACATGAAGTACCATATTCAGTTTTAAAATAATATCATCAGGATGAATAACTTGTATATATATATATTGATGTATATAGTTGTTGTTTTTTCAACAGCAGAGGGATGTAAAATATTCAGTCAATGTTATTCTTTCTTGTTTTTGAAAAAACGTGAAGTGTAATTCTCAAAGAAAAATACTTGTTTTCCAAGATATGGTGTTTTTATAAGGATCTTCTAGCTGTCTCACAGAGCCTTGTGTCAGGGCACATTGAGGTCTTTATGTTGGTTACTCACATTCAGGAATATTGGCTTGTGTTGTATGTCAAGTTAGGTAACTGTGGCATCTCGTCTGTAGACTGGGAGGCAGTTTGCGTCCTACTTGCCTTTTCAAAACAGATCTCCTTACATGATTTCTCAACTCTTGAAAGCTGTGAGGTCAGGGGTGGTGTCCAGAGAGAGGAAGGGGGCAAGAAAGAGACAGAGAGAGACAGAGACAGAGAGAGACAGAGAGAGTAAGTGAGTGAATGAGAGAGTGAGTGAGTGAAAGAGTGAGTGAGTGAGTGAGTGAGTGAGTGAGTGAGTGAGTGAGAGAGAGAGAGAGAGAGAGAGAGAGAGAGAGAGAGAGAGAGAGAGGAGAGAGAGAGAGTGAGTCTGTCAAAACGTTTGGTAGTGTCTGCAGGAGTTAGATCTATGTCATTAATCCACTTGGAATACATATTGGTATCAACATGTGTGAATGGATGATCTGTATTCAAGGCTGCCAAGTATTTCAGGTGGTGTACAGACTGGTATAAATGTGTTCGGCATGATCTGTACTTAAAGCTGCCGAATATCTTAGATGCAAAAGATTTAAGTTTTATGTACTGTACTCGTATTTTTATAAAGAACTACATCGGTACATGTGGTGTAATCCACCTTCATGCATTATGTCTTCGCTTTTGAGAGCAGGTAACATCTTTCCTAGTGAAAATAGCATTATCTGTCACACATACGAGCGGTCAGCATCATTTCTAAGAGAAAACAGCATTGAATTCAGTGCATTATGTGTCTGTGTTTGGAGCAGTGAATATCATTTCTTGGAGAAAACAGCGTTATATTACACATAAATTGTTTCTGTTTTGGGAACAGTTGATAACTTTCTCAGAGGAAATAGCATTATGCTGTGTACAGTATGTCTTTTTTTTCTAGCAGTGAACATAATTTTTTTTATAGAAAAAATAGCATTATATTTCATGCATTATGTGTGATTTAGGAACAGTTAACAGCATTCCTTAGAGAAGACAGCATTATAGCTCACGTGCTATAGAACTTAAAAGGTTTTTTTATTTTGTTGTCAGTTCTGATATGACCTTAGAGGTCGCCTTGGTTGTAAGCAACATGAACTGAACTGAATACCTCTGGATTTTGGAGCAGGTAACATCATTTCTTATAAACAAGAGCATTATCCCAAAATACTGGAAATGGGAAGATTCCATGACCAGGTAGTTTTGTGTTGCTCAGGATCTTTCTTTCAGCAGAAGGGGATATCAGTTCATTGTTTTAAAAAATCGTGCCTATAGACTATTAAGACTGGTTAATATTTTATTTTACTTAACTACACAGTATCGTTCAGAATAAACTATGTATCATTCAGGCTTGTGGCAGGCTAGACACATCAGTGTATGTTATGTAGATAAAGTTAATCTTGTACTCATGACTGTAGTATGAGGGCTAATGTGTATGAGCTTTTTTTGTTGTTGTTGTTTTTGAATGATAGAGACAGGGGGGGGGGGGGGGGAGTAAGTTTCTGTAGACGTCTTTTACTTGACACCATACACATGTGCATGGCAGTAAAGAAGTATCCAGTGTACAATAACTAGTGACATTGGAGTATAAGGTGAGCGAAGCAAAGGAGAAATTCTGCAATGAACATGATAAAAGCTTTGCTGTATTCAAGGCTGTATCCATCACGGTAACAACGATCACAGTGCATACTTTTGTTACATACCAAAAGGACTAGTCCACAAGATGGCAGCCAGGAGTTTGTCTGCCAAAAACAAAAAGGCACGTTTCTCTTTTCATTACCTCAAGACAGTGCCCAGAGTGAAAGCGGTCTATAAGTCGGCGTTGTTTGAAGCCGTTTTCATACTCATTCTTTCCTTTGATGATGTCTCCAGTGTCTCATTTAAACATTTTTCTCAGTGAATTGTTGACCTTTTTAACTGTTAGCATAATAATATTATTAAGAGGGGAAGCAGTTGGCTTTTTTTGCTTCAATTTTTTCCTTCGTGTATCTGTCTGTTGGCTCATTAATGATCCATGCATGCTAAAGATCCCACGGCAGTTGAAAATCATGAAGCGCAGTCAAGCGCTCAGCTGCTCTGGTATAACATTTTAGAGAGATAGGTTGATTTCCTAGGTCCCTCTCTTTGAAGGCCAGTTAGCCTTCTTGTCTTTCTGAAGTCTTGGTATGAAAAAAACAAAACAAAGGAAACAAACAAAAAACAGTGGCACTGCACTGCGGCAACTCACTCTCAAAGGTAAGAGTAGCCCGAGTTTCACATGATAAATCCACTGTGGCAAAAGAAATGAATATGAATATGAATAATTATCTTACTTTTGTGTATATTTTCAACACTTTGAAATATAACAGAAATTGGAATAAAAAACTGATATTTGTGTAATGAACAAATCATGTGGTGAAAAAAAAAGTCTAGCAGCTTTATGCAATGCTCACTAAACTAAACATGAAGTTACGGGGCATAAAAGTACCATCTTGTTCTTGCCAATGCAGACTTTTTTGCAGAACACCATTTTAGAGCTCCTATCTGGAAACAGTGTCAGTTCAGGTTGATTAGTATCTTGATTAATATCTATCTTTAAGCGTTTGTATGTCTGCCTTCTCAGATCTGCAAAGAGAAAGGAACATGATATTACAAAAACAAAGGTTTCTAAAATCATGAATCGATGTGCCACGAAAAAAAAAAATATATGAATATACCAACAAAAGAAACCACTTGTAAATTGCAATCTTTCTAGGAATAGAAGACTTGAATATGTGAATAAATAAAGACAAATGTGAACTGTCATCAATGATTCAATTATAGTGACAATAATAAAGAAACCATTGGTAGTTTCATATTTTTCTTATTTCCTTAAATCAAATTATCACTAATTGCTTTCTTTTCGAAATCCACAACTGAAGAAAGAATGTACTATTCATTGTCATTTTAAGAATATTTTCTGTAATTGGGTTTTATAATAATCAAGCAGAATCTCATTGCACTGTGAAAATAAAATCGTCATAAAGTTCCAACAGTATTGCAAACATACTATTTGTTCCTATTTCATCATTCTGTTTTGATATAGTATACAGTAAATCCCCATGTTCGAATGGACATTACTTCAATGCTGAAAGAACCAAAGATCTATATGACGAATGTCAATGTTTCATGAAAGATTTTAAAAATCCATAATTAAGTGATGTTATGGTTGCAATGAAGACATTTCATCAATTTCTGCATGTCTACGATGCATGAGTATAGCAATGCACATATTATAATGAATGTTAAAGACTATTCAACATTTGCTGTGGAATTGCATGTTTCAAATTTGGACAGAAACACAATCAAAAATGCAAAGATACCGTTTACGATTTTGATCAAAATATAAAAGCTGATAGAATATTTGATCTTATCATAGCGCTTACAGAATCGTTTGTTTATAAATAAAGATTGACAAATGTGTTTCAACTGTATCTACTTTCCAAAGACTAAATAGGAGATTCAAAATTGAACGGTATAATGCTGAAATAAACTTTTTGCTTGTCTAAATTTGTTGCTGAATGGAAGAGGTACGTGTCAGTTGTTTTCCCAACAAAGAATAGATATATATACAAATTTGATGTTCACAGTGAATCTTCCATTGTCTGAACTATTGTTATTCGTGTTTATGTCTGTTGCATGTTGTTTATGCATCAGCACTACCGTTTTAGAAAGAATAAGAACGTTTTTCTATACATGTATATGAATTTATATCATTGCCTGTTACCACATTGTTTGTTGATCTTTGTTATTGTTAAACAAAATGAAAGGATTGAAGAAAGGTATTTAAAAATGATCTGTGTAAGTTAGCTATTGCAGAGACACGGAGAGAGAGAGAGAGACCAGTCTGTACATGTATTTCCAAGGTGAATAGATGCGTGCTATACGTGCTTTCTTTTCTTCATCCACAAATGCTCGATTGGAGACTTGAATGTTTGGTCCAAGTGACTAAATATTATAACGTACTACTTGTGCACATGTTATTACACACAAAAAAAAAGAGATTGATGAAACTGGAAGCAAAAATCGAAGTGAAACATACCATGTGTGTTCAAGTCATTACACACAAATGAATATTGATAATACATGGTAGAAAACATGCGACAAAAAACCCCATGCAGAGTAGATTAGTTTGTTACATGAAATAGTTTAAGGAGAGAGAGAGAAGAGAGAGAGAAAGAGATGATTTTAATATGAGAGGGAGATGGCAGACATTTTCTTACAGTTGTCTCAAAACAAAATAAAACAACAAAACAAAACAAAACAACAAAACAAAATAATGCATGGTTAAAGGAAATCCCAACAGACTTATCTGTCTTCCATTGCAGCTGTTTTTAGTTTGTTTGCTTGTTTTTTTTGTTTTTGTTTTTTTCAGTTTATGCCAATAAACCCTCTGTCTTGTGATGATTGTGTTTGTGATAACATTCAAACATTGTTACAACGAATTGTTATATAATTATACATATGCTGGCAAATGTTACCACATTCCATCGCTACTTCATATGTGAATATTCATCTAATGTTTGTCAGATTAATAAATAAATATTTTAATTAGTAAGATGTATGTGTTGGGGCGTTTATATGACTTGCACACACACATGCTCACGCACAGACCCAACAGAAACACGTGCATGCATCACACACACACACACACTTGTACATCTGCACACGTGCATGCACATGCACGCATACCCACACAGTGAGAGAAAAACCGCATGCACCCGCACACATGCACACGCACACATGCACATGTGCATGCGAGCACACACACGCGCACACCCAGACACAGACACAGACAGACAGACAGACACACATACATACAACACACACACACACACACACACATACACACACACACACACACGCGCACACACACACGCACACACTCACACACACACACACACACAACGCACACACACACACCCAGACACAGACAGACACACACACACACACACACACACACACACACACAGACCTTGACTGCTAATATATCATCCATCAACAAAAGAAATAAATCTATACAATTTTCAGAACCCCCATAAAGAAATCCATTATATTTCAAACCATCAATCCTCTGCGCACACACACAGGAGGAAACACCGATATACGCTTAAAGGGAAATAATACCCGAAAAAGTAAAAATGATAAAAACAGCAGTTGTTTCCCTTGAATGAAAAACTGAAAACAAATTCTTTTTCCCGATTCATGAATGCAGTCTTCAGATCCGTTTTGTTAGCTGGTTTACCCCAGCCATTAATACAGTCATACGTTTAGATCAGATGTTTTTAAAATGTGTAATGATTTGATTTTTGTGTGCTTATATACACAAAAAGTGAGGCATTAGCAGATCTCCTCACGAGTCATCTTCTTCTTCTTCAGTGTTGAGGGCCCACAATCAAACTTGATTATTCTGGCGCCTATAGTCATCTAGGAGATATCCGAAAACTCTACTCTTTCCTCACCAAGCAGAGGTTCGAATCTAGATGTTCCAAGTGGAAGATCAGTATCTTAACCGTTTGACTGTCGCATCCTTCGCTCTCCTCGGATAAATCACTGACTGCGTAGTGGTGTTGCTGTTGTTCGTTCGTTCGATAGTTCTTTAACGTCTAGTCACATATGTGCTTTCAGACGGAAAAAAAAAAAAAAAGAAAAAAAAGATGAAGAGGTGTCTATGGGGTAAACGAATCTATGAAATCATGAAGGCATTGTATCATATAAGGTACCAGGAACCAGGAAAACAAGAACATAGAATCAGAACGCGTATTTGTTCTTGTTCTTGTTCTTGTTGTTTAGTGTCCACAATCAACACGTTGATTATTCTGACACTATCACAAGGGGGGGGGGGGGGGGGGGTACGCAAAACAAACAAACAAACAACAAAAAAAACCAACAAAAAACACTTCTACTGCTACTGGTGGAGTATGCGAGCTCCCGACGTGAACACGACAGGAGACGCGGCTCCAACCACAGCTTCAGTCAAAGATTCGTTCCACTCAGGATTGGTTCGCGGGAGGAACGAATACATTCTGTAATCCCGTGAACACTGAAGTCTAGCAAGCTGCCTTGAGTGTGCTCTTCTGTCCCTCTCCTTTGGTGCTCTCAACTTTGATTCCTGGGATTTGTGTATTTTGCCAAAATCCACCTGGACCATGTTGTTAATAATTTTGTACATCATGGTGAGCCTTGCGATCTTACGTCGGCTTTGTAGAGATATCCATCCGAGGTGGTGTAACATATTAGTGACGCTAGCGGTTCTTTTATAGCGATTTAAAACAAAACGTGCTGATCTTCGTTGCACGGCCTCAATTTTTGTGATCTGTCCTTCTTTGTATGGGTCCATACAGCACTTGCATATTCGAGAATGGGCCGCACCATAGCCTTATAGGCTGTCTCTTTGAGTCTGATGTTACTGACTCTGAGGTTTCTTCGCAAGAACCCTAACGTTTTGTTGGCTTTGTTCGTGATGTTTTGAACATGGAGATCCCAATCTAGGTCTTGTGTGATCGTGATCCCCAGATACTTCGCCGAGATGACATTGGCGAGAGTCTGGTTGTGCAGCTGGTACGATGGTGTCAGCAGCTTTTTCTTTCTCTTGGGACTGATAACCGGGAGGGTGATGCATTTCCCAGGGTGGAAAGACATCTTCCAACTTTCTTGCCATTTCTCTAGTTGCTGGAGATCTGTTTGTAGTTGTGCCTGGTCTTGGCTTGTTGTTATTGACCTGTAGACGGCGGTGTCATCTGCAAAAAGTCGCGTGGATGAGAGGACAGTTCCGCGCAAGTCGTTTATGTAGACCAAGAACAAGCTTGGCCCAAGAACGGAGCCCTGTGGTACTCCAGATTTCACAGCGACTGAGTCTGACTTCGCACCGTCAACCACCACAGCCTGCTTCCGCTCTCGTAAAAAAGCTCCGATCCATCTGTTGACATGGCCTCGAACTCCATAATGGTGCAGTTTGTGCAGGAGGAGGGAATGATTAACCTTGTCGAAGGCTTTCGCGAAGTCCATTACCACGATGTCAGTTTGTTTGCAGGCTTCCATATTCTCGGTCAGCTCCTCCATGAACTCCAGCAATTGGGTTTCGCAGGATCTTTTACGACGAAAGCCATGCTGTCTTGGAGAAAGGATGTTGTTCTTCTCTAGGTGGTCCATGAGTGAGCTGACGATGACATGTTCCATGATCTTACATGGGATGCTGGTCAATGATACGGGGCGATAATTTGCTGGATCGTAGTGTTCGCCCTTTTTGAAGACTGGCGCGATGTTGGCTGATCTCCAGTCTTCTGGTACGATGCCTGTGTCCATGGAGGTTCTGAACAGTAGTGTCAGGATGGGAGCGACTTAGTGCGCGAGCTCTTTAAGCACTCTCGGCGAGATCCCGTCAGGGCCGCAGGCCTTGTAAGGATTCAATCCTTTTAACAGGTTCCTGATGCCCTCCTCTGAGATGTGGATCTTGCTGAGCTCGGAGTAGTCTGTCTCGTTCATAGTACATTTGTCCATAAACTGTTCCTTGGTGTAGACCTGGCCATCGGTAAAGACAGACTGAAATTGTTCATTCAGAGTCTTTGCTTGGTGCTTGGGTTCTGATATCAACCTGCCCTGCACCTTCAAAGGTGACACCCCTATCTTTGCAGTCCTCTGGTGTTTAATATAGGACCAGGTTCATCTGGAGGGGTATCTGACAAGGGTTTTGTTTAAGTATGTCCAGTATGCCCTGCGTAGTTTGCGTTGTATCATTCGTCTCAGCTCTGTGGACTCTTCTCTCAGGTCCTGTCTTCCTGTCTTCTTCAGCTTCTTGTAGACCCTAGCTCTCCTGTTAATGAGCTTCTTTATATCAGGTGTAACCCAAGGCTTACTACATTTGGGACGTGCTTGTTTACGGGGGACATAAGTCTATTCAGCTTGTAATATGCTTCCTTGAAGGCGGTCCATAATTCTTCTGTAGCCAGGTTTCCCTTTTCCTCTGCAAGGCTGGAGTGCAAGGCCTTTTATTGCTTCTCTCATGCCGTCCCAATCTGCTTTGTTGTAAAGTTTAATCCATCTGGGGCTCTGCTTGGTTTTCTCCTCCGCGATGTTGTACTCACAGTAGACTATCTCATGGTCAGAAACACCCATGACAGTCTCTACTCTTGGGATGAGGCCTAGTGAGTTAGTGAGGATAAGGTCAAGGGTGTTCCTAAGCCTAGTGGGCTGAATCACCATTTGCTCAAGTCCATGATCTCTAATTAGCTCAAGGAACTCCCGGTGTTGTCCCAAGCTGGGGCGTGAGGTTTCAGCGTGGCTGTCTCCCAATCAAATCCAGGAAGTTAAAGTCACCTCCAATTAGCACGTGTGCATTTGGATTTGTAGATAACCTATCAAGAGATTCTCCAAATTTCCTCAAACTTTCGTGGTCAGCATTGTCAGGACGGTAAAATAAGCATAAACACAGAGTCTTTTTTCCTTTTAGTTGCAAGACAAGACAGGCGCAAATTTTCGGCCAACTGGCCTTTGTCAAGCGTGAATGTACAATCACAAACAAACACCAAATACAAAATTATGACAAAAAGACTGAAACTTCCCTGCTGCTTCGTCCAGTGGGAGAAATAGACTAAATGAAATGTGTAAGTGAGTAGGGAGAGGGAGAGGCAAATACGACGTCAAAGGGGAAGTTAGATGAATTCTGCAAATTGAAAAGTGGTCATGCCATATTAGTATTGTTTTGTCCCGAAGAAGTTTCAAATGCTATAACTATGAGGTAAGGCTGATGTAAGTGGATCATGCCTAGTGCAACAAATCCAGTCTGACCTTGGAATAGGAAGAAAAACATCATAAACCAACAGCCAAGGGGCTGAAGGGAAAACCAGAGTACCCGGAGTAAAAACCCTCAGTCAGACGCGGTTGGGCCTGTTTTGTGAAACGAGAATTAGAACAGATGAAGAAAAAAAATAGGGGGCGGGTGGGTTAGGGGTGGAATATGTGCAGCCGCATAGCCAAGACCTCACTGAGATGGGAGGAAGTTGGTGATGATATGGTCCATTTCAGGAATTTCAGAAGGATAAGAAGATATGGAAAGAGGGAAAGAAAGTATAATAAATGAAATATGCATGGACTTAAGGGCCCACTAAAAGGAGATTCTATGCATAGATTTATCCAAGCAGTATAAACAAAACCTCTATGTTAAGTACAAGGAAGTTAATACTTATTATACATTCTAGAAAATACACACACACACACACACACACACACACACACACACACTTACACACAATACACACACCCCACACACACACACACACACACACACAACACAACCACACACCACACACACACACACACACACACGGTAAGGTACCATCAAACAATTTAACGAACAACAGAGAAACAATCAGAATATTAGATCGATCAGGCTTCATCAGTTTGCTCAGGGTTGTGTGTATGTATGTACGTGCGCGCGCGCGTGTGTGTATGTGTGTGCTACGAGCATGTAAGGTCCTGTGCTTGCGTAAAACAAGTCACCTGTTATGATCTGGTGAGGTAGAAGGGGGAAAAGAGGATTATCTTATCCAATTAAAAACGTTGTAACAAAAACAAAAACAAAACACAACAAAAAAAGTAGGCGGGAGTTACAGATATAAAACAATCGGACTTAAATTAATCAAAGAAAACGACCTACGGGACTGTGCAGTAAAAGCCTAGCAATGTGTAAATACAGAGTGAAATCAGTATGTTTCTGTTTTAAGTGTGTAAATGACGCAGGGAAATAAGGTCGCATTCGCTGACAACACAAAAGGTGATTAACTGTTATAAAATCAATACAGTTACAACGGATGGTTTTACTAAATTTAGTTCGAAGTGAGTTGAGAGATAATCTGTAAGCTAAAGTTATCTCTAGTCTAGTGTCCTGGTTGTTCAACGTTATTGTTGTTATGTTTGAGGGTGAGAGGCGTGGATATAAGCATCCCCCCTCCCCCCCGGATAATACAAAGCTTCCCGCCCACAGCACACACACACACACACACACACACTACACAACACCCACATACACACGCAACACACACCAACACACACACACACACACACACACACATACACGCATGCCATGTACACACGCATACACACACATACACACACACACACAATACACTCACTCACACACACACACACACACACACACACACACACACACACAACACTCACACACACACACACACACACACACCCCTCAACTCGCTGTCTGACAACGGAAGGGGAATGATGTATGAAAAACTATGGTTCACACAGAAAAGAGTTATCCCCCCTCTCCTATTGATTGTTTACTAACGAGCGTTTCTCGCGCGCGGACGCACATAAACACAAAAACACACACACGGGCGCGCGTGTGCACACACACACACACACTCATGCACACATATGCACACGTATTCACACACACACTTACGCACACACACACTTACGCACACACACACACACACACACACACACACACACACACACACACACACACACACACACACACACACACACACACACACACACACACAGGCATTTACTTGAAGGGAAATAGCTTCCCAATGACCATAATCATAAATGACCAATAACCATATTCATATTTTCAATGACCATAATCATATTCCCAATGACCATAATCATATTCCCAATGACCATAATCATATTCCCAATGACCATAATCATATTCCCAATGACCATGATGTTATTTCCAATGACCATAATGTTTTTCCCAATGACCATAATCATATTATCAATGACCATAATCATAAATGACCATATTCATTTTCCCAGTGACCACAATTACAATATTCTCAATGACCATAATCATATTCCCAATGATCATAATCATATTCCCAATGATCGTAATGATATTCCCAATTACCATAACCATATTCCCAATGGCGATAATCATATTCCTAATGACCATGATGTTATTCTCAATGGCCATAATGTTATTCCCAATGACCATAATCATATCGCCAATGACCATAATCACAAATAACCATAATCATTTCCCAATGACCACAATTACAATATTCCAATCACCATGATTTTAATATTTCCAATGACCATAATCATATTCCCAATGACCATAATCATATTCCCAATGACCATAATCATATTCCCAATGACCATAATCATATTCCCAATGACCATAATCATTCCCAATGACCATAATCATATTCCCAATGACCATAATCATATTCCCAATGACCATAATCATATTCCCGTTTACCATAACCATATTCCCAGTGACCATAATCATATCAAAGATCATAACCATATTCCAGATGACCATACTCTTATTTCCAATGACCATACTTATATTTCCAATGACCATACTTGTATTCCCAATGATGATAATCATATTCCCAATGACCATGATGTTATTCCCAATGACCATAATCATGTTCCCAGTGATCATACTCATATTCCCAAAGATCATACTCGTATTCCCAATGACCATAATCATATTCCCTATGACCATAATCGTATTGCCAATGACCATAATCGTATTGCCAATGACCATAATCATATTCCCAATGACCATAATCATATTGCCAATGACCATAATCATATTCCCAATGACCATAATCATATTCCCAATGACCATAATCATATTCCCAATGACCATAATCATATTCCCAATGACCATAATCATATTCCCAATGACCATAATCATATTCCCAATGACCATAATCATATTCCCAATGACCATAATCATATTGCCAATGACCATAATGTTATTCCGAAATGAACATAACGTTATTCCCAATGACCATAATCATATTAATGACCATAATCATATTCCCATTGACCATACTCATATTTCCAATGACCACAATCATATTCCCAATGACCATGATCATATTCCCAATGACCATAATCATATTCCCAATGACTATGATGTTATTCCGAATGGCCATAATGATATTCCTATTGGCATAATTATAATATTCCCAATGACCATAATCATATTCCTAATGACCATAATCATATTCCCAATGACCATACTCATATTTCCAATGACAATTATCATATTCCCAATGACTATAATCATATTCCAAATGACCATAATCATA
This sequence comes from Monoplex corrugatus, assembly GCA_030674185.1. Lineage (NCBI taxonomy): Eukaryota > Metazoa > Mollusca > Gastropoda > Littorinimorpha > Ranellidae > Monoplex > Monoplex corrugatus. Next base: position 72,733,195 of record CM060311.1, on the reverse strand, counting down.
TTCCCAATGGCCACAATGTTATTCCCAATGACCATAATCGTATTCCCAATGACCATAATCATATTCCCAGTGACAGAAGCGATAGTCAAGTGGCTAAGACTTTAGGTTTCCAGTTGGTCGGAAGGTCTGGGGTTCGATCCTGCTGGATACCTCACGCCTTTTGGGTAAAGGGTAGATATTTCTCCGATTTCCCGGGTCAGCATGTGTACAAACCTGTATTGGTATTGGAGTTATTTCAAGAGTGATTCACCGCGCTCCACTCAAATCCGTCAGCAATTTATCTGACTGATTCCTTGAGCCTGCACAAAACCCTGTGCGCTGGCAAGGTCTTGAAACGTGGAAAAGGGAGAAGTGACCTATCAAAGACTAAGCTGACATCACCAGAACGATGGACTCATTAAGATGGGCAATGAACAGGCCAGTTTTTAATGTTGCGGGCTGGGATTGAACTCAAGATATCAGGTCTTGAGTCCATGGCTCTGCCAACTAGCTCGCAGAAAAAAAAAGCTCAAGGGTTGAACCCACATCCCCTGCATTATGAGCGTGGCGGTCTAAGAACTCAGCGAATGGGGCCACCAAAATGAACGTGCATCGACCAGGAACCAAACCCGAATCACCCGAGTGGTAGGCGAGTATTCTACCATTAGATCACCGATGCTACGCATAAAATCGCTCTTCACCGGAAACCTGTCAGTGCCTAAATTCCCTTCTCTCTGTCTCTCTCTGTCTCTGTCTGTCTGTCTGTCTGTCTCTCTCTTTCCCTCTTCTCTCTCTGTCTGTCTGCCTGTCTGTCTCTCTCTATGTGTCTCTCTCAATCTGTCTGTCTCTCTGTTTGTGTGTGTGTGTGTCTCTCTCAGTCTGTCTGTCTGTCTCTTTCTGTATCTCTCTCTCTGTCCCTCTCTCTCTGTGTGTGTGTCTTTCTCTGTGTCTGTCTGTCTCTGTCTGTCTGTCTGTCTGTCTCTCTCTCTCTCTCTGTCTCTCTCTGTGTCTCTTTCTCTCTCTGTCTCTGTCTGCCTGTCTCTCTCGCTCTCTGTGTCTGTGTCTGTCTGTCTGTCTCTGTCTCTTTCTCTCTCTCTCTCTCTCTCATCACTCTCTGTGTGCATTAAATCCAACTCTTCCCATCAACCACGTTCGTGCAGCAATACACCGGCTTAAACATATTTGCTCAGAAAGAAGATTCATGTGCTGAGTGTATGGACATGTCCTATTTCAATTACAACTCTTTCCTAACCTGTGGGGCTTGTGCACACAGACACACCCGCCCAGCATCCTTTTACGCCCGAGCCTGTGACAATATTTGCCGTCATGACTAGGAACACAGGGTAATGATATACTTGACAAGACAAGGCCCATCAGGGGTCAACGCACTCACGCACCAGCCACGCCAAAGAAAATGAAAACAAACGATCTTTTTTGTTTTGCTTTTGTAATGAGTCGTTGAAAACGCCACGGTGAAAGTGTCCTCTCATTTTACTCATTAATTAAAATCGTCCCGAGAACGAGTGGGCAGTTAGTTAGTTAGTTAGTTTAGTAAGTTTTAAAGTCCTACCACTCTCAGAGTATTATGAGGACTAGCGAAAAAATTGTTTGAAGAAGCCTTAAAATTTTTTTGTGTGCATTGCGAGAAACCGATGCTTTTTTCGGTTCTCTGATCCACCTTGTATGGCAATCGAATGGGTGAATCATGAACGAGTGGACAGGTCTAAACAGAGGGCTTTTTTGCTCCAATCGGTTTCTACCCTGAGTCGAACTTTCTGTAGGCTCATTACGAACACTGGGATCATGCAGTCGAGTCTCATCCACTTCTCGGATGCGTCATTAAGGGTGTTGCTCAAATCTTCTGACAATCACGTCAGGTGTCGGTATCTCTCGGGCCTGGTTGACGACAGGATATGTTATCATAGTAAGCGTCGAGTTCAGCTCTTTCACTCAGTCTCAATCCTAGATGGAACTCCACAGTATCATGATCATTATCCTCATCGTCATCATCATCATCATCGCGTTGTAAAAACTATGCCAACTTTTTCCGTGGCCATCAATGTGACGTAGAAAATGGGACACCCCCCTCCCCGCCCCCCACATATATATACACACACAAAAGCACTGAGTGCGATGATTCTATTAAAAAAAATGATAATAAAAAATAACCTCGAGCGGCCTCGTTGGTAAGGAAGGGGTTTTGGGTTCAACCCTCCAGTGGGCGACAGGTGTTTTGGTGTAGTTCTGTTTTGTTTTGATTGGCGAGGTGGCTAGCTAAACTGAAAAACCGTGTACTAAAGATATGATATACTGCGAGTTCAGTCTTACCTGGCGACATAAAAATTGACCTGTTCGCTACCAGTCTTAATGCTCCAGTCGTTCTGGTGGTGTCAAGCTTTGTGTGTCGTAGGTTTGCTTTCACTCACCCCCCCCCCCCCCCCCCCCGCCCTCCTCCATCCTACTGCAACTTCTGTTTCAAGATCTGATGGGCGCATAAGGTTTTGCGTAAGGTGAAAGAATCTGATAGTTCGTATCCTCTGTCTGTCTGTCTGTCTGTCTCTGTCTGTCTGTCTCTGTCTCTCTCTCCCTGTTTCCTTCTCTCTGTCCCTGTCTCTCTCTGTCTGTCCGTCTCTCTATCTGTCAGTCTGTCTCTCTCTCTGCTTCTCTGTCTCTTTCTCTCTCTGTCTGTCTGTCTCTGTCTCTGTCTGTTTGTCTGTCTGTCTCTCTCTCTCTGTGGTTTGTTTTGATATTTTCGTTTTTGGGTCTGCACAAAAATTCAGTATCTTAATGCGTTAGGGGTAGTCACAAACATCAAACAGGTTGATTCTTTTCCAACTCTAAGAAAAAAAAAAAAAAAAAAAAAAAAAGAAATTACACACGCTGAAATCTAAAAAAACCGGGTGTCAGTCAGAGCATTCCTGTGAAGGTCAAAATGACCATGGAGTTCAGACAACACACACGGGGTCAGGCTGACATTTTTGAGAGATGACATTGAAACCTGACAGTTTTAACCGTCACAGGGACAATGCAGTGATGGTTTGGAGATGTCAGGACAGTCGGGGTGACCGTTATTTTAGCCTAAAGCCCGGCGTGGGCAGTCGTCTCGAGTGGCAAGGTCAAACGGACCGGGGCCTGAGACATAAACAGAGAGACAGGCACCCGCACAAATGTCCATAGTGGTCACGATCTCGCTTGACAGATGTCTACGGTCTGCTATCTATTATTGTTGCTTATTAAAGCCCAGTCGACTGCGTAGAGCCATGTCAGGGCTATAACCGTTTCAAAACATACACAATACTTCAACACCGTCATTGTTAATTCTGCCCAAAGCCCAGCCGAGCGCGTAGAGCCACGTCGGGGTTATAAATATTTTAGAACATACAAAATACTTTAAGAGGGAAAAAAATAGAAAAGAAAACTAAATGCATATATCAATGCATTCATACATGTATATAGTCTAAGCAGATGCCCGTGGTGTTGACCACCCTGTCCAATTTATCGCACAGGGGATTTAGAAAAACATATCAGAATACAAATTTAAGCATAACAAAGGACACTAATATATAATACAAAAATTGGCCTAAATTACCTAAAACTGCTTCCGCATATCTCATTTCCCTTGAGCCAGAAATGCACATAATACATGTACCCTAATTATCAATCCTAAGAGAAAGTACATAAGACTTTATCGAACACATTCATGGGAATGGACCAGCAAGGCAGAAATCGATAGGAAGAAACGACAGAAAGCAAAGGAACAAGGCAGAAACAATGACAGTGACAGAAAAGAGGAAATTTCTAGCACAGAGTTTCCAGAAGATGGTGATACTATTTATACTGAAAGAGCCCCCGGCATCCCCACGGAGGACCGTCAACGGTCAGTCTGCGCTGACGCAATACATCTCAGAACTAAAAAAAAATATGTCAGTGGTTATCATTGTTATTATAAATTACTTTTTTGCAGTGCTGTTCTTTAAGCAGAGCTGAGTGGTTTCATAGACGCCTTCTTTCGAGAGAGATGGGATGATAAAAGAACACATGAAAGTATCGTCCAAGAACCGAAATGTCCAAAGAGAACTGTTAAACATAGGAAAAAAAAGAGAAAGATGGCATTTTGGGGGGCACATATGCAGAAAGGGTAGGAGATGTACTTGCAGCGACAAGGGATAGATTCGCGTGGAGGGCCATGATTACCAACGCCGTGCGGCAGGACACATGATGATGATGATGATGATGATGATGATGCAGAAACAAGAAATGCTGCCTCATGAAAGATGATACAAAGAAAAACAAGAAGCAAAAAGAAAGAGAGGAAGACCTCGAGCAAGCTACATAGAAAACATCAGAGGCTGGACAGAAAAGATCAACTCCAAGATATTTGACACTATCAGCAGAAGAAACCATGTGAATATAATGGAAGTAGAAAGCAAAAATAAGGGTTGGGGCTAAATAGCAAAAAGACTGAAGTCATGGTAAGTAGGAAAAAAGATGAAATCCCCTCATGCAAAATAACAGCAAACGGCACAATTTTGAGACAGGTTGATGAGTTTAAATATCTGGGAACGGTCATCTCACCAGATGGCAGATACACATCAGAAATAGCCAGCAGAATCGGCCGGGTCAAAACAGCATTCAAGAAGACGAAAAGCATTCTTACCAACAAATGCCTATCAATTAACATCAGGAAGAGAGTTTTCGAATGATATATAGAACCGATAATATTATGCAGTTGTGAGGCGTGGACCGTCAACACGCAAAGCCAGAACAAGATTGAGGCAGCCGAAATGTGGTTTCTAAGAAGAATGTTGAGAGTTCCATGGACAGCAAAGAAAACAAGCGAGACAGTCTTGATGGAGGCAGACACAAGAAGATCATTGATAAGAAAGATTAGGAAAAGACTGGCAACATTTACAGGCCATTTTATGAGGAAGGGGAATTAGAACACCTGGTCACAACAGGAAAGCTGGAGGGAAAGATAACACCAGATAGATCCATGGAGAAAATATTGGACGGACATGCAGAGTGGCTGAGGACAGAGAGGGTGGAAGATGTGCTTGCGGCAACAAGGGATAGATACACATCGAGGGCCATGATCGCCAACGCCATGTGGCAGGGCACATGATGGTGATGATGATGATCAGCAGACAAGCCAGAAAAAAAAGAGTGGAGTGAAATGGTCCAGAGAGCAACGCGGACTTCCAACAAAGACGGCAGACATGTCCC
>CM060311.1:72712993-72722993 GCA_030674185.1 Monoplex corrugatus | reverse complement strand
TTGATTGTCAATGTTGGTTACATTTTTCATTGGTTGAATGATTGATCCTTTCAGGTTTTGATTGTCAAATGTTGGTTACATTTTTCATTGGTTGAATGATTGATCCTTTCAGGTTTTGATTGTCAAATGTTGGTTACATTTTTCATTGGTTGAATGGTTGATCCTTTCAGATGTTTGATTGTCAAATGTTGGTTACATTTTTCATTGGTTGAATGATTGATCCTTTCAGATGTTTGATTGTCAAATGTTGGTTACATTTTTCATTGGTTGAATGATTGATCCTTTCAGTTTTTGATTGTCAAATGTTGGTTACATTTTTCATTGGTTGAATAATTGATCCTTTCAGTTTTTGATTGTCAAATGTTGGTTACATTTTTCATTGGTTGAATGATTGATCCTTTCAGTTTTTGATTGTCAAATGTTGGTTACATTTTTCATTGGTTGAATGATTGATCCTTTCAGTTTTTGATTGTCAAATGTTGGTTACATTTTTCATTGGTTGAATAATTGATCCTTTCAGTTTTTGATTGTCAAATGTTGGTTACATTTTTCATTGGTTGAATGACTGATCCTTTCAGTTTTTGATTGTCAAATGTTGGTTACATTTTTCATTGGTTGAATGACTGATCCTTTCAGTTTTTGATTGTCAAATGTTGGTTACATTTTTCATTGGTTGAATGACTGATCCTTTCAGTTTTTGATTGTCAAATGTTGGTTACATTTTTCATTGGTTGAATGACTAATCCTTTCAGTTTCAGCTTCAACTTCAGTTTCTCAAGATGACGTCTTCGCGCTCGGAATGAATTCCATATGCACTAACGTCACGGGGGCCATGCGACGGAGAAGATCCAGAATGATCGCGGCTCAAGCCTTAAGCCCACACATAAACCCACGAGCTGGCCAGGTCCTGAGGTCCTAACCTAGAAAGTTCCACAACCCTGGGGTCGCAAGGGAGTGAGGTGGCAGAGACCTCAACTTTTTCCAGGGCCAGCACCACGATGACTGTCGGCTGTGTTCACTGTCAAACTGACGAATTGTTGTTAATTGGGACAAAAAGACAAAATGGGAAGCACGATCACAATGATGTAGTTACATAAATCTATTGCAAATGTAAATGTTATATGATACTTTGGGATGGTATGAATGATTTATGTCGGTATGAATCACATGAAGTGGATGTTCAATATGAAGAGAATCAACAACAACAACAACAGCAGTAGCAGCAGCAGCATCAACAACATCAACGTCAACAACACCATCAGCAAAAACATCAACATCATCATCATCATCATCATCATCATCATCATCATCATCATCATCATCATCATCATCATCATCATCATCATCAACAACAACAACAAAAACCACCACAACACCACTACCACCACCACTGCCACCATCACCACCACCACCAACACCAACACTACCACCACCACCTCCACCACCACCACCAACAACAACAAACAAAATGAAAATAGAAAATGACACTCTCTTTTCCTCTCGTTTCCCTTCGATCTCTCTTCTTCTTCTGCTCTCTTTTAGTCTCTGTCTTTCTCTCCCTCTCTTCCTCTCTCTGTTTCTCCCCCTCTTGTATAATTTTTTTTACCTTCTCTCACCATCTTCTCTCTCTCTCTCTCTCTTTCACAGTCTTCCTTTGTGTCTCCTTTTTCTCTCTTTCCTTCTCTCTCTCTCTCTTCTTGTTGTTGTCATTCCCTCCTTTATCCTTTTTTTTTCTTCTTCTCATTCCATCTCTGTCAGTCTCTCTACCTCTCTCTTTTCTTCTCTCTCTCTCTCTCTGTTTTGCTCTCTCTCTCTCTGTTTTGCTCTCTCTCTCTCTCTCTCCCCCCCTCTCTCTCTCTCGTTTTCGCTCTCCCTCCCTATGTCTGTCTGTCTGTCTTGTATGCTTCCTTCCCTCTTTCCATCACTCTCTCTCTCCCTTCCTCCCCCCTCTCACTCTCGTTCTTCTATCCCCTTTTATCCTTCTCTCTTTCCATCTCTGTCTCTCTATAGCTCAATAGCTCTATAGCTCTGTTTTTCCTTCCCACCTTCTCTCTTTCTATCTCAAGATCTATGCTTTCATGTTGTCTGACCAGGGTTAGAGAGAAAGAATAGCATAGCACGCATTGATCGCGGTTTGGGCAAGGTGTGCAGGGGGGGGGGGGGGGTTAGAGAGAGGGGAAAGCACGTATTGTGGTGTGGGTCAACGTGTGTGTGTGCGAGCGTGAGTTAGTGTGTGTGTGTATGTGTGTGTGTGTGTTGTGTGTGTGTGTGTGTGTGTGTGTGAGTATGTGTGTGTGTGTGTGTGAATGTGTGTATGTGTGCGTATATGTGTGTGTGTGTGAGTGACTGTGAGTGCGTGTGAGTGTGTGTGTGTATGTATGTGTGTGCGTGTGTGTGCGTGTGTGAGTGTGTGGTGTGTGTGTGTGTGTGTGTGTGTGAGTGTGTGTGTGTATGTGCGTGTGTGAGTGATGTATTGTGTTGTGTTGTGTGTGTGTGAGTGTGAGTGACTGAGTGGGTATGTGTGCGTGCGTGTGTGTGTGTGAGTGTGTGTGTGTGAGTGTGTGTGTGTGTGAGTGAGTGTGAGTGTGAGTGAGTGAGTGTGTGTGTGCGTGCGTGGTGTGTGTGTGTGGTGTGTGTGTGTGCGCGTGTGTGTGTGTGTGTGAGTGTGAGTGTGTGTGTGCGAGTGTGTCTGTGTGTGTGTGTGTGTGTGTGTGTGTGTGTGTGTGTGGGGTGTGTGAGTGAGTGTGTGTGTGTGGTGTGTGTGTGTGTGTGTGTGTGTGTGTGTGTGTGTGTGTGTGTGGTGTGTGTGTGTGTTTAACGCTGGAGTGGGACAAATTTCTGTCCTTTGCTTGACCTGCTTGACAGGGAAGGTGGGTCAATCCGGATCTTCGCTGTTTTCGACACATTGTTATCTTCCATTTCAACCTAGCTTTTTAAAAAGTGACTGAACAAGAGAGAGAGAGAGAGAGAGAGAGAGAGAGAGAGAGAGAGAGAGAGAGAGAGAGAGAGAGAGAGAGAGAGAGAGAGGAGAGAGAGAGAGAGAGAGAGGAGACAAAAAGATAGGAGAGAGAGAGAGAGAGAGAGAACGAGCGAGAGATCGAAGGCGAAGAGAGACGAAAGCAGGTGTCTTATCTATCTGTCTATCTATCTATCTATCTATCTATCTATCTATCTATCTATCTATCTATCTATTTATCTATCTAACTATCTATCTATCTATCTATCTATCTATCTATCTATCTGTCTGTCTGTCTGTCCGTCCGTCCGTCTATCTATCTATCTGTCTGTCTGTCTGTCTATTTATCTGTTTGTCTATCTATCTATTCATCTATCTGTATGTCTGTCTATATGTCTGTCTATATGTCTATCTATCTATCGTTCTATCTATCTATCTGTCTGTCTGTCTCTCTGTCTGTTTGTTTGTCTGTCTGTCTGTCTGTCTATCTATCCATCCATCCATCCATCCATCTATCTGTCTATCTATCTGTTTATCTATCTAAATTTAAGAGAGAGAGAGAGAGGACAGAGACAGGGACAGAGACAGACAGACAGACAGAAAGAGGGAGACGAAGAGAGACGAAAGCAGATATCTTATCTATCTATCTATCTATCTATCTATCTATCTATCTATCATCTATCTATCTATCTATCTATCTATCTATCTATCCATCTATCCATCTATCTATCTACCTATCTATCTGTCTGTTTGTCTTGTCTATCTGTTTGTCTGTCTATCTATTCATCCATCCATCCATCCGTCGTCCTCCATCCATCCATCCATCCATCCATCCATCCATCCCATCCATCATCACCTCTCTTTTCTCACACTGGAAGGAGCAGCAGGGAAGTTTCAGTCTTTTTCTCCTAATTTTTGTATCTGGAGTTTGTTTGTTTGTGATCTTACGCTTGACAAAGGCCAGTTGACCGAAAATTTGCGCCTGTCTTGTCTTGTTATATTAAATACGCGTTCTTATTCTGTCTTCGTGTTTCTTTCTGTTTCCTGTTTGCTTAACGCGGGAATCACACTGGTTTTGGATTTCGCATTAACAACTGGATGGTTGTGGACTCGAAGCTCATCAGGCCTGTCAAAGCCTTCGTGCAATTTTTCGGTCCTAACCAGCTCCTTTTCAGAGTTGAGCGTGCAATGGGCTCATTGGGAAGATTGGGATCGACCATACAGTCGAGTCAAGTCCGCTTCACGGGTGCGTCATTGAGGGAATCGCTAAGCTTTAAGTCACGAAAAAGCACATTTTAATCGAAAATACTCAACTGGTATCATGCAGAAGGAAAAGTCATATGGGTCTATAATACTGACAACAACAGGTCCCAGCGGGTGTTAGTCGGTAAATTTTAGGAACATCATCAACGACAGTCATAAAATAGATAACACTCAACTATACAGTCCCATTCCTCGCAAGCAAGTACATAACACATTCAGTTCTTACGGAGCAATAAGGTTCTAAAATATTCCACACTCGATTTTTTTGTTTATTGTATTCAAGAACCAGAAGAACAAGAAAACCAATGTAAGCGCGTATTTAACAAAACAAGACAAAACAAGCACAAATTTTCGGCAACCGGCCTTTGTCAAGCGCGAACGCACGGTCACAAACACTGGACGAGGCGGCAGGGAAGTTTTTAGTCCTGTTTTTATTATCCATTGTTTGGTGTTTGTGATCTGTTTGTGACCGTGCGTTCGCGCTTGACAAAGGCGGTTGGCCGAAAATTTGCGCTTGTTTTGTCTTGTTTTGTTAAATACGCGCTTACATTGGTTTTCCTGTTCTTCTGGTTCCTGTTTGCTTGGCGCGCAGTCGCCTTGTTTTGGATATTATATTCAAGCTGAGGAAGAGTGGAAGTCACAACTTAAAAGTCTAAGGCCCCTTGCCCTACCCACTGTACCACAGCCACTGGTGTTTGTGCGAAGCTGGAAAACAAAAGCGGTGAAAGTCCGAATCTCTATACAATCGTAGTCTTTTGAGACGCAAATACACCCAAATCCATTCAACAAACGTTGCAGTCCTTTAAGCCTTAAGAGAGAGAGAGAGAGAGAGGAGAGAGAGAGAGAGAGAGAGAGAGAGAGAGAGAGAGAGAGACAGACAGACAGACAGACAGACAGACAGAAGAGACAGAGATAGAGAGAGAGACAGAAAGAGTGAGAGAGAAACAGAGAAACAAAGAGAGAGAGAGAGAGGAGAAAGGAGGAGAAAGAAAGAGAGAGAAAAGAGAGAGAGAGTAAGAATGAGAGCGAGACAAGAGAGAAGAGAGAGAGAGAGAAGGGAGAGGGAGGGAGAGAGAGAGAGAGGCAGACAGAGAGAGAGAGAGAGAGAGAGAGACAGACAGACAGATGGACAGACAGGCAGAGAAAGAGACAGACAGAGAAACGGGTGATGAGAAGAGAGAGACGAGATAGAAGAAAGAAAGAAAGAGAGAGAAAATGAGAGCGAGAGAAAGAGAGAGAGAGAGTATAAATGAGAGCGAGACAAGAGAGTAGTGAGAGAGAGAGAGAGAAGGAAAAAGAGAGAGAGACAGAGACAGAGAGAGAGACAGAGAGAGAAAAAGTGATTGAGAGAGAGAGAGACGAGATAGAGGAAAGAGAGAGAGAGAGAGAGAGAGAGAGAGAGAGAGAGTGAGTATGAATGAGAGCTAGACAAGAGAGAAGGGAGAGAGGGAGAGAGAGAGAGAGAGAGAGAGAGAAGAGAGAGAGAGAGTGGAGAGAGAAAGAGAGAGAGACAGACAGACGAATAGACAGAGACAGAGACAGAGAGACAGAGTGATTGAGAGAGAGACGAGATAGAGGAAAGAGAGAGAGAGAAAAGAGAGAGAGAGAGAAGAGAGAAAGAGAGAGAGAGAGAGAGAAAGAGAGATAGACAAACAGAGACACAGACAGAGACAGATGCAGAGAGAGAGAGAGAGAGACAGAGAGAGACAGAGAGAGAAAGAGTGATTGAGAGAGAGACGAGATAGAGGAAAGAGAGAGAGATAGAGAAGAAGAGAGAGAGAGAGAGAACACAGACAGACAGACAGAGACAGAGACAAAACAGAGCAGATGAGAGAGAGAGAGACAGACAGAGAGAGAGACAGAGAGAGACAGAGAGAGAAAGAGAGATAGACAGAGACAGAGAGACAGATGCAGAGAGACAAGAGAGAGAGACAGAGACAGAGAACAGACAGACAGAGAGCTTTAATCTTGAAATCTGCTCGTTTATTCTTAAATCTCCGGTCAGTGAAAACGCCTCGCTCCATCCAGCCAGCCAGGGTTTAAAGATGAGAGAGAGAGACCACTTTCGCTAAACGCTGGAAAGTTCGGGGTTTTGGCACAATCACCACACAAAACCCTGGTCACCAAGGTCACAGAAAACAGGATTCAAAGGTGCAGAGGGATTAAGGGGTTCAGTGGACCAACATCTCTTGAGCTCAGAATGCAAAGGGCCCAAGGTTTGAACAAGACCATCTCTCACGTGGGAAGCTTTGAAGCTCTCTCGTCTTTTTTACCTTAGGTTTTTAACGTGTTGGCTTCGTCGTCGCTGTTCCAGCTCGTATTCTTCGGATTCTTTTGCTTTTCGTTGTGTGGCCCACCCACATCCCTTCCCTTCAACCCTTGACTCCTGCACGCTGTTCACCAGCATCCTGCATTGTCAACCATGCTAGCAAAGCAAAAAACTTAACCCTTTGATTCCCTCACACTATTCACCAGGTTCCTGCAGGATAGGGTGAGGGAGTCAATGGGTTAAGTTTTTGCAGTTGGTAGATGGGGTGCGAGAGTCAAAGGGTTAAGAAACTGGGGATAACATCGTAGATAGGGTGCCAGAGTCAAAGGGTTAAGAAATTGGGGATAACATCGTAGATAGGGTGCGAGAGTCAAAGGGTTAAGAAACTGGGGATAACATCGTCCTTGCCTGTGCCGATGGAGTGCGGTGTGTGTATTCTGCTGTCTGTGTGTTTCCCGTTACTCTTTATCTAAAGGCTTCGTTCAGAGGGCTCAGTCTTAGGTCTCAATGCATGCGTCTACAACTTCAACTCTCACTATGATAAAATTACACTGCCACGCTTCATTGCACTTATTTTCTATGCCAATCCTCCCTTGAAAAAAAAAAAGCCACCTGCAGGGCGTTTCTCAGTTTTAAATTCAGTTCAGTACATATTGCTTAGAGCCACCACAGTTCAAGTTTCAGTTTTTCAAGATGACGTCTCCGCGCTCGGAATGAATTCCATATGCACTGACGTCACAGGTGCTATGTGATGGAGAAGATCCAGAATAATCACGGCAAACTACGAGCTATGAGCTGCGCTGTGAGCTTGCGCTGTAGCTGCGCGACGAGAACGATGACACTGATTACTGTGCAGGCGGCCACACCATGAGCGATAACCGCGCGGATAGTGCTAGCGGCGATCGACGGAAATGTCCCCGGTATTTATCGTCGCTCGCAGCTCGAGCGGTGTTTCTGTCAGTGGCTTTTCTAGGCCCCGACCAGATGTTTATGGAACTGCCCGCGATAAGCAAAACAGATTCAGCAGCTGGCGTAGGGAGGGGAGGATAGAGACTGGGTGATCGCGCATGCGGCACACGTGTGAACGTGAGAATGTTTTGGCTTAGGGTCATGTTTTTGGTCAGTACACACGCACAAGTATATGTATATAAAATCTGGATAGATATAGATACATAGATATCAAGGAAAACAAACGTAATATTGCGAAACATGATACTACAAGCATGTTATAAACACATAATATTTGATAGATAACCTTACAAAGTATATGGCCGACACACACACACACACACACACACACACACACACACACACACACACACACACACACACACACACACACACACACCCGTCTAATATCACTTATAGTGAAAAGACGTTAAATCAAGGAACGAACGAACACACACACACACACACACACACACACCACACACACACACACACACACACACACACACACACACACACACACACACACACACACACACACACACACACACACACACACACACACACATGTATACAGGGTGTTTCAAAAAGAATACGCCAAAGTCATTACGCAGTTTTTTCAGGTCTATAGCATTGTAGTGGACTGAATCAGTGGTTATTTGATAGAGTAGTTATCAAAGTTTGATTGGGTGTCAGTTTCACCGCTGTCGTTAGTATAACTTCCGGTGCAGCTGAATTGTGGGAAGATCAATCAAAATGGCGACTCCTCAGCAGAAGGCGTTTTGCGTGCTTGAGTTCGCGAAAACAAACGCCATTGTCACGGTGCAACGTGCTTTCAGAACAGAATTCGGCATTGATCCGCCCCATCGTGAGAGCATTCGACGGTGGGTTAGACAGTTTAAAGAGAGTGGGTGTCTGTGCAAAGGAAAGAGTCCTGGAAGACCACGTGTTACAGAGGAGCAAGTGGAGAGGATTCATGATGCATTTGAGAGCAGCCCACGTAAGTCCGTACGTCGAGCAAGTCTTCAGCTTGCCATCCCTCATACCACTGTCTGGCGTGTGTTAAAGAGACGATTACACATGAAACCATACAAACTAAGCCTCATCCAAGCACTTACTAATGATGACAAGGTGATGCGGAGGACATTCTGTGAGTCAATGCTGGAGATGGAGGAAGGTGATGAAACTCTCTTTTCACGTTTAGTTTTTAGTGACGAAGCGACTTTCCATTTGAGCGGCACAGTCAATCGTCACAATGTGCGCATTTGGGGAACAGATCACCCACATGAAACTGTTGAGCATGAAAGAGATTCCCCTAAAGTGAACGTCTTCTGTGCTGTGTCTCAAGACAAGGTCTATGGTCCCTTTTTCTTTGAAGGAAACACCGTTACAGGACAAACCTATCTCGAAATGCTCCAAAACTGGCTATTCACTTTACTGCAAGCAGATTCGAATGACTTCATTTTTCAGCAAGATGGAGCACCACCCCATTGGCATCTCGGGGTTAGAGCTTATCTGAATGAAAACGTGCCTCAGCGATGGATTGGGAGGAGAGGTGCTAAAGACCTTGCTCTCTGTGCTTGGCCTGCCAGATCCCCGGACCTCACTGTGTGTGACTTTTTCTTGTGGGGGTATGTTAAAGACCAAGTTTATGTTCCACCACTTCCAGCAAGTATCGATGACTTGAAAGATCGAATAACAGCTGCAATCAACACGGTGGACCGTGACATGCTGAGGCGCGTTTGGGAGGAATTCTCATATCGGCTTGATGTTGTCCGCGCTGCCGGTGGTGGCCACATTGAGCACTTATAAAACATGAAATAAAACTTGAATGTATATACAACACATGTGTTCATGCTAGAGGTTTGTAATTTTTTTCGTTTTTGACACATCACGTGATGATTTTGGCGTATTCTATTTGAAACACCCTGTATATATATATCTAGTGCATTACCCTATTACTTTAATTGTGATGAAAAACATTTAATAATAATAATAACAATAATAATAGATATTATTATATTCTCATCCTCATTATTATCATTATTATTGTTATTATTATTGAGCTGATTATGTCCAGTAAAAAGGAGCTGAGAATGGCATACAAAAGATAATCATATACAGCGTGCTTAAGTAGCGTTCATACATAACATCCATCTGCTGATATTCGTCATCTGAAGGCGTTTTTTTATTTTGTGTAAATTCAATTTGAACAAGATCCAGTAGGATCGAGATAAAGTGTTTGGAAGCATCCTGACAACAGGAGTGAAATCTTTCTCCCTCCTGTTTGAGGTCTGGCACCAAATGATGATATTCACCATACAACTTCTTTGTTCATTAATGGGATTGACCCAGTACTGTCTTTTATCAAAAGAATTGCTTGTCATAGAAATGGCGATAATTCTGATAGATCATGAAGTAGAACATACCTGCTCTCCGACATTCTGAAACCAACTGTGTGAACGACAGCTAGCAGCAGGCTAGCACACAACCAGCCTCTAGCAGCTTGTAGTGTGGCCACCTCAGAGGTCACCGAGCGTACAGCCAGCAGTACGCTAACTAAC
>CM060311.1:72692993-72695493 GCA_030674185.1 Monoplex corrugatus | reverse complement strand
CTCTGTCTTTCTGTCTCTCTTTCTCTCTCTGTCTCTCCCTATATTCTCTCTCTGTGTGTCTCTCTCTCTGTGTCTCTGTTTGTGTGTCTGCCTGTGCGTCTGTCTGTCTGTCTGTATGTCTGTCTGTCTCTCTCTCCTCCCTCTCTCCCCCTCCTTCTCTCTCTCTCTCTCTCTTTTTTTAAAGTAGCTTTTAACCTAGTAATTCATGATGTAAACTTCAGAGCCAGATGTTCTTGCCTGCTGTGATGATGGCGCCGCCTTAATGCCTTGCTGCTCCTGTCGACACTTAATGGGAATGGGACCCAGGAGTGAGGAAAGAAAGAAAGAATGATAAAGAAAGAAAGAAAGGAAGAAGGAAAGAAAGAAAGACAGAAATAGTGTAAAAGATAGAAATGAAAAAAAAAACACGAGAAAATGAAAACAGAAATAGAAGGGAACGACAGAATGAAATTGAGATAAAAGAAAGAAAGAGAAATAAAAAGTATAAAAGAAAAAAAGAAAAGAAAGAAAAAGTAACCCCCCCCCCCCAAAAAAAAAAAAAAAAAAAATGAAAAATGAAAACAACAGAAAAACAAAACAAAAACAAACAAACAAACAAACAAACAAACAAACAAACAAACAAACAAACAAAAAACAAAAGAAAGAGAAAGAGAAAGAAAACGAAAGAAAAAAGAATGAAAGACACACACACACACACACACACACACACACACACACACACACACACACACACACACACACACACTCACACTCACCACACACACACACACACACACGCACACACGCACGCACGCACGCACGCACGCACGACCACACACACAACACACACACACACACACACGAAACGAAAAAAAAGCAAAATGAAGGCAAAAGCAAAACGAAAAAAAAAAAAAAAAATCCCAAGCATCGTAATCATTCGTATATTCAAAACAAGACAGTCACACCATAACTGATTACTGTTTTTATGACAGAAGAAAAAAGAATAACAGTACGACGGTGGAGTCATTCTAACGATCTCCCTTTATATGCAAAAACAACTAAAGAAAATCCAGGTTTTGCACTTTTTAAGATCACTATGACCTTGAACGAAAAGGGATGGTCAAGCCCTTCTAAAAACCTATCTTTTAAATGAAAAAAACAACCAACCAACTAACCAACCAACCAACCACAACCAACCAACCTACCAACCAACCAACCAAACAAACAAACAAACCCTTAAAAAAAACAGGAAAAGAAAATCCTGATTTTGTACTTCTCAAGGTCACTGTGATCTTGAAAGTGCTTTACATGAAAACGAAACTTAACGTCAAGGAAGAAAAATGTCACAATAGTGAAAACAGAATATTAATATTGGTCAAAATTCCTTATCAGGTGCTGTGTACACACCCTCTGCAGAAAGTGCTGATTTTAGGGAATTTTTGGGTCTGTGTGACCCAGTCATTGACACTGTGAGTCATGAAAAGTCCACGCCTTTTCACCCAAAATTTCTTAAAAATCCAACCAGCAACAGCAGAGAAATTTTTCCTGACAATTTTGTAGCTCGCGTGCACACACACACCCCCACACACATGCACACACACACACACAAACACACACAACACACACACAACACCAACACACCACACACACACACACACACACAATCACACAACATACACACACACACACACACACATCACGACACACACATATTCACACACATACAATCAAGCACACTCACACAACTCACACACACGTAACAGACTACACACACACCACAACATACACACACATACATGACACTACACACACACAACGTACGATACACTGCACACACACGCGCTAGAACTACACACGCACATACGCGTGCACGAGCACAGTCACTAAGACGAATACACGCATGCACACACACACGCACACACACACACACAGACACACACACACACACACACGCACACACACAGCACACACACACTACACACACACACAACACACAACACACACACACACCACCACCACACACCACACACACACACACCACTCTCTCATCGATCCAAAACAATCTCCTTCATAATCCCCCCTTCTCTTTTATTTTTTTGTTGTTCGAAAAAATGGAGATTATTTCAAACGCGTTAGAGAGAAGATTTTGTGCCTGTATGTATGTATCGATGGCGCTCTGTTTGTTTATGTCACGAACTGATTTCAGGGGGTGGTCTGGTCAGAATTATGTTGAGTAAGAAATAAAACCAAAAGTCGTGAAATGTTCTGCATTCATAACCTAATGTAGCGTAGTGATTACCCCAACGGATTGACAACTGGACAGTTTAAGTTCAAAGACGTAAATACGAAGAAGTATACAGATGTCTAAATAATACTGTAATACTAGTAGACTTTAATGGCTGTGCTGATTTAGTTTATACATATCTAAATGATTCTGTAATACTGGTAGACTTTAATGGTTGTGCTGTTTTAGTTTATACATATCTAAACGATTCTGCAATACTGGTAGACTTTAATGGTT
>CM060311.1:72670493-72687993 GCA_030674185.1 Monoplex corrugatus | reverse complement strand
AAGCCTCTTGAATTTCCTCCAGCTGCTCTGCAGGTTTCCTCCATTCACATCAAGTTTAGGAGGCAAGGGAATCTTGGCATGTCGTCGACCAGCTTTTCTCTCTTCTTGTTCATCTTCCATGGTTGAACTTTAGTCTTCAATATTCTGGATTTTTGTTGGAGTTCGTAATCACGATTCTGACACCATGTTTCGTTCTTTCTACCGCCAACTCGGAAGACAGGGCAATGCTTCTTCGTCTTTACTCGTCGCTCTCTGTGGAAGAAATAATCACTTTGCTTCATGCTGCAGAACACCCAAGAAAAATCAAAAGAAAACAAGAGTTCAGCACTTCGAAGAAGAAGAGACTGACACTGAAAGCGATACTGAAATCCTCGGGATCGAAGACAAAACCAGAAAAAAGGAGAGAAACATACGAGCAAAAATGCTGATAAATGAGAAGCCGGTAAGATTTCTTCTTGACACAGGTGCAACAACAAACGTGATGTCTGAGAGCCTGTACAGAGAAGTCAAAGGAGATGAAAGAAAGTCTGACCTGCAAGAGACTAAGAAGAAGCTGGTGATGTTCAACGGAACAGAAATGAAGCCTGTAGGGGATAGTGCTGCGAGTGAAAAACCCCAAGAACAGAAGGAAATACAAAGTCAACTTCGCGATCACCAAAACGGACTGTAAGCCAGTACTGGGACTGAAAGCTGTACAGCACATGCACTTGTTGACGATCAATGAAGAGAACATTGCAACGATAGCGGCAAATCAGAAAGAGGAGGAAAATGCAAAAGATATGCTCACAAAGTACAACGATGTCTTTGAAGGAGAAGGAAAACTAGAAGGGAAATTACACCTAGAAACAGACCCCAGTATCGCTCCAGTGAAGATGCCTTGCAGAAAGTGGCCGATAGCAGTGCAAGAGAAAGTGAAGGACGAGCTGAAGAGGTTGAAAAAACTGGACGTGGTCACTAAAGTAGACACGCCAACGGAGTGGATGGGCAGTTTGGTCGTAACAACAAAGAGCAATGGGAAAGTCAGACTGTGCATCGACCCTAAGCACTGAACAAAGCCTTCAGGAGAAACGAGTACCCCATGCCAACCATTGATGACGTACTGCCTCTCCTCAAAGATGCAAAATACTTCACACACCTGGACGCGAAAAACGGGTTTTGGCACGTTGAACTGGACGAAGACAGCAGCTACCTGACAACATTTGAGACGCCTTTTGGCAAATACCAATGGAAACGAATGCCTTTTGGAATTTCACCAGCCCCAGAAGAATTCCAGAGGAGGATTGACATCGCTCTGGCAGGACTGCCAGGCGTGATGGCGGTTCATGATGACATCTTTGTTTTTGGCAAAGGACCAACCGACGAAGCAGGAGCACAAGTTCATGATACCAACCTGAACCGTTTGCTACAACGATGCCGAGAGACTGGAATCAAACTCAACAAGGAGAAGGTTGAGATGAAACGAACAGAGATATCATATTTGGGACACGTTTTCTCAAGAGAAGGCTTGAAAGCCGACCCAAAGAAATTGGACGCTGTCCAACAACTCCCAGTGCCAGAAGACAAAGCAGCTGTGCAGAGACTACTCGTGTAGTCGGATATCTTCAGAAATTTGCACCAAACCTGTCTGAGGCAGCAGCACCACTCAGAGAACTGGTCAAAAAAGACGTCCACTTCAGATGGGATGAAGACGTCCACGGAGAAGCCCTGAAGAAAGTGAAGAAGATACTCTCTGAGCCACCGGTACTTCGCTACTTTGACTCTTCAGGAAAGCGTACACCACTCTTCAGTGTGATGCTTCACAGTTTGAACTTGAAGCTTGTCTCATGCAGGATGGTCAACCGATTCAGTACGCATCACGAGCTTTGACCGAGACAGAAAAAAGCTATGCTCAAATAGAAAAGGAGATGTTGGCAATACTCTTCGGTCTGGAAAGGTTTGAGAGATACGTCTATGGAAGAGACATCCTGGTGGAGACCGACCACAAACCATTAGAGACCATTCACAAGAAGAGCCTGCTCTCAGCACCTAAGAGGATTCAGAGGATTCTACTCAGAACTCAGAAGTTCAGGTACACGGTAGTGTACAAGCGTGGATCTGAGATGTACCTGGCTGACACCCTCAGCAGAGCAGTCTGTGGAAAAGCGGAACAGCAAGTCACCCACAAGGAAGCCGTTTTCCTCACAGACCTGGAGAAAACAGACTCATTACAAGAACTGGCCATCAGCCAAGAGAGACTGAACAGTCTGCAGCAAGCAACTCAGGAAGATGCAACCATGAAAACCCTGAAAGCTGTCATTCTACAAGGCTGGCCAGAGGAGAAACAACAACTTTCATTACAGTAATACAATACTTTCCTTTCAGGGAGGAACTGTCAGTCCACAACGGACTTGTCTTCAAAAGCCACAGAGTAATTGTACCTGAAAGCGAAAGAGCAGACATCCTTGAGAAACTTCATGCAAGCCACTCAGGAATTCAGAGCTGCATAAGAAGAGCACGTGAGGTAGTCTACTGGCCCAGGATGAACATGGACATTGAAGATTTTGTCAAAACATGCAGCGCCTGTAACACATACCAACGTGGTCAGCAGAAGGAACCAACTTATCAGTACAGAGATCCCTGACCTGCCCTGGCAACACATCGCTTGTGACATCTTTGAACATAATGGCAATGAATACCTGGTCACGGTCGATCACTACTCTGATTTCTTTGAGATTGATCGGTTACAAACAAGAGAATCCAAAGAGGTCATCATCTGTCTGAAGAGACACTTGGCAAGACACGGAATACCAGAACGCCTGACAACAGACTGTGGAACTCAATTCACATCAAACCAGTTTGGAAAGTTCAGAAAAACATATGGGTTTGAACACGTAACAAGCTCACCACACTACCCTCAGTCCAATGGAAAAGCAGAGAGCGCGGTGAAGGCTGCAAAGACGTGCATGAAGAAAGCAGAACACAACAATCAAGATCCCTTCCTCGCTTTACTTGAGCTGAGAAACATCCCGACAGAGACTGTAAACAGTTCGCCTGCTCAGAGACTGTTCGGCAGAAGAACACGAACACAAATGCCGACGTCAAAGACATTACTCCTACCTACAGTTGTTCCAATCAAGAAAGAACTTGAGAAAAGGAAACTGAAGCAAGCGCACTACTACAACAGAAGTGCAGTAGAGCTGACAGAACTGAGTCCGGGACAGATTGTGAAATTCCAACCTCCAGGATCCAAAAAGTGGATCAGCGCCAAAGTAGACCAACAGGTGAACATCCGGTCATACAACATTCGCACAGAGGACGGACGTCAGTACAGAAGGAATCGTCGTCAGCTACGAGACACAATAGAAACGGAGCTTCAGCAGACAATCAACCCTCAACGACTTGTCCAGAGAAGGATGATTTCTGGAAGACATCAGGAAAGCGACACATCGGGCAAGCAACTGCAAATCATCATTCCAACAAAACAGATGCTGGAAGATAACAAGAAAACTGGAACTGGAACAGATGTCAGGACGCCAGCATCGTCTGTCCGTGAGAACTCATCTGATCAGTCACCAGTCATCAAAATGTCTGAGACAACCAGCATCAAGGAGCCAGATGAAGTTATCAAACAAACAAGGACAGGACAACCCGAACCAGTTAGTTCTCCTTACAGAACAAGATCTGGAAGACAAAGCAAAAGGCCAGATTTCCTGAAATATGAATGAAACTGAAGACTCTACCAAAATCAGATAAACTGAAAGCATTGCAAAATATGGACATGATGATGGTGATGGATAGTATAATGATCCGAGATAAAATGAGGTGAATGAATGATTGGGCCCTGTGCGTGAGAGAAAGAATGAGTGTTTGTTAAGTTAATGCTGTGATAAAGATAGGAAACACATTTATTTCGTATGGACTGAAAGATAGGAAAAATGATTAATTGATTTTGTTTCCTTAAAGAAAGGGAGATGTGACGTGTGTTGACAGTAAACAGCGTGCGGATAACAGCACGGCATGATATTCGTTTAAATGATAACTGATTGCTGTTCACTGTGAAATGTATATATACTGTAGTCAGTTGAGAATCAGAGAGCGACGAGTAAAGACGAAGAAGCATTGCCCTGTCTTCCGAGTTGGCTGTAGAAAGAACGAAACAGTGTGTGTGTGTGTGTGTATTGATCTTTCTCTCTCCCTGTCTGTTTTCCTTTCTCTCGTTCTCTGTGTGTCTGTCTGTCTGCTGTCTCTCTGTGGCTGTCTATTTCTGTCTTTCTCTCTCTATCCCTCTCTGTCTCTATGTCTCTTTCTCTCTCTGTACCTATCTTTCTCTTTGTCTCTCTTTCTATCTCTGTCTCTCACTGTCTCCGTCTCTCTGTCTCTGTCTGTCTATCTGTCCATCTCTCCCCTGGCATGAGACATCTCATATCACAGGTGTGTTATTTCATTTATCAACTTTTTTCTGCCTCTGAGAACTAAAAGGCTGTTTGTATGGATTCTATTTTTGAAAATCCATGAAATGACTAAAGCAAAACAAATATGAAAAAAACCCACACACAAAACAAACAAACAAATAAAAGATCACTGTGTATTCATACACACACACACACACACACACACACACACACACACACACACACACACACACACAACACACCACACACACACCACACACACACACACACACACACACACACACACACACACACACACACACACACACACAATCCGGCGCATTGCGCATCTCTTTATTTTTATCATGGAAACTAAAATGAAATAAAACTTATAAAGCGAACTAGAGAGAGAGAGAAGAGAGAGAGAGAGAAGAGACAGAAGACAGACAGACAGACAGAGATGAGAGAGAAGAGAGAGACAGAGAGAGACAGAGAGAGGCAGAGAGAGAAACAGAAAAAGAATGTGAGAGAGAGAGAGCGAGAGAAAGAGCGAGAGAAAGAGAGAGAGAAAGAGAGAGATAGAGAGAAAAAGAGACAGAGACAAGAGAGAGAGAGAGATAAAGAGAGAGAGAAAGAAAAAGAGAGAGAAAAAGAAGAAAGAGAGAGAGAGATAGAGAGACAGAGACAGAAAGACAGAGAGACAGAGACAGAGAGACAAAGACAGAGAGAGAAATCGCCATGGTGAAGTAAGTAAACATGTGATTCATTCATTGCGCAGTCAGCATTTCATCGCAGTAGTTGGCATCACAATCTGTGAGATGTAGTGTGTCAGCAGGGCCGCGGGCAGTAGTACCAAAAGAGACTTCATTAGAGACAAAGAGATCTGATAGATGGATGACCATACCTGTCAACCGTTACGTCGCACAACGGGTACCAGTCCCATGGTGTAGTAGTGGTTAACACAACGGACTACCATCTGGAAGGTTGTGGGTTCGAATCCCCCATCAGTCCCTTCAAAAATCGTTGTGGGATTTTTCAGCTCTGACCGGCTCCTACCCAGAGTTGGGCGTGCTATTGGCTCATTGGGAAGACTGGGACCACATAGTCGAGTCTCATCCACTTCACGGTTGCGTCATTGAAGGTGTTTCTCAAATCTTTTGACCAGCGCCGCAGGTGTCTGTATCTCCCGGGCCTGGTTGACGCCAGGATACATTTTGATAGTAAGCGTAGAGTACAGCCCTGTCTCAATCTTAGATGGAACTCCACAGCGTCATGCTTATCGTCCCCATCAACACCATCATTATAGCATTGTAAAAATTGTGTGTGTGTGTGTGTGTGTGTGTGTATGTGCGTTGCGCTGCGTGTGTGTATTGCTGCGGGTGTGTGTTGTTGTGTGTGGTGTGTGTGTTGTGTGTGTGTGTGTGTGTGTGTGTGTGTGTGTGAGGAGAGAGAGAGAGAGAGAGAGAGAGAGAGAGAGAGAGAAGAGAGACAGAGAGAGAGAGAGAGAGCACAAACGAAACTGCCTTAAGTGCAATGATCCTAAAAAACAAAAATGTAATCATCCCGGCAATTTGAGATAGTTTTTAAATGGGTTCTGATCTGCCTACCAGGCCTGCCCAGCCTTTGTGCGGGTTCAGTGCTGTTACGGGGTAATCTTTCAGGACTCTGATTTCTTCTCCAGCCATCGCCTTTTTCTGGGCAATTAGGAAAGGAGAAGGTATCCCTACCATCCAGTGCCATCTCCTTCAGACATGCCAGGGGGAATGTGTTTGTCTATGGCAAAGACGAGGTGGTGTTTGGTGTTCTACTAGAATCGTTCGCCTTCTTCCTATGCCCGCACAGATACATGAATGCGGCTATGCTATACATTACATGCATGAAGGCGCGCGAGCATGTATAGGCTTTGTCTGTTTTCTCAAAGACAGACACGCACACTCGCAGACATGCCGACGGAGACAGACACAGGATATAGAACATCCACATACGCACAGGCAGATACGCGCGCTCGCGCTGCATACATGCACACACAGACGCACGCGCGTGCTTCATAGATATACACATGCTCACACACACACTTTCTCTCTGTTTGTCTCTCTGTCTGTCTTCTCCTCTCTCTCTCTCTTTCTCTCTCTCACGCACACACAAATGCACACAAATACAATCACAGCAACACAGGCATGTATACACACATAAACACACACACATACAACACAGACACACTACCTCGTACGTTCGCGAACACATACATACACACAGACACACACACACACACACACACATTATATACACACGAACAACAGAACATCAGCCATCTAACCCCCATTGAAAACTCTCTGCTCCTTCATGCTTTCCCGTCATGCAAAATTTTACCACCCATCTTTATAACCCTCTACCTCATCCATCCATCCGTCCATTCGTCCATCCATCCATCCATCCATCCATCCATCCATCCATCCATCCATCCATCCATCCATCCATCCATCCATCCATCCATCCATCCATCCATCCATCCATCCGTCCGTCTGTCCGTCCATCCATCATCCATCCGTCCGTTCGTCCGTCCGTTCGTCCGTCCGTTCGACAGTCTGTGCATCCGTCCCTCCGTCCATCCGTCCGTCCGTCTGTCCATCCATCCGTCTGTCCGTCCGTCCGTCCGTCCGTCCGTCCATCCATCCATCCATCCATTCATCCATCCATTCATCCATCCATCCTCTTACCCACCACCTAACCGTCCATCCATCCACACACCCACCCACCCATCCATCCGTCCGTCCGTCCGTCCGTCCGTTCGTCCGTTCGTCGGTTCGTCTGTCCATCCATCCATCCATCCATCCATCCATCCATCCATCCATCCATCCATCCATCCATCCATCCATCCATCCATCCATTCCATCTATCCATCCATCCATCTATCCATCCATCCATCCAGCCACACAGCCACCCACCCACCCATTTCCTGCAACATCTGAATGGTGTTGTAAAATCCCTGTTCTTGTTTACGTCTTTGCTTTCTCATCCCTGCTGCTTCCACGTTATTTGATGCCACAGTTTTTATGACTACACCTCCCTGTTTTTCTGCTGTTTTGAACTGTTCGCTTTCTTCTTCCCCTTCTCCTGTCTTTTTTTTTCAAAGGAAGATCGTTTCATATAGATTGGACGTGCGTGTATGTGTGTGTGTGTGTGTGTGTGTGTGTGTGTGTGTATGTGTGTGGTGTGTGTGTGTCTGTGTGAGTGAGTGAGTGTGTGTGTGTGTGTGTGTGTGTGTGTGTGTGTATGTGTGAGTGTGTGTGTGTGTCTGTGTGAGTGAGTGATGTGAGTGTGTGTGTGTGTAGTGTGTGTGTGTGTGTGTGTGTGTTTGTGTGTGTGTGTCTGTGTGAGTGAGTGAGTGAGTGTGGTGTGTGTATGTGTGGTGTGTGGTGTGTTGTGTGTGTGTGTGTGTGTGTGTGTGTGTGTGTGTGTGTGTGTGTGTGTCTGTGTGTGTGTCTGTGTTTATTAGTCTGTGACAAAAATGGGTTAGCAAGGTTTTCTCGGCTGTTTTTGGATGGATCTTTGCCAAATTTGGGTTAAAGGTGTGCACCGTTAAGAAGTCGCGAACGCATGAGTTTGCAGCCATAGCTGAAATCAGCGGTTGGTGGAAAGCTGTGTTCACAGCACTTTCTCGGCAACTTCTGACAATATTTAAAATCACTTTTCACTGTTGTAACTGTCTAGCATTGTCTTCGCTTCGAATGAAGTTTTATTTCATCTGATTCTTTTTTTTTCAAGGTCATGGTGACTCTGAAAAGTACGAAATTTGGACTCTCTGTCCCAAGCAATTTTTTTTTAACAAAAAGGGGAGATTGATAGAATGACTTGACTATTTTGTTGTTGTCTCTCTCCTCAACTGCCTTTGATGCTGGCGCTTCCCATTACAACTGGTATGCGCTGTGTTGTGTGAAGCGAGGAGACCAAAAGAAATAAAGAGAGAAACCATTATGCAGTGAGATAGGCTAACGGCCCCTACCCCAAACGAACAAGCAAAATGATTGCATTCATACAGACTTTCTTCTTTTTCTTCTTCTTCTTTGGCTGCTAATGCAGAAGAATGTTTGTATTCGTTTGGATCTGGTTATGTTTAGAACGATCGATAAATCCAGTGTATACCCAGTTTACTTTTACGCGACTGACATATGGATGTGTGATGTGTTATTTTGTGCTTATATTTTTCATTGCTTTCTTAACATTGTATTTTTATGGTTTCTCTGTTTTCATCATAACGGTATCCCCCCCCCCCCCCCGTGGGGAGGCCGGGGGGCTCTTTCAGTATAAACAGTATCCCCACCTTCTGGGCATTCTGTGCTAGAAATTTCCTCTTTTCTGCCTTGTTCCTTTTGCTTTCTGTCATTTCTTCCTATCATTATCTGTCTTGCTGTTCCATTCACCTGCATGTGTTCGATAAAGTCTTATATACTTCTTTTTCTTAGGATTGATAATTGGGTACACGTATTCAGTGCATTTTTGGCTCTAGGGAAGTGAGATACGCAGAACCAATTTTAGATAATTTGTGTCCGTTTTTATGGATGTTCTGGTGTCCTTAGTTATGCTTAAATTTGTATATTTGTTTTTTTAACCCCCATGTCCGATAAATTGGACGGAGTGGTCGACGCCGGGGCATGTCGTTAGATTATGTGCGTGAATGCATTGACATGTGTACTTAATTTTCTTTTTTTTCCCCCCAGTTGAAGTTTTGTACGTTTTGAAACGGTTGTAGCCCTGATATGTCTGTACGCAGTCGGCTGGGCTTTAAACATCAATAACAATAACAATAACAATAACAATAACAATAATAACAATAACAATAACAATAACAATCATAACAGTAAGGGGTGACACGTGTTTGCTAACGTGTGTCTGCCTTTGTCTCTGTTGGTTTGTGAAGCGCTAAGGGCTGTTGTGAGCTGAGGCGTGGTCCAGTCTTTGATATTAATCATCCAGCTTTTCCTCTGGCAACCTCAGCGACCCTGAAGGATGGTCTTAGTTTTTTCATTGCGGATGATATGACCAAAGTGTTGAAACTTGTGGCATTACGTAGCTGCCATAAGCAGATTCTGCGGGCCGACCAAGGTGGTGGTCTCCTGAGCGTACTCATTAGTCTTATGTTATATCGTGCATGTGCGAAGCATGCTTGCAGGCTCCTCAGGCGCTTGATCTCAAAAGCATAAAACAGAATCTTTAACCTTTTGACTCCCGCACCCTGTCCACCAGTATCCTGCATTGTTAATCATGCGAGCAAAGCAGAAACTCAACCCTTCGACTCCCTCACCCTATCCATCAGGTTCCTGGATGAGGGTGGTCAAAGAGTTAAGCCAGCAAGCTGTGTCTAAGTTCTATATCTGTAGAGGATGATGGATACTGGCACTGTCTGTACTTGATTGTGAAGATGATAGTGCTGCTTTTGCGGATTCTGTAAGTCTGGCCATTATTACCGTTGTTGCAATTCTTATGACGAATATTTCTGACATGCTACTGTCGGCTTTGGCCAGGGTATCCTCCAAGTATATGAGACTTTCGACATTTTCCAGTTTTTGGCCATTTATTTAGATTTCTGTATCTCTGTTGGTTTTGCTGTTGACCGTGACTTTGTTCTGTTTATTCCTGTCTTCCATTCCATGTGTCCCAGCACAGTCAATGAGTCTGTTAGACAGATCTTGGGGTTTTGTATGAGTATCCGCCATGAGCTTTATAATATTAATATAAACCACAAGTTGCAGATAAGTCAGCCGCATGGTAGTTATGGAGGGTGTTCTGCATGATCTTTTCCAAAAGAATATTAGACAAGAATTGGTGCCAGTAGACATTCTTGCCATAATCTGACAGGTATGGTAGTCAAGATGGTAAACGTAGGATTTCTAATGTTATAGAGTTGTGAGGCGTGGAGAGTCAACATGCAAAGCCAGAACAAGATTCAAGCAGCCGAAATGTGGTTTCTAAGAAAAATGTTGAGAGTTCCATGGACAGCAAAGAAAACAAACGAGACAGTCTTGATGGAGGCAGACACAAGAAGATAATTGATAAGGAAGATTAGGAAAAGACAGACAACATTTTTAGGCCATTTTATGAGGAAAGGGAAATTAGAGCACTTGGTCACAACGGGAAAGGTGGAGGGGAAGACAGCATCAGGTAGGGTTAGGGAGAAAACATTGGACGGGCTTTCAGGGTGGCTGAGGACAGAGAGGGTGGAAGACGTGCTTGAGGTAATAAGGGATAGGTACACATGGAGGGCCATGATCGCCAAGGCCATACGGCAGGGCACTTGATGATGATGATGTTGATCTTGGGTTCGATTCGCCTAGACACCTCCGCCTGTTGGACAAAAGGTAGAACTATTTTCCCATCTCCCAGGTCAACATGTGTGCAGACTTGACAGTGCCTGAACTCCGTTCCTGTGTAAACGCATGCAGGATATCAAATATGCACACTGAAGGTTGTGTAAGTTGTGTAGAGTGGCTGGCGTATGGACATAGGAAAACACTCAACATGAACATTCACCACACATGCAGACTGTGCAAATATAGAGTTGAATTTGAATGCAATCAGCACACCAGACGGTTTGAGTTCTCAGCGCTGCACTGAAAAGTCTGACTTGTGTGTACTGTGCAGTTAGTCTAAATTAGTCTGTGTGTAATGTGCAGTTAGTCTAAATTAGTTTGTGTGTAATGTGCAGGTAGCCTAAATAGGTCTGATTGTGTGTAATGTGCAGGTAGTCTACTTTTGGTCTGATTGTGTGTAATGTGCAGTTAGTCTAAATTAGTTTGTGTGTAATGTGCAGGTAGCCTAAATAGGTCTGATTGTGTGTAATGTGCAGGTAGTCTACTTTTGGTCTGATTGTGTGTAATGTGCAGGTAGTCTACTTTTGGTCTGATTGTGTGTAATGTGCAGGTAGCCTAAATAGGTCTGATTGTGTGTAATGTGCAGGTAGTCTACTTTTGGTCTGATTGTGTGTAATGTGCAGGTAGCCTAAATAGGTCTGATTGTGTGTAATGTGCAGGTAGTCTAAATTAGACTGTGTGTAATGTGCAGGTAGCCTAAATTAGTCTGTGTGTAATGTGCAGGTAGCCTAAATTAGACTGTGTGTAATGTGCAGGTAGCCTAAATTAGTCTGTGTGTAATGTGCAGGTAGCCTAAATTAGACTGTGTGTAATGTGCAGGTAGTCTAAATTAGACTGTGTGTAATGTGCAGGTAGTCTAAATTAGACTGTGTGTAATGTGCAGGTAGCCTAAATTAGACTGTGTGTAATGTGCAGGTAGCCTAAATTAGACTGTGTGTAATGTGCAGGTAGCCTAAATTAGACTGTGTGTAATGTGCAGGTAGTCTAAATTAGACTGTGTGTAATGTGCAGGTAGTCTAAATTAGACTGTGTGTAATGTGCAGGTAGTCTAAATTAGACTGTGTGTAATGTGCAGGTAGTCTAAATTAGACTGTGTGTAATGTGCAGGTAGTCTAAATAAATCTGACTGTGTGTAATGTGCAGGTAGTCTAAATAAATCTGACTGTGTGTAATGTGCAGGTAGTCTAAATAAATCTGACTGTGTGTAATGTGCAGGTAGTCTAAATAAATCTGACTGTGTGTAATGTGCAGGTAGTCTAAATAAGTCTGACTGTGTGTAATGTGCAGGTAGTCTAAATAAATCTGACTGTGTGTAATGTGCAGGTAGTCTAAATAAATCTGACTGTGTGTAATGTGCAGGTAGTCTAAATAAATCTGACTGTGTGTAATGTGCAGGTAGTCTAAATAAATCTGACTGTGTGTAATGTGCAGGTAGTCTAAATAAATCTGACTGTGTGTAATGTGCAGGTAGTCTAAATAAATCTGACTGTGTGTAATGTGCAGGTAGTCTAAATAAATCTGACTGTGTGTAATGTGCAGGTAGTCTAAATAAATCTGACTGTGTGTAATGTGCAGGTAGTCTAAATAAATCTGACTGTGTGTAATGTGCAGGTAGTCTAAATAAATTAGACTGTGTGTAATGTGCAGGTAGTCTAAATAAGTCTGTGTGTAATGTGCAGTCAGTCTAAATAAGTCTGTGTGTAATGTGCAGTCAGTCTAAATAAGTCTGTGTGTAATGTGCAGTCAGTCTAAATAAGTCTGTGTGTAATGTGCAGTTAGTCTAAATAAGTCTGTGTGTAATGTGCAGTCAGTCTAAATAAGTCTGTGTGTAATGTGCAGTCAGTCTAAATAAGTCTGTGTGTAATGTGCAGTCAGTCTAAATAAGTCTGATTGTGTGTAATGTGCAGTCAGTCTAAATAAGTCTGATTGTGTGTAATGTGCAGTTAGTCTAAATAAGTCTGTGTGTAATGTGCAGTCAGTCTAAATAAGTCTGTGTGTAATGTGCAGGTAGTCTAAATAAGTCTGTGTGAATGTGCAGTTAGTCTAAATAAGTCTGATTGTGTGTAATGTGCAGTTAGTCTAAATAAGTCTGATTGTGTGTAATGTGCAGTCAGTCTAAATAAGTCTGATTGTGTGTAATGTGCAGTTAGTCTAAATAAGTCTGACTGTGTGTAATGTGCAGTTAGTGTAAGTAAGTCTGTGTGTAATGTGCAGTTAGTCTAAATAAGTCTGTATGTAATGTGCAGTCAGTCTAAATAAGTCTGATTGTGTGTAATGTGCAGCTAGTCTAAATAAGTCTGATTGTGTGTAATGTGCAGTTAGTCTAAATAAGTGTGTGTGTAATGTGCAGTTAGTCTAAATAAGTCTGTGTGTAATGTGCAGTTAGTCTAAATAAGTCTGTGTGTAATGTGCAGTCAGTCTAAATAACTCTGTGTGTAATGTGCAGTTAGTCTAAATAAGTCTGTGTGTAATGTGCAGTCAGTCTAAATAAGTCTGTGTGTAATGTGCAGTCAGTCTAAATAAGTCTGTGTGTAATGTGCAGTCAGTCTAAATAAGTCTGTGTGTAATGTGCAGTTAGTGTAAATAAGTCTGTGTGTAATGTGCAGTTAGTCTAAATAAGTCTGTGTGTAATGTGCAGTTAGTCTAAATAAGTCTGACTGTGTAATGTGCAGTTAGTCTAAATAAGTCTGTGTGTAATGTGCAGTTAGTCTAAATAAGTCTGTGTGTAATGTGCAGTTAGTCTAAATAAGTCTGTGTGTAATGTGCAGTCAGTCTAAATAAGTCTGTGTGTAATGTGCAGTTAGTCTAAATAAGTCTGTGTGTAATGTGCAGTTAGTCTAAATAAGTCTGTGTGTAATGTGCAGTTAGTCTAAATAAGTCTGTGTGTAATGTGCAGTTAGTCTAAATAAGTCTGTGTGTAATGTGCAGTCAATCTAAATAAGTCTGTGTGTAATGTGCAGTTAGTCTAAATAAGTCTGTGTGTAATGTGCAGTTAGTCTAAATAAGTCTGTGTGTAATGTGCAGTTAGTCTAAATAAGTCTGTGTATAATGTGCAGGTAGTCTAAATAAGTCTGATTGTGTGTAATGCGCAGTTAGTGTAAATAAGTCTGTGTGTAATGCGCAGTTAGTGTAAATAAGTCTGTGTGTAATGCGCAGTTACTGTAAATATGTCTGTGTGTAATGTGCAGTCAGTCTAAATAAGTCTGTGTGTAATGTGCAGTTAGTCTAAATAAGTCTGTGTGTAATGTGCAGTTAGTCTAAATAAGCCTGTGTGTAATGTGCAGTTAGTGTAAATAAGTCTGTGTGTAATGTGCAGTCAGTCTAAATAAGTCTGTGTGAATGTGCAGTTAGTCTAAATAAGTCTGTGTGTAATGTGCAGGTAGTCTAAATAAGTCTGATTGTGTGTAATGCGCAGTTAGTGTAAATAAGTCTGTTTGAATGTGCAGTTAGTCTAAATAAGTCTGTGTGTAATGTGCAGGTAGTCTAAATAAGTCTGATTGTGTGTAATGTGCAGGTAGTCTAAATAAGTCTGATTGTGTGTAATGCGCAGTTAGTGTAAATAAGTCTGTGTGTAATGCGCAGTTAGTGTAAATAAGTCTGTGTGTAATGCGCAGTTAGTGTAAATAAGTCTGTGTGTAATGCGCAGTTAGTGTAAATAAGTCTGTGTGTAATGCGCAGTTAGTGTAAATTAGTCTGTGTGTAATGCGCAGTTAGTGTAAATAAGTCTGTGTGTAATGCGCAGTTAGTGTAAATAAGTCTGTGTGTAATGTGCAGTTAGTGTAAATAAATCTGACTGTGTGTAATGTGCAGTTAGTCTAAATAAGTCTGACTGTGTGTAATGTGCAGTCAGTGTAAATTAGTCTGTGTGTAATGTGCAGTTAGTCTAAATAAGTCTGACTGTGTGTAATGCGCAGTTAGCCTAATTAAGTCTGACTGTGTGTAATGTGCAGCTAGTGTAAATAAGTCTGACTGTGTGTAATGCGCAGTTAGTCTAAATAAGTCTGACTGTGTGTAATGTGCAGTTAGTCTAAATAAGTCTGACTGTGTGTAATGCGCAGTTAGTGTAAATAAGTCTGACTGTGTAATGCGCAGTTAGTCTAAATAAGTCTGACTGTGTGTAATGTGCAGTTAGTCTAAATAAGT
This sequence comes from Monoplex corrugatus, assembly GCA_030674185.1. Classification (NCBI taxonomy): domain Eukaryota; kingdom Metazoa; phylum Mollusca; class Gastropoda; order Littorinimorpha; family Ranellidae; genus Monoplex; species Monoplex corrugatus. The sequence continues at coordinate 72,673,112 of CM060311.1, read as the reverse complement.
CTGACTGTGTGTAATGTGCAGTCAGTCTAAATAAGTCTGACTGTGTAATGTGCAGGTAGTCTAAATAAGTCTGACTGTGTGTAATGTGCAGTCAGTCTAAATAAGTCTGACTGTGTGTAATGTGCAGTCAGTCTAAATAAGTCTGACTGTGTAATGTGCAGTCAGTCTAAATAAGTCTGACTGTGTAATGTGCAGGTAGTCTAAATAAGTCTGACTGTGTAATGTGCAGGTAGTCTAAATAAGTCTGACTGTGTAATGTGCAGGTAGTCTAAATAAGTCTGACTGTGTGTAATGTGCAGTCAGTCTAAATAAGTCTGACTGTGTAATGTGCAGGTAGTCTAAATAAGTCTGACTGTGTGTAATGTGCAGTCAGTCTAAATAAGTCTGACTGTGTGTAATGTGCAGTCAGTCTAAATAAGTCTGACTGTGTAATGTGCAGGTAGTCTAAATAAGTCTGACTGTGTAATGTGCAGTTAGTCTAAATATGTCTGACTGTGTGTAATGTGCAGTTAGTCTAAATAAGTCTGACTGTGTAATGTGCAGCTAGTCAAATGGGGTTAGAGAAAAGCGCTATTTAAGAACGATTTATTGTAGTAATACTTCTTAAATCGTTTGGCTTAGAAGAAATCTTGAAGTTGATTGTTCAGAAGCACAGCGCTGCTTGAGTTTTTATACAGCTCCACGATGATTTGAATTAAACCCAAGCTGGACGGCTGGAACTGTATGTCAGCTAGGCTACAGAATGTCTGGCGTCATGGTATAGAGGCAGCAGTGCCAGTGTGACACAAATGACAAACTAGCTTGGCACTCCAGGCAGCCTTCCTTTTGTCCTTACACTTGGTCATGGAATTGTTTTCATGTTTGAAAGTTCAACATGGGATTAAAAGTGAACATGAATCAGAAAAATCATCTTGTGTTTCATTCATGCAATCGTGTAGTCACGCTGCTCCTGTTTGTTTCCATCCCCACAGTTCTGTTTTGTTTTGAGGATCATCGCACTCAGGGAGGTTACCTTTGTGCTCACTTTTTTTTCTCGTCCCATTTTCTACGCCACTTTAATGGCCACAGAAGCTGGAACAGTTTTTACAATGCGATGATGATGACGTCGATGAAGATGATGATCATGATGCTATGGAGTTCCATCTGGGATTGAGACTGCGTGACAGGGCTGTACTCCGCGCTTACTATCATAATTTATCCTGGTGTCAACCGGGCCCGAGAGATACAGACACCTGCGGTGCTGGTAAGAAAATTTGAGCAACATCCTCAATGACGCGTCCGTGAAGTGGATGAAACTCGACCGTGTGGTCCCAGTCTTCCCAATGAACCCATAGCACGCCCAACTCTGAGTAGCAGCCGGTTACAGCCGAAAAATCCCACAATGATTTTTGAAGGGACTACAGGGGGAATTCGAAACCACAACCTTCCAGTCTGTAGTCCGTTGCGTTAACACCATGGCGACTGGTTCCATCCTCACAGTTTTAGACAACTCTTACCGAAGCGGTAGGCAAGTGGGTAAGACACTAGACTTCCAATTGGAAAGTGTGGGATTTGATTTTGTCCGAGTAGCTCTTGTCTGGTAATCAGTAAAAATAAGAAATCCCGTCATGCAAAATAACAGCAAACGGCACAACCTTGAGATAGGTTATAAAGTTTAAATATCTGGGAACGGTCATCTCGACAGACGGCAGATGCACATCAAAAATAGCCAGCAGGATCGGCCAGGCCAAAACAGCATTCAAGAAGATAAAAGCGTTTTTACTAACAAACGCCTATCAATTAACATCAGGAAAAGAGTTCTTGAACGTTATATAGAACCATACTGTTGTACGGTTGTGAAGCATGGACAGTAAACACACAAGGTCAGAACAAAATTGAGGCAACTAAAATGTGGTTTCTAAGAAGAATGTTGAGAGTTCCATGACAGCAAAGAAAACAAACGAGACAGTCTTGAAGGAGGCAGAAACAAGAACATCAGTATTCAAGGAGATTAGGAAAAGACAAGCCACATTTATAGGACATTTTATGAGGAAAGGGGAATTGGAGCACCTGGTCAAAACAGGAAAGCCGGAGGGAAAGAAAACACCGGTAGACCCAGGGAGAAAACATTGGACGGACTTGCAGGGTGGCTGAGGACAGAGATGGCTGGGAGATGTACTTGCAGCGACAAGGATAGATTCGTATGGAGGGCCGTGATCGCCAACGCCATGCAGCAGGGCACATTATGATATGAGCTCTCGTCTGTTGTGTAAAGAGTGGACATTTCATCGTTATCCCAGATCATCATATGTACAGACCTGTTAGGTACCTGAACTCCCTTATTGTTGTATAGATCCAAACACCCAGCACACACGCTGACCAAAGACGGAGTATGCAAATTGAACAGCAGCATACTGCCTGCGCAGTGAAGTCTAAAACAGCGTGCAGGAAAGCATCCCAGTAAATTGGAACGCTACCCCCTCCCTTACCCCGTCTATTTCACCAACTTAAGAAAGCTGAGGAAGTATTTTCGTGCTGAGTTTGTTGTTCTTGATTATTTTCAAAATGATAGTCTGATACCAGCAACACTATACAAACAACAAACACTAACAGCAATCACAACATTATGTTTTTGGCATA
>CM060311.1:72652993-72660493 GCA_030674185.1 Monoplex corrugatus | reverse complement strand
AAAACAATGCTGTACGCCTTGTACTCAAAAAGAAAAAAGCTGACCACATATCTCCTCTCCTGGCACAACTTCACTGGCTCCCTGTATCAAAGCGCATACAGTACAAACTAGACACCATGTGCTACAAAAGTCTCAATAACGCAGCCCCCGATTACCTGTCAAGCCTACTTGAGATCTATCTTCCCTCACGTACCCTCCGCTCTGCCTCCGATCCTCTGACTTTTCGCTTTCCACGCACTAAGCTCAATACCTATGGTCCACGAGCCTTCTCTGTTTCTGGTCCACTCTCCTGGAACAAACTTCCTCTCTCAGTCCGTCAGCAACCTACTTTTGTCTCCTTCAAGTCCGCTCTCAAAACTCACCTTTTCTCCTCCGCATAAAATCCTAACCTCACTCAACCCCCCCCCCCCCCTCTGCAGCCTGTCTCCGCTCGGAGGGAATCACATGGTTATAATATATAATTGTATATGCTATGCTCTCTATAATTTTCCATTGGTTTTATTCTTGCTTTTATTGCTTTTATTCTTTCTCCCCATTTATAGCCATGCGTGTGTGTGTGTGTGTGTGTGTGTGTGTGTGTGTGTGTGTGTGTGTGTGCGTGCGTGCGTGTGTGTGCGTGCGTGCGTGCGTGCGTGCTTGCGTGTGTGTCTGCTTCAGCGCTTAGATTTGATTTTATCAAGATTTTGCGCTATATAAATATTGTAATTATTATTATTTATGTGTGATTGTGTGTGCGTGTCTGTGTGCGTGTCTGTGTGCGTGCGTGTGTGTGTGTGTGTGTGTGTGTGTTTTGCGTGCGTGTGTGTTTGCGCGCGCTCACGTGCGCGTGTGTGTGTATATCTGAATGTGTATATGTGTATCTTAAAATGTGTGTATTTATCATACATTGCTTTTTAAAACCTCTCTTTAAATAGGAGTCTTGCTTTGGGACGTTGTACGTGCGATCGGCACCAGCCTTCCAACATGTGAATGGCTATTTGATTTTCTCCAAACTTCTCGTAGGTAATGCTCTCCCCAAGAAAAATCAGTCTCGACTTCCTCACTTCCCTATGACCTCACTGTTATGGGTCAACTTTCACTTGAAGAAAAGACAATTGGTTTATATCAACGTACAGTGTTGTCTGTCTGTCCATCTGCAAACAAAACGTATCAGCAAAGATTTCCCCCCACCCCCCCCAGCTGTTTGTAGAAAGTAATTTGATCAAATTTGGTTGGTTGATTTTTCTTTAATTTAAAATCTGTTTTTTGTTGTTTGCTTAATTTTACTTAGCTTTCCTTCACTGAGTAAGCCAAGTCACGAGGTATGATTTGGACTGGTTCGATTTTTTTTAACCCAGGTGGCTCAGATATGACAAATGTAAGCTTACCTAAAATTGTCTCAGCTGTTTGATAGCATTCCTGCCTTCTGGAAATTCTGTGCTAGAGGTCTCATCTTTTCTGTCACTGTCTTTGTTTCTGCCTTGTTCCTTTGCTTTCTGTCATTTCTTCTTCTTATTTTCTGCTTTGCTGGTCTATTCACCTGTATGTGTTCAATAAAATCTTACATACTTTCTCTTAGGATTGATAATTGGGTACATGTGTTTGAGTGCATTTTTGGTTCTAGGAAATGAGATATGCGTAAGCAAAATTAGGTTGTTTATGTCTGTTTTTGTATATGTATTTGTGTCCTTAGTTGCATTTACATTTGTATTCAGGTATTTTTTTAATCTCCCGTGTGATAAATTGGACATAGTGGTCAACGCCGGGGGCATTTTCTTAGATTATGTGCGCGAGTGCACTGATATGTGTCTTTAACTTTCTTTTTTTTTTCTTTCTTGACGTAGTATGTTCCATCCCTGGTATGGCTCTACGCAGTCGGTTGGGCTTTAAACAAGAATAACAAAGAAGACGGATTTGAAAAAAGAAAAGTGTGGAACAGTCTGTAGGGTGGTAGAAAATGTTATTTCTGTAAGTTTCATGAAAACTAGTCAGGGATGAAAATCACACCAACGCAAAGCATGTCATCAAGCATTCCTTGATCGATGAACAACAAAGAAATTTTGGCTGAATTATTTTTCACTGTGCACGGTCTCCATGGCCTAAGACCCAAGTGATATCATTTTGATGAATGGAGTAAAAATATAACAACGATTAAAGACTCAAATTTTAACAGCTGTAGTCCAAATATCATGTAAGTTTTATTTTATTTTGGATTTTCGATTTAAAATGAATTTAATATTTCATAATATTGGGGAATTTATTGCTTAACATTTTATTGATCAGTTGATTTTTTTTGTAAAAAACAAAAAGAAAAAAACACACGAAACTCATGAAACATTAAAAGAGTGTAGAAACGGAGATGGATAATATGATGACCACTTTATCTTGTACTTTTGTACATTTAATTTCCATCTTATTTCATCTTATATTATTTTTTTCTTTTCTTTTTTTCTTACGTGGATTGATTTTCTATATACGTACAACAAAGTCTGATATTACCAAGACGAACGAAACCAAAACCCCTCAAGAAGAACAAGGAGGAGGAGGAGGGGTGGAGGAGGAGGAGGAGGAGGAGGAGAAGAAGAAGAAGAAGAAGAAGAAGAAGAAGAAGAACAACAACAACAACAACAACAATAACGGCTATAATGTACAGTAAATCACGTATTCGTTGTGCAGTAAACACTTCATCTCTATATGTTTATAATTTAATAATAATAATAATAATTACAATATTTATATAGCGCAAAATCTTGATAGAAATCAAATCTAAGCGCTGAACATACACATACGCACGCGCGCACACACACGCACACACACACTCACACATGGCTATAAATGGGGAAAAAGAATAAAAGCAATGGAAAATTATAGAGAGCATATTATATACAAATATATATTACAATGTGATTCCACTCCGAGCGGAGACAGGCTACAGAAGGGGATGAGTGAGGTCAGGATTTCAAGCAGAGGAGAAAAGGTGAGTTTTGAGAGCGGACTTGAAGGAGACAAAAGTAGGTTGCTGACGGACTGAGAGAGGAAGTTTGTTCCAGGAGAGTGGACCAGAAACAGAGAAGGCTCGTGGACCGTAGGTATTGAGCTTAGTGCGTGGAAAGCGAAAAGTCAGAGGATCGGAGGCAGAGCGGAGGGTACGTGAGGGAAGATAGATCTCAAGTAGGCTTGACAGGTAATCGGGGGCTGCGTTATTGAGGCTTTTGTAGCACATGGTGTCTAGTTTGTACTGTATGCGCTTTGATGCAGGGAGCCAGTGAAGTTGTGCCAGGAGAGGAGATATGTGGTCAGCTTTTTTCTTTTTGAGTACAAGGCGTGCAGCATTGTTTTGAATGCGCTGTAGGATGTGAATAGTGGAGGCAGGAAGACCAGACAGGAGTGAATTGCAATAGTCAATGCGAGACATTATGAAGGAGAGAACGAGTTTTGCAGTTGTTTCAACAGAGAGATACTTCCTGATCAGGCTTATACGATGGAGGTGATAGTAGCAAGATCTGGCAGTTTTAGAAACAAAGTTGTTCATGGAGAGGGTAGAGTCAATGCAGACACCAAGGTTTTTAGCTGAGTCAGAAATTGGGACTGATGTGTTACATAATGAGAGAGAAAGAGGGGGCAGCTGAGAAAGTTTCTAACGGGTGCCAATGAGGATAGCTTCTATCTTGTCGTCATTAAGCTGGAGTTTATTGTATGTCATCCAGTTCTTAATGTCCGAGTAGCTCTCAGTGGTGCGAGTCAAGAGGCGCTGTACATTGTCAGGTGAGTCACTGTCTTGAAGTTGGGTGTCATCAGCATAGAGGTGGTGTTTTATAGAGTGGGAGTTGATGATAGTGGACAGGGGGGGAGGTGTAAAGAGTGAAAAGAACAGGGCCAAGGACAGATCCTTGTGGAACACCACAGGTCAGGTATGCAGGTTGAGAGTAAGTACCATTGATAAGAACAGTTTGTTTTCTGTTTGATAGATATGAAGTGAACCAGGAGAGAGCAGTGTCAGAGATGCCAAAAGTATGATGGAGTCTAGAAAGGAGAATACCATGATCAATGGTATCAAAGGCTGCAGACAGATCAAGGAATGTGAGGAGAGAGACTTTGGCAGTATCAGTTGCAAGGAGGAGATTGTTGAGAATGTGTAGTAGGGCAGTTTTCAGTGCTATGGCACTGGCGGTAGGCTAACTGGAAAGGATTGAGGAGATTGTTGGCAGACAGGTGATAGTTCAGCTGGTTGAGGACAACTTTTTCAAGGAGTTTTGACAAGAAAGAGAGATTAGAGATAGGCCGATAGTTTTTCAGTTCATTTGGGTCTAAATTGTATTTCTTGAGGAGAGGGTGAACGATAGCAGACTTGAAAGAATCTGGGACAGTTCCAGTTTGAAGAGAAGTGTTGATGATGTCAGTGATGAATGGGAGGAGAGTAGGGAACAGTTGGAGAGAACCTGGAAGAGGATCCAGTTCGCAGGTTTTGAACGACATGGATCTGATTGTGTTGAGAATTTCTTCTTGTGAGACTGGAGTAAAAGTTGTAAAAGGTGTGCCAGAGAAGGAAGGGTCAGGTGGGCATGGTTGACAGGGTGTCCTATCAAGCTTGTCACGAAGAGTTTGTATTTTGGTGGTAAAATACTTGGAGAATACAGATGGGAGTTCAACAACAACAACAACAACAACAACAACAACAACAACAACAACAACAACAACAACAACAACAACAACAACAACAACAACAACGGCTATAATGTACAGTAAATCATGTATTCGTTGTGCAGTAAACACTTCATCTCTATATGTTTACTAGCTGTGCAGTATCAGATGACATCTAACTTGCCGGACCGGGCCGGACCTGATCTGACTCCAGCCACCCTTCTCCGGTCTATTGGCAAAAGGAAAGATGTTCCTAGAATCCAGTGCCGTTTCGTTTAGACAGGGCAGGTAGTGTGCAGTCTATGGCAAGACGAGATGGTATTTTGTGTTAGAATCATATTCATTCTCTCTCTCTCTCTCTCTTTCTCTCTCTCATTCACAAACACATGCACGCACACACACAAACACACACACACACACAAACACACACACACACAACCACACACACAAACAAACAAACAAACACACACACACACACACACACACACACACACACACACACACACACACACACACACACACACACACACACAACCTCACATCAACTTTCACCTCATCGTGGAGCTTCAGTTTCAGTTTCTTAGGACGGCGTACCGACACTCCGCAGAAGAAATTCCATATGCACCGACACTACAGACGCAACGTCATGGATAAGATCCCAGAATCTTCCATGGCAAAGTCTTTCACCCACATCCCTTCCACAGCTATTATTTCAGTCTTCTTTCTCCTTCATCTCCATGTCTTCCTCATCCTCTCCCCTCCCCACCCCCACGATCCTTTCATCTCAGTTTATTATATTAAAATGGATTAGATTGGATTGGTTTTTGATTTTGGTCACAATAATTATATTCTTTCCACGCCATCTGTAGGTGGCTGTCCTTGGCGACAGAAAGTCAAAACCAGTAACATATTGTACTCTCTTTGAGGAAGTCGTGGCTGTACAGCACCACCCATGTTTCTTTCATGTTTCATTTGTGTGGTTTTCTGTTGTACTTTTGTTGATCAGGGACACTGGATTTCCCCTTCCGCCCGTTCTACAGTATTGCCAGGGGAAGATTCTTTCGTTGCTGGGGGCTCTTTTCTCCAGGGCATTAAGAGCATCCTGCATGTAGGACCTCGGTTTCTGATCTCACACAAAGACTAATGATAATGATAATAATGGCACTACTACTACTACTACTGCTACTGCTACTACTGCTACTACAACAACAACAACAACAATACTTTATTTGTATAGCGCAAAATCTTGATAAAATCAAATCTAAGCGCTAAAACAGACACACACGCACGCTCGCACACACACACACACACACACACACACACACACACACACACACACACACACACACACACACACACACACACACACACACACACACACACACACACGCACGCACGCACGCACACGGCTAAAATGGGGAGAAAGAATAAAAGCAATGGAAAATTATAGAGAGCATATTATATACAATTATATATTACAATGTGATTCCCCTCCGAGTGGAGACAGGCTGCAGAGGGGATTGAGTGAGGTCAGGATTTTATGCAGAGGAGAAAAGGTGAGTTTTGAGAGCGGACTTGAAGGAGACAAAAGTAGGCTGCTGACGGACAGAGAGAGGAAGTTTGTTCCAGGAAAGTGGACCAGAAACAGAGAAGGCTCGTGGACCATAGGTATTGAGCTTAGTGCGTGGAAAGCGAAAAGTCAGAGGATCGGAGGCAGAGCGGAGGGTACGTGAGGGAAGATAGATCTCAAGTAGGCTTGACAGGTAATCGGGGGCTGCGTTATTGAGGCTTTTGTAGCACATGGTGCCTAGTTTGTACTGTATGCGCTTTGATACAGGGAGCCAGTGAAGTTGTGCCAGGAGAGGAGATATGTGGTCAGCTTTTTTCTTTTTGAGTACAAGGCGTGCAGCATTGTTTTGAATGCGCTGCAGGATGTGAATGGTGGAGGTAGGAAGACCAGACAGGAGTGAATTGCAATAGTCAATGCGAGACATTATGAAGGAGAGAACGAGTTTTGCAGTTGTTTCGACAGAGAGATACTTCCTGATCAGGCTTATACGATGAGGTGATAGTAGCAAGATCTGGCAGTTTGAGAAACAAAGTTGTTCATGGAGAGGGTAGAGTCAATGCAGACACCAAGGTTTTTAGCTGAATCAGAAATTGGGACTGATGTGTTACATAATGGGAGAGAAAGAGGAGGCAGCTGAGAAAGTTTCTGACGGGTGCCAATGAGGATAGCTTCTATCTTGTCGTCATTAAGCTGAAGTTTGTTGAACGTCATCCAGTTCTTAATGTCCGAGTAACACTCAGTGGTGCGAGTCAAGAGGCGCTGTATATTGTCTGGTGTGTCACTGTCTAGAAGTTGGGTGTCATCAGCATAGAAGTGGTGTTTTATAGAGTGGGAGTTGATGATGGTAGACAGGGGGGAGGTGTAAAGAGTGAAAAGAACAGGGCCAAGGACAGATCCTTGTGGAACACTACAGGTCAGGTATGCAGGTTGAGAGTAAGTGCCATTAATGAGAACAGTTTGTTTTCTGTTTGATAGATATGAAGTGAACCAGGAGAGAGCAATGTCAGAGATGCCAAAAGTATGATGAAGTCTAGAAAGGAGAATACCATGATCAATGGTATCAAAGGCTGCAGACAGATCAAGGAGTGTGAGGAGAGAGACTTTGCCAGTATCAGTTGCAAGGAGGAGATTGTTGAGAATGTGTAGTAGGGCAGTTTCAGTGCTATGGCACTGGCGGTAGGCTGACTGGAAAGGATTGAGGAGATTGTTGGCAGACAGGTGATAGTTCAGCTGGTTGAGGACAACTTTTTCAAGGAGTTTTGACAAGAAAGAGAGATTAGAGATAAGCCGGTAATTTTTCAGTTCATTTG
>CM060311.1:72635493-72642993 GCA_030674185.1 Monoplex corrugatus | reverse complement strand
CTGGTTGGATTGGCTGGCTGGCTTGGCTGGCTACCTTGGCTGGCTGGCTTGGCTGGCTACCTTGGCTGGTTGGATTGGTTGGCTACCTTGGCTGGTTGGATTGGTTGGCTACCTTGGCTGGTTGGATTGGTTGGCTACCTTGGCTGGCTGGCTTGGCTGGCTACCTTGGCTGGCTGGCTTGGCTGGCTACCTTGGCTGGTTGGATTGGTTGGCTACCTTGGCTGGCTGGCTTGGCTGGCAACCTTGGCTGGTTGGATTGACTGGTTGGATTGGCTGATTGGATTGGCTGGCGAGGTAGATTGGCTGCTGGATTGGTTAGCTGGCTGGTTGACTGGCTGGCGGGCTGGCTGGATTGTAAAGAACTATTTGGGGTGAAGGAGAGGGAGAGAAGGTGATGAGGGTACGAAGTGTGACATGAGGTGTGTGTGTGTGTGTGTGTGTGGACGCGCGCGCGTTTGTGTGTGCTTTTGCTCGTGTGTGTGTTTGTGTGCACCGTGCATATGCATCGGCATGTACATTTTATGTGCATACGTGCGAGAGCAATTCCGCGTTCATGAGTACGCACACGTGTGCTTGTATGTATGAACATGTGCATCGTTGCAGAGGAAAACTGATTCCAACAGAAAACACCATCTCGTCATGCCATTGACGGCACATTCCTTGGCATGTCTGAACGAAATGGCACTGGATTTTCAGAACATCTGAGCTTTTCCCAATTGCCCGGAAAAATATACAGCTGGAGAAAAAATCAAAATCTAGGTATGAATTTGCTGGATTTCGATATTGTTCGTCAAATTATTTGTTTTTTGTTTACTTGATTATGTGTGTGTGTATGAGTGTGTGTGTGTGTGTGTGTGTGTGTGCGTGCGTGCGTGCGTGGTGTGTGTGTGTGTGTGTGTGTGTGTGTGTGTGTGTGTGTGTGTGATTTTCCCCCTATTTCATATATACATTCGCGTTATTTTCTTCTTAAATGCGAATTTGTCTATATCTCTTCATATGCTTTAGTTAGACATATGGATGTACATGTATATGTATGTATATGTGTATGTATATGTATATGTGTGTATATATGTGTATATGTGTTTGTTATGTATATGTATGTGTCTATATGTGTACGTGTATGCTTGTATGTATATGCATATATATGTATGTTTGTGATTGTATGTGTATATATATGGGTGTATGTATGTAGTACGTGTATGTGTATACATTTGTGTATGTGTATGTATGTATGAATATGTATGAGTGTATATGCAGATGTGTGTATGCATATGTATATGTATGTCTGTGTACATATATATATATATATATATATATATCTATGTTTTTTTGTGTTCGGATATGTAAATGTATTTATGCATATGTATATACATATTGCAGTGAATGCTTTTTTCTTTCTACATTTTGTTAGATCTGTTGATTATGCATCGTGTACATTTCAAGATGTTTGTAAAAGCTATATATTTGAAAATTAATAAAAACAAGTTAAAAAACAAAACAAATCAAAGTCTTGAAAGATTACCGCACTAATAACACTGAAGTTTTGCGGGGGATTAGGGCAGGTCTGGTCAGCCTTAGTTTGGATGCTTTCTGAAATTGCTAGATACCATGCATGTATATGTATAGATATTCGCAGAACTGTTTTATTTTATTGTATTTTTCCTATTGTATGTTATGTGGTGTTTGTGTGTGTGTGTGTGTGTGTGTGGTGTGTGTGTGTGTGTGTGTGTGTGTGTGTGTGTGTGTGTGTGTGTGTGTGTGTGTGTGTGTGTTGTGTTGTGTTGTGTGTGTGTTGTGGTGTGTTGTGTTGTGTGTGTGTGTGTGTTTGTTGTGTGTGTGTGTGTTGTGTGTGTGTTTGTGTTGGGTGTGAGTGTGGTGTGTTGTGTGTGTGTGTTTGTGTTGTGGTTTGTGTGAGTGTGCGTGTGTAATGTTGTGTTGTGTGATGTGTTTGTGTTGTTTGTGTTGTGTGTTGTGGTTGGGGTGTGTGTGTGTGTGTGTGTTGTGTGTGTATGTGAATGTGTGTTTGTGTGTAGTGTTATGTATGTGGTGATAGTGTGTGGTTGTGTGTATGTGTATGTGTTGTGTGTGGTGTGTGTGGTAAGTGTGTGTGTGTATGTGTGGTGTGGTGTGTATTTGTGTGTTGTGTGTGTGTGTGTTGTGTGTGTTGTGTGTATGAATGTTTGTTGTTGTGTGTTTGTGTGTGTGAAATTATGATGTGTGGTTGTGTTGTGTGTGTTTGTGGTGTGTGTTGTGTGTGTGTGTGTAAGTGTGTGTTGTGTGTGTGTGTGTGTGTGTGTGTTTTGTGTAGTGTGTGTGATGTGTGTGTGTTGGTTGTGTGTGTTATGTGTGTGTGGGTTGCAGTTATATGGTTTGTGGTTGTTGTGGTGTGTGTGTGTTGTGTGTGTGTGTGTGTGTGTTGTGTGTGTGAATGGTTTGTTGTGTTGTGTGTGGTGTGCGTGTGTAATTATATGTGTTGTGTGTGTGTGTGGTGTTGTAGTGTGTGTGTGTGTTTGTGTGTGTGTATGTTGTGTGTGTGGTGGTGTGTGTTTGTGTGTGTTGTGTGATGTTTGTGTGAGTGTGCGTGTGTAAATTTATGCGTTTGTGTGTGTGTGTATGTGTGTGTGTGTGTGTGTGTGTGTGTGTGTGTGTGTGTGTGAATGTTTGTGTGTATGTGTGTGAGTGTGCGTGTGTAAATTATATGCGTTTGTGTTGTGGTGTGTGTGTGTATGTGTTTGGTGTGTGTGTGTGTGTTGTGTGTTGTGTGTGTGTTTGTGAGTGTTGTGTGTGTAATTGTGTGATTTGGTGTTTGTGTGTGTGGAGTTGTGTGTGTGTGAGTGTGCGTGTGTAAATTATATGCGTTGTGTGTGTGTGTGTGTTGTGTGTGTGTGTGTGTGTGTGTGTGTGTGTGTGTGTGTGTGTTGTGTGTGTGTGTGATGTGGTTGTAATTATGGTTGTGTGTGTGAGTGTGCGTGTGTAATTTATATGTGTTTGTGTGTGTGTGTGTGTGTGTGTGTGTTGTGTGTGTGTATTGTGTGTGTGTGTGTGTGCGTGTGTGTGTGTGTGTGTGTGTGTGTGTGTGTGATGTTGATATGTGTGATGTGCGTGTGTAATTTATATGTGTGTGTGTGTGTGGTGTGTGTTTGTGTGTGTTGTGTGGTGTGCGTAGTGTGTGTGTGTTGTGTGTGTGTGTGTGTGTGTGTGTGTGTGTGTTGTGTGTGTGTGTGTGTGTGTGTGTGTGTGGGTGTGTGTTTGTGTGTGTGTGTGTGTGGTGTGTTGTGTGTGAGTGTGTGTGTTGTGTGATGTGTGTGTTGTGTTGTGGTGTTGTATGTAGTAGTGTGTGTTGTGTGTGTGTTTGTGTGTGTGTTTTGTGCATGTGTGCGTGTGTAAGTGTGTGTTTGTATGAGGTGTGTGTGTGTGTGTGTGTGTGTGTGTGTGTGTGTGTGAATGTGTGTGTGTATGTGTGTGTGCAAATTATATGCGTTTGTGTTTGTGAGTGTGTTTGTGTATGTGTGTGTGTGTGTGTGTGTGTGTGTGTGTGTGTGTGTGTGTGTGTGGTGTGTGTGTGATTGTGTGTGTGAATGTATGTGTGTGTGTGTGTGAGTGTGCGTGTGTAAATTATATGCATTTGTGTTTGTGTGTGTGTGTGTGTGTGGTGTGTGTGTGTGTGTGAATGTATGTGTGTGAGTGTGCGAATGTTTGTGTGTATGTGTGTGAGTGTGCGTGTGTAATTTATATATATATATATATATATTTGTGTGTGTGTGTGTGTGGTGTGTGTGTGTGCGTGTGTGTGTGTGTGTGTGTGTGTGTGTGTGTGTGTGTGTGTGTGTGTGTGTGTGTGTGTGTGTGTGTGTGTTTTATAGAAGTAATCCAATTTTTCTTGGATGTCTTTATGCCTGTTGTTGTATCCACACTGTGCAGACAGTATGTTGCTGCACAGTCTTCACACTCCGTCGTTGGTGGGCGTGCAAGCTGGGTGTGTACATGTTTACATAAGCCACCAAACAATACCATGATTTACAGGCTCTTTAACCCTTTGACTCCGACAACCTACCCACCAAACGCAAAAACTTAACCCTTTGATTCCCTCACCCTATCCACCAGCTTCCTGCAGTTTTTGCTTTGCTAGCATGGTTGACAATACAGGATGATGGTACATGGGATGTGGGGGGTCAAAGGGTTAAAGCTTGTATTTGACGCTCTTGAGTGTGTGTGTGTGTTTGTGTGTGAGTGTGCGTGCGTGTGTGTGTGTGTGTTCGTTGCTTGATTTAACGTCTTTTCACTATAAGTGATATTAGACGGGGTAAAATGGCATGGAGGATGAAATAAGGGGGGGGGGGGGAGGGGGGGGAGGGGAGAGGGGAACAGAGTAAGGGACGTAAAAAAAAATTAAAAGGAAGCGGCAAGGTCTTAAGAAAAAGGATATGGATGAACAGAGAAATGAAACTAGAACAACGCTAACATCAATAATGTAAAAGAAAAATCGTCATAAAAACAAAACAAAACAAAAATAATCATAATTATAATAATAATCTTAAAGTAACGCATTAACAGGACTGTGAACCAATGATTCTGAAATTTTAACTAACAAAACTTGATCCGATACTACTTCTTTAAAATGCGTTTCAAGATAGTTTCCTTGTGTAAACGTCTTTGGTAAAAAGGAACGAAGCTTTCTGCAGTAAAACAAACAGTGATACAATGTGAATTGTTCGCCACAAATACATAAAACGTTACAATATTTTGTTTTCAAAGCGTTCAGTTGAATGCGAAAATATGTCATAACAATTAATCTCAAATGATATAACGAGGAATACTGCAAATTTTTACAGATATTTTGAACTGAAAGTTTGATTCTTTTTTGAGACACAAATTTTTCATTTAAATGTTCATGAAATCGAATCCATGATGCTAATTCTAGCGAGTTGTAAGCTTCTTTTACCGAGGTGTTAACATGTAATTCTATGGAATTTTCAGAATGGAGGGCACCGGATTTAGCTGCTCTGTCAACTACGTTGTTGCCATGAAGACCAACATGAGAAGGCACCCAGCATAAATTGATTTCCGAACCATTTATCTTTAAACAATGTATTAGATGATTTGCCTCAATAATTAAGTCAGGTCTTGTGTCTGTATCAAAAGACTGTAAGGCATATAATACAGATTTTGAATCAACAAAGAGAACTACTTTGAATGACACAGGCCGAAGGCTTATTAAACAATGCAACGCTTGAACAACAGCGACCAATTCTGCTGTATATATAGATACATTTGCCCCAATGAAAAAAGACTTTTTAATGTTAAATTTTGGAACATAAAAGGCTGCTCCAGCGCTCTGGTTTGCTAAGACTGACCCATCGGTAAAAATGTGGAGGTGGGTACGGTACTTTTCATTGATGTGTTCACAAGCTGTGGATAGCGTAATGTTGACATTATCATCTTTTTTAACTTTTGCATAATCGAGATCAAATGTGGCCTTTAGCATTTCCCATGTAGGGATAGGCGTTATCGTTGGTTTCTCGGCTATTTCATCCATTGTTATGTTGGACTGTTTGATCAGGCCAGATATGTAAGTTGCGGCTGTAATTTGTGATGAAATGTTTTTTGCTCGTTTTGGAAAGTCAGTATCAGACCTGATCTTAATTTCTTTGCTCACAAAATTATCCACTTGTGAAGTAGTTCTAATTGCAAACTTTGCTGTAGCTAACTCACGATGGTTGTTTAAAGGTAGAATTCCAGCAACTTTGTACGTTTCCAGAGTAGAAGCATGAGTTGGTACACCTAGTGCAATTTTAAGACTTTTGCAGTCCAAGCTCTGAATCTTTTTTAGTAAATATTTGGGTGCATTGAAGAAAACTTCTTGCGCGTAGGATAATTTAGACCTGACCAGCGCTGTTGACAGATGAATCAGTACATTTGTATCCATTCCCCAGGGTAATTTGCTTATTATCTTTAGAAAATTTAAGGTTTTTCGCGCTTTTGTTAAAATATAATCAAAATGGACATTCCAGCTTAATTTGGACGTGATGCAAACTCCCAGGAATTTTACGACCTGTTTGTAATTTAACACTTCACCAAGCAATTTGAAAGTAGGCAAGTTATTTGAGTTACCACCAGGATCAAACAGCATCATGTTAGTCTTTTCTGCTGACAACGACAGCCCATTTTCTAACATAGTTTCCAAGATTGTCAAGATCAATTTGATACAACTTCCTGATGTAATTTCGCGTTCTCTGTGGAGTTGTCTTTTTTAAAGTGATATTCATCCAAGTGCATATATCATCAGCGTACTGTACTAAAACAACACGATTTGAAAGAGCTTTAGGAAGATCCTGTATAAGGATATTAAATAAAATAGGTGCTATCACTGAACCTTGTGGAATCCCCATGTCGAGGCATCGTGAAGAAGAATAACTAGCTCCCACTCTTGCCTGAATTGTTCTATTAGCTAAAAAAGATTTAATGTAATTGAACATATTGCCCGATAAACCAACAGATTTTAGCTTGAACAATAAACGTTTATGCCAAACTTGATCGTAAGCTTTTTTCACATCAAAGAAAGTAGCTAAAACACTTTTTCTGCGGGCAAACTGTTGTTTGATCTGAGTTGTAAGTTTAACTAGGTGCTCAACTGCGGATCTTCCTTTTCTAAAACCTGCCTGGCAGCCTCTAGATTTGGTAGTAGAATGACCATCCCCAGTGAAGCGGGCGGCATGTGGCAGATAGCGGATGGCCTTCAGATGTGGAGGTTAGCTGTGAAATAATCCAGGCTTGCCTAAATAAGAAATCAAAAACAAGTGTGGCTGCCCGCGTTCAAGCAAACAGGAACCTCGAAAATAGAATCAGAACGCGTATTTAATACAAGACAAGACATGCGCAAATTTTCGGCTAACTGGCCTTTGTCAAGCGTGAATATAAGATCACAAACAAACAAACACCAAATACAAAATTAGGAGAAAAAGACTGCAACATCCCTGCTGCTTCGTCCAGTGGGAGAAAAGGACTTTCCCTCTGATATCTTATTTGCCTCCCCTCTCCCCACTTCTTACCATCACTCACAACACATTGCGATTTCATTTAGTCCTCAGGGGAGATACAGTAAAAAGACATAAGTAGGTGGGAGAACAGAAAAATGGAACGAAAACTTAACTCTAACAATTAACTTCAACAATATGAAGGGAAATTGTAACACTAATACACAAACTGCATAAAGTTAAAGTAATGCGTTAACAGGACTGTGAACTAATGATTCTGAAATCTGAACTAATAAAGATTGATCTGATGTAACTTTTTGGAAATGAGTTTCAGAATACTTTTCTTGAGTAAACGTTTTTGGTAAAAAGGAACGTAGCATTTTGCAGTAGAATAAGCAGTGTGCACTTGACAATTTTACAATATTTTGTTTTCAACGCGTTTAGCTGAATACGAAAACGAACAGCAACAATCGATCTCCAATGATACATGGAAGAATACTGCAATGTTTTACATACATTTTGAACG
>CM060311.1:72630493-72632993 GCA_030674185.1 Monoplex corrugatus | reverse complement strand
AAACAAACAAACAAACAAACAAACAAACTAGCCGTGAAACAAGAACAACAATAGATGGTCACATTAGTAAAACCAGAACTGAATTTACATTTTGTCAGAAGCTGTCAGAAGTTTCCAGTTAAGAATGTCTTGTTCTCCCATCTTCCTCAAACAGTGTCGATCTGGGGCTCTTGTTCGTATGTGAGGTCGGGTGTGTGTGTGTGTGTGTGTGTGTGTGTGTGTGTATGTGTGTGTGTGTGTGTGTGTGTGTGTGTGTGTGTGTGTGTGTGTGTGTGTGTGTGTGTGTGTGTGTGTGTGTGTGTGTGAGGGGGGCTGTCTGTGTGACTTTGACCACGGCGCAATGATTTTCAAACTTATACATTCGTGGAACCTTAACGACCCCAGTAAACAGCTGAGAATATCTTGACAAACATGTTTCGGTTACAGGCACACAGACAGACACATAGACACAACCGCTCCCACCGGTCGTTATGAAACAATCTCCGTTTTTCTTACACGGTAGAAGAAACAGGGAGGTGCAGTCATAAAAACTGTGGCATCACATAACTTGGAAGGAGCAGGATGAGAAAGCGAACTCGTAAACAAAGAACACTGGATCTTACTACATCACTAGCACTCGGATGGTTGGAGTGAGAGGCTGACTGAATTGGCTGGCTGGGTTGGCTAGCTGGCTTGGCTGACTGGATGGCTGGCTTGGCTGGCTGAAAGACTGCTGGCCGACCAGCCGCTGGCTGGCTGGCTGGGACTGGCGGGCTGGCTGGTTGAATTGGCTGGGTGGCTGGATTGGTTGGATTGGCTGGCTGGATTGGCTGGCTAGCGTGGCTGGCTAGCTTGGCTGACTTGGCTGGCTGACTTGGCTGGTTGACTTGGTTGGCTGGCTCGGCTGGCTACCTTGGTTGATTGGATTGGCTGACTACCTTGGTTGGTTGGATTGGCTGGTTGGATTGGCTGGTTGGATTGGCTGGCTACCTTGGCTGGCTACCTTGGCTGGTTGGATTGGCTGGCTGGCTTGGCTGGCTACCTTGGCTGGTTGGATTGGCTGGCTGACTTGGCTGGTTGGATTGGCTGGTTGACTTGGCTGGTTGACTTGGCTGGCTACCTTGGCTGGTTGGATTGGCTGGCTGACTTGGCTGGCTACCTTGGCTGGTTGGATTGGCTGGCTGGCTTGGCGATTGGATGGCTGGTTGGATTGGCTGGCTGACATGGCTGGTTGGATTGGCTGGTTGGATTGGCTGGCTGACTTGGCTGGTTGGATTGGCTGGTTGGATTGGCTGGTTGGATTGGCTGGCTGGCTTGGCTGGCTGGCTTGGCTGGTTGGATTGGCTGGCTGACTTGGCTGGTTGTTTTGGCTGGTTGGATTGGCTGGTTGGATTGGCTGGTTGGATTGGCTGGTTGGATTGGCTGGTTGGATTGGCTGGCTGACTTGGCTGGCTGACTTGGCTGGTTGGATTGGCTGGCTACCTTGGCTGGTTGGATTGGCTGGCTACCTTGGCTGGTTGGATTGGCTGGCTGGCTTGGCTGGTTGGATTGGCTGGCTGACTTGACTGGTTGGATTGGCTGGTTGGATTGGCTGGCTACCTTGGCTGGTTGGATTGGCTGGCGAGGTAGACTGGCTGCTGGATTGGTTAGCTGGCTGGTTGACTGGCTGGCGGGCTGGCTGGATTGTAAAGAACTATTTGGGGTGAAGGAAAGGGAGAGAAGGTGATGAGGGTACGAAGTGTGACATGAGGTGTGTGTGTGTGTGTGTGTGTGTGTGTGTGTGTGTGTGTGTGTGTGTGTGTGTGTGTGTGTGTGTGTGTGTGTGTATGTGTGTGTGTGGACGCGCGCGCGCGCGCGCGCGTTTGTGTGTGTGTTTGCTCGTGTGTGTGTTTGTGTGCACCGTGCATATGCATCGGCATGTACATTTTATGTGCATACGTGCGAGAGCAATTCCGCGTTCATGAGTACGCACACGTGTGCTTGTATGTATGAACGTGTGCATCGTTGCAGAGGAAAACTGATTCCAACAGAAAACACCATCTCGTCATGCCATTGACGGCACATTCCTTGGCATGTCTGTACGAAATGGCACTGGATTTTCAGAACATCTTAGCTTTTCCCAATTGCCCGGAAAAATACAGCTGGAGAAAAAATCAAAGTCTAGGTATGAATTTGCTGGATTTCGATATTGTTCGTCAAATTATTTGTTTTTTGTTTACTTGATTATGTGTGTGTGTATGAGTGTTGTGTGTGTGTGTGTGTGTGTGTGTGTGTGTGTTGTGTGTGTGTTTGTGTGTGTGTGTGTGTGTGTGTGTGTGTGTGTGTGTGTGTGTGTGTGTGTGTGTGTGTGTGTGTGTGTGTGATTTTCCCCCTATTTCACATATACATTCGCGTTATTTTCTTCTTAAATGCGAATTTATCTATATCTCTTCATATGCTTTAGTTAGACATATGGATGTACATGTATGTGTATGTATATATGTATGTATATGTATATGTGTGTGTATGTATATTGTATGTA
>CM060311.1:72622993-72625493 GCA_030674185.1 Monoplex corrugatus | reverse complement strand
CAGCAACTTTGTACGTTTCCAGAGTAGAAGCATGAGTTGGTACACCTAGTGCAATTTTAAGACTTTTGCAGTCCAAGCTCTGAATCTTTTTTAGTAAATATTTGGGTGCATTGAAGAAAACTTCTTGCGCGTAGGATAATTTAGACCTGACCAGCGCTGTTGACAGATGAATCAGTACATTTGTATCCATTCCCCAGGGTAATTTGCTTATTATCGTTAGAAAATTTAAGGTTTTTCGCGCTTTTGTTAAAATATAATCAAAATGGACATTCCAGCTTAATTTGGACGTGATGTAAACTCCCAGGAATTTTACGACCTGTTTGTAATTTAACACTTCACCAAGCAATTTGAAAGTAGGCAAGTTATTTGAGTTACCACCAGGATCAAACAGCATCATGTTAGTTTTTTCTGCTGACAACGACAGCCCATTTTCTAACATATAGTTTCCAAGATTATCAAGATCAATTTGATACAACTTCCTGATGTAATTTCGCGTTCTCTGTGGAGTTGTCTTTTTTAAAGTGATATTCATCCAAGTGCATATATCATCAGCGTACTGTACTAAAACAACACGATTTGAAAGTGCTTTAGGAAGATCCTGTATAAGGATATTAAATAAAATAGGTGCTATCACTGAACCTTGTGGAATCCCCATGTCGAGGCATCGTGAAGAAGAATAACTAGCTCCCACTCTTGCCTGAATTGTTTATTAGCTAAAAAAGATTTAATGTAATTGAACATATTGCCCGATAAACCAACAGATTTTAGCTTGAACAATAAACGTTTATGCCAAACTTGATCGTAAGCTTTTTTCACATCAAAGAAAGTAGCTAAAACACTTTTTCTGCGGGCAAACTGTTGTTTGATCTGAGTTGTAAGTTTAACTAGGTGCTCAACTGCGGATCTTCCTTTTCTAAAACCTGCCTGGTTTACCGGAATAACGTTATTTTTATCACAGTAGTGTAAAAGTCTGTTTAAGACCAATCTTTCCATTAGTTTGCTTGTGTGGGACGTCAAAGCAATAGGTCTGTAACTGTTTTTATCGGTTTTCGATTTTCCTGTTTTTAAGATTGGTATAACTATAGACTTTTGCCAGATTTGTGGCACAGTTCCGGTAACCCAGCATTTCTGCAAAATTTTGTGTAGGAAAATAAGGTAGTTTTCAGGGAGATGTTTTATCATTTCAGTCGAAACTGCATCAACACCTACCGAACTCTTTTTGTTGTGTAGAGACAGTACTGTGTTTTTTTAGCTCTTCTAAGGTGATTGGAGAATTAAACCAGAGATCATTCTGTGGTACTGGATCAGTGTAGATTGGGTTGTAATCTTCCATTTCTCTGTGATGTTTGCAGTCAGGAGATAAACCTTCAACTTTACTGTTTTTGGCGAACAGATCCACAAAAGTTTCTGCTTTGTCCATGTCTGAAGGAAATGTGTTACATGTTTCAATCATTATCGGACACCTAGGTAAGTTGGTTCCATCCTTCATTTGTTTCATTTTCGTCCAGACTTTATGGAAATCTTTGAAATCTGAAATTTCTTTTGTGCAGAATGATGCCCAATAATCTTTCTTTGCTTCAGCAATGATTTTGTTACATTGGATGTTAGCTTTTTTCATTTCGACATGATCCTCAGGTTTCCGGCTTTTGATGTAGATTTTGAATTTCTCCCTTTTATATTGAACTGCTTTCTCACATGCCTCTGTCCACCAAACATTACCCAATCGATTATTTGATCTAGAAGATTTGAGTTTCGGAATCGATAGGTCTGCAGCGGCTAAAGTTGACTCTTGGAATTTAGAAAACATAATGTCTACATTTTCACTTTCATAATGTCTGTAATCTTGATTAGCTAGAGCAGTTCGAAATAAGGACCAGTCAGAACGCTTGTAATTATATTTTGGAATAATTTCAGGAGAGCTGTCTTTCATCCTGATGTTTTTGTCAGTTATGGTTATGATGATAGGTAGGTGATCGCTTCCCAAAGTGTCTCTGTGAGTTTCCCAGGTACAGGATGGTACTAATTCTGGTGAGATTAGAGACAAATCGATGGCTGTGTGTGTGTGCGCGCGTGTGTGTTTGTGTTTGTGTGTGTGTGTGTGAGTGTGTGCGTCTGTGAGTGAGTGTGTGTCTATGTGCGTGCGTGCGTGTGTGTGTATGTGTGTGTTTGTGTGTGTGTTCATGTGTGCGTGCGTGTGTGTGTGTGTTTCATGTGTGCGTGTGTGTGTGTGTGTCTGTGTGTGTGTGTGTGTGTGTGTGTGGTCTCTTGTGTGTGTGTGTGTGTGTGTGTGTGTGTGTGTGTGTGTGTTCAAACAAAGGGGATTTAGGCACTAACAGGCCTGCGCCTCACACGTGTTGACCAGGAAGAACTGAAAAAGAAAAACAAAAACAAAGACAAACAAAAAAAAAGACAAACAAACAAACAAACAACCCTCCACACTTCACCCACCAGACAAGCCATACCCTGGTAGACTGGAACCACTGGGACCTTCCAATTGAAA
>CM060311.1:72612993-72615493 GCA_030674185.1 Monoplex corrugatus | reverse complement strand
ACAGAAAGAGGAGAGAGAGAGCATAGAGAGAAAGAGAGAAAGAGACAGAGAGAGAGAAGAAAGAAAGAGAGAGAGAACAGAGAGAGAGAGAAAGAAAGAAAGAAAGAGAGAGAGAGAGAAAAAGAGAGAGAAAGAAAGAGAGAGAGAAAGAATGAGAGAGAGAAAGAGGGAGAGAGAAAGAAAGAAAGAAAGAAGAGAGAGAGAGAGAAACAGACAAGGAGACAGACAGAGAGAGAAAAGAGAGAGAGAGAAGAGAGAGAAAGAGAGAAAGAGAGAGAGAAAGAGAGAGAGGGAGAAAGAGAGAGAGAGAGGAAAAAGAAAGAAAGAAAGAGAGAGAGAGAGAGAAAGAGAGAGACAGAGAGAGAGAGAAAGAAAGAGAGAGAGAAGAGAGAGAAAGAAGAGAGAGAGAAAGAGAGAAAGAGAGAGGAGAGAGAAAGAGAAAGAGAGAGAGAGAGAAGAGAGAGAGAGAAAGAGAGAAGCGAGAGAGAAGAGAGAAAGAAGAAGAAAGAAAGAGAGAGAGAGAGAGAGAGAGAAGAAAGAAAGAGAGAGAGAGAGAGAGAGAGGGGGGGAATTGAAAAGCGCTGAGAGGTAGTCGGATGATGGGAAAGGGAAAGGTTTTCTTTTTTCCTTCTATTCTTTTTCTGTCTTTTACTTTCTTACAAGTATTTTGTCTCTGCCTGTCCGCCTGCTTCTCTATCTCTTTTATAAATATATATATATATTTTTTCATCGAGGACGGTGGAGGGGGCCGTGGAAGGTAAAGCTGAAGGTGGTAGAATGAATACGATGACATGGTATACTGTATTTCGTCATAGTATTTGTGCATATCATGACAAACATACATCGTATTTGTGCATAAAAATACATCGTATTTGTGCATATCATGACAAACATACATCGTATTTGTGCATAAAAATACATCGTATTTGTGCATATCATGACAAACATACATCGTATTTGTGCATAAAAATACATCGTATTTGTGCATAAAAATACATCGTATTTGTGCATATCATGACAACAATACATCGTATTTGTGCATATTATGACAAAAACACATTGTATTTGTGCATATCATGACAAAAATACATTGTATTCGTGCATAAAAATACATCGTATTTGCCTGTCATGACAAAAACACATTGTAATTGTGCCTATCATGATAAAAATACATCGTATTTGTGTATATCATGACAAACGTACATCGTATTTGTGCATATCATGACAAACGTACATCGTATTTGTGCATATCATGACAAAAACACATCGCATTTGTGCATATCATGACAAAAACACATCGTATTTGTGCCTATCATGACAAATATACATCGTATTGGTAATATACATCGTATTTGTGCCTATCATGACAAATATACATCGTATTTGTGCCTATCATGATAAAAATACATCGTATTTGTGCCTATCATGACAAAAATACATCGTATTTGTGCATATCATGATAAAAATGCATCGTATTTGTGCATATTATGACAAAAAACACATCGTATTTATGCATTTTATGACAAAAACACATCGCATTTGTGTATATCACGACAAACACTTATTTTTCTGCTCTTAAAGAAGAAAATGTGAAGTGAAACAGGAAGGAGAAAAACAAAAATGAATACAGCAAAACAACACAAAACAGAGAGAGAGACGAAGAGAGAGAGAGAAAGAGAAAGAGAGAGAGAGAGAGAGAGAGAGAGAGAATGATAGTGAGGAAGGGAACCATAAGGTGCGTGTGTGTGTGTGTGTGAGTGTGTGTGGTGGAGTGAGTGTGTGTGTGTGTGTGTGTGTGTGTGTGTGTGTGTGTGTGTTGTGTGTGGAGGAGAGAGGAGAGTGTGTGTGTGTGTGTGTGTGTGAGTTGTGTGTATGTTGTTTAGTTGTGTGCTCGTGTGTGTGGTGGATGTGTGTTTTTGCGTGTGTCTGTGTAGACATTATGCCAATTCATACGATTTATGTATCCACCCCATAAGTTTTTATGCTGGCCCGTCGTGGTCATTAAACTGGCATATCATTTTTTTCAGTCCTTTTCTCCCACTGGACGAAGCTGTAGGAAAGTTTCAGTCTTTTTCTCCTTAACTTTTGTTATTTGATATTTGCTCGTTTGAGATCTGACATTCACGCTTGACAAAGGCCAGTTGGCCGAAAATTTGCGCCTGTCTTGTCTCATCATCATCAGGTGCCCTGCCGCATGGCGTTGGCGACCATGGACTTCCAACCATCTCTATCTCTCGTTGCCCCTAGCATCTCCCCCACCCTCCTCATCCCCAGCCACTCTGCAAGTCCGTCCAGCATTCTCTCCCTGGGTCTACCTGGTGCTCTCTTTCCCTCCAGCTTTCTCGTTGTGACCAGGTGCTCCAAATCCCTCCCTGTCTTGTCTGGTTGTATTAAATGCACATTCTGATTCTATTTTCGTGATTTTCTGGTTCCTTCAGTCCAATTTTCTCTTGGTTTGCCACTCGCTTTAAAGTCAGTCATCTTTCTGTTATGTGTTTGT
>CM060311.1:72602993-72605493 GCA_030674185.1 Monoplex corrugatus | reverse complement strand
GATTGTCTGGTTTCAAGAAGAATGAAAGAAGAAAAAATCCCACCATTGCATATATTAGTCATAATTCTCTCTCTCTCTTTTCCTCTCTCTCTCTCTCTTTCTCTCTTCCTCTCTGTTTCTCTTCCTCTCTCTCTCTGTCTCTCTCTGTCCCTCCTCTCTCTCTCTCTCCTTCTCACACGCATATACACATACAAGCACGTGCACACATAAACGCATAATGTTTGCGTGCATGTATACACACATACATATATGCCCACGAGCACGTGCATGCACATGAGCACACGTATGCTAATGTATGCATTCAAAAATGTGCACTCAGGCTTTGCATATACATATATATATACATAAATTATATATATATATATATATATATATATATATATATACACACACACACACCATCCAATCAAGTATTCAATGCGCGGTCAGTCCACCCTCCCCCCCCTCTCTCTCTCTCTCTCACACACACACGTACATACCTGGTTTCAATCTACGTTACCTAGATCACATGGCATGCTCTTCAAATGAATACAAAACGAATGAGATCAAACGAACAGTTACAATACAGAAAAAAAAAGCAAAACATTGTGATTACTTTGTGATTATTGTACACCTCTGACGTGAAGATCAGAAAACTAACGAAGACATACCATCACTCAAACAAACTTCACATCGACAAAGACATATCATCACTCAAACAAACTTCACATCGACAAAGACATATCATCGATGACATTTCACACTGATGTAGACATATCATCAAACAATCTTTACACTGACAAAGACATATCATCAAACACACTTCCCACTAACAAAGGCATATCATCAAACACACTTCCCACTAACAAAGACATATTATCGAACAATTTTTATTCTGACAAAGACATATCAAATAAACAAACTTCCCACTAACAAAGACATATCATCAAACACACTTCACACTGAGAAAGACATATCATCAAACAAACACACTTCACGCTGACAAAGACATATCATCAAACACACGTCACACTGACAAAGACATATCATCAAACACACTTCACACTGACAAAGACATATCATCAAACACACGTCACACTGACAAAGACATATCATCAAACACACTTCACACTGACAAAGACATATCATCAAACACACGTCACACTGACAAAGACATATCATCAAACACACGTCACACTGACAAAGACATATCATCAAACACACGTCACACTGACAAAGACATATCATCAAACACACGTCACACTGACAAAGACATATCATCAAACACACTTCACACTGACAAAGACATATCATCAAACACACGTCACACTGACAAAGACATATCATCAAACACACCTCACACTGACAAGACATATCATCAAACAAACTTCACACTGACAAAGACATATCATCAAACAAACAAACTTCACACTGACAAAGACATATCATCAAACACACGTCACACTGACAAAGACATATCATCAAACACACGTCACACTGACAAAGACATATCATCAAACACACGTCACACTGACAAAGACATATCATCAAACACACTTCACACTGACAAAGACATATCATCAAACACACGTCACACTGACAAAGACATATCATCAAACACACGTCACACTGACAAAGACATATCATCAAACACACGTCACACTGACAAAGACATATCATCAAACACACTTCACACTGACAAAGACATATCATCAAACACACTTCACACTGACAAAGACATATCATCAAACACACGTCACACTGACAAAGACATATCATCAAACAAACTTCACACTGACAAAGACATATCATCAAACAAACTTCACACTGACAAAGACATATCATCAAACAAACTTCATACTACCAAAGACGTATCAAACACCTCACACTGACAAAGACATATCATCAAACACCTCACACTGACAAAGACATATATTCAAACAAACTTCACACTGACAAAGACATATCATCAAACAAACTTCACACTGACAAAGACATATCATCAAACAAACTTCACACTGACAAAGACATATCATCAAACAAACTTCACACTGACAAAGACATATCATCAAACAAACTTCACACTGACAAAGACATATCATCAAACAAACTTCATACTACCAAAGACGTATCAAACACCTCACACTGACAAAGACATATATTCAAACAAACTTCACACTGACAAAGATATATCATCGAACAAGCAATCTTCACACTAACAAAGACATGTCAACAAAGAATTGTCTAAAAGCACAGATGTGAACAGAGGTTAAAAGATATACAGAACGAATCATCAAACAAAGAAACTTCATACTGACAAAGACATATCATTAAACATACAAACTTCACGTTGACTCAGACATATCTTCGATCAAATATCGTCAAACAAATTTCACACTGACAAATACTTATTATCAAACGTAGGTGTCCAACATATCATCCAAAAAATTGTTCACACCGATAAAGACTTATCATCAAACAAACAAAGCTATTCACATTAACAAAGACATATCATCAAACA
>CM060311.1:72582993-72592993 GCA_030674185.1 Monoplex corrugatus | reverse complement strand
CTCTTTCCTTACATCTCTATCGGTAAAATGAAAAAGCGGAGATGGTTCATACCACGAGCATGAAAGACCGCAGCCACTAGCTCCATAAAACGCTGAACTGTGTCGTCCTGTTCTTCTTCCTCGCCCTCCCACAAACACTGGCCCACAAACAGTGGGAAAACAGGCGTATAAAAAAGAGACAGGTACAAAAACACACGTAGGAAACAAGTTTAAAAGACCGTATAAAAGACAGGTATAAAAGTGTCGGAGCCACAGAAAAACAACACCACACCTCTCTTCTCCAAATCGCTTAAGGGGGAGGTGTGTGCGTGAGAGTGAGAGTGAGAGAGAGAAGGGGAGAGAGAGAGAGAGAGAGAGAGGGAGGGAGGGAGAGAGAGCAAGAGAGAGAGAAGGACAGAGAGAGAGAGTGAGAGATATAGACAGAGAGACAGAGAAAGAGAGAGAGAGAGAGAGACAGACAAACAGACAGACAGACAGGAAGACAGAGTAACAGAGAGAGAGGGAGGGAGAGAGAGAGAGAGAAGAGGGAGAGACAGAGAGACAGACAGACATGAAGACAGAGTAACAGAGACGAACAGAGAGAGAGAGAGAGGAGAGAGAGAGAGAAGAAAGAGAGGACACACAGACAGACAGGCAAACAGACAGAGTAACAGAGAGACAGACAGGCAGAGAGAAGAGAGAGAATGGGGAGAAAGAGAGAGAGAAGGAGAGGGAGAGAGACAGACAGACAGACAGACAGAAAGAGAGAGAGAGAGAGAGAGAGAGAGAGGAAGAGAGAGAGAGAGAGAGAGAGAGAGAGAGAGAGAGAGAGAGAAGAAATGTAACGTTTCGTTTTTCTTCAGGCAAAAAGTCGCATGTCACTCGGCTAAAATCGATGTTAAGTGAGTCACAAAGATCTCATGACACCCTATCAAAATGTTTGCTGCTCGTCTGAAGACACTTCGGTCTCAAAAAGGAATAGGCCTTATTTGTGATTTCCTGAAAAAAAAAAGAAAGAAAAAAAAAAAAGGGGGGGGGGGATTAATCGTACCAGACTTCCATACATCCGCCCAAATCTATTTGCAATTATCTGATCGTACACACCTGCCTGAACACTTTACGTTGGCAAAGTTTTGAAATGGATAAAGACGTAAAGGACATTCCGTAACTATCAGACACTAAGCCCTCACCATCACAGTTTTTTCTTCTTTTTTATTTTTTTTTTAATCATTGCACTGTGGCACTTTCCTTTGCTCTCTCCCCCCTCTCACTCTGTTGTCTGTCTGTCTTTTTCTCTTCTGTCTTCTCTCTGTCTCGTCTTTCTCTTCCTCTGTCCTCTTCTGTCTGTCTGTCCGTCTTTCTCTCTCTCCCTCTCTCTCTCTCCCTCTGTCTCTCATCTGTGTCTGGTCTGTCTATCTCTGTCTCTCTCTCTTCCCTCTTCTCTCTCTCTTCTTCTGTGTCTGTCTTCTTCTCTCTCTCTCCTCTCGTCTTCTTCTCTTTCTCTCTCTTCTCTCTCTCACTCTAGTGTCTGTCTGTCATTTCTCTCTCTCTCCCTCTCTCTCTGTTTTGTCTGTCTGTCTTTCTCCTCTCTCTCCCTCTCTCTCACTCTGTGTCTGTCTGTCTTTCTCTTTCTCTCTCTCATTCTATTGTGTCTGTCTGTCTTTCTCTCATCTCTGTCTCTGTCTGTCAGCCTTCTCTCTCTCTCTCTCCTGTCTTTGCAATGTATCATGGCATACTGTTTTCTCTTTCTTTTATTTTGTCATGTGTTTCATTGATATCTGTCTTTCTGGGATCATGTCTAGTTCTCTTCCGTATCAAAATACACAAGCATACTGTCTTGCTTTAATTGTCTGTTGAATCTTGAGAGTCTATGCTTACACACTCCCCCCATGTAGTAAACTTGAAATTCTGCATAATACCCGACATAATGTGACCCACATAAATGATATGAAAAGAGAAAGGGAGAGAGAAAGAGGAGAGAGAGAGAGAGAGAGAGAGAGAGAGAGAGAGAGAGAGAGAGAGAGAAAGAGAGAGAGGAGAGAGACAGAGAGAGACAGAGACAGAGAGAGAGAGAGAGAGAGAGAGACAGAAGAGACAGAGAGAGAGAGAGAGAGAGAGAGACAGATAGACAGACAGAGACAGACACAGAGAGAGAGAGAGTAGACAGAGACAGAGAGAGACACAGACAGAGAGACACAACAGAGACAGCAGAGAGACACAGACAGACAGGCAGACAGACAGAGAGACAGAGACAGACAGACAGATAGAGAGAAAGAGAGAGAGTTAAGTTTGGAAATCTATATGATCTGTTCACAAGCTAGGCTTGTTAATATCTTACATTTATACTGACCAAACTCCCGTAATAGTTCTTGAATAAAAATGTAGATCATTAGAATGGCCTGACTATCTTGTTTTCGTTTCTGTTATCTCGCTTATTCATCTGTTTAGTTTTTTAATTTGTTTTTTAGGCGTTCACCCTAGAAAAAAGAAAACACACACTCACACACACACAAAACAACAACAAAAAATCCACCCGAAAGTGGATATATCTCAGCACTTCCAGTGTTTAAGTACGACTTGAGAGTCTTTGAAGTTTGAGATCTTTGTATGTTTCAGAAGTGTTTAGATAATCTAAACATGCTACTCAGCATGAGAGTTCAAGCTTCAAAACAAAATTGAAAGACATTTTCATTCTATGCCACGAGACTAATTTCGTTTTATTGTTTGTTTGTAGACATTTTACAATGACTTTATTATTCTTCCTTCCTGTTTTTTTTTTCTTTAACATTTTCATTCTCCTTACTTTTTTGACGACTGCGTTACTGATGTGGATTTTAAACAGCATTCTCTGTGTCGATTCGTCTGTAAGTAGATAAAAATGTTCATGTTTTCTTATTTCATATTTGATTCCTAGCATAAGCATGAGTTCACCAAAAGTAGCCAATAAAGATTGTGAGATCCAAACATTTACTTAACTTTTTATTTAAACTATCCCAACGCTACATTCCTTTTGGTGTGTGTGTGTGTGTGTGTGTGTGTGTGTGTGTGTGTGTGTGTGTGTGTGTGTGTGTGTGTGTGTGTGTTGTGTGTGTGTGTGTGTGTGTGTGTGTTTTGCTTGGGGGGATATTGCTCTGTACATAAAAGTTTCAGCTTATTACTTCTGTATAGTTTCTAAGGGCTGGGTGTTTTTCATGTTTCACGAGCTAAAACACACTTGACACGACTCGCAGGATCTTTAGCATACATATTTGATACTCTGAATGTGTAGACTACGATATAAGCGCTGGAACGTCTGCACACATTTTTTGACCTAGTGGGTTGAGTAAAATCTTCACCCTTTCTATCCACCAGGTACCCCCGTGGGGATGACCAGGGACTCTTTCAGTATAAATATTATCCCAGCCTTCTGGAAATTCTGTGCTAGAAATCTCCTTTTCTATCCCTCCCTTTATTTCTTTCTTCATGCTTTGCTTTTCGTCATTTCTTCCTATCATTTTCTGCCTTCCTGGTCCATTCACTTGTATGTGTTTGATAAAGTCTTACATACGTTCTCTTAGGATTGATAATTGGGTACATATATTAAGTGCAATTTTGGCTCTAGGGAAATGAGTATGCGAAAGCAATGTTCGGTAATTTAGGCCCGTTTTTATACATGCTGTAGTATCCTTAGCCGAGTTTAAGTTTGTATTCAAGGTGTGTTTTTCAAATCCCCTGTGCGATAAATTGGATGGAATGATCAATGCCAGGGGCATCTCCTTAGATTATGTGCGCGAATGGATTGATATGTGTACTTAATTTTCTTCTAATTTTTTTTTCCCTGTTGAAGTGTTGTGTGTGTTTTGAAAGGGTTACAGCCCTGATAATGGCTCTGCGTAGTCGGCTGGGACTTAAACAACAATAACAATAACATACTAACAATCCACAAGGTGAAGGTATCCAAGCGGATCGAACCCAGGACCTTCCCATTGCAAGTCCCAGATTTATCCACCCGATCACAATGCCCGTTGGCTTAACTTTTTATTTTTCTATCAGCTTGCCACGCAGTGACTTCCGCAGTAGTTTATCACAGACACGGGGATCCGCCATACAATGCAAGAGAAGGAGAGATGGAATTAGTGGGCAGGTATCGGTTGGCCGCCTAACGAGCTAGACAATGGGACATCCATCTCTGCCAGAGGTCAGCCACGTCTCACAGGCTCTAGAGGGATAGTCAGCAGAACAGTCGGGTAGATTAGAAGGGGTCAAGAAATAATAAGAGGTCATCATAAGCTCGGGTACAGGTACAGGTTTCTAGGTCAGCCACAGACCAGCTAATTGTTATCGCCCTTTAGGGTTGACCAAAAGTTCAAGCAAAGACAAACAGTATCCAGAGAACAAAAAGTCTATTCCTTTTACATCTGCACTTCGTGTCTATTCGTTTTGATCCGTCCAGTTCCCCCCCCCCCCCCCCTGACCCGTGGGAATGCCGGGGGTCTCTTTCAGTAGAAATAGTATCCTCACCTTCTGGAAATTCTGTGCTAGAAGTGTCCTCTTTTCTATCACTCTCTTTGTTTCTGCCTTGCTCCTTTGTTTTTCTCTATTATTTTCTTCCTATCATTTTCTGCCTTGCTGGTCCATTCATCTGTATGTTTTACATACTTTCTCTTAGGATCGATAATTTGGTACATGTATTAAGGTATGTTTGGCTCTAAGGAAATGAGATATGCGGAAGCGATTTTAGGTCATTTAGGCTCGTTTTTATGTATGTTTCAGTGGCCTTAGTTATGTTTAAATTTGTATTCAGGTAATTCCCTGTGCTATAAATTGGACGGAGTGGTGAACGCTAGGGGCATCTCCCTAGATTTGTGCGCAAATGCATCGATATGTGTACTTTACTTTTCTGTTCCTTTTTCTTTCTTGTTGAAGTACTGTGTGTATATTGAAACGGTTATAGCCCTGATATGGCTCTACGCAGTCGGCTGGGCTTTAAGCAACAATAAATATAAAACTAAGAATCCATCCAGTCGGCTAACTTTCAGAAGAATGGAAGAAAAAGACAAACAAGAAAACCAGTCTCCGTGGTATAATGGTTAACGCAACGGACTACCGACTGGAAGGTTGTGGGTTCGAATTCCCTTTCAAAAATCATTGTGCCATTTTTCGGCCACAACCCTTCTAGTTCTTCTACCCAGATTTGAGCGTGCTATGGGCTCTGTGGGAAGACTGGGACCACACAGTCGAGTCTCATCCACTTCAACGATATGGCGTTGAGGGTGTTGTTCAAATTTCCTGACCAACACCGCAGATGTCTACACCTCTCGGATAAATGCTAGAATATAATAAATTGTGATAGTAAGTGCAGAGTACAACCCTGTCCCGCCGCGCAGTCTCAATCCTAGATGAAACCGCATAGCATCATGTTATCATCCTCATCGTCAACATCAGCATAGCATCATGTTTATCATCCTCATCGTCAACATCAGCATAGCATCATGTTTATCATCCTCATCGTCAACATCAGCATAGCATCATGTTTATCATCCTCATCGTCAACATCAGCATAGCATCATGTTTATCATCCTCATCGTCAACATAGCATAGACATTACAGCTCATCGTCAACATCACATAGCATCATTTATCATCCTCATCGTCAACATCAGCATAGCATCATGTTTATCATCCTCATCGTCAACATCAGCATAGCATCATGTTTATCATCCTCATCGTCAAATCAGCATAGCATCATGTTTATCATCCTCATCGTCAACAACAGCAGAGCCTTGTAAAAAAATACTGTCCCTGTTGGGTGGCCATTATGTTGGCGTAGAAAATGGGAGGAGTGGGAAAGGAGAGCGCAAAGGACATTGCCTAAGTACGATGATCTTAAAAAAAAAAAGGAAGAAAAGTTGTTAAAAGAGAGTTTGCGGCACGCCATGCTCTCTTAAAAGAGATGAACTCTACATAATTCCGATAATTCAACAAGAGAGTTTTTGCATTCTGGTGTTCCTTCTGTAGTCTGTTTTTTTTCCTTCAGTCTCGGAAACACTAATTCAGGAAACAGATGAGATTACCAGATAGAAACTTGACACTTTTCTTCACAGGCATTCATCATTCATCATCATCATCATCATCATCATCATCATCATCATCTCATCATCATCATCAAGTGCCCTGCGCATGGCGCTGGCGATCATGGCTCTCCATATGTATCTGTCCCTTGTGCCGAAAGTACATCTTCCACCCTCTCGTCCTCAGCCACCTTCAAGTCTGTCCAATATTTTTTTCCCTGTGTCTACCTGGTGCTCTCTTTCCCTCCAGCTTTCCTGTTGTGACCTGGTGCTCTGATTTCCCTTTTCCTCACAAAATGGCCTATATTTTTAATGTTGCCTGTCTTTTCCTAATCTTCCTTATGAATGATTTTCTTGAATCTGCCTCCATCAAGACGGTCTCATCTTAGTGACATTGAATTGTTAGCTGGCGGCATAAACATCTTGCTCTTGTTCTGTTTTCCATTGCTTTTTACCGTTCTAGAAGAGATAACATATAGAATTTGTTTTGCTTTAAATGCCATGCAATTACTGAACATTATTCCTGACTATTTGATATTCATTTCTCATCGTTTCTATGCCGTATGATGTAACCGTCATGTGTGGATTTTTGTTGTTGAGATCATGTGTTTATTTGCTTGCTCATATAATTTTTATGATACGTAAAATTGACCACATATTTTAAAGATATGTAACATAGTTCGGTCCGAAATAAATGTGCTTTCTTTGGCTCTCATTGAATATACTCAAAAATATTAAACCTCATATTGGCTTGCTGATTTCTTACTATGCAAACAATTTTGTTGAGGAGCATCGTATGCCTAAAGGGACCCCCAAAACTCTCATCTTTATGAATAATACAGACGTCACTTTTACATAAAAATAGAATTAATGTTATGTAAACAAAAAATCTATTTACAAGCCCCACAATCGTTTTCTTCCAATGGACTTTATATTCATACCTTCTTTCAACAAGAATTATGCATCAAAGCTACAAAACTTAAACATTGTTTTCTCGAAACACACACATATACATACACAAAATACATACACAAAGACACACACATAATACACGCATACAAACACGCAAACACACACACACACATACACACACACACACACAAATACACACACATGCGTGCGCGCGCGCACGCACACACACACATACACACACACGTACACATTCACCACACACACACACACACACACAAACCACACACAACACAACACAACACAAAACACACAACACAACACAACACACACACACACACACACACAAACAAAAACACACACACACATACACCCCCCCCCAAACACACACACACAACACACACACACACACGCACAGCACACACACACACACACACACACACAACATACACACACACACACACACACACACACCGCGCACAAAACAAACCCCAACACACACACACAAAAACCCACATACACACACTTCCACACTTTTACAAAAGATCTCAATTTTTTCCCTCTTCACAAGATGTAAGCACTTAAGCAAGGCTTAGGGGCACTTTCAAACACCATGAACTTACACATACAAAAGGGAACAAGATCAAACGATACCAAACGTCCCCCGACAAAGCAAAGACTCAAGTTATCCTAAGCTAAAACACAACGAAAACAAACAAATGCCTGTGTATGTAAATAAAACACCTATGTCGCCCCGGTCCCTAGACACCAGCAAAGTGCCCCAGTCCTCATGAACACCAGTTTGAAGAACTATCAAAGGTTTGTATGCCTACAGCTTTCCCGACATGGATACTCTTAATCCAGCTTAAGTTACAGCAGACTACCACAGACTCTGTCTGTCTATCTGTCTGTGTCTGTCTTTCTCATCTGTCCGGCGATCAAAACTAACATTAACCCTTTGACTCCCGCATATTGTCAACCAGCATCCTGCATTGGTAACAATGCACACAATAACACACAAAGCCAAAACTTAACCCTTCGACACCCTCACCCTATCCATCAGTTGTTTCTACGGGAAGCTGGTGAATAGGGTGTGGGAGTCGAAAGGTTAAGTTTTTGTAGTTGATGGACAGGGTGAGAAAGTCAAAGGGTTAACATAGTACAATGTGTAAAGTGTTTTAGTATGTCCCTGTCTATGTACGGTTATATTGATCTGATGGTATACCAGTTGAAAATCTTCTTCGTTTTGATTTTTCCTCCCGCATTATTTGATTTTTTTTGTGTGTGTGTGTGTATGGATAATATGGACATTTTAGTTGAGTGTGCGTAACTTTGAGACTTTAGTGTTAACGGTGTTTTGTGGTGTAGTGTAGAAATCCTCCTTTCCCCAAACACCTTCTCCCGCCTAATATTTTTCAAAGATGGAGGGAGAGTGAGAGGGGAGAAGCTAGAGCTGGATATGGAAAAGCATTTTGTTTATTCCATTATTTTCGTCGATAAATGTGTGTGTTAGCTCGCTCTCTCTCTCTCTCTCTCTCTCGTCCTGTCTGTCTCTGTCTCTGTCTGTCTCTTTGTGTGTCTGTCTCTCTGTCTGTCTGTCTCTCATACACACACACACTGTCTCTGTAATATTCACATTACATATCTTGTAAGCCATATCAGTGGCTTGCTCATGATGGACACATGAAGAACATCCGATCAGCTTGCAAGGCTTTTACGCTAACAACTTCTACCGTTGGAAAATAATCATTATCTTTTCCACTAAGGCATTATCATTATCTTTATCTGTTTTTTCCCTTCCCTAAAGTCAGTGCTCTGTTTCAAATACCTGTGTGCGTAGGTTTGGGAATAGGAGAGGGGTGGGGGTGGGTAGGGGAGGGGATGGGTGGAAGCCAGCAGTTTTATCGTCCGTTGGGTGTATGGCCGACCACATGCCGATATCGTCACAACCGCTAGTCCTATAATCTACTGCGAAGGCGATAAGAACTTTACCTATCCGCAGCGTAGCGGTGACAAGACTTCAATACACTCGCTCACAACATACACATACATAACACTCTCATACCATCGTACCTCTGGACACGGGTCTCTCAGACCCGTTCGTTGGCCATGTAATCTGTCTGTGGACAGCGATACGAACGCGTTTAAAGTGTACCAAACGCCTCGAAAGTGTGCAAAACATCTTGCATTCACAATAACAGTTTGACGTAGTATTGTCCACTTCCATACTTTGATGTGGTAATATAAATGACGGGGCACCGTTCAACTGCTTTAAGATATGTATTGACGGATTTCGGTGTTCATTCACGTTGCCTTGGAACCGTCACTTGAATTTGAAAAAAAAAAAAAAGATGAATAAATAAATGAATAAATAAATAAATCGATAGATAAATAAATAAATTGATCAATTAATGAATGAATGAACGATTTACAAAACAATCAACTAAGTAAGTAAGTAAGTAAGTAAGTAAGCAAGTAAGTAAGTAAGTAAGTAAGTAAGTAAGTAAGCTAGCTCTCAACGCAAAACAAACACACACTATATATATATGTATATAGGCCCTATATATAATATATAATAATACTATATAAATATATATATACATGCACATATGTCTATATATATACATACATATATATATATATATATATATATATATATATATATATACATATACTGTTGATATTGTGTGTGTGTGTGTATATATATATATATACACACATATATATATATATATATATATACACACACACACATACAATATCAACAGTATGCATATGAAGAACGAAAATACAGATCCCCCCCCCCCCCCTAAAAAAAACACACAAAAAAACTATCAATACAATGCATACAAGACAGCTTTCAGTTTGTTGATAAATAAATAAATAAATAAATAAATAAGTAAATAAACAAATAAGTAAATACATAAATAAAGTATAACAATTTGTCAGATAGGTTTTTATGTCTCAAACAGAAAACTAAGTAAGTAACCCACTACCAAAAACCTAGCTACCCACACACCTACCTACCTACCTACCTACCTACCTACCTAAACTGACAAACTA
>CM060311.1:72575493-72577993 GCA_030674185.1 Monoplex corrugatus | reverse complement strand
AATGACACCCAACACTAGAACATTTTGACGAGTATAACTTGTAAAAGAAAAGAACAAAAAAAGGATGCTCCACAGTCATTCACCATTGAAATTGCATCTTTTGCAAATAAATGTATCCATCGTCGCATGTATACCAACCAACCAACCACCGACCGACCGACCGACCGACCGACCGACCGACCGACCGACCACCAACCAACCAACCAACTAAACAAACAAAACAAAACAAACTACCAAAACAAACAAATACACACACAAAGAAGCAAACAAACAAACAAGTAAACAAACAAACAAAAACAAAAAAACAAACAAACAAACAACAAACAAACAATCAAGCAAACAAACAAACAAACAAAACAAACAAACAAACAAACAAAACAAACAACAAACAACACACAAGCAAGCAAACAAACAAACAAAACAAACAAACAACCAAAAACAAACAAACAAACAAACAGTGCCCTTCAAGAACATAACTCTGCCTTTTTCTTCTTTTTTTTTTTTTAAAGCAATATACCATAAAGCTAACTCATCTCGAGCCAGGTCATGAACATCAATGATTAATCATTCATGCTAGCATTATTATTAATAGTATTATTATTTAAATATAATCTATATCATATAATTAGTTAAACTCTCCGATTTACCATTCATTTCCGCTACAGTGTGCATAATTCTTATGAAAAAAATCTTAGATAGAAACATAGATGCATAGGTGATGCATACATACCTTGCACTTGGAAAAGAAACAAAAATGATGTTTCGCAGTCACTCTTCATTAACATCACATCTCTTTGCAAATAGACACATCCCACATCGCATGTACCACAAACAAGCAAACAAACAAACAAACAAAACAAACAAAAGGTAGATATACACGTTAACTTTATGGAGCAAAGTGTGAAACAATATGATGATGATTTGGCCACAACACGAACAGGACACAGATCGAAATTTGCATGGTTCACACACATAATGAAGTCATTCATATTCATGTAAACTTATTGCTGTAGTTTGCATAATAAGTTCGTGCCAAGTCTGTGATTACTGGAGGCAACAGTACATAACACCAATAAGAACACACACACACACACACACACACACACACACACACACACACACACACACACACACACACACTCACACGCTCAACTCATCATCATCATCATCATCATCATCTTCATCTCTAACCCTTACCATTTTCAGTGTAATGTTCACCTTTTCATTCTCTGACCCTACCATCACCAACAAGATGAACTGTTCGTCGCCCGTCTTGTGATGCTTCGATCATTCCGGTGGGTATCAAGCGTTCCGTACGTCATGTTTCCCTCCTCCCCATTTCAAGACCTTGCCAGCGCTTAGGTGGTTTGACGCAGAGCCAAGGAGTTTTTGTCAAAAGACTGCATTGCTGGCAGAACTGGATGGAGCACACAATGTGAAACTGTCCGAGTTTGATGAATCCTTATTGCAAAAACAGAAAAACAAAAATTGAGAGTAAAAGACTTAAAACTTCCCCGCTGTTTCCCCTTGACGAAGCAGCAGGGAAGTTTGAGTCTTTTTCTCCTAATTTTTGTATTTGGTGTTTATTCGTTAATGATCTTTACGTTTACGCTTGACAGAGGCCTAGTTGGCTGAAAAATTTTACACCTGTCTTGTCTTCTTGTATTAAAATACGCGTTTCTCGTGTTTATTATTATTTTTTTCTGGTTCCTGTTTGCTTGAAGGTGGGTGGTCGCACTTCTTTTGGATTCCTTCTTGGGCAAACTCCACCTTTCGAACACCCATCGGATTTGCTGCTGGAAGCTGGTGGGTAGGGTCAGGGAGTGAAAGGGTTAATGTGCTCATCGTGGACAGAGCATAGATTATCACATTATACTTTGTCGTTCATCGTCAGTTTTTTCTTTTTTCGTCACGGACGAGCTTAAACATAGACGTGCGCACACACATACAAAATGCGCTTATACCAGCGCCTTCGCGGGCGCGCGCGCGCGCGCACACACACACACACACACACACACACACACACACACACACACACACACACACATACACACAACATGGGCGCGCATACCCGCACGTCACAAAAATTCACAATAGTCTCTTTGTACAAATTTGTCTGTTCTTCTTTTGAGTCTTTTTTCTCATCACGCTCTGTCATTCTCTTATTTTTTTTCTTTCTTTCTTTTTCTCACTCTCTCCAGAAACACACACACACACACACACACACACACACACACACACACACACACACACACACACACACACACACACACACACACCCCTAACACACACACACACCACACTACAACCACTACACACACACACACACACACTACACAGCATACACACACACAGACACACACACACACACACATACACACACGCACACACACAACCACTACACACACACACACACACACATACACACACAACCACCACAACCAGTACACACACCACAACACAACCACTATACACACGTTAAGTCTTTGCTACCGTGGAA
>CM060311.1:72560493-72562993 GCA_030674185.1 Monoplex corrugatus | reverse complement strand
CGTTCTCGCTATATACATAAGTAAAATCATTAATATAAGAACTGTGCTCCTCTGAGTCATCAACATCACTCATTCTACAGCATCACTCCTTGGAACGATGGCTGCAGGCATTGCCCTCCCTCCGAGTACTTGATACAAAAACATAATCACGCATTGCTTCTTGTGTACCAGGATTTGTTCAGTGAATTTGTAAACATATAGAGTGACTGATTGATTGATTTGGTTCAGTTTTTACGTCGGCACCCACCTCAGGTGATACGGCCGATGAGGATAACCATCCCAGGTAAGTGGAGGAAAGGGGGACCTACCTAATCCTATACTGACACCACCAGAACAACAACGATGTTAATCAAGATGGGACAGTGAGAAGGCCAATTTTAATGTAGCGCACCCCGGGATTCGAACCCCCAAACCATTAGCGCGTGAAGAAAACATGCAGACAAACTGTGGAGAAAGGGTGAAAAAAGGAAGAAAAAGAAGAATGAGGAAATGGGGAGGAGGAGGAGAAGGAAGCAGCGAAAGAAGAAGAAGAAAGGGAACAACAACTACAGTAACATGCTTCAACAGGGATGTTGGGGGGTGTTTCAGGAGCGGTACAAGTTAATAGCTGACATCGTTAAACATATAGCAGTCTTTATGAATTGTTGTTAGATGAATGAAACAAGGTGAAGAACTAGGAAATGGAGGAGGAGGAAGAGAAGAAGAAGGAGGAGGAGGTAGAGACAGAGGAGGAGGAGGAGGAGGAGACGAGCGACGAGAAGAAGAAGAAGAAGAGAAGAAGAAGAAGGAAGAAGAAGAAAGAAGAAGAAGAAGAAGACGAAGAAGAAGAAGAAGAAGAAGAAGAAGAAGAAAGAAAAGAAGAAGAGAAGAAAGAAGAAGAAGAAGAAAGAAGAAAGAAGAAGAAGAAGAAGAAAAGAGAAGAAGAAGAGAAGAAAGAGAAGAAGAAAAGAAGGAAGAGGAAGAAAGATGAAGAAAAAGAAGAAAGAAAGAAAGAAAGGAATAGAAAAAAGAAGAAAAAAAAGAAAAAAGGGGATGAGAGAAAGAAAGAAAGGAAGAAGAAGGAAAAGAAGAAGAAAAGAGAGGAGGAGAAGAAAAGAGAAGGAAAGAAGAAGAAAGAAGGAGACGAAAATAACGAAAAGAAAGGTATAACTACAAAAAGACAAGAAGACCACACCCGACGCTATGTCACCAACGCATGAAATCTTACGATTGCCTACACTATAATTTGTCATCAAAGCTTACCCTATGACCTATCACCAATGCTTACCCTATGACCTGTCACCAATGCTTACCCTATGACCTATCATCAATGCTTACCCTATGACCTATCACCAATGCTTACCCTATGACCTGTCACCAATGCTTACCCTATGACCTGTCACCATTGCTTACCCTATGACCTGTCACCAATGCTTACCCTATGACCTGTCACCAATGCTTACCCTATGACCTATCACCAATGCTTACCCTATGACCTATCACACTACCCTATGACCTATCACCAATGCTTACTCTCCATGCTTACCCCATGAATTGTCACCAATGCCTATCGTATGAACTGTCACACACACACACACACACACACACACACACACACACACACACACACACACACACACACTTACATATACGTGTATATATATATATATATATATATATATATATATATATATATACGGTGTGTGTGTGTATGTGTGTGTGTGTGTGTGTGTGTGTGTGTTGTGTATGTGTATGGTGTATGTGTCTGTGTGGTGTATGTATGCTGTGTGTGTATGTATGTATGTGTGTGTGTGTGTGTGTGTGTGTGTGTGTGTGTGTGTGTGTGTGTGTGTGTGTGTGTGTGTGAGTGTGGCTACGACAACAAATGAATACGAAGAAGATGAACACAGAGGAGAAGCCGGAAGACTAACAGGACAAAATGAAGAGGACGAAGGATGGAAGCTACAAAAGACAAAGAAGAGAGAGAGAGACACAGAGAGAGACAGAGAGAGAGAGTGAAAGAGATGAAGAAAGAAAGAGAGAGAGAGAGAGTGAGAGCGTGAAAGAGAGAGAAAAAGCGAAAGAGATAGAGAAAGAGAGAGAGAGAGAGAGAGAGAGAGAGAGTGAAAGAGAGAGAGAGAAAGAGAGTGAGAGCGAGAGAGTGAAAGAGAGAGAAAAAGTGAAGGAGAAAGAGAAAGAGAGTGAGAGAGAGTGAGAGAGAGTGAAAGGCAGAGAGTGAAAGAGAGAGAGAAGGAAAAGAGAGAGAGAGAAAAGACAGAGAGAAAGAGAGGGAGTGAGTGAGTAAGTGAGAGAGAGAGAGAGAGAGAGAAAGAGAGTGAGTGAGTGAGAGAGAGAGATAGTGAAAGAGATAGAGAAAGAAAGAGAAAGAGAGAGAGTGAAAGAGAGAGAGAGAGAGTGAAAGAGAGAAGGGGAACGAGAGAGAGAGAGGGGGGAAAGGGAGAGAGAGAGAGTGAGAGAGAGAGAAAGGAGAGAGAGAGTGAACGAGAGAGAGAGACAAAGA
>CM060311.1:72552993-72555493 GCA_030674185.1 Monoplex corrugatus | reverse complement strand
GTTTCAAAGATCCCTGTTCCACTCATCCCATCCCCATTCTAAGACCGTGCCAGCACTGTTGGCACTGTTTGGGTGGCGAGCGTATGGAATTGTCCGAGCGTGATGGATCTGTCTCTAATTTAGTCTCTTAAAACAGCCTAACTAAACAGCGAGGAGCCATATCAGGGCTATACCCGTCTGAAAAAGTACATCATACCTCACAGAAGATAACAAACAAACAAACAAACAAACAAACAAACAAACAAACCACACAACACACACACACACACACACAAACAAACAAACAAAGAAACAAACAAAAAAACAAAACAAAAACAAAAAACAAAAAACAAACAAAACCCGTCTAATATCACTTACAGTGAAAAGACGTTAAATCAAAGAACGAACGAAACAAAAACAAACAAACAAAAACAAAAACAAAAAACAAAACAGGAAAAGAAAATTACGTACTCATATCAATGCATTCGCGCCCATAATCTAAGGATATGTCCCTGGCGTTGACCACTCCGTCCAACCTACCGCCAGGAGATTTTTAAAAAAATCATACCTGAATACAAACGTAATCATAACCAAAGACACAACGACGACGATAATGATGATGATGATGATGATGATAAAGGTAATGAATAATAGTAAGAATTATAGTAATTGTAATGATAATAACACCAAAACATACATATCTAAACGGGTCTAAACTATCTTAAACTGCTTCTGCACATCATTTATTTCCGTTGAGCCAAAAAATAGTAACGCATGTACCCAGTCCTAACAGAAAGTACGCAAGACTTAATGGAACACATACAGATGAATAAACTAGAAGGCAGAAAATGATAGAAAGAGATGACAGAAAGCCAAGGAACAAGGCAGAAACAAAGATATTGACAGAAAACAGACCAAAAACAAAAAACAAAAAAGAAAAAAAAAACAACCAAAGGACATAACTCTTGAGAGTCACGTAGGAATTATCTCCCATGTTGTGGAACTTCTCAAGAAAAAATTTCTAGCACAAATTTTTCCAGAAGGTGGGGATACTATTCATACTGAAACAACCTCCCGCATCTATATGGGAGGAGGGGGAGTTTCTTGCTACTGACATACAACAACTACTACTACTACTACTAACA
Source organism: Monoplex corrugatus (assembly GCA_030674185.1). Classification (NCBI taxonomy): domain Eukaryota; kingdom Metazoa; phylum Mollusca; class Gastropoda; order Littorinimorpha; family Ranellidae; genus Monoplex; species Monoplex corrugatus. The sequence goes on along the minus strand of CM060311.1, from coordinate 72,554,369 downwards.
ATAGCAACAAAAATACTACCGCTACTACTGCTACTACTACTACTGATGATGATGATGATATTACTACTACTACAAACAATCACAATAACAAGAATAATAGAGATAATGATGATGATAATGTTGATGATATATACGATGATGACGATGAAGTTGATATAATAATAATAATAATAATAATAATAATAACAACAACTACAACAACAACAACAACAACAACAACAATAATAATAATAATAATAATAATAATAATAATAATAATAATAATAATAATAATAATAATAATAGTAATAATAATGATAACAATAATAATAATAATAATATAATAATAATAACAATAATGATGATGATAATGATGATGATAACAATGATGATGATGATGATGATGATAACAACAATATCATAATATTCATAATATAATAATAATGATAATAATAATAATAATAATAATGGTAATGAATAATAGTAAGAATTATTGTAATTGTAATGATAATAATTATTATTGTTATTATATTGCTGTTATAACTGTGATAACAATACAAAGTAGTAGTTCAAGTAATAAGTGGTAGTTGTAGTATGAGTAGTAGTAACAGTGGTGGTAGTAGTAATAGTACTAGTACTGGCTATAATGATGCAGTTACAAGTATTTATTCATTACACACAATTAATGCACGATGAGGGAAGCCTAATCACACAGTGAGACGGAACACTAAATGCATTGTACGCATACGTACACACATACTCACACGCTGATACACGCACGCACACACATGCATTTAAAACAAAATACACCAGGAATATAGTATGTCTGTGTAGAAAAAAAGATAACACATAGTCATATTCTTTCATGCGTTCGGGTGAAACGACATATTCCTACACTATCTAAGAAGACAGTTTCTGATATATTTGCCTCACCATCCTTAACATATGAATTTTTTGTTAGCCTGTCAAAAAGTCCTATAGCAAATTATCTTTAACACGCCGTTATTTCACATGTTCAATGTTATGGTTAGCCAATTTTACTGTTTTAATTGTTAATTATGATAACGTCTTGTGATTTTTGGTCCTTCTCGTCTTCGGCACAGTTGTTTTTTGGTTCATTTCTTTTTCCTGAAGATTAACCATTTCCAAGTATACTCTTCACTCCTCATGAATTTTTGTTGTCGTTGTTGTTGTTGTCTAAAATCGCTTAAGTGAATAGACATTAAATGAAAGACCACCACATGCACTGTCTTTCTCGCTCCCTGCTCATACTCCTCTCTCTCTCTCTCTCTGTCTCTCTTTCTCTCTCTTCTTTCTCCCTCTGTCTCTCTCTGTGTTTCTATCTCTTTTCTGTCTCTCTGTCTGCCTCTGTCTCTGTCTGTCTCTCTTCTCTTTCC
>CM060311.1:72545493-72547993 GCA_030674185.1 Monoplex corrugatus | reverse complement strand
ATAGTGGTCATAATACAGTGCTTATAATATCTGGCATATAATATAGTGGTTTATAATATATGGCTTATAATATAGTGGCTTATAATTATTGGCGTATAATATAGTGCTTATAAATATGGACTATAATATAGTGCTTATAATATAGTGGCTTAAATATAGTGCTTATAATATAGTGGTATAATATAGTGGCTTATAATATAGTGGCTATAATATAGTGGCTTTATATGATAATAGTGGTTATACATAATAAGTGACTAATAAGCTTATAATATAGTGACTATAATAAGTGGCTTATATAAGTGACTAATACTAGTGACTTATAATAGTTGCTTATATATAGTGCTATAATATAGTGGCTTATAATATAGTGACTAATAATGGCTTATAATATAGTGGCTTATAATATAGTGGCTTATAATATAGTGCTTAATAATGGCTTATAAATAGTGGCTTATAATATAGTGGCTTATAATATAGTGGCTTATAATATAGTGACTAATAATGGCTTATAATATAGTGCTTATAATATAGTGGCTTATAATATAGTGACTAATAATGGCTTATAATATAGTGCTTATATATAGTGCTTATAATATAGTGGCTTATAATATAGTGGCTTATAAATAGTGGCTTATAATATAGTGGCTTATAATATAGTGCTTATGTTATATAATAGTGCTTATAATATAGTGGCTTATAATATAGTGACTATAATTGGCTTATAAATAGTGCTTAGAATAGTTGCTTATAATATAGTGGCTTATAAATAGTGGCTTATAATAGTGCTTATAATATAAGGCTTATAATATAGTGGCTTATAAATAGTTGCTTATAATATAGTGGCTTAACATAGTGCTTAAAATAGTGGCTTATAACATAGTGGCTTATAACAATGCTTAAAATAGTGCTTATATATAGTGACTAATAATGGCTATAATATAGTTGCTTATATATAGTTGCTTATAATATAGTGGCTTATAATATAGTGACTTATAACATATGGCTTATATATAGTGGCTTATGATATAGTGGCTGAATAATCAGTATGCTTATAATATATCACTTATACATATAGTGGCTTATAACATATGGTATAATATAGTGACTTATGATATACGCGCTTATAACACATATGCTATAAATATATGCACTTACAAAATCATAAGCTGCATAACGACACACAAGCAATACATCAATACAAACATACACAGAGCACACAACACACACAAAAAAGCACACAAAACACACACACTCACACACATACACACGCACACATACGCAAACACACACACACACACAACACACAACACCACACACACACTACGCAAACACAACGCACAAACACACACACATACACACGCACACACACACCAACACACACACACACACACACACAAACACACACAACACACACCACACACACCAAACACACACACACATCACAAACACACACACAAAACACACACACAAACACACACACAAACACACACACAAACAAACACACACAAACACGCAACACAACACACACACACACACAAGCACAACACACACACAACAAACACACAACACACACACACACACACACACACACACAACCAACACACACTCACCAAACACACACACCACACAAATTACACACACACACACACAACACACACACACACACACACCAAACACATCACACACACACAAACACACAACACACACACCACACACACACACACACACACACACACACACACACACACACACACACACACACACATACACCAGCTACTTACAGCAGGTGTTTTTCACGCCACTATCGCTGGGTAAAGTGATTCTGGTTATCAAAGCTGACCATTATCCTCGTGACTTAGACGATCGAAGATAATTATTACCATACATGATCTCTGGTTATCTAAGCTGACCATTATCATACATGATTCAGAGATGAAGATAATTATTACCATACATGACCTCTAGTTATCAAGCTGACCATTATCCATCCATGACTTCAGATGATCGAAGATAATTATTACCATACATGACCTCTAGTTATCAAAGTGACCATTATCATCCATGACTTCAGATGATAGAAGATAATTATTACCATACATGACCTCTAGTTATCAAAGCTGACCATTATCCTCCATGACTTCAGATGATAGAAGATAATTATTACCATACATGACCTCTAGTTATCAAGCTGACCATTATCCTACATGACTTCAGATGATCAGAAGATAATTATTACCATACATGACCTCTGGTTATCAAAGGTGAATATATCAGTTGAGTACATAAGTGCATAGAAACTTTATTTAACACGACTTCAACACAGACTTTGATTAGCAAAGACGAATATTCCACATCTTCTGAAAATTATGTGCGAGGAATTTCCTCTTTTTGTCATTCTCTTTGCTTCTGTCTTGTTCCTTTGCTGTCTGTCATTTCTTCCTGTCATTTTCTGCCTTGCTGGTCCATTCACCTGTATGTGTTCGATAACTCCCATTGCAGC
>CM060311.1:72527993-72540493 GCA_030674185.1 Monoplex corrugatus | reverse complement strand
AAAACTGGCCTGTCGTCTGCCCATCTTCACCCTTTGACTCCAGTATCCATTCCAACCAACTCTTAACCCTTTGAGTCCTTCACCCTATCCATCAGCTTCTTGCAGGTGTGTGTGTGTGTGTGTGTGTGTGTGTGTGTGTGTGTGTGTGTGTGTGTGTGTGTGTGTGTATGTGTGTGTGTATGTGTGTGTGTGTGTATGTCAGAGTGTGTGTGTGTGTGTGCGTGTGTTTTTTCAGTGTGTGTGTGTGTGGTGCGAGTGTTTTTTCAGTGTGTGTGTGTGTGTGGTATGTGTGTGCGTGCGTGTGTTTTTTCAGTGTATATTGTGTGTGTGTTGTGTGTGTGTGTGTGTGTGCATGTGTCGATGTGTGTGTGTGTGTCAGTGTGTGTGATGTGTGTCAGTGTGATGTGTGTCAGCGTGTGTGTGTGTGTTTTCCATGTGTGTGTGTCAGTGTGTGTGTGTATGTGTGCGTATGCATGCATGTGTGAGTGTTTGTCAGTGTGTGTCAGTGTGTCAGTGTGTGTGTCAGGAAGCTGGTGGATAGGGTGACGGAGTCAAAGAGTTAAGTTTTTGCAGGATGCTATGGTGGACTGGGTGCGGGAGTCAAAGGGTTAAAGTTTCCATCGTTCTGCTGGTGTCACCTTCTTCAACGATCATTTCCACCTCCCCTCCGCTCCTCCCCCCATCCCCACACCCACACCCACACCCACCACCATTTCAAGATCTTGCCATGAGGGTTTTGCACAGGATTAAGGAGTCTTGCCAGATGACTGCTGACAGCTATGCTTGGGTGAAGTGTATAATCATGGAATTGTCCGAACTCCAAACTCAAATTCCATAGAAATAAGAGGGAAGCAGGGAGAATTTTTATAATATTTATTAATCAAAGGACATAACTCTTGAGAATTATCTCCCATGTTGTATAAAACTTCTCAAATCTAACAGTTTGCGCGACCCATTCAACTAGCATAAAAACAGATACAAAGTACAAAAACAGTAAGCTCAGAACACTCCTTTTTTTTCATGTGTGTGTGTCAGTGTGTGTGTGTGTGTGTGTGTGTGTGTGTGTGTGTGTGTGTGTGTGTGTGTGTGTGTGTGTGTGTGTGTGTGTGTGTGTGTGTGTATGAGGAGTGTTCTGAGTTTACTGTATCTGCTTCAAATAATTCCATAATATTCAAGTTTCCATACGCAATGAGAATAAGTAAAGAAACTAGGTGGCGTTTTTGTTTGTTTTGTTTTTTGCTTTGTTTTGTTTTTTGTTGTTTTATTTTGGTTGGTGAGTTGGTTGTGTGTATGTGTGTGGTTGTGTCATTGTGTGTGTGTGTTTCAATGTGTGTGTGTGTGTGTGTGTGTGTGTGTGTGTGTGTGTCAATGTATGTGTGTCAGTGAGCGTGTGTGTGTCAGTGTGTGTGTGTATGTGTGTGTGTGTCAGTGTGTGGTGTGTGTGTGTGTGTGTCAGTGTGTGTGTTTCAGTGTGTGTGTGTGTGTGTGTCAGTGTGTGTGTGTGTGTGGTGTGTGTGTGTTTGTCAGTGTGTGTCAGTGTGTGTGTGTGTGTGTGTCAGTGTGTGTGTGTGTGTGTGTGTGTGTGCGTGTGTTTGTAGCAGGTTAGTAAATAGTTACATATCTAGCGTTTGATGTAGGTCTGTCTATGGAGACCGTGCCCCCCAAAATCATTGTGGTGGTGTCAGCTTTGTGTTTTACATGATCAGGTTCTTCCCCACCCACCACCCACCCCCACATTCCCTTCCGTTTCAAGACCTTTTCTCACACTGAACAAAGCAGCAGGGAAGTTTCAGTCTTTTTCTCCTAATTTTTGTATTTGGTGTTTGTGATCTTACGCTTAAAAAAAGCCAGTTGGCCGAAAATTTAGGCCTGTCTTGTTTGGTTGAATTAAATACGCGTTCTGATTCTTTTTTCTTTTTTTTTTCGTGTTTTTTTTTCCTGGTTCCTGTGCGCCTAAACGCGAGCAGTCACACTTGTTTAGGATTTCAAAACTCCATACTCTGTAAAAACCTAAAATCTTGCAACAGTGTTGAAAAAAAAAAAAAGAAAACATGAAACAACAACCACAAAAAACAACCAACCCCCCCCCCCCAAAAAAAAAAAACAACAACAACAACAACAAAACAAAAACACCACCACCCCCCCCCCCCAAAAAAAAAAAAAAAAAATCCTGCTTTAGTCAAGAAGTTAGAACACGCTCCTAATCGCGTTCTGCGTTCGTCTTACCTGAGTGCAGCGAATGATCATTTTGAAAGACTCAACATGAAAACTGCTGGTCACAAAGCGAAGAGATGATTATGATAAAGAATCCACAGTTCAGAACTGATGTACACTTGTCCCTGCTCCGTCCGATCCAGAAGCTGAAACAAATCCCGGTTCTCCCAGTACGATGAGCCCACAGACGACGGAGAAAGAAAATGGAACCGAACTGAAGATGATTTGCTTCTTATCGATGATTATGTTTTACTGAATTCTGTTGACTATGTGCACCTTGCACTAGCCAGGGTTTTCTCTTCCTGTCAGCCTGGTTTTGTTTACTGATTCTTATCCCGTATGGAAACGTGAATATTATTTTACGTAGGTCCTTTACAGAGACATGATGGGAGGAAACACCACTGTTCAGTCAGTGTTGTGGTTGTCGCCTGTCCGAACAATATCAACAATGATGAATATCAAGGTCCGCAGTCCTCACTGACCACCGGTTGTTTCAGTAACAACAACAAAACACACACAGTGACTGCTTGGCATAACACGATGCCACACAATCACAAACACCACCGTAGAACACCAACCAACAGTACGCCAAATGAGAAAAATTAAACCACAGCACCGTACACCAACCAATACATTATACAAAACAGCGTGAGTGGCACAATGTAAACACAGGAATAGGGACACAGCCAGTTCCAGAGGACACCATCAACCGAAGAAGCGAATTTGTCAACACAATCGTGGTGAGGCCTATTCCACAGATAAAACTACTAGATCTAGATCCCGTCTATATCATAATTATGTCTTTGGCGAAATCACACGAATCGAAGTAGTATCACAAACACAGAGTGATTCCACTGGCCATTCAGTCCGCGAAAGAAGCACCAATTTCCTTCACGACACACAACCACACTGTATCTCAATCCACTCTGTCCAGGTGAATGCCGCTGGACCACTGACGATTGACACACAGTTCGAATCCCCAGTGTACCCCCTCGAAGGGCATTGAGCCAGAAGACTGGGAGGGGGCAGGGTAAGCCAGTGAAAAACTGCACACTGGACTGTGAAAACCTCGCCAATCTCACATCCTCTTACCATGTGCTCAGCCCATGATTTCCTTTACTCTGTCCCTCCGTCTCTCTCTTTCTCTCCCTCCCTCTCTCTCTCTCTCTCTTTCTCTTTCTCTCCAAGTGGCCTACTCTCTGTAGTCTCCCTTTCTCTTCTGGAGGTCTGCTTCTTCTTCCTCTGTCGACCCACTCGCTCACTCACTCTCCACTGTCTTCTGGCCTGTTGTTGCCACTGTGTCGCTCGCTATTGCTTGGCCCTTCCACAGACGACCAGCGCTACAACAGCAGAACGACGGGAAAGGTGTGCGCGCGCGAGTGTACGAGTATGTGCGTGTGTGTGTGTCTGCTATGCTGTCAGTACGGCCTTAGGACAGCAGCCCCCGCGAGGCTTCAAGCTTCGACTGTGGCGGACAAGAGAGGCGGTGACTGAAGCCTCAAATCTTGGGCCACAGCCACTCAAAGCTTCGTTTCCCTCCTTCCCTTTAACAACCTCCTCCCCCATCTCTTCCTCTCTCCCTTCACACACACATTCTCTGTCTCTGTCTCTGTCTCACACTCTCTCTCTGTTTCTCTGTCTCTCTGTCTCTCTCTGTCTCTCTCTCCCTCTCTCTCTCTCTCTCTGTCCACAAGCCCCGTCGTCCCTGCCACTCAGCTCGCTGAACCGAGGGTAATCCAATGTTTGAATGTAAATCCGTGGTTGAAATACCTGCCTCTCACTCCCGTGTTTGTCCAAACAGACTTTGTGAGGTAAAAGCTCCTTGTACAGCTGTAGGCTTGTCCCTTCCCCACCCCCACCCCCCGCCTGGCGTGTGCCCCGTGTAGGTCAGTCTGAGTGAAGTCCCCTGTCATCCTCAGTACAAGCTGTGCAGCGCCAACCATCGTCAACTCATGTTCCCAATGTAAACTGATTACTACCTTATGTTCCAACAGTAAACTGATTCCTATCTCAAGTTCCCACTGTCAGCAGTCATCTCCAACCATCATCATCATCTCAAGTTCCCACTGTAAACTGATTACTTTCTCAAGTTCCCACTGTCAACAGATGGTAATCTTCAATCATCATCATCTCAAGGTCAAAATGTAAACTGATTACTTCCAAATGTCAACTGATCGCTATCTCAAGTTCCCATTGTCAACTGCTTATTATTTCAAGTTCCCACTGTAAACTGATTACTATCTCAAGTTCCCACTGTCAACTGATTACTATCTCAAGTTCCCACTGTCAACTGATTACTATCTCAAGTTCCCACTGTCAACTGATTACTATCTCAAGTTCCCATTGTCAACTGATTACTGTCTCAAGTTCCCACAGTAAACTGATTACTGTCTCAAGTTCCCATTGTCAACTGATTACTACCTCAAGTTCCCAATGTCAACTGATTACTTACTCAAGTTCCCACAGTAAACTGATTACTATCTCAAGTTCCCACTGTCAACTGATTACTGTCTCAAGTTCCCACTGTCAACTGATTACTGTCTCAAGTTCCCAATGTCAACTGATTACTACCTCAAGTTCCCATTGTCAACTGATTACTACCTCAAGTTCCCACAGTAAACTGATTACTATCTCAAGTTCCCATTGTCAACTGATTACTATCTCAAGTTCCCATTGTCAACTGATTACTACCTCAAGTTCCCACTGTCAACTGATTACTGTCTCAAGTTCCCAATGTCAACTGATTACTTCCTCAGTTCCCACAGTAAACTGATTACTGTCTCAAGTTCCCATTGTCAACTGATTACTATCTCAAGTTCCCACTGTCAACTGATTACTATCTCAAGTTCCCATTGTCAACTGATTACTATCTCAAGTTCCCACTGTCAACTGATTACTATCTCAAGTTCCCACTGTAAACTGATTACTATCTCAGTTCCCACTGTAAACTGATTACTATCTCAAGTTCCCACAGTAAACTGATTACTATCTCAAGTTCCCACTGACAACAGCAGTCATATCCATCCTTCATCATCTCAAGTTCCAAATGTAAACTGATTATTATCTCAAATTCCCACTGTCAACATTATTCTCCAACCATCATCATTCCAAGTTCCCAACGCAAACTGATTACTGTCTCAAGTTCCCACTGTCAACAGTCATCTCCGACCATCATCATCTAAAGTTCCCATTATAAACCGGTTATTACCACAAATTCCCACTGTAAACCAACTGACATATCAAGTTCTCACTGTAAACTGTTTATCGTCCCAACTTCCTACCGTAAAATAATCATCAGAAGTTAAATTTCATTGTAAAACAGTTGTGTGCGCGTATGTACGTGCGTGCATGCGTGCGTGTGTATATGTGCATGCGTGTGTGTGTTGTATGTGCATGCCTGTGTGTGTGTGTGTGTAGTGTGTGTGTGTGTGTGTGTGTGTGTGTGTGTGTGTGTGTGTGTGTAAACTACATTTATTGCATGCTTACTGTGTGTACACTTTCTGAGCGTATTTTCTACACAGCTGTATAATTAGTACTCTAGTGGTGTAATGAAATCCAGACGAATGTAATAAATGTTACTGAATGTCCGTAATGGTTGGCGTCTATGAGACACGCGAGTACTAAACTTTCCGTCTGTGGTGTGTGTGTGTGTGTGTGTGTGTGTGTGTGTGTGTGTGTGTGTGTGTGTGTGTGTGTGTGTGTGTGTGTGTGTGTGTGTGTTGTCGTATACATTTCTTAACGTCCTAGAAACATTGTAAATCGGCAGAAAGTCATTGAAGAAGCTTATAATGTACCTGTCATATGTCAACTGTCAACACATGCGCTGAACTCTAGAATCTGTTGAATGCATTAGGTAAACCGGTACACTTCTGTCCTTTGCTCAGTCGTCAACATTATAAATCATATCCTCAGTTTCACTCTTATCTCTGTCTTTGTGTCTCTGTCTGTCTGTCTGTCTGTCTGTCTGTCTGTCTCTCTCTCTCTCTCTCTCTCTCTCTCTCACACACACACACAACTGCACACGTCCCGTCATTTTCTTTCTGTCTCTTTCATACATACCCGTCCCCATACACACCTTCTCTCCTTCCTTTCTCTCTCTCTCTTCTCTCTCTCTCTCTCTCTCTCTCTCTCTCACACACACACACACACACACACACAACTGCACACGTCCCGTCATTTTCTTTCTGTCTCTTTCATACATACCCGTCCCCATACACACCTTCTCCTTCCCTTTCTCTCTCTCTCTCTCTCTCTCTCTCTCTCTCTCTCGCTCTGTCTGTCTGTCTGTCTATCTGTCTGTCTCTCACACACATACACATATACATTACACACGTCATCTCTCTTTCTCACTTTCACACATACTCCCCCCCCCCCTCCACTCACGTCTTCTCTCTCTCTCTCTCTTCTCTCACTCTCACCCTCTCTTTTTCTGTCTATCTACATCAATTGATAAAGGGGGAAGAGAAAGAGAGAGGGACAGACAAAACAGACAGAGAAAGAGGGAGAGAGAAAGAGAGAGAGAGAGAGAGAGAGAGAGAGAGAGAGAGACATAGAGAGAGAACACATGCCAGCACAGCACACATGCAGTGGCTAAATGAAAAGCTCAGTCAAAATGACGACAACAGCTGTGCAATCAATAACAGCCGATGTGAAATCGGACTTTAGATGGCAAAACTGACTCCACCCCCTGTCATATAGTCACAGGTTCTAACGTTGCTTGTGACATGTCAGAATTGTCTCCATGTCAGGTTTAGCCCCTACCTCTTTTTATTTTATTGATTTATTTTATTTGTTTACTTTGACTGCGTCTGGCCAATAAACACAAATACTACGAACCAGAAGAACAAGAAAACCAATGTAAGCGCGTATCCAACAAGACAAAACAAAACAAGCGCAAATTTTCGGCCAACTAGCCTTTGTCAAGCGCGAACGCACGGTCACAGACAGATCACAGACACCAAACAATGGATAATAAAAACGGGACTAAAAACTTCCCTGCCGCCTCGTCCAGTGGGTAAGAAATGGAATCCATTTCTCTTTTTATTATCCATTGTTTGGTGTCTGTGATCTGTCTGTGACCGTGCGTTCGCGCTTGACAAAGGCTAGTTGGCCGAAAATTTGCGCTTGTTTTGTTTTGTCTTGTTGGAGACGCGCTTACATTGGTTTTCTTGTTCTTCTGGTTTGTGTTTGCTTGGGCGTGGGCAGTCAAATTTGTTTTGGATCTTACAAATACTACGGTTGTAGGTTAAACTGGAGTGTGTGGCCTGCAGTTCAAACACCTGCCTTCTTCAAGAGATAAAAAGACCTCCTCAATTCAAGACGTACGAATCCTCGTTAAGGTACAAAAGTCCTTTCTTCAAGAGATACACTAGTACATCAGTACTAGTACATGTACTACTATTTCTTTACGGGATGCACGATTCTTTAAGAAATTCAGTTATCTTCTTGAAGGAATTCAGCAGCTTGCCTTGAAGGAATCCAAAACATGTGTGACTACCCGTATTCAAGCAAACAGAAACCAGAAAAAAAACGACAAAAGAATCAGAATGTGTATTTAATACAACCAGACAAGACAGGCGCAAATTTTCGGCCAACTGGCCTTTATTGTCAAGCGTAGACGTAAGATCATAAAAGAACAAACACCAAATACAAAAATGAGGAGAAAAAACTAAAACTTCCCTGCTAATTCGTCTCGGTGGGAGAAAAGGACTAAAATGAAAAAGCAGGGAAGTTTTAGTCTTTTTCTCCTAATTTTTGTATTTGGTGTTTGCTCGTTTGTGATCTTATGTCTACGCTTGACAAAGGCCAGTTGGGCGAGAATTTGCGCCTGTCTTGTCTGGTTGTATTAAATACGCGTTCTGATTCTATTTTTGTAGGTTTTTTTTAAAGTTCCTATTGTTGTGATATGTTAGAATTGTCTCCATGTCAAGTTTGCCCCTACATTTTTTTTAAACTGCGGTTGGCCAATAAACACAGGTTAAACCAGAGTGTGTGGCCTGCAGTTCAAGCATCTACCTTCTTCAAGAGATAAAAATACCTCCTCAATTCAAGACATACAAATCCTTCTCGTCAAAGTACAAAATTCCATTTCTTCAGGAAATACGCTAATACATTAACTATTTCTTCACAGGATGCACATCTTCTGTAATTTAAGAAATTCAACCTGCCTTCAAGGAACCCAAAATAAGTGTGAGTACCCGCGTTCAAGCAAACAGGAACCAGGAAAAAAAAGAAAGGAAAAAACACGGAAAAAAAATCAGAACACGTATCTAATGCAATCAGACAAGACAGGCGCAAATTTCAGCCAACTGGCCTTTGTCAAACGTAGACGTAAGACCACAAACGAACAAACACCAAATTAACAAAAAAAGATTAGGATAAAAAGACTGAAACTTCCCTGCTGCTTCGTCCAGTGAGAGAAAAGGACTTAAATGAAAAAGACAGACGAAGCAGCAGGGAAGTTTTAGTCTTTTTCTCCTAATTTTTTTGTATCTGGTGTTTGTTCGTTTGTGATCTTACGTCTATGCTTGACAAAGGCCAGTTGGGCAAAATTTGCGCTTGTCTGTCTGGTTATATTAATTAAATTAAATGCGCGTTCTGATTCTTTTTGCCTTCAAGGATAACTCCCCCCCCACCCCCCACCCCCACCCGCTACACCCACCCAAATGATATACCAAACATTCCCTTTTACATTGTGTAGAGCGCATGGGGAATGGTCCTAGTGCGATAATCTCCTCTTGAACAATCTCTTAAACTCTAAGCTCCCTTTAGCGATGTAAATCCTTTGGCTCAAGGATACAAAATAAGGTTGTAAAGATACAAATCCTCCCATTCAAATGATCAAATCCTTTTCAAGTGGTTACTTTCCTTCTTTAAGAAACACAAATCTATCAACAGACTATGTCTGTTCACAGATGGGGAAGGTACAGCAACAATGGAAAGGAGTGGAAACTTTAACCTTTGACTCCCACACCCTGTCCACCAGCATCCTGCATTGTCATCCATGCCAGCAAAGCAAAAATTTAACCCTTTGATACACTTCCCCTATCCACTAGCTTTCCTCAGGAAGCTGGTGGATGGGGTGAGGGAATCGAAGGGTTAAGTTTTTTGCAATTGGTCGTTAGGGTGCAGGAATCAAAGGGTTAAAGGAAAAAACAACAACAAAGACTGGCTCAAGTGTAACGACTCATGTCTCTACCACCTCATTCCCCAACAGCTAGCCCCTGGCTCAATGGGATGAATCTTAGCGTTCCCTTTAAAAATAGAGGAGACTGCATTGTGTGAGACAAAGTCTTTATATTTGTATAATTTATATCCATATTATGTGGACCACATCTACGTATAGACAAGTTACCTCAAAGTGGCCTAGGGCACCTATTTGAACAAAGGTCAAAATTACCACAGACAAACAAAACTGGCAGGGAAGAGGATGGGGAGGATGATGGCAGGGTGGCGGTGATGGTGGTGGTGAGGGGGGGGGGGAGAGTATCGGTTCGTCACACCGGCGGTGGTCCAATCCCACAGCAGTGAAAACCAGCACGGCCTTCAGGCTCTTTTTTTTTTTAATGGCTGTCAAATAACCTACGTGTCGTCTGCTTCATAACACTAGCACCGACACGTCGTTACTCTTTGTGACTGATTTGGTTGTTTTTAACCTCGACACTCGCCTCAGGTGATATGGCCGACGGGGGGATAACCATCCCAGGGAATTGGGGGAAGGGGGAAGGGGACTTATCTAATCCTATACTGTCACCACCAGAACAACAAGGATGTTAATAACATGGGGACAGTGAGATGGCTAGTTTTAATTTAATGTAGCGCATCCCGGGATTCAAACCCACAACCATTAGCGTGTGAATCTTACGCTCAAACCAGCTGAGCTACTGAGGCCCGCACGTCGTTACGAAACCACACGGCAGTTTTATGATGTGTATGGGATAGGGCTGGCAGACCCTTGTGCTATCGTGAATTCATTTCTCCTCTTCAGCTAAACTCCAGCCCACGGACATAATACATGTACAGCCTGTCCCATCTGCTGCACGTTTGAAAATTGATTCGATAGTCATCATCATCATCATCATCATCATCATCATCATCATCATCATCAGGTGCCCTGCCACATGGCGTTGGCGACCATGGACTTCCAACCATCTCTATCTCTCGTTGCCCCTAGCATCTCCCCCACCTTCCTCATCCCCAGCCACTCTGCAAGTCCGTCCAGCATTCTCTCCCTGGGTCTACCTGGTGCTCTCTTTCCCTCCAGCTTTCCCGTTGTGACCAGGTGCTCCAAATCCCCCTTCCTCATAAAATGGCGTATAAATGTTGCTTGTCTTTTCCTAATCTTCCTTATGAGTGATCTACTTGTGTTTTGCCTCCATCAAGACTCTCTCGTTTGTTTTCTTTGCTGTCCATGGAACTCTCAACATTCTTCTGAGAAACCACATCTCGGCTGCCTCAATCTTGCTCTGGCTTCGATATTCGATAGTATTATATCTTTAACATGCTCTTTTCAGTTCCCGCACCCTGTCCACCAGCTTCCTGCATTGTCAACCACGCCCGCAAAGCACTTTCTGCCGTACAAAATTTACATCACTTGGACCCCCACGATCTTATACAGACGCCTTTGGCATAGATGGATTGTGTGGTGGCTGGATAAAAAGCTTTCTTTTTTTTATATATTCTTTTAAGGTCAAAGTTTATGACCGTTTCTTCTGTTGGTGTAGATATACGTGACCACATAAAATTATCTTCTCTCTCTCCCCCTCTCTTTCTGTCTAAAAATCTAGGCCTCTTGTCAAACCACATGGACAGACACACACACAGACACACACATACACACATCTATGTATATATTTTTTATCTATCTATCTATCTATCTATCTATCTATCTATCTATCTATATATCTATCTATCTATCTATATATCTATCTATCTGTCTGTCTGTCCGTCCGTCCGTCCATGTATCTATCTATCTGCCTATCTACCTACCTATCTATCTATCTATCTATCTATACATACATACATACATTCATACATACATACATAATAAATACACACATACATTCATACAAACATACATACATACATACGTACATACATACACACACATACATACATACACACATGCGTACGTACATACATACATACACACATACATACATACACATACATACATACATACATACATATATACATACACACATACATACATGCATACACACATACATACATACACACATACGTACGTACATACATACATACACACATACATACATACACATACATACATACATATATACATACACACATACATACATGCATACACACATACATACATACATACATACATAATACAAACATACATACATACATACATACGAACGTACATAATACATACATACATACGTACATATATACATACATACATAATACATACATACAAACACATACATACATCATAATACACACATACATACATACATACATACATACATACATACATACATATAAAACATACATACATACATACGTACGTACGTACGTACGTACGTGCGTACACAAAAGCACTTAACAGCACCACATTTAAATAAAAACACATAAACAAACAAAAATGTCTATCACAATTATTCGATCAGATCCGTCTAATTCTCAACACACCCCCCACACACCTCCCCTCACTCTCTCCTTCAATGGCCATCCCAAAATTTAACTCCCTTCTCACTGTGTTCCTTCTAGTGCTCTCCCCTCCTAGTCACTTCCTGCCACTCACGTGAAGCTTCCCTAGCACGCGCTTGACCTCGTTGTGCCGTGTCAGAAATGTTCCCGTGTCGAGTTTGACCCTGGCGGTATCGTCCTTTCTCCTCTCCTTAATTAAACCTTACACACACACACGCACACACACACACACACATGAACACGCACGCACACAAGCACACACCACACACACTCACGCACGCACACACACATGCACACGCACGCACACACACACACACATATATATATACACACAGACACACGCACACATACACACACACCACATGCACACACAAACGCACACACACATACACACATACACATACACGCACACATACGTATACACACATGCACGCACAAACGCACACACACATACATACATACACATACAGACACACACACATACACACACACAAACACATGCACGCACAAACGCACAAACACACAAACGCACACACATACACGTATACACACACAGACACATGCACACATACACACACGCTTGCATGTACACACATACACGCACAGAGAGA
>CM060311.1:72512993-72522993 GCA_030674185.1 Monoplex corrugatus | reverse complement strand
ATCCCCTTCGTGTGTTTACGTACGCGGAACATAAAAAAAGTACGTTTAACCCTTTGACTCCCACCACCCTGTCCACCAGCATCCTGCATTGTCAAGCATGCCACAAAGCTAAAAATTTAACCCTTTGATTCCCTCAACCTATCGACCAGTTTCCTGCAGGAAACTGGTGGATAGGCTGAGGGAGTCAAAGAGTTAAGTTTTTGTGGTTGGCGGATAGGGTCAAAGGGTTAAAATCCTGTAATCCATGTCAATGTCCAGTGGCTCACAGAAACCTAAAACCTCCAGCATTGCACGCCCACGAAAGACGAAGTTTGCGGACAGTGCAGCATAATACATCTTGAACTGCGTGGACAAAGCAACGTGCATGCATGCATTCCAGACAAATCAGAATGATAATAATATAATAGTAATAAGGCTAATAATGATAACAACGACAACAACAACAACAAGAACAATAATAATAATGATATGATGATAATAATAACAACAACAACAACAAAATACTACTATTACTACCACTACTAATGATGATAATAATGACAATAATGATGATAATAATAATAAAAGTCGTAATAATTATAACAATAATAATAATAATAATAATATGATGATGATAATAATAATAATAATAATAAATAATAATAATAATAATAATAATATAATAATATAATAATAATAATAATAATAATGACGATAATATTAATACTACTAATGATGATGATGATAAAATAACAATAATAATAATGACATCATGATGATGATGATGACGACGACGACGACGATGACGACGACAACGACGACGATGATGATAATACTGAAAATGAAAATGATGATGATGATGATGATGATGATGATGATAATAATGTAATAATGATAATAAATAATGTTTTTCAAGACAATACGGGAATACGAAGTCCTGTCAAGAAACATGAAAAAAAAAAAATCAAAGACAATCGTATTCTTATATGAACGAAATGAAGTCTGAACTGCAGATCCCATCAATCATAAACCAAAAGACCTGTCTCCCTTTGAACTCAAAAACCGAACTGTCAGAACTATCAAACATGAAGACTCTGTTCTCTTCACACAAAGATCTGTCATCCTCTGAAAAGCACTGTCCTCTTTAAGCTGGACACGAGAGTTTAATGGCTAATCACCCAACAACAACGGAGTGACAAGATGGGGCTTGATAAAGTGGCGAAATCGTGCAGAGAAAAAGTCCTGTTTGGATAGACAGACAGTTGAAAGACAGTCCGACTAAGGCAGAGAAATCCTGTTTGGATAAATTCACCATTTAAAGACTGACTGAAGTGCGGATTGGAGGCAGTTTTAGGAACACTGACACCATTGGGATATGCAAAATAGTTATGTTTGGATTTGGTGTTGGTTGAAAGACAATCTTTCTCTGATGTTTGGATACAGAAAAAGACAGTTTGACAACGGTTTGGGTACATGGTTTTCAGACACACACACCTCCGAGAAATGCAAAGAAATTGTGCTCCTAAGCACATCAGCTTAACAGATAATCTTTAAGTATTGCACTTTTAAGACATTTGTGTTATGGGGGAGAGAGGGATGGGAGTGTGGAGGGAAGGGGTGATTTAATTAAACGCCTGTTTGGAGACAAGGAGACAATAAAAAGATTATCTCAATGTACCGTTGTTTTGATAGTAAAATAGCATCTCACTGTACTGCTGTTTTGACAGTAAAAAGATTATCTTACGGTACTGCTGTTTTGACAGTAAAAGATTATCTTATGACTGCTGTTTTGATAGTAAAAAGATTATCCCACTGTGCTGCTGTTTTGATAGTAAAAAGATTATCCCACTGTCCTTTGTATATATGTATGTATTAGTATGTATGTATGTATGATGTATGTATATATGTATGTATGTATGTATGTATGTATATATGTATGTATGTAGTAGTATATATGTTGTATTATGTATGTATTGCATGTATGTATTATTATGTATGTATTATAGATGATTTGTATTAATATGTAGTATGTATGGGCATGTTTATGTATGTAGATATATTGTATGTATTATATGTAGTATACGTATGTATTTAGTATGTATGTAGATAATATTATGATATAAGTAATATTTATGTATGATCATGTATGTTGCTTAGTATTCAGTATAGTAATGTATATGTATCTGTGTGATTATGTATATATGTATGACTTGCTTGAATAGGTAAGTATGTATTATAGTATTGATGTATTATGTATATAGATTATATACTAAGTAATGACTGTACAATGTGAAGTATGTGAGGTTTATATTAATGTAAGTATTATTATGCAAATGCTATGATAAAGTGCTAGTGTGAGTATGTGAGAAGAGTCGGGTTGTGATAATACGAGTAATGTATTCGTGTCTATATTACTTACGAGGATCAATGAATTGGCTGTCCCATGCATGATGTGTTGTTGCTGTACGTATTTTCCTGCTTGTGACTATTCGAATAGCGACATTGCTCTAATCCAGCTCTTCAACGAGAAGTCACGATGTGGATACTGGTACCTTGACTTGCCAACCAGGAACGATATAATTGCGCATATTTAATAAATCACCAAGGGACATGCGTCGCGAAGAAGCTAAGTGACAGATATTAATGAGTAAAGCAACTGCCAAAGTGCTAGGAGGAGGTCGGGGGGGGCCCAAATGATTGACGCACGAACCGCCCACAGTACGACCATCCACGGCCATCAACAGCAGTGATCATCAATATTATGACCACATCGTCCACCCACACACACACACCCACACACACCACCACCCACCACACACAAACACACACACTCACTCACCCACCCGCGCACAGATGGAGACACACGTACACACGTACAGACACACACGCAACACACACAACACACAAACATATATATCATATCTATCTATCTATCTATATTTATCTATCTATCAATCTATCTATCTATCTATCTATCTATCTATACATACATACATATATATATATATAATATATATATATGTGTATATATATATACATATATATATGTATATATCTAAGATATATATATATATATATATATACACATAGCTAGATAGGTAGATCGATATAGATGTAGATATATAGATAAGGTAGATCGATATAGATGTAGATATATAGATACATATACATATAGACAGACCTACACACACACACACACACACACACACACACACACACACCACACACACACACACACACACACACACACAACACACACACACACACCACACACACACACACACACCACGCACGCACAAGCGAACCCACTCCAGCCCCACACCGTAGCTCATACAACCACACACAAGCTCTGTCTGTCTGTCTGTCTGTCTCTCTGTCTGTTCTGTGTCTGTCTATCTCTCTATCTGTCTGTCTCTGTCTGTCTGTCTGTAGTGTCTGTGTCTGTTTTGTCTGTCTGTCTGTCTCTTCTCTCTTCCTCTTCTCTCTCTCTCTCGGTCCCCTCTCTCTTTCTCTCTCTCTCATGCATGCGCACGCAGGAGCGCGCATGTGCACACTGCAACGTTAGCAAAATTATGCACATACATATATCCACAGTTATCAGTGGGGGACTGTCCATACCCTGGATGACCTATTTGGACCCAGTCATCAGCGGGTGACTGTCCATACCCTGGATGACCCATTCGGACCCAATCATCAGTTGGGGACTGTCCATACCCTGGATGACCCGTTCGAACCCAATCATCAGTTGGGGACTGTTCATACCCTGGGTGACCCATTCGGACCCAGTTACACTGATGACTGGGTTGGAATGGGTCATTCAAGGCTTGGACAGTCCCACCCCACCCCCACCACCACCCCCACCACCACCCCCACACTTCTGCCTGGCGAGATGGCTGCCGCTTATCCTGTGGCGTTGAGGTGATTTTCTGACCTGTGGCGAGGCATTGTTCCTCAGGGTCTCACCCAGTAACCCCGGGCGTTTCTTCTCTCAGCAGCACGCAGCCAATTACAAATTACAGAAATAATGTATTATATCGCCTCAACAGGCCCTAAAAAAAAAAAGCAAAAGAGATAACAGAAAAAAAAAGTAAATAAAACCTTTGTTCTCCGCGCCTTCAAGTAATTGCAGGAGAGGCGAGACTGGCTGACTGGCTGATTGACTGACTGAATAACTGGTTTGCTGACTGGCTGACTGATTGACTGACTAACTGGTTTGCTGACTGGCTGACTGACTGACTGACTGACTGACCGACTGACGACCGACTGACCGACTGACTGACTGACTGACCGACCGACTGACTGACTGACTGGCTGGCTGCCTGGCTGCCTGACTGCCTGACTGACTGACTGACTGACCGACCGACTGACCGACTGACTGACTGACCGACTGACCGACTGACTGACTGACTGACTGACTGGCTGCCTGACTGCCTGACTGCCTGACTGACTGACTGACTGACCGACTGACCGACTGACTGACTGGCTGGCTGCTTGGCTGCCTGACTGCCTGACTGACTGCCTGACTAACTGGCTGGCTGGCTGTTTGGCTGGCTAACTGACTGACTGGCTGCTGATGGCTGGTTGCTGCTGGACTGACTGACCGACTTATTGACTGACTGGATGGCTGACTGGTGGACTGACTAACTGGCTGGCTGGCTGATTGGCTGGCTGACTGGCTGCCTGCCTGACTGACTGACTGCATGGCTGACTGGTTGTTTGGCTGTCTGTCTGGCTGGCTGTCTGGCTGGCTGACTGGCTGGTTTGCTGGCTGCTTGATTGACTGACCGACGACTGACTGACTGACTGGCTGGCTGACTGGTTGGCCGACTAATTGACTGGCTCATTGTGTGGCTGACTTATTAGCTAGCTGACTGATTGGCTGACTGACTGACTGACTGACTGACTGATTAGCTGACTGATCAAGCAAAGCTACCACTCTCTCAGGTGCAGTTTTATCAGCACAGTAGAGACGACTCTTCAGGGCTGTTGAAGCTGTCACTTGACCTCAAATAGTCACTTGAACTTAAACACACTGTAGGGGATGGATTCGTGTTTCTTGTTATTGAAGGCTGTTTCCAACCATTCCTGTAACAATGGGACATTATTTCATATGGACTGGAAGGGAGCCTCTGTGTGTGTGTGTGTGTGTGTGTGTGTGTGTGTGTGTGTGTGTGTGGTGTGTGTGTGTTGTGTGTGTGTGTGTGCGCGTGTGTGTTGTTGTGTTTAGTGTTGATGTGTGTGTGTGTGTGTTTGTGTGTGTGTGTGTGTGTGCGCGCGCAAGCGCATATGTGTGTGTTTAAGTGTATTACGATGTATGTATGTATGTATGTGTTGTGTGTGTGTGTGTGTGTGTGTGTGTGTGTGTGTGTGTGTGTGTGTGTGTGGTTGTGTTTTGTGTGTGTGTCTTCGTTCGTTATTTCTTTTAACTTCTATTATCTATGTGCTTTTAGACGAATTGTGTATTATATATATATATTTTTATATACTATAATATAATATTTTTAAATATTATGTGTGTGTGTGTGTGTGTGAGTGACAGTGTGTGTGTATGCGTGTGTGTGTGTGCGCGCGCGCGCACGCACGTACGTGTGTAAATTAAATGATATCCCATAACCCTGTGGCAGAGTATAGTACTTGGAGTTTGTTCGTGAGCAATTCACTGCGCTCGGACAATTCCACATGCGCTCTATCTAACTCTACCTGCAATTATCTGGCAGACTCCTTGAGCCTGCACAAAAAAACCTATACACTGACAAGCTTTTAAAATGGGGAGGGGGGGGGGAGAGAGACCTACAGAACTCTAAGGTGATGCCACCAGTATGATGGGAACGTTAACTCACTCCCTACTAGGCGATTTGGAATTTAACATTCCTCGGTGTACTGGGCGTTTGTATAGGTTTATAAAAAATCATTAAAAAATAACGGCTCTACACATATTCTTTTAATTTTGACACATGATTATCATCATATTGAACAAGCATTTTCCAAAGTTTCAAAGCTGTAACCTTTATGGTACTCTTTTTGTTGCCAGTTGCAAAACAAGGTATGTTTTCATGGTAATAAAAATGAGAGGGTGATCACAAGAGCATATAAGGGAAGTTCTCACGGTTCTTGAAAAGAGGCCAGTTTTTAAAGTTGTGGGCTGGGATTGATCTCGTGATATCAGATCTTGAATCCACGGCTCTATCAAAAGGACTTGGAAGGACGGAAGGAATCTTTTAGTCAACGTCTGTTTACAAATAGTGATTTTAGACAAACACACACACACACATGCACACACACACACACACACACACATACACACACACACACACACACACACACGCACACACACACACACACACACACACACACACACACACACAAATACACACACACACAGATAAATGAAAAATAAAATGAAAAGAAAAAAAGGGGGAAATGGGAGTTTTAAATGTAAGAAGGGCGAACAATTACAATCAATAATTTACAACAATGGATTAGGAAAGGACTAGGTAAGGGCTAGGACTTTATGTGGAAGGAGAGAATGTTGATATGCCTTTATACAGAAAGAGAGAATGTTGGTATGCTTTTGTATAAAAAGACAAGATGTTGGCATACCTTTATATAGAAAGAGAGAATGTTAGTATGTTTTTGTATAAAAAGACAGAATGTTGGCATACCTTTATACAGAAAGAGAGAATGTTGGTATGCTTTTGTATAAAAAGACAGGATGTTGGCATACCTTTATATAGAAAGAGAGAATGTTGGTATGCTTTTGTATAAAAAGACAGAATGTTGGCATACCTTTATATAGAAAGAGAGAATGTTGGTATGCTTTTGTATAAAAAGACAAGATGTTGACATACCTTTATATAGAAAGAGAGAATGTTAGTATGCCTTTGTACAAAACGACAGGATGTTGGCATACCTTTATATAGAAAGAGAGAATGTTGGTATGCTTTTGTATAAAAAGACAAGATGTTGGCATACCTTTATATAGAAAGAGAGAATGTTGGTATGCTTTTGTATAAAAAGACAAGATGTTGGCATACCTTTATATAGAAAGAGAGAATGTTAGTATGCTTTTGTACAAAACGACAGGATGTTGGCATACCTTTATATAGAAAGAGAGAATGTTAGTATGCTTTTGTATAAAAAGACAGAATGTTGGCATACCTTTATATAGAAAGAGAGAATGTTGGCATACCTTTATATAGAAAGAGAGAATGTTGGTATGCCTTGATCCTCTTTTTTTTTTTTTTTGTCATGGAAGCCACTTGAAGACTGTCCATGTGGGGGCAAAGGAGTGGATAGCTGGATATTGGATGACACCTGTTCTGTCCTTCCCTTTTGGGCTGGGGTCACGGTGTGAATGCTATAAAGTTGTACTGCTTACGTGACGGACTGTGGTCAGTTAAACACATGAGAACGGAAGTTCCCGAACCCTGTGACCAAGTAACTAATATACCAACCAACCCAAAATCAAGCTAACAATGAGTAATAAATCTATTATGTGCTGTTTATTATTTTTTGCTCTTTATTCATTTATCTATCTATCCATTTATTTATTCATCTATTATCATCTATGCCTGATTTACATGCGACCTAAAGCTATTATGTGCTATTTACTTGCGACCTAAAGCTATTATGTGCTATTTACTTGCGACCTAAAGCTATTATGTGCTATTTACTTGCGAACTAAAGCTATTATGTGCTATTTACTTGCGACCTAAAGCTATTATGTGCTATTTACTTGCGACCTAAAGCTATTATGTGCTATTTACTTGCGACCTAAAGCTATTATGTGCTATTTACTTGCGACCTAAAGCTATTATGTGCTATTTACTTGCGACCTAAAGCTATTATGTGCTATTTACTTGCGACCTAAAGCTATTATGTGCTATTTACTTGCGACCTAAAGCTATTATGTGCTATTTACTTGCGAACTAAAGCTATTATGTGCTATTTACTTGCGACCTAAAGCTATTATGTGCTATTTACTTGCGACCTAAAGCTATTATGTGCTATTTACTTGCGACCTAAAGCTATTATGTGCTATTTACTTGCGAACTAAAGCTATTATGTGCTATCTATTCATCCAGCTATTTATTCCTTTATCTATCCATCCATCTATTTACTTTTTTAAAATTATCTATTCATTTATGCCTTATTTACTTGCGACCTAAAGCTATTAAGTGCTATTTATTCATCTAGCTATTTATTCCTTTATCTATCCGCCCATCTAATTACTTCTTTTCTATCTATTCATTTATACCTTATTTACTTGCGACCTAAAGCTATTAAGTGCTATTTATTCATCTAGCTATTTATTCCTTTATCTATCCGCCCATCTAATTACTTCTTTTCTATCTATTCATTTATACCTTATTTACTTGCGACCTAAAGCTATTAAGTGCTATTTATTCATCTAGCTATTTATTCCTTTATCTATCCGCCCATCTAATTACTTCTTTTCTATCTATTCATTTATACCTTATTTACTTGCGACCTAAAGCAATTATGTGCGATTTATTCATCTAACTATTTATTCATTTATCTATCCATCTATCTCTTTACTTGTTTTATCACCTATCCATGTATACCTTGTTTAATTGCGACCTTTCCTGGACATGCAGATAGACACAAGAGGTGCTCCGCGATAATAAAAGACGTCAATCATGGAGAGATTTAGGACAGTAGAAGGCGTGGGGGACCGGAATCCAACTATCTGGAAAAGACGAAAGAGTGGAAAAGCCTGAACGGCTCAGAAATGTTTTCAACATGCTGGAAAAGCCCGACGACTGGCGAAACGGGATAGCCAAGACAATGCGGGAAACCAACACTCCACAAAATTGACGCTGAGGCTCTCAGCAGGAAGATCAGGAAGTTGGGAGTCAGTGTCCACGCCAAAGCCCACCAACACCATCAGAAGCCAGTTAGTCCACCCCAAAGACAAAACAGACAAATTGGACACATCAGAGGTGATATACAAGATAGACTGCCAGGACTGTGACCATAGTTATATTGGCGAAACTGAGCGCAACTTGCACAAAAGATTAAAAGAACACAAACGTGAGTCCTCTCCAGTGGGGGAACATCTGACCCACACCCAACACCACTTTGAAAAGGACAGTGTGCAAGTTCTCGACAAAGAAGCAAGATGGTTCCAGACGGGAGTAAAGGAGGCAGTTTACATCGCCGCAAGGAACCCCACACTCAACCGTGACCGGGGCCGACACAACCTGCCATCGGTGTACTCCTCACTTGTTCAGTTGCACTGTCGTGAGTTCGCTCACGGCGGTGCGCACTGAAGCCAGTTCTCAACCCAGCAGTTGCGCTGAAGAAGTCGGCCGGATCGCCGATGAAAGCTACGCAGTAAGTAGCTTTTTTTTTCACTGAGAGACAGGTTCAGCCATGTAGCCATTAGATCTTTTTGTTGTGATGCTACGTTTCGGCAAAGTAAACCTGGAATTCTGTATCAGTCATTTGTGTGATACTTACTTGCTTGATTTCTTATTATTGTTACTGTTATCTTTATTTAACTCTTTGACTGCCGCACCCTGTCCACCAGCATCCTGCTTTGTCAACCATGCTAGCAAAGCAAAAACTTAACCCTCTGACTCCAGTGCCCAATCCACCAGCTTCCTCCAGAAAGCTGGTGGTATGATACGGCGAGGGAGTCAAAGAGTTAAATTTTGCAGTTGGTGGATAGAGTGTGGGAGTCAAAGGGTTAAAACCCAGCCGACTGTGTAGAGCCATATCAGAGCTATAACCGTTTCAAAACATACACACAATACTTCAACAGGCAAAAACAACAACAATAACAAACACACACACATAGACACACACACACACACACACACACACGCACACACACAGAGACAGACACACATACACACACACACACACACTTACACAGACACACACACACACACACTCACACACACACACAGACACACACACACACACACACACCATACACACACACACTTGCACACACACACACACACACACACACACACACACACACACACACACA
>CM060311.1:72475493-72507993 GCA_030674185.1 Monoplex corrugatus | reverse complement strand
GTGCACTTTGGGCTGAGCGAAGATGTCATTCTGCCTTACGCACTTGTGCCAGTTTGCCTTACTTACGTCCTACCATATTTGCAAAAAGTCAATTTTTAAAGAAGATTTAACTCCAAATCACTTTCATCACTCGTGTTTAATGTATGTAGCAAATGTATGCGTCAATGCATATAACGCAAAACAGGACGAAAGTTAATTTAAAACAGCAATGCATTAATTAAAAGGCAGGTCGGGAAAAAAGCGTTACGGGAAAGAGGCGAAATGGGAAAAATGCGAAACAGGAAAAAGACGAAACGGGAAAAAGGCGAAACTGAAAAGAGCGAAACGGAATAAGGCGAAGTTGGAAAAAAGCGAAATGGGAAAACGGCGAAAAGGGAAAAAGGCGAAACGGAAAAGAAGGCGAAACAAGAAAAAAAAGCGAAACGGAATAAGGCGAAATGGGGAAAAAAAAATGAAATGGGAAAGAGGCAAAACGGGAAAGGACGAAACGGGGTAAAAAGCGAAATGGGAAAAAGCGAAACGGGAAAAAGGCAAAACGGGAAAAAGGAATATGGAAAAAAAGACACAAAAACAAAACAAAACAAAAACAAAAACAAAAAACAAACAAACAAACAAACAAACACACACACACACACACACACACACACACACAACACACACCACACACACACACACACACACACAAAACGGAAACGGGAAAAAGGCAAAACAGGAAAAACGGCGAAACTGGAAAAAAAAGGGGCGAAACGGGATATCCCCCAAACGGGCGTAGGTGGCGATCAGTCAGTCAAGGGCATTGCGAGATCGACTAACCCCGTAGAATGGTGATGGTGACAGGGGCAAGCGGAATGTAGTGACACACAGAGGAATGCCCGCTGCCCGCATTCCTCCCAGTCTCACAGCAAACTGATCGCACACCTTGCTAGACTATAAACAATGTATATATTCCCTCCTGCACGTTTGACTAGTCTACAGGTGGTACAGACACTCCCTCCTTGCAAGCCTGGCAAGACTACAGGGGGGTATAAACACTCCCTAGACACTCGCTACACGTCTTCCCAGATCACAGGACGTATGTATACACACTCCCTACACGTTTTGCTAGACTACAGGTGGTATACACACTCCCTGCACACCCTGCCAGACTACAAGAGATATATACACTCCCTGCACGCCTTGCTAGACTACAGGTTGTATATACACTCCCTGCACGCCTTGCTAGACTACAGGGGGTATAGACACTCCCTACACGTCTTCCTATTCCGAGACCACAGGACGTACACACATTCCCAACACGTCATCCTAGACTACAGATGGTATACACACTCCCTACACGGCTTGCTAAACTACAGGTGGTATACACACTCCATGCACGCCTTGCTAGACTACAGGGGGTAAAGGCACTCCCTGGAAACTCCCTACACGTCTTGCTAGACTACTGGTAGTATACACACTCCCTGTACGCCTTGCTAGACTACAGGTGGTAGACACACTCCATGCACGCCTTGCTAGACTACATGTGGTATACACACTCCCTACACGTCTTCCTAGACTACAGGTGGTAGACACACTCCCTGCACGCCTTGCTAGACTACAGGTGGTAGACACACTCCCTGCACGCCTTGCTAGACTACAGGTGGTAGACACACTCCCTGCACGCCTTGCTAGACTACAGGTGGTAGACACACTCCCTGCACGCCTTGTTAGACTACAGGTGGTAGACACACTCCCTACACGCCTTGGTAGACTACAGGTGTATACACATTCCCGAATGTTGCTTGTCTTTTCCTAATATTCTTTATTAATGTTCTTCTTAGTTCTGCCTCCTTCAAGACTGTCTTGTTTGTTTTCTTTGCTGTCCATGGAACTCTCACCATTCTTCTTAGAAACCACGTCTCTGTTTGCCTAAATCTTGTTCTGGCTTTGCTTGTCGACTGTCCGCGCCTGACAACCGTACAACAGTTCAAGGTGTATGGAATTACCTTTTCCAAGAGTAATAAGATCTCTACTACTATACCCCTCTACGACCTACCCCAGGGTTACGGGGACTACTTTCTCCGAAAGTAGCAGGTGTCTATGCACTTCACTTTCCTACGACCCACCCAAGATTATGGAACTACTTTTCCAAGAATGGCAGGGTCTGTACCGCGTCATTTCCATACGATAGACCCTAGGGCTATGGGACTACATCTTCTCAAAGTAGTAGGGTCCCTACCACTTCATTCCCCAATACAGGACTCTCATTTCCGAAAGTAGTAGGAATCTACCACCTCACTCGCTTACGACATACTTAAAGTCTTTGGGACTATCATTTCCGAAAGTAGTTAGGGTCTCTACCACTTCACTCGCTTACGATCCACCCAAAGTCTATGGGACTATCATTTCCGAAAGTAGTTAGGGTCTCTACCACTTCACTCGCTTACGATCCACCCAAAGTCTATGGGACATCATTTCCGGAAGTAGTTAGGGTCTCTACCACTTCACTCGCTATACGATCCACTCCAAAGTTCTGGGACAATCATGTCCTGGAGGAGCGGGATCTCTGTCACCTCACTCCTCTGTGTCATACCCTAGGGCAATGAGACCATCTTTTCCGAAAGTAACAGGGTGGCTACCATCTAAATGTCCTGTACGAGACCATCTTTTCCGAAAGTAACAGGGTGGCTACCATCTAAATGTCCTGTACGAGACCATCTTTTCCGAAAGTAACAGGGTGGCTACCATCTAAATGTCCTGTACGAGACTATCTTTTCCGAAAGTAACAGGGTGGCTACCATCTAAATGTCCTGTACGAGACCATCTTTTCCGAAAGTAACAGGGTGTCTACCATCTAAATGTCCTGTACGAGACTATCTTTTCCGAAAGTAACAGGGTGGCTACCATCTAAATGTCCTGTACGAGACCATCTTTTCCGAAAGTAACAGGGTGGCTACCATCTAAATGTCCTGTACGAGACCATCTTTTCCGAAAGTAACAGGGTGGTACCATCTAAATGTCCTGTACGAGACCATCTTTTCCGAAAGTAACAGGGTGGCTACCATCTAAATGTCCTGTACGAGACATCTTTTCCGAAAGTAATAGGGTGGCTACCATCTAAATGTCCTGTACGAGACTATCTTTTCCGAAAGTAACGGGTGGCTACCATCTAAATGTCCTGTACGAGACCATCTTTTCCGGAAAAAGTAGCATGATCTGTCAACTTCCACACCCTTCTCACGACCCAGCCAAGGTTTCGGTATGACCTTTATCTGTACCCTTTTACCCCAAATCTCCCACCACCCCATCACCTCATCGTATCACCCACCCCTTCTCCCATTGTACCCCTCACCCACCCAACCCAACACCTCATTGTACAGGGGCTGAACAGAACAAACACACAAGAGTACCATGGAATAGAACTTGGAAAGCCTCGCTGTCCCCATTGTCTATTCAAGCACACTGTCCGAGTCTTTCTTCTCTCCCGCTTTCATTGGTTCCCACCAGCCCCTCCCTCTCTCCCCCTCCGAAGCACCTCTCCCACTGGCCTCCTTTTATGATGGTACCTGATTTGTGCAATTTGTTTGCGTTTTCCATCAACCTTCAATTTCTCTCACCCTGTCCACCAGTTTTCTGAAAGTTTGAAAGATTGATTTCTGCAACAGGGACCTGCCCACTGTGCTAACAAAAATCAGGACATTCAGGTCTGGGAACTCTGGATCCTTGTTTTGTTTCCTTGGGTTCAAATCCTGGTCAAGATTGTCTGATTGTTAATTTTGTTTAACGCCCAGCCGACTGTTAGAGCCGTATCAGGGCTATAACCGTTTCAAAACATACAACAATACTTCAACAAGACAACAAAAAAAAAAAAAAAATAATAAAAAGGAAAACAAAATTAAGTACACATATCAATGCAATCGTGGTACATAATCTAAGGAGATGACCCTGGCGTTGACCACTCCGTCTGATTTATCACACAGGGGATTTAAAAAAACATACCTCAACACCAATTTATACATAACTAAGGACATTAAAACATACATAAACACAGGCCTAAGTCACCTAAAATTGCTCGCGCGTATCTCATTTCCCTAGAGCCAAAAATACACTTAATACATGAACCTAATCATCAATCCTAAGAGAAAGTTGATAAAACTTTATCGAACACGTACAGGTAAATGGACGAGCAAGGCAGAAAATGATATGAAGAAATGCCAGAAAACAAAGGAACAACGCAGAAACAAAGACATAAACAGAAAAGAGGAAATTTCTAGCACAGAATCTACAGGAAGGTATATATTTATACTGAAAGAGCCTCTAGCATTCCCACACCCCATTTGCACATAAAATGCAATCGATCTGGAAACAAGATATTGAGAACATGGTTCTCCAGTTACATAAATGATTGAAATAATCTATTTCCACCCACACACACACACATACAAAAGATTATCTGAGATTAAATTAGTTTATAAAACATAGCTATATAGGTCAAGGGACAGATAACTTGTATCATTTGTATACCCAAAATTATGTATCTACGGATCTTAGTACCAAACCCATCAGACAGTGTTATATAGGTATATGTTGCATAAATCAGTATAATATTATGTATTTGTGTACAATACAAAGAGATACAATTGAAATGAAAACTAGCACTAACGGTGTTCAACAAAAAGGAGACGTCAGAATACCTGATTGAGAGACATATATTAAAGTATTAGAACTGATTTGGATAAAAAGAGCGAAAAACACAAACCCTAAATGAAAAAAAGTCACAGCTTTATATAAAAGTTGCCTTTTTGGAGAACATTCGTTTCAACCTTCTAATATTTCAATTCTCAAAGACGAATGTTTTCTGGAAAGAAATAAGAGCATATGTCATACCAAAAATATAGCAAGTCAGTTTCCTGTATTTATTTTGAATTTAGGAACATAGCAAGTGAGTTTCTTTTATCTAGTTTGAATTTTTCAAAAATAAATGCTAACTAAAAACAGACCTCGCAAATGTATTGGTTCGTACAAACAGTTAAGTGCTTTTCATAAAAAAATTAGGGTTAGCCGACTTATACTAGCTTATCGTTTCTGACACTGCATCATGGCGGAGATTTTGGTTAGTGCGGAGGTGAAAAGCCTTCGAGTCTGAATGTGCGGGTTCGAATGTGAATAAAATAAAATAAAACAACATGAAATGAAACAAAATAAAACAAAACAAAATGAAATGACATGAAATGAAATAAAATAAATAAAACAAAACACAAATAAAATAAAATAAGATAAATAAAATAAAATAAAATAAAATAAAATAAAATAAAATAAAATAAGATAAAATGAAATAAGAATATAACAATATAAAATGACATGAAATAAAAAAAAAAATGAAATGAAGCAAAACAAAACAAAAGAACAAAACGAAACAAAACAAAAAACAAAACAAAACAAAACAAAATGAAAAGAAACAAAAAAGCACACAAAACAAAACAAACCAAAACAAAATGTAAAGTAAAAAATACAAACAAAATAAAACAAAACAAAATAGAATAAAACAAAATAATTTGAAACAATAAAGCAAACAAATAAAATTAATATATGAATAAAAAAAAAAAGAAAGAAGAATACAAGTGTGTAAGTGGACTCCAGTCCTACCTGTGAATGGATACCAGATCCTGTTTGGTCAGGAATGGAGGAGAAACAGAAGCGAGGAAGAGGAAATGGGACCACCCTCGTTATGCCATCCCCCCCCCCCCCCCAAAAAAAGCCGTCATCTTAACTGAAGCTACTCTCCAACTACCTAATGCGCCGAAGAAGTCGGCCGGATCGCCGATGAAAGCTACGCAGTAAGTAGCCTTTTTTGCACTGAGAGACAGGTTCAGCCAGGTAGCCATTATATCTTATTCTTATTCTTCTTGTTGCTTAAAGCCCAGGGCTATAACTATTTCAATGCACACACAGTACATCAACAGGGAAATTAAAAAAAAGGAACAGAAAATGCAGTAAACATATCAATGCAATCGCGCATGTAATCTAATGAGTCTCATATGCACATAGACTGATCACTAGTCCTCATATGCACAGGACTTTAAATCTTACCAAACGAACTGACACGGTTGTCTTCTACGGAGGAAAAATCCTTCCCTGCCTTTGGGGCTCAGCCTGTCCAGTGAGGGGGGCAAAATTCTAAGGCTTTTTTTATTTTTTTTATTTTTTTTACTAGTTTCATATGCACATAGACTGATCACTAGTCCTCATATGCATAGGACTTTAAATCTTAAAAACGAACTGACAAAGTAGTCTTCTACGCGGGAAAATAACCTCTTGATAATATTTTGGATCATAACAATCAAGCTTACTCTCTTGTTTAAAGTGGAAATTTGGGGCATTTGTTTCAGCGCCTTTTTAGTTACAAAACTGCCTACTCTTTAAAAGCTTCTGAGCATCAAAACTGCCTACTCTTTAAAAGCTTCTGAGCATCAGCCAGAGAACTAAAAGCAATGAGCGTGGAAAATGCAGGGAGGTTTTCCTTTGTGTATCGATGCATTTATCAGATTGTTAAATACTGGGCTTGAGTCCATTGTAGTTCATGCATATACACTCCTACACAGACAGGGTGAAAACAACATAGTCGCAATAGTCAGAAACATTGCATTGAGGTAATTCTGGAAAGGTTTGGGGAACATAAACAAAACACTACCTTCCCCTATATAGTCCTGTCTTTACTGAAACTGCGATTCACAGATTCTAGATCGCAAGAGTGGCACAGACATCATAAATGGCACAAGTGGCACAGACATCATAAATGGCACAAGTGGCACAGACATGATAAATGGCAAGAGTGGCACAGACATCATAAATGGCAAGAGTGGCACAGACATTATAAATGGCAAGAGTGGCGCAAACATTATGGCAAGTGTGGAACAGACATTATAAATGGCACGAGTGGCACAGGCATTATGAATTGCAAGAATGGCAGAGACATAATAAACAGCAAGAGTGGCACAGACATTCTAAACGGCAAGAATGGCACAGACATTATAAGTGGCAAAAGTGGCACAAAATTAATGTTATAAATGGCAAGATTTGCGCAGACATTATAAATGGCAAAAGTGGAACAGACATAAACAGCGAGAGTGGCACAGACATTATAAATGGCAAGAATGGAACAGACATAAACAGCGAGAGTGGCACAGACATAAACAGCGAGAGTGGCACAGACATTATAAATGGCAAGAATGGAACAGACATAAACAGCGAGAGTGGCACAGACATAAACAGCGAGAGTGGCACAGACATTAAAAATGGCAAAAGTGGAACAGACATAAACAGCGAGAGTGGAACAGACATTATAAATGGCAAAAGTGGAACAGACATAAACAGCAAGAGTGGAACAGACATAAACAGCAAGAGTGGAACAGACATAAACAGCGAGAGTGGCACAGACATCATAAACAGCAAGAGTGGAACAGACATAAACAGCAAGAGTGGAACAGACAGTATAAACAGCAAGAGTGGAACAGACATAAACAGCAAGAGTGGAACAGACATAAACAGCAAGAGTGGAACAGACACCATAAACAGCAAGAGTGGAACAGACATAAACAGCAAGAGTGGAACAGACACCATAAACAGCAAGAGTGGAACAGACATAAACAGCAGGAGTGGAACAGACACCATAAACAGCAAGAGTGGAACAGACAGTATATACAGCAAGAATGACACAGACATTATAAGTGGCAAGAGTGGCACAAAATTAATGTTATAAGTGGCAAGATTGGCACAGACATCATAAATGGCAAGAGTGGAACAGACATAAACAGAGTGACACAGACATCATAAATGGTAAAAATGGAACAGACAGTATAAACAGCCAGAATGGCACAGACAGTATAAACAGCCAGAGTGGCACAGACAGTATATTATGTAGAATGAACTGAACAATGTCACAGCCTTTATTCAAAATCAGAAAACGAAACACTAAAGACAGGAAACGTAAACAGTGTACATGTCACGGGGCACATGTCAAAAACAACGACAAAATCTCTCCACAGTTGGCAACAAAGCCAGTCCGAATAGACACGACCACAACACCGAAGAAGAGAAAGTCAACCATCCATCAAAGTGATAATCCTCTTTTAGTCACCAACCGCCGACCAACCAAGCATTCCTCTTATCTAACAAGCATGATTTCCGTCCATTGTATCACTCCCCAAACCCATCATGGCGACACGACCATTTCCGATTCCCGACCGCCCTTGGCAGCCAATCAACACAGCAGGGGTGTGAGGCCGGAAATGTAACATGAACGACGCAACGTCGTGGGTTGCGCAAGGCTGCTTTGTAGATAGGCGAGCGCCCCTGTCGCTAAACGTGGCTTCGCACGTCGGGTCTTGCTAATGAGACGAGTCGGGCACGTGTGACAAAGCCTTTAGTCCCCGCTACAAAAAGATTAGAAGTGGGCGGGTCATTTATCGTGTCATCTTGCCTGAGGCTTGTGAAGTCAGTGAGTGTGTCTCTCTGTTGTGTGTGTGTGTGTGTGTGTGTGATGTGTGAAACACTCGCATGTCGTAATGTCGTAGTAGCTGGTTTGTCAAAAACAGACAAATATTTATGAAGAGTACTTGAGTACTTGAATGCAAGTGACTTGTGTGTGTGACTGCTGACATTCAAAAAACAAAAACAAAACAACAACAACAACAACAACAAAACAAAACAAAACCTTAGCATGGCCATACAACAAGATCCAATGACCTGGCTAAATCAGTCCTTCGGGAACTTGTTAAGGAAAGAGACAGAGGGGAAAAAAAACAAAATAAGAAAAGAAAAAGACAAACAAACAAACAAACAAACAAACAAACAAAACAAAACAACAACAATAACAAAACACACCAAAAACGATGGACAGACATTTCGGAATGGACAAAGAAACCGGTTGCATAGACCCAGGCTTTGGCACACAACCGACATAACAAGAGGAATCTGGTGAACAATTCTTTAGAGGAATCTGGTGAACAATTCTTTAGTGTAGCGCCCCAGTGATTCTTCATACAACTTCATCATTCACTTAGTTGTTCACTCGCAATAACAAAAACTCACGAGTGCACAAAAAAAACAAACCAGATGAGGCAGGACAGGAGGGGAGTTAATCGAAATGGTGGGCACATAGAAGGGGAAATCACTGCTGGACGAAAAGGTATGTTAAGCTTGAAGGAATACAGAATTATGCGACTGTCGAATATACAGGGGAAGCTCGTTCCAGTTGTATGGCCTGGACCATCATCATCATCATCATCATCATCAGGTGCCCTCCGCATGGCGTTCGCGATCATGGACTTCCATCTGTCTCTATCTCTCGTTCGCCCCTCGCATCTCCCCCACCCTCCACGTCCCCAGCCACTCTGCAAGTCCGTCCAGCATTTTCTCCCTGGGTCTACCTGGTGCTCTCTTTCCCTCCAACCTTCCCGTTGTGACCAGGTATGGACCAGACACAGAAAAAGAGCAGCGGCGGTGCAGAGGGGGAGGGGGGTGAGGGGGGCGGGTAGGGGGCGATAAGGGGTGGTAGGAGAAGGAGGAGGAGGAGGGACATATTAAAACACTATGATGACGCCACCAAAACGATGGGAACATCAAGATGGGGAGTGACCAGGTCTGTGTTTAATGTTTAACCCTTTGACTCCCGCACCCTGTCCACAAACTGCAAAAAAAAACAAAAAAAACTTAACCCTCGGACCCCCTCACCCTATCAATCAACTTCCTGCATGAAAGCTGGTGGATAGGGTAAAGAAGTTAAAGGGTTAAGTTTTTGCTTTGCTAGCATGGTTGACGATGCAGGATGCTGGTGGACAGGGTGCGGGAGTCAAAGGGTTAATGTATGTAATCCCAGCTCGGAGTTATTCATGTTGAAACTGATAACTAAATAATATCAATAACTATGGGCTGGGATTGAACTCGAGACATCAGATCTTAAGTCCACAGTTTATCAAAAAGAGCCACAGAGCCCACATAAACAGTAAACCGTCTCAGTTACGGGGGGAAAAAAGTCGTCTACAAAGGTGTGACAAAGGCCAGTCCCCAGTGATGGAAAGAAACAATCTTTGTAATCTTCTATAATTATGTATTTTTATCTTGCTGTTGTTATTGTTATTGTTGTTGTTGTTGTTGTTGCTGTTCTGCTTCTGTGTAATCTTCTACACTGTATATGTATTTTTATTTCATAGTTGTTGTTGTTGTTCTTGTTGTTGCTATTGTTGTTGTTGTATTGTTCTTGTTACAATGGAATTACCGTGTGACATTCGGCCTGTTTTCTTCGCGGAGAAAAGCATCGACGCAGTGCAACGCCGCCTTTTTTTTTTTTATTATTATTATTATTATTATTTCATATTCTGTATGCGTGAATTCTTTTTGTACCGAATTTTGTCGTGGGACCTATAACGTGGGCAGGCTGGCTTCTGCATTCGGGAATTCGATTTATCGTCTCTTCCGAAAGGCTAGCATGGGAAAAATCCCCATCCGATTCGAACCCGGGTTTCCGTAGTCCTAGGCAGATGGTTTTAACCACTAAGTAACGAATTCAGCCTCGTATCCATCTACGTCACAGAAAAGAAGGAGGGTGAGGGTGAGGGTGAGGGGCCGTGTCTGACAGTGTCAGACATCACACACACACACACATAATGCAGTACAGGTTGGGTTGGGGGCGGGGGGCTGGGGGAACCCAGAAGATGGTGCAATCGATCACTGTAATCATAAGTCTTTGTTCTGACACCTCGCTTAACACAAAGGATGTAAGAGCTCTCAGTATCTAATATACACTGCACACAGATGTACTGACACGGTTCTGATTCGCTTTTAGCTTGCGAAGTTTGGAATTTGTTTAAAACAGGGATTGAAATTCATCACACTGAGACAATACCATATGTGCTTCACCCAAAATCTGGCAGTAATAATCTGATAGACTCCTTGACCCAAAACCCCATGCGTTGGTCCCACCTGTCTCGCCTGTTGACGTCACCGGGTTCAGTGTTGACCGTTGCACTCTTTGACCCTCCTCCAAACAGCTCTGTCTTGACTTTTGTGGACAACTTCTTGAATATTTAGGTCACAGATGTTGGTTACGTTCTCGATGTGCGAGATTGGAGGTCTGCCTTTTTTCTTTTTTGTCTCTGTTTTTCCTTGGTAAGGTCTTGAAATGGAGAAATGGGGATGTCGGATGTGAAGACAAATGAGAACTGTGACTACTGCACTGAGGAAACATCTCCTCCAGAATAATTGGAATATTCCGACGGGCAGCAAACAGGTCAGTTTTTGTGTCGAAGGCTGGGACTGAACGCGAGACAATAAAATCTGGAAACTATGGTTCTATCGACAGAACTAGCCAGCCTGCTTGAAAAACTTGAATGTGAGTTTGGTGCTAACATAGAAAACATAACAACACAGAACACTGCATACTTATGAACACACCAGTCTGGTTGCATTTAGAATGAGAAAAATAGAATTTTCTCGAAAAAAAAAATTCATCGCGTTTGGGCATTTCCATATCCACGTGCCACATAAAAAAAAAAGTCGATTATGATTGGAAAGATTTCTATATAGTCTTTTAGGCTTGACGGGACTAGCTGGTTCTTGTGATAAAGCCGTAGACTAAAAATCTCGTGTCATAGGTTCAAACCCATCTCGGAAACATAAAAGCTGGCTTGTCTTCTGCCTGTTTTGGTGCTCCAGTCATTCTCCTGGTGTCACTGTCAGTGTTTCACATGAATTCAGTCCCAAGTTGTACGACAAAAGTTGGTGTGATAGCTGCTCAAATAGTTCTCCATTCTGGTGGTGTCACTGTCAGTGTTTCACATGAATTCAGTCCCAAGTTGTACGACAAAAGTTGGTTTGATGGCTGCTCAAATAGTTCTCCATTCTGGTGGTGTCACTGTCAGTGTTTTACATGAATTCAGTCCCAAGTTGTACGACAAAAGTTGGTGTGATAGCTGCTCAAATAGTTCTCCATTCTGGTGGTGTGACTGTCAGTGTTTCACATGAATTCAGTCCCAAGTTGTACGACAAAAGTTGGTGTGATAGCTGCTTAAATAGTTCTCCATTCTGGTGGTGTCACTGTCAGTGTTTTACATGAATTCAGTCCCAAGTTGTACGACAAAAGTTGGTGTGATAGCTGCTCAAATAGTTCTCCATTCTGGTGGTGTCACTGTCAGTGTTTTACATGAATTCAATCCCAAGTTGTACGACAAAAGTTGGTGTGATAGCTGCTTAAATAGTTCTCCATTCTGGTGGTGTCACTGTCAGTGTTTTACATGAATTCAATCCCAAGTTGTACCACAAAAGTTGGTGTGATAGCTGCTCAAATAGTTCTACATTCTGGTGGTGTCACTGTCAAGTCAGTGTTTCACGTGACTTCAATCCCAAGTTGTACCACAACAGCTGGCTTGCTAGCAGCCCAAATACTTCTCCACTCATTCTGGTGTGCCACTGTTAAAAGTTTGATATGTGCCCGTTCCCCTTTTCCATTTTAAGACCTTGTCAGCGCACAGGGTTGTAACGCATGCTGAAGAAGTCTGTCTGCAAGATCAACACTGGCTGATGGTGGGTGGAGCATACACGAGGAACTGTCCGAGTAATAAATAATAATAATAATAATTACAGTGCTTATATGGCGCCAAATCTTGACTATTCAAATCAAAGCTCATCCACGCACTAGACATACGCATGCTATTAACGCAGACCACCTTACAGCACTCAAAAAAAAAACCCAAACAAACAGAAAACAAACAAACAAACAAAACAAACAAAAAGAAAGAACACACACACACATACACACACACACACACACACACACACACACACACACACACACACACACACACACAACACACACACACACACACACACACACACACACACACACACACACACAAACTGATAGAAAGAGACTGTTGCAGAATTCAGTGTTGGGAAAAGAAATGTTTTCTAAATTGGCTTTAAAAGAAGAAAGGGTAGGTGACAGACGAAAGGAGAATGGAAGTTATTCCAGGCAGACGGTCCCGAAACAGTAAAAGAACTCCGGCCCACACATTTGATAGTTTAAATCTAAGGACTGAAAGGAAAGACTAAAGCTGAGCGCAAGGTGCAAGTTATCGTATGAATATTGATGTTGCCACAAAGGTATTAGGAGCAGACTAGTGAATCGATTTGTAACACAAGGTATCCAGCTTATATTCATTTCTGTTCAAAACAGGCAGTGCAATGAATCCCACTTAATACAAACTCATATTCAAAAATTGTTGTTGTTGCTGATGTTGCCAGTACGTAACCCTTTGGACTCCTGCACACTGTGCACCAGCATCCTGCATCGTCAACCATGATTTTACGAAGCAGAAACTTAACTCTTTGACTCCCTCGCCCTATCAACCAGCTTCCTGCAGGAGGCTGATGGATAGGATGCAGGAGTCAAAGTGGTAGGCTACTCCTGCTGTCTCAGATGACTATGACCACAAATCACGGCCAAGTTAGAAAATTGATACGGATTTTTTCACAGTGTTGCATTCTGCGTGTCTTAGTATCCAGGACAAAAACCAAGGCAAGGTCATCGACCGGAAAGATGGCAGTCAGCTGCCTTGACCGATCAACGTGCATTGTGTGTGTACAGTCACTACCATCAGTTAACCGCGCGCTATCGTCCACAACACGAAGTGTATGAGCGTCGGGTTCCCATGCCAACAGACGGCCCCACAGGCCTTTTTCACTGCAGCCCTCGTATGTGTTGTAGAGATGCCGCCTCTAACAAGTGGAGCGACAACAAAGACAGTCTATTTACAACGTCTTTGAGCGACAGGAGGTATGGCCATACAGACTATAACTTCTTTGACCAGCAAGTTTCATGACAACCAGAAGGAACTCTGAAAAACATACAAACAAACAAACAAACAAACAAAACAAACAACAACAAAAAAACAAAACGAAACAGAAGTACCGGTCACATGAACCCTTGGACTCCCGCACCCTGTCCACAACTACGAAAACTTAACCCTTTGACTCCCTCATCCTATCCACCAGCTTCCTGCAGGAAGCTGTGGATTGGGTGAGGTAATCAAAGGGTTAACGTTTTGCTTTTCTACCATGGTTGACAATGCAGGGTGTTGGTGGATAGGATGCGGGAGTTACAGGGTTAATCGCCAGATGTGTCCTGACCATACAGGAAGCAAACTAAAAAAAAACTGCCCAAATTCTCGCATTGTCGTTCTGATGTGGTCAGTGTGCAATTAGACAAGCACTCTCCTTCCACTCTCCTCCCCTCCCCCTCCCCTCCTTTCCCTTACTTAAATCACTATTCGATTTGAATTTTGTGTAGTCTGTTAGTGTTGGTCTGTGTAGAGCACTTGGGGGCGGAGGGCGGGTGTTCTGTGAGTGTTTAAAGCGGAGAATAGGGAACAAATGGTGTGGGGAAGATGACGGGAGAAATGCAGGAGTAGGTGTGTGTGTGTGTGTGTGTGTGTGTGTGTGTGTGTGTGTGTGTGAGTGCATGCTGCGAGAATTTGGTTCTAATTACGTTTTGTTGTAAAATCAATGATCTTTTCGTAGCTTTGTTTCTAATTATGTTTTGTCTGTAACAATCATAATGATCCATTTTCGTTTAGCCTTTGTTTCTAATTGTTTTTGTCTGTAACAGTGCCCTTTTAAACCTTTACATTAGGTAAGTAAGTTATGTATATGTGCGTGTGCGGAGCGTGAGCGAGCCCGTGCGTGTGTGTATGTATGTATGTGTGTGTGTGTGGTGTGTGTGTGTGTGTGTGTGTGTGTGTGTGTGTGTGTGTTGTGTGTGTGTGTGTGGAGTCAAAATAAATAATTACAGACTCTGTCTGTGTGTTTGTCTGTCAGAATATCTTTGGTCTGATCAAGTTTAGGTCAAACATTTAAACCTTTGCAGAAACTGTAGAATATGACGGAGTCAAGTTAAGTTTTTGCACTGGTAGATAGCGTGCAGAGTCAAGATTAATAGTCTCCCCTCTTCTGCCTCTCTGCTGTGTGTGTGTGTGTGTGTGTTTGTTGTGTTTGTCTCTTCTCTCTTCTCTCTCTCTCCTTTCTTCCTTTTTCTTCCTCAGTCTCTCTCTCTCTGTCTATTCCTTTCTCCCTCTTTCTTCCTGATTCTCTCACACATTTATCTTGAAAATGTGTGAAACGATTTATTTTTATCTTACGGTGATTGTTGGGGATTTTGTTTGTTTGTTTTTATTTAGTTTTGATTTTAATTCCGTTGCAGTATTTACTTTCTTGTTGCTTGAATACAAGCAGATTGGAAAAGGCACATGTGTGTAAGTTTGCCTGTAATGCTAAATGTGTAAGTTGGTAAACAAATCTCTAGTCCATTTTAGTCATCTCTCTCTCTCTCTCTTCTCTGTCTGTCTGTCTGTCTGTCCTCTTGTCTGTCTGTCTGTCTGTCTGTCTGTCTCTGTCTGTCTGTCTCTCTTTCTCTCTCTCTCTCTTCCGTCTGTCTGTCTGTCACTCTTCTCTCTCTCTCTTTCTCTGTCTGTCTGTCTGTCTGTTCCTCTGTCTGTCTGTCTGTCTGTCTGTCTCTCTTTCTCTCTCTCTCTCTTTCCGTCTGTCTGTCTGTCACTCTTCTCTCTCTTTCTCTGTCTGTCTGTCTGTCTGTCTCTCTCTTTCTCTCTCTCTCTCTTTCCGTCTGTCTGTCTGTCACTCTTCTCTCTCTCTCTTTCTGTCTGTCTGTCTGTCTCTCTCTCTCTCTGTCTCTGTCTGTCTGTCTGTCTGTCTCTTTTTTTCTCTCTCTCTCTCTTTCCGTCTGTCTGTCTGTCACTCTTCTCTCTCTCTTTCTCTGTCTGTCTGTCTGTGTCTCTCTCTCTGTTGTCTCTCTTCTGTCTCTCTCTGTCTGTCTATCTCTCTCTCCCTGTTGTGTATCTCTCCAAATGCCTCCCTTTCCCCTGTCTCTTATTTTCTTTGTGTCGGTTCTTTTTTCTTTCTTTTTCTTTCTTTCTTTTCGTGTCTTTTTTCTCTTTCACTCCCACTTTTTAGTTTTCCTTCACAAAAAAAAAAAAAAAAAAAAAAAAAAAAAATTCCAGCACGAGTCGATGTAACAGTGTACGGTGGAAGGCACAGACCGAAGGGGGAAAAACAAGCCGAGGGGAAAATCACAATGACACGCTCCTCAAAGTTCGCTTCACTCTCACGTACACCACACACACACACACACACACACACACATACATACACA
Source organism: Monoplex corrugatus (assembly GCA_030674185.1). Lineage (NCBI taxonomy): Eukaryota > Metazoa > Mollusca > Gastropoda > Littorinimorpha > Ranellidae > Monoplex > Monoplex corrugatus. The sequence goes on along the minus strand of CM060311.1, from coordinate 72,491,798 downwards.
CACAAAAGACTCGAACCTCCCACCCCCTAAAGTTCCCCGCCCAGTCCATTCTTTAAACCCACCCGCCCACCCAGCAACTTCTTTTCCACAGACACCACCCCTCCCCCCCACCCACCCTCCCCGCTCTACACAATGGCAGGGGGGGGGGACCAAGTGTGGTGGGGCATGGGGACAATGCTCTTGGAGAATAAACAGTCGCCAAGGTTCGAGAAGAATAGTCTAGTGCTCGCTTCTTCTTTTCATGGTGTTTTATACAAAAAAAAAAAAAAAAAAAAAAAATCTATATAGTCTTTTGTGGTGACCGATGGAGGAGAGTAGTTTTGTTGGTTCTTGCTGTCGTTATACTTTGTGATCTATTGTTGTAGCTGACTGTTGTTGACACTGATTGCTGTTTGAAGGAGGAATAATAAACAGCGATAGTAGCGGTGGTAGTTGTAGTTGCAACAGTAGTAGGAGAAATTGTGGAAGTAGTATTGTAAAATAATTGTGAGATTACTACTACAAGTAATAATAGTAATGATAATGATGATGATAATGATGATGATAATGATGATGATAATGATATAATAATATAATAATAAATAATAATAATAATATGATGATATATAATAATAATAATAATAATAATGATAATAATAATAATAGTAGTAGTAGTAGTGGTAGTAGTAGTGGTAGCCTAGCAGTAGTTACAATGGATTCACCTTGTGAAATTGCGTCGCCACAGTGCGGCGTCAATTTTTCTTTCCTTTTCGTTTTTCTCCGTAAGCGTGTATTTTTGTTTACCCTACAAAAGTAGATTTTTCTACAGAATAATGCCAGAGACAACACGTCTGCTGGTGTCCTCCTCATCATCATGTGCTTTGCTGCATGGCATTGGCGATCATGGCCCTCCATATGAATCTATCTCTTGTCGCTGCAAATACATCTCCCACCCTCTCCGTCCTCAGCTACCCTACAAGTCCGTCCAATGTTTTCTCCCTGGGTTGCCTAGTGCTCTTTTCCCTCCAGCTTTTGCTGTTGTGTCTAGGTGCTCTAATTTCTCTTGCCTATAAAATGTCATAAAAAAATGTTGCTTGTCTTTTCCTAATCTTCTTCATTATATTCGTTTTGTGTCTGCCTCTTTGAGGGCTGTCTCGTTTGTTTTCTCTGTCCTCAGCCACTCTGCAAGTCCGTCCAATACTTTTTCCCTGGGTCTACCTGGTGTTCTCTTTCCGTCCAACTTTCCCTTCGTGACCAGGTGCTCTAATTCCCATTTCCTCATAAAATGTCCTATAAATGTTGCCTGTCTTTTCCTAATCTTTCTTACCAATGATCTTCTTGTTCTGCCTCCATCAAGACTGTCTCGTTTGTTTTCTTTGCTGTCCGTGGAACTCTCAACATTCTTCTTACAAACCAAAATTTCAGCTGCCTCTAATCTTGTTCAGACTTTGCGTGTTGACTGCCTTGCTTTCACATCCGTGCAACAGTATGGTTCTATGTAACACTGAAGAACTCTCTTCCTTTGGGGTTAATGATAGGCTTTTGTTGGTAAGAACGCTTTTCATTTTCTTGAATGCTGTTTAAAGCCTGGCCGATTCCGTTGGCTATTTTTACGGTGCATCCGCCGCCTGGTGAGATGACTGTTCCCAGATATTTAAACTTATCGACCTGTCTCAGTGTGCTAGCGTGAGATCTTTAAAGTGTGTTGAATACATTCTGCGCACATGATCTCAGTTTATCGCCACGCCCGAAACACCAGGACCACCAGTTAATATCTAGTAGTGCGTAAAGGTGGGTACGGTGGAAATCACTATCCAGTCCGTGAATCCAATCCAGGTTTCTCGCGTCCTAGGCAAGGGCTTTAACCCTTTGACTCCCACAGCTTAAATACTTGTATCCAGCTTTGTCAACCATGACAGCAAAACAAAAAAATTAACCCTTTGACTTCTTTACCCTATCCTCCAGCTTCCTGCAAAATTTAACCTTCTGACTCCCTCACCCTATCCTCCAGCTTCACGCAAAATTTTACCTTTTGATTTTCTCACCCTACCCACCAGCCCTTCCTTGCAGAAAGAAAGAGTCAAAGGGTTAAATTTTTGCTGATGGTGGATAGGATGCTGGGAGTCACAGGATTAACCACGGGGATTACACACTCCACTAAAGCGAATTCAAATTTGAAGTTTGAAGTGGGAGGGGGGGGGGGGAGACAACACAGCATTAAGTTTTCAAACCTTTCAAAACTGTCAGACCTCTGACCGAGGCGAAAACAATGTAAGTGTCGAGTTGTAGACGTGACACGGAGACAACAACAGTCGATGCTAACAACGATTGTAGTGAAGGGGGACCAGTGAGAGAGGTCCACGTTAGCGAGCGTGCTGTGGCATCACTAGCGAACAACAACGGTCATAAAAAATCTGAGAACGAGAAAAAGAAGACACACACACATAGCCAGGGGCAGAGAGCTTTTCAAAAGGTCTGTCAGCTGTCAATAGCGCAATGATCAGGTCATCGCACTTTTCCAGAGAACGGAGCCATCTCACGTCATATCTGATTGACTGATTTGGTTGGGGTTTTTTTTTTACGTCGGCATCCACACCTCAGGTGATATGGCCGACGGGGATAACCATCCCAGGGAAGTGGGGGAAGGAGGGGACTTATCTAATCCTATACTGATACCACCAGAACAACAATGATGTTAAGATGGGAAGTGAGAAGTCATCGTAATCAGCAAAAAAACAAAACAAAACAAAAACCACCCAAAAAAACAAAAAAAACCCCCACCAAAAACAAAAACAAGCAAAAAACAAACAAAGAAACAATTAAACAAAACAAAACAAAACAAAAAACATGAAATCCCCTCATGCAAAATAACAGCAAACGGCACAACCTTGAGACAGGTTGATAAGTTTAAATATCTGGGAACGATCATCTCACCAGACGGCAGATGCACATTAGAAATAGCCAGCTGAATCAACCAAGCCAGAACAACATTCAAGAAGATGAAAAGCATTCCAGCCAACAAATGCCTATCAATTAACATCAGGAAGAGAGTTCTTGAATGTTATATACAACCGATAATGTTATTCGGTTGTGAGGCGTGGACAGTCAACAAGCAAAGCCAGAGCAAGATTGAGGCAGCCGAGATGTGGTTTGTAAGAAGAATGTTGAGAGTTCCATGGACAGCAAGGAAAACAAAGGAGACAGTCTTGATGGAGGCAGACACAAGAAGATCATTGGTAAGAAAGATTAAGAAAAGACAGGCAACATTTATAAGACATTTTATGAGGAAAGGGGAATTAGAGCACCTGGTCACAAAGGGAAAGTTGGACGGAAAGGAACACCAGGTAGACCCAGGGAAAAAAGTATTGGACGGACTTGCAGAGTGGCTGAGGACAGAGATGGTGGAAGATGTGCTTGTGACAAAAAGGGATAGATGCATATGGAGGGCCATGATCGCCAATGCCTTGTGGCAGGGGACTTGATGATGATGGTAATGAGTGAGAAGGCCAGTTTTAACATAGCCCAATCCCTGGATTCGAACCTACTACCATTAGCATGTGAATCCCACGCTTAGCCAACTGAGCTATTGAGGCCCGTCGCTGTGACACCGCTAGCGTACAACAATAATAAACACTAGAAAAAGAGGAGGACACACAGCCAGGGGCTGAGAGCTTCAAAAGGCCTGTCATCTATCAATAGTGCTATGATCAGGCCATAGCAGTTTCCACAGAGAACGGAGCCATCTCACGTCATATCAACATCAAGTGGGACATATCATGAATGAGCAGTGTGTGTGTGTGTGTGGGGGGGGGGGGACTCCTCCATTAACCCTCTGACTCCCGCACCCTATCCACCAACTGCAAAAACTTAACCCTTTGACTCTCGCACCCTATTCACCAACTACAAAAACTTAACCCTTTGTCTCCTCTATTCACACCCCTTATTCACACCAGCTTTCTGCATGTTGGCAATGCAGGATGCTGGTGGACAGGGTGCAGGAGTCAAAGGGTTAAACGCCACAGCCACGAGTCCTCCAGCCTTGTCATTACCCGATCAGTCACCATGGACGGGGTAAGGTGGCTAACTGGTCAAACGTGGGATTTCTAAACGAAGAGTGTGAGTTCGGACCCTAGCATGGGATAGTGCCTGGTGCGTTAAGAACGATGGGGCTGACTTTTTTTTTTTTTTTATCTTCGATCTTCCACACACACTTATCTCTCTCCCTCGCCGGGATCAGCGGTAGGAGCCACGCTCGACGTCACAAGTTTTCTCCAGGTCACACGATTGAGACATCTGTGGGCGACCTCCTGGATCTCCAGACCACAGACTTCAGCGATGTTGTTGAAGTAGGAGGTGTACGGTCGTCCCTTTCTTCTCCTCGCCTCAACTTTCCCCTGCAGGACCATTGATATCAAACCTGTTTTGGTGTTTCTGATCGCATGGCCTACGTATTTCAGCTTTCTTTTCTTGATCTCTGTCAGCAGCTGGCGCTTTACATTCAGTTCCTTTAGCACGCTATGTTTGTTCTGTTCTTCTGTCTGTCCGTTCGACTCTGAGAAGTCGTCTATAAAGCCAGATTTCTGTTGCATTGATTTTATTTTCTTCGTCTTTTCTTAGTGTCCAGGCTTGGCAGCCATATATTAAAACAGACCGAATCAAAATTTTCAGGATTCTTAGTTTTAATTAAATCTTTGGGAAGCCCTCTGTCTTTCCACACGTTGTCCTGCAAGTCTTGCTGAAACACGAGGATACTAATAAGCATGTACACTTCCGAAAACGGAATATGAATAATACTAACTTAAGTAGTACCGATAACTAAATCTACTTTAACGAGTCACGGAGTTATCTCCCATGTAGTAATTTCTCAAATCCCAACACAGTTTGCGCTACTACTAAGTAACATAACTCTTGAGAGTCACGGAGTTATCTCCCATGTAGAATTTCTCAAATCCAACACAGTTGCGCTACTTTGAATGGGTAGCGCAAAACTGTGTTGGATTTGAGAAATTCTACATGGGAGATAACTCCGTGACTCTCAAGAGTTATGTTACTTAGTTAATATTTAAAATTCTCCCTGCTTCTCTCTTATTTCCTTTGGAATAAGAATACCTTCATTACAGGGTAAAAACAAAATGCCGTATACACGTAAAAGCCCACTCTCGTACGAGTGCACGTGATAGTTGCCGCTCACGCACGCAGAAGACGCAAGCCCTTGCCAGGCGTAGGGTTTATGCACAGGCTTATGGCTTATGCCATCATCATTTTAGAATGCTGCTAGAACTTAGTTGTGCTCTGCTTTTGGAACACAACATTTCTGTCAATCGCATTTCAAATCCTTGATATGGTCCTCTAAAGACATGATCTTCTAAGTGTTCGTTAAACCCAATCTTTTGGCGAATCATTGTCAAACCATCATTGTACGGACTGTGACGCTAATTCTGATTGAACCAATGTGAGTGACATATGCTGTAGCACGTGACAAACGTCTAGACCTTGCGTTATGATGACTTGTCCATTCAATGTCAGAGGAATCCAGGATTCCCCGGGGTAAATCCGGATCCGTATTTACTCTACGGTTTACTCAGGCGAAATCAGGATCCGGGGTTCACCTAAGAGAATCATGGATCTCGATTTACACTGGAAAAATCATGGATTACACTGAATACAAGTTTACTCCGTGACATACATATAAAACCCATACCCTCAACCCCACCCAAAAGGTCTTGGTTTTTCTTTTTGTTTGTTTATCTTTTTTATATATATTTTTTAGAATCACCGTACTCAGAGAGGTTACCTTTGTGCTCACTTTTTTTTTTCGTCCCATTTTCATTTTATGCTTACCATGGCGAGGGAGAGACAACGCTGCTTTCCCTCTCTTGGGGGCTGAGGATACGTATCTGCATTTACTCTGCTTGTGCTGCACTCACACGATGCGATTTAAAGTCTGATCCAGTTGGTCGAGTCAAACAGTTTGAAACGACCTATTCATGCTTATCCACAGACGGTTCGGCTTGGTAAAATGTGACGGACTTGTCCGTCCTACCTGCCGCCATCTGATATCCCACAATCTTAAACCATCAGGCGATTAGATTCAGATAGTGATGCAGATTTTGAGTTTTAGATAGGAATGCTGGCATTGGCGCCCGTCTACATGAGTTCTAGAAGAGGAAAAGGGGATGCTGGACAAGGGAATGTGTTTCAGAGAGGAACAAACTCGGTGCTACTTTAGTCTTGTGCTTCACTTACTAACTGACCTATATCGCGACTTAAAATCATAACAACAAAACTAGAACAACACAGCACGTGACATCGTTTCCCATTTCCCGCACAGTGTGCAGGAGATTTTCCCTCTTCTTGTCTCATTCAAAATAATACCATGAATTTTCTTCACTTCGGTACAGTTCGAGTATGTGTCTATCATTTCGTTTCCAGTCTGCTGCTGTTATCACGTGACAGAATACCCAATGCCCATTAGTTCTTTCGTGATAGCCGCATAAGATCAACACGCAAAGTCAGAACAAGATAGGGGGCAAGATCGAAACGTGGTTTCAGAAAAGAAACTTATGAGTTCCATGGACAGCAAAGAAAACAAATCAGACAGTCTTGAAGGAGGCAGACACAAGAAGAACAATAACGAAGAAGATTAGGAAAAGACAAGTAACATTTTATAAGCATTTTATGACGCAAGAGAGTTTACAGCACCTAGTCACAACAGGAAAGCTGGAGGGAAAGAGAGCACCACGTAGAACCAGGGCGAAAATATCGGACGGACTTGCAGAGTGGCTGAGGACAGAGATGGTGGTAGATGTACATGTACTTGCAGCGACAAAGGATATATTCGTATGGAGGGCCATGATCGTAAACGCCATGCGGCAGGACGCATGATAATGATGATGATGATGATGATAATGATGATAATGATGATGATGATGATGATGATGATGATGATGAGTTGCATACAGTCAAACGAAAATGGTGCATGCAGCAAACTCCTTCAACCAGTTGTGTGTAGTTGAACAGTGGCCCATTTGACCAAACTCAGATTTTCAAAGAACTTTACAACTGGTTTTCATTCGGTTAATCTCACCTTGTGAGGCGCCTATTGACAATGTATCCCTGGTCTGTCGTTTACTCTTTTTGTAAGTCCCTACCATACCAACCCAAGTGTAATTAACATGTTTCTTCACTCAGCCGTGAAATCTGATTGGTATCACCTCGGGTCACTCACGATTCACACATTTCGTGAGGGACTACGCTCCGAGTTTTCAGTATCTCGGGGGTATATTATTATCTAGGAGATTGTCGTTAAAGAGCGTTTTATGATATGTCTGTTAAGAAAAGGTGTGTACCCATGTTTAGCTGATAAGGACGTGCTCTTCTATTTTGAAATGATGTAAATAAAATGTTACGGTTTAAAAAATGTTTTGTGATGTAAAAGTTATAGTATGATGCAATATGGTATGATAATGCAAAACGGTTCAATCCTGTGTTGTACAATACAACACAATACAACATAACATGACACACTTAAGCTTCAACAAAAATAGTAATGAGTCTCAGTTTCACTTTCTGAAGATGACGTCTCCGCGTTCGGAATGAATTCCATATATGCACTACCATCACAGGTGCCGTGTGATGGAGAAGATCCAGAATGATCACGGCACAAGCTTTAAGCCTACACATAAACCCATGAGCTGGCCTGATCCAGTAGTGAATTATCTTGAAGGTTGTGTGATGTGGCTGTAACCATAAGTGACTGCCGCAAGATAATTCACTACTTTGGTTGCTGTTGTTTAAACTTGGGTAAGCCTTGGACTTCCAACTGGGAGCCTTGGGTTCTGTCCGTTTAGACATTGCTGACTGGTCAGTAAAGGGTAGAGAGATTTTTCCAATCTCCCAGTTCAACATGCGTGCAGACCTGCCAGTGCCTAAACCCCCTTCCTGAGTATACGCTTACAGAATATCAAACATGCACGTTAAAGATCTTGTAAGTTATATCAGTGACCGGCTTGTGGAAACATGAAAACATACACAGCATACACGCTAACCCATTATGCAGACTGCATAACAACATGGTGGAATGTGATTAGCTCGCCTGACAGTTTGAAGTCTCCATGTTCCACTAAAATCTCCTGATTATGTGTAATGCGCAATGAGTCGAAAAAGAGTTTAGAGAATAGTGCGCACGCGATCAGAAACACCAAAACAGATTTGATACCAACGGTCCTGCAGGGGAAAGTTGAGGCGAGGAGAAGGAAGGGACGACCGCACACCTCCTGTTTCAATAACATCACTGAAGTCTGTGATCTGGGGAGATCGAGGCAGTCGCCCACAGATGTCCCAATCGTGTGACTTGGAGAAGACTTGTGACGCCGAGCGTGGTTCCTACCGCCGATCCCGACGAGGGAAAGAGGTGAAGTGAGGTGAGGTGATAAGAGAAGAACGAAACATTATTACATTTCAGGATCTTTCTTCGAGTGATTTTGGTTTTTGAATTGGCCACTCACACACACACAAAAAAGAAAGATTGTCCTCTTTAACCATGCGATCAGCTTTCTAAGGGTAAGTTTCACTTATGTCTTCACTGCTTTATTTTTCTCAGTCCCAAACAGAATCAGACGATGGGTGAAGAAAGGAAGAATCTGTCGAATCTGAGAGAGAGGGGCGTGGGCGGGGGGAGGAGAAAGAGAGAGAGGGGGGAGAAAGAGAAAGAGAGAGAGACAAAGACAGAGAGACAGAGAGACAGAGACAGAGAGATACAGAGAGAGACAGAGACAGCGAAACAGAGAGAGACAGAGAGACAGATAGACAGACAGATAGATAAAAAGATAGATAGATAGAGAGAGAGAGAGAGAGAGAGAGAGAGGAGAGAGAAAGAGAAAGAGACAGACAGACAGACAGACAGACAGACAGACAGACAGAAAAAAGACTGAGAGACAAAGAGAGAAAGACAACAGAAAAAGAGAGGGAGGGAAGAGAGTGAGAGAGACAGACATAGACAGAGACAGAGACAGATAAACAGACAGACAACAGAGACAGACAGACAGACAGACAGACAGACAGAAACAGAGAGACACAGAAAAAGTGAGAAAGAGAGAGAGAGGGACGAGGGAGACAGAGAGAGACAAAGACAGACAGACAGACAGAGAGAGTCAGACAGAGAAACAGAGACACAGACAAGACAAAGACAGAGACAGACAGAGGGAACTTTCACATTCATGAGCTAGTCTGCTGATTTTATCCGATAAACTCTAAATCTGTATGTGTGTATATGTGTGTGTGTGTGTGTGTGTGGTGTGCGTGCGTGTGTGTGTGTGTGTGTGTGTGTGGTGAGTGTGATGTGTGTGTGTGTGTGTGTGTGTGTATGAGAGTGTGTGTGTGTGTGTGTGTGTGTGTGTGTGAGTGTGCATGTGTATGTATGTATGTATGTATGTGTGTGTGTGTATGACTCCAGAGAACAGGGACAGTATCACCTGCCAGCAGGCAAATGACGCCACCAAGCACATTCGCGCAAACATAAAACACTCACCACAGTCAACTCAGCAACGAAATTTATCCAAATCGGGCCAATCGGCGGAGGGTGGATTTCAGCGTAACTTCCTCAATTGTGCGTTCAAGCCTCACAAGCGTCCAATATCTCTGAAGTCACTGGCAAGACTAACCCTGAACACAGAAAGTAATAGAAACATGTTTGAATTCAGGAGAGATGCTTCGACGTGTTAATATGATCAGTATAGTTTGTGTTTATTTCAATGGCACTAAAAGAGAAAGGTTAATTAGCACGTCCGTGTGTGTGTGAGAACTAAGGTAACCTCCCTGAGTGCAATGATCCTAAAAAAAAAAAAAAAAAAAAAAATATATATATGATAGGTAGAAATAGAGAGATAGAGATATATACACTAGTACACGCACAGTACGCTTACACCTGAACTGTTTCAGCGACACACTGACATTATTTATAGACAAGACATGGATCCCACACACTACATAGGACTTTAACCCTTTGACTCCCGCACACTGTCCACCAGCATCCTGCATTGTCAACCAGGCTACCAAAGCAAAAACATAACCCTTTGATTCCCTCACCCTATCCACCAGCTTCCCAGCGGTGAGGAAGTCAAAAGGTTAAGTTTTTGCAGCTTGGGGTGGATAAGGCGCGAGGGTGAGGCAGTCAAAGGGTTAGTGTTTTTTGTTTTTTTTTTGCAGTTGGTGGATAAGGCGCGAGGGTGAGGGAGTCAAAGGGTTAGTTTTTTTTCCTTTTTTTTTTTTTTTGCGGTTGGTGGATAAGGCGCGAGGGTGAGGGAGTCAAAGGGTTAGTTTTTTGTTTGTTTTGTTTTTTGCAGTTGGTGGATAAAGTGCGAGGATGAGGGAGTCTAAGGGTTAGTATTTTTTTTTTTTTTTTTTTTTGCAGTTGGTGGATAAGGCGCGAGGGTGAGGGAGTCAAAGGGTTAAAAAAAATTGCAAATGGCGGATGGATAAGGCGCGGGAGGCAAAGGGTTAAAACCTTGCCACAGTGTTAAGGCTTCTGCCCAGGCTCATGACTTATGCCGTCATCGTGTTGGGATCTCATCCATCTCATGACATCATCATATGTGGCGTCAGTGTGGCGTACCGCCTATTACACCCTTAGCATGCCAAATGGCGACAAAGGTTTTTCACCTCTGCCTATTCTTGGCTATCTGCTGTGTAGTACTCCAAGACCCCCAAGGAGGTTTAATTAACCCTTTGAATCCCGCACTCTTTCTACCAACTGCAAAAAACTTAACCTTTGACTCCCTCACCCTCTCCACCAGCATCCTGCATTGCCAACCATGCAAGCAAGCAAAACGTAACCCTTCGACTCCCTCACCCTCTCCACCAGCTTCTGCATGAAGCTGGTGGAGAGGGTGAGGGAGTCGAAGGGTTACGTTTTTGCTTTGCTTGCATGGTTGGCAATGCAGGATGCTGGTGGACAGGGTGCGGGAGTGAAGGGGTTAAGGGCCTAAAGACCTTATTTTCTCTCCATTGTTAACGTCGATGTATATATGGAATTATCCCGAGGGCGGAGATGTCATGCCACTGTACAAAATCTTGTGTGCTGGCATAGTCTTGAGAAAGGAAGGGACGTACGTAAGCAGGGGGCGCGGGGGGGGGGGGGGGGGGGGGGGGGGGGAGAAGAGGACGAAAGAAACACAAGGCTGACACCACCAGAATGAATGGAGCATTATGACGGACAGCAAACAGACCAGATTTTATATTGATATCAGATCAACGTGTGATTCATTGCAAAACAACCCCCCTCCCTCTCTCCCAATATAGAAAGAAAGAAAGAATGACAGAAAAGAAGAATGAAAGAAAAAAAAAGAAAAAAAAAGAATGAGAGAAAGAAAGAAAGAATGACAGGAAGAATGAATGAGAAAGACTTTAAAGTCGAAAATTTGACCCCTCTACAAAAAGGTGTTCGGGTGTTGTGTACAGTAAGAAACAAAGAAAGAAAGAAAGAAAGAAAGAAAGCGAGCATGAAAAAAACAAACCAACCAACCAAACAAAGAAACAAACAATTAAACAAACAAAGAAACAAACAAACACACGATTTGATAAAAAAAAAAAAAAAGAAAAGCTACCTTACGCACAGGGCGAGGCTCTGAAATGGATGAGAACTGCGATCTAATATAAAATTTATACATACGTATCGGAATAGTCGGGCTCATTAGCGTTGGCAGCCAAAAGAGGCCAAGGTTTATGTCGGCGGCCGTGATTGATCTGAGAGGCATCAGAGGCATCAGTTTCGCGGCCCTAACAAGGCAAAGCAGTGAGCCAGTAAAGCTTACACTTCAAGTGACTCACGGAAGGCGCAGCTCCGTTGATCAGAGTCGGGTAAAATCTTAATGTTGTGCTTAATTTTTCTGCTTCGCTTGGTGCCAGTTGCCTAGTGAGAGAGAACCAGTGGAGTGTCCCTTTAATACTGCATAAATGGGCCGCTAATGGAAGGGGCCTAGCACACCGAATGGTAGGGATTATGTACTTGTCGACTTTTCTTTTTTTTTTTTTCTGTCTGTCTGTCTGTCTTTTTTTCTATCTTTCTTTCTCTGTTTTTCTCTTTTTGTTGTTGTTGTTGTTGTCGTCATTTTTCCTTCCCCACCTCTGTCCTTGTCTAGCTGTCTGCCTGTCTGTCTCTCTCTGTCTGTCTGCCTGTCTTTTTTTCTCTCTCTCTAGATATAGATATAAAGATATAATGTAGATATCTTTCTGTCTATCTTTCTTTCTTTCTATCTTTCTTTTGATGTTGTTGTTGTCATTTTTCCTTCCCCACCTCTGTCCTTGTCTAGCTGTCTGCCTGTCTGTCTGCCTGTCTGTCTGTCTGTCTGTCTGTCTTTTTTCTCTCTCTCTAGATACAGATATAAAGATATAGATATAGATATACATGTATATTGGAGAGAGAGAGAAGGGGGAGGGGAGAGATCTATCTATCCATCCATCTGTCTATCTATGTGGAAGAGAGATCCATCCATCATCCATCCATCCATCTATCTATCTATCTATCTATCTATCTATTCTATCTATCTATCTATCATCTGTTAATTACATATATATCTCTCTCTCGCTCTCTCTCTCTCACTCTCTCTGTTTCATCTTGATATCGCTTTTCCATCATTCTCTTATTTTCTTTCTTTCTTTCTTTCTGATCTCTAGTCTTTTTTCTTTTTTTTCCTTTTCTTTTTGTTTTGTCTTTCTTTCCTTCCTTATGTCCCCCTCAAGCTTTCCCCTTTGTCTTCTCTCTTCTTCTTCTTCTTTCTTTCTTTGTCTGTATTAATTTTCTTTCTTCTCTTTTCTATCATTTTTTTGTCTTCCTTCCTTTCTTTCCTTTTTTCTTCTCGTGCGTTCCCCTTTGTCTGTCTTACTTTCTGTTGTTTTCTTTGGAGTGAAAACTGTGGCTTCATGGCCAAAGCCAGACACGAGAGGCTCTGGTTTGGTTTGGTTGTTTGGTTTGGTTGTTTGGTTTCGTTCGTTTCGTTTCGTTTCGTTTCGTTTCGTTTCGTTTCGTTTCGTTTCGTTTCGTTTCGTTCGTTTCGTTTCGTTCGTTCGTTCGTTCGTTCGTTCGTTAGTTAGTTAGTTAGTTAGTTAGTTAGTCGTTAGTTAGTTAGTTAGTTACTTTGTTTGTTTGTTTGTTTGTTTGGTTGGTTGGTTGGTTGTTTGGTTGGGTGGTTGGTTGGTTGGCTGGTTGGTTGGTTGGTTGGTTGGTTGCTGGTTGGTTGTTGGTTGGTTGGTTGGTTGTTGGTTGGTTGGTTGACTGGTTTGTTTAGTTTGTTAAGTTTTGTTCGTTTAGGTGGATAAAAATTACGTTGTGACCGTCACACAAAACAACCAAATAAATAAATGAATAAATAAATGAATAAGTTAACAAATGAACACTAAGCAAATAAATATAAAATAACAACCAAATAAATAAATAACAAACAAATAAATAAATAGATAAATAAGTAAACAAACAAATAAATAAATGAATAAGTACACGAATAAATACTAAACGAAGAAATATACAAATAACAACCAAATAAATAAACAAACAAATAAATAAATAGATAGATAAATAAGTAAACAAACAAATACATAAATGAATAAATAGATAAGTAAATAAACCAAACCACCTAAACAATAACAAAACAAAAACAAACAAACAAATGAAATCCAATGTCTGTGTCCCGTTTCTGTTTTTACTCTATGTGCAAGAAAATAAATATATTTATTATTATTATTATTATTATTATTATTGTTGTTATTGTTATTATTATTATCATTATCATTGTTATTATCTATTCATCTTCTTCTTCTTCTTATCACTATTATTATTAGTAGTAGTTGTAATTATTATCATTATTTATTTTGTATCGTCAAGTGTTTGTGTGACTCCACAGTGCAGGTTCTCTGATGCACTTTTTTGTCATTATCAACAACTGTCTATCATCTATGACAACATCTGCTCTGTGCTGTACTGTACTGTACTGTACTCTGTGTGTGTGTGTAGTGTGTATGTGTGTGTCTGTGTGTGTGTATGTGTGTATGTGTGTGTGTGTGTGTGTATGTGTGTATATGTGTGTGTGTGTGTGTGTGTGGTGGTGGTCTTTGATTTATTGTCTATTCATTAAAGTGATTTTAGACCACAAAAAAAAAAAAAAAAGGAGAAAAGAGGAAACTTGGAAATGGTTAATCTTCAGGAAGAAGAAATGAACCAAACCCCCCCCCCAAAAAAAAAACAAAAAAACACAAAACAAAACAAAGCAAAACAAAAAAACAACTGTGCCGAAGACGAGAAAGAAAATTCACAAATGACATTATCATAATTGTATGTGTGTGTGTGTGTGTGTGTGTGTGTGTGTGTGTGTGTGTGTGTGTGTGTGTGTGTGTGTGTGTGTGTGTGCGTGCGCGTGTGAGTGAAAGACTATTTATCAGGTGATTTGTACAGGTACACTTATCTTCCTCGTTAACCTTAACTATGTTTATATGCTGTATGGGTGTAATGCCGTGTGTATTATCTCCGACGAGGGCTGGTTGATTTTCTTGATAAAGCCGTGGAATCAAGATCTGATATCTCAAAGCTTTAACCCTTTGACTCCCGCACCCTGACGATCGGCATCTGCGTTGTCAACCATGCTAGCAGAGCAAAAACTTAACCCTTTGATTCCTTCACCCTATCCGCCAGCTTCCTGCAGGAAACTGGTGGAGAGGGTGAGGGAGTGAAAAGGTTAAGTTTTTGCAGTTGGTGGATAGGGTGCGGGAGTCAAAGGGTTAATCTCAGCCTATATGTGGGACGGGAGAGGGGCTGGCAGGTATACGAGATGGTGGAGGGGCGGGCTGCCCGAAGAGAGATGAAGGCCCAGAGTGGGGTGAGAGAGTGAGAGAGTGTCCTTCCATTCTTTCTTATTCCGGAGGCGGGCTGGACCTGGTTGGTGAGCGTTGTGTGGCTACGTCCCGGGGTTTGTGTCATCTCCCACCTTGCCATTCGGTTTGTAAACAAGGTAACTGATGACTGGGTCCGAATAGGTCATGCAACGCATGGACAGCACCCTTTGCTTCATGATATGACTATCTTTGGGCGTCGGGGAGCTTGGGAGGTGATTGTCCGGAGAGTGTCGAGGTGATGGTGCTCTGGGTCCCATCCGCACCCTCGGGTGTTTTTTTTCACGTTGTTAACTATAATTGTATGTATATATATATATATATATATATATATATATATATATATATATATATATATATATATATATATTGTATGTGTGTGTGTATATATATATATATATATATATATATATATAAAATAGAGAGAGAGAGAGAGAGAGACAGACAGACAGATAGATAATATATACATATAATATATATCTATTAGCTATCTATCTATACATCTATCTATCTACACATCTATCTATCTAGCTGGCTATCTATATGTTTACATATCTGTCTGTCTGTCTATCTATCTATCTATCTATCTACCTATCCATCTATCTATATGTTTACATCTGTCTTTATCTATCTATCTATCTATCTATATATCTATCTATCTATCTACCTATCTATCTATTTATCTATCTAGCTGGCTATCTATCTGTCTACCTATCTATTTACCTATTTATTTATCTATTATAGATATACATATATACATACACACACATACATACATATATACGTATATACATATATATATATAATTATATATATGTAGTATGTATGTATATATATGTACATATATATTCATATATATATATATATATATATATATATATATATATATATATATATATATATATATATATATAAACCATGGTCTGTTCTCCGCCTGTCTTAATGTTTCCATCATTCTGGTGTGTCAGTCTAGTGTTTCACAGGCCCCTCCTCTCCCCTTACTCCCCATTTCAAGACCTTCCCAGTGCGTAGGGTTCTGCGAAGGCTCAGAAAGTCTGCCAGATAATTCCTGGAAGATTTGATCAGAGCGCATGTGGAATTGTCCGAGTGCGATGAACTGCTCCTGAACGAGCTCCAAACACGAAATTCCGACTATGTTTATAATGCATTAATGTATTGACATGGCAACATTGCCCCCCCCCCCCCCCCCCCAATCTTCTCTTTTCCCTTTCTCTTTGTATAGTGCAACGAGCATTCTTCAAGCATGGAATGTTTGCGCTATACATATGGAATATCATCATCATCATCATCGTCATCATCGTCATCATCGTAATCGTCGTCGTCGTCGTCGTCATCATCGTCATCATCATCGTCATCAATCGTCATCATCATCATCAATCGTCGTAATCATCATCAATCGTCATCATCAATCGTCGTCGTCGTCGTCGT